>JAVRKA010000064.1:2400000-3122125 GCA_034508555.1 Venustoraphidia nigricollis | reverse complement strand
GAATTTGTTTTTAGACGACAATAACATTCAATCATTTTAATTTTTTTATGTTTTTGCAATTATCTTAAACTTGTGCCAAAATCCTGCCGACAATATAGTGTATTTGCTTATACTAGGCAGTGTGGCTTTATTATGCAAACTTAAGTTGGTTTTTGGGCAAAATAAAAAATTTTATTCCTTAATACACCCCTTAAAATAACATTTTTTTTCTTAACTGCAATATTATTATCAATCTAACGTCTACACCGAATTAGATACACCCTTGAATAAATAAGTCACTTTCTACAAATTAGTGTTTTCAAAAAATTTGTAAGTCCGGTCCTGTTGGGCCGATTTTATTAAAATTTTAGAGACACTTTTTAATTGCTACTAACGGATTAAATGTCAATTTTGAAACGATTCTGAGAATTTTTTCGGTATTTTGGGACCCAAAAACATTTTTCAACCCCTAAAAACTACCCTTAAAATGGCCCGATTACGCCCATTTTAAATAGGCTTCTGGCGATGATGGATTTCAATACGTGGACCAAATTTCGTTAAAATCAATTAAGTATTTCGAAAGTTATTGCCCGTACACATATATATATATATAATATAAACATTTTCAAAAATGGTGCCAAAGTGTTTAGAAGGTTATGAAACGTCGAGAAATTTTGGTCCGACCCCTAGGTCCCGCCATCCGACCGACGCCAATAGTGTATGTTGCCATATGGCAAATACACTAAAAATCACACTTAATTAAAAAATTGCTGTTATGAAATAATATTAATTTGTACAAATATATATACTATATATATATATATATATATATATATATATATATATATATATATATATATATATATATATATATATATATATATATATATAATATATATATATATATATATATATATACTATTTATACAAAACTCGGGAAAAGACGGGTTAAAGTCCCCCGCCATGTTCGTCCGGGCTAATCTCAGAAACTACTGTATACCGATTTCATACGGTTTTCACCAATAGAAAGAGGGATTATTTAGGATCTAAATATGTATATATAAAAATCCATGTGTGTATTATAGACTCCAGAACGGCTGGACTGATTTTGGTGAAATTTTCAGGCAATCTTCAGATTAGCCCAGCGGGTGATCCTGTGAAGTTTGGTAGCGATCGTGTCAACAGAATTTTATTTGGCAATTTTGATTTTTCTTCTATTTTTGAACATTCACAATTAAAAGCGATTGAATTCGCGTGAATTCTATGCACGTTAGAATTTTATTATAATGATTCTCATCTTTTATGCCTATAGATAATTAGTGCTATCCGTGCGAAGCGGGACCGGGCCATTAGTAGGCTATAATTGATTAATGTTTTGGCGATAATAAGCTAGCGGTATGATGCTATTTGTGAATGAAGTCGGAAAAAACCGTCCGTTCTGAGAGCTTCCGTGGCATGCGCTGCGTAAATAGTTAAAATTATACGAAAATAATGTATGGTAGAATAGTTCCTAAAACAAGCTCGCGACAGCATATCTTTTAACACGCTGACTGCCAACTACGAGATATCTCATAGGTTGTTTACTTGCCCAGGACGCCTACTACGAGTTATCTCGTCTCTTCATTACTTGCCATATTTGTACAGCTACGAGAAACCTCGTAGCATAACGCTGTAATTACGAATAGATGACCTCAGGAAAAAGAATAAAAAAATCAAGTTTGGCTTAAATGAACAGAAAAAACACTTAAACATTAAAAAAAACATTTCTTAAGCCATTTGATTAATTATTAAAGTTTTTAATAACATAACATGATTGAATCAAATTGGTTCTTTAGACACGAAACGTGAAAAATTCCGTGGCAGTCACCCGTGTTAAAGCCAATTCAGACTAGCCGTTCTCGGTTACGATTCACCGGTCCGGTTCGGTTTTCGATTAATCTAGGCTGCTCACACTATCCCGATTCGGTTCTACGATTATTCTCGGTGCGCATGCGCAATTTCGAAATATGATTTGACGTTTGATGTGTAGTTAAACGTCAACAAAAACAGCTGGCTAGTCACGTGACTCCAGCAAGCGTTCTCATTGGCTACGGTTGCGAACGGTCCGGTTGAAATTAGAGCTGAACCTAAACGCTCGAACCGAACGGCAATCGGGAACGACTACGCCCTGATTGGTCAAACTCCCAACCGGACCGGTGAATCGTAACCGAGAACGGCTAGTCTGAATTGGCTTTTAAACACTTAATTATAATATGCATTGATTTTTCACTCGGCACTTGGTAGAACATGATTATTCATAACAAATAATAAAAGACGCTTGTAAAATTCTACAAAAATAATTATTAAATTATTTCGATGATCAATAATATTGACTCTACCAACAGTAATAGAATATTAACAAAATATTATTGAACAGTATTGCAAGTAATTTTATTTTGTTAATATTTCGATGATCGTTTCAGACAATAAGTCCAGGTATATAAAAACATATTATACTGATTGAATAGATAATATGAATGAATGATTTATGTTTTAATATTCCTGCGAGAATGGATTTATTGTCCGAGACGATCGTCGGGAAATAATTTAATAATTATTTTTGTAGAATTTTCAAGTGTTTTTAATTATTTGTTAAACTTAATTATATCTACTATCAAATTAAACATCTGAAAAAGTTTTATGATGATCGCAACTTATTAAATATGTATTATGCATTATTTGTCTCCAAAATGAAATATTGTATTCTTATCTGCGGAGTGTCACTCGACCAAGACAGGATATTCATAACTCAAAAAAGAATCATGCAGAAATATATTTAAAGAGAAAAAACTGTTAACATATTACGGTGCTATAAAATATGTCAGTAATCTATACTAATATATAAATCTAGAGGTTTTTACCTTTGATCCATTATAACTAAATAACTATACATCCGATTGAAATGAAATTTTGTATCCATATAGAGAATACTCTAACTTAAATTATAGGCTAACTTTTTTTAATGACGCTGTCTGTATTTCTGAAATCGCTTAAGTTATAAAAACGCGAGACTCGGGAAAAATGCTCTTCTTAGAAAATAAAGAGATACATATTCGACTGTCTTTTGAACGGGGTGGGGGTAGATTTTGTATAAAAAACTGTGAGTACAATCTATAATTTACCTCGCTTTTTGAAAGGAGTTCTATGTGCATTGGTCCAGAACAATTGAGGCCAGCAATCGGTGAATTTTAAAAACAACTGAAAAATACTTAATAGAGCTTTCATACCCTATTGTTAGTGTATTTGCCATATGGCAACATACACTATTGGCGTCGGTCGGATGGCGGGACCTAGGGGTCGGACCAAAATTCCTCGACGTTTCATAACCTCCTAAACACTTTGGCACCATTTTTGAAAATGTTTATATATATATATATATATATATATATATATGTATATATATATATATGTGTGCGGGCAATAACTTTCGAAAGAGTTAATTGATTTTAACGAAATTTGGCCCGCGTGTTGAAATCCATCACCGCAAGAAGCCTATTTAAAATGGGCGTAATCGGAGCATTTTAAGGGTAGTTTTTAGGGGTTGAAAAATGTTTTTTGTCCCCAAAATACCGAAAAAATTCTCAGAATCGTTTCAAAATTGACATTTAACCCTTTAGTAGTAATTAAAAAGTGTCCCTAAAATTTTAATAAAATCGGCCCGACAGGACCGGACTTACAAATTTTTTGAAAACACTAATTTGCAGATAGTGACTTATTTATTGAAGGGGGTCTTTAATTCGGTGTAGACGTTAGATTGATAATAATATTACAATTAAGAAAAAAAATGTTATTTTAAGGGGTGTATTAAGGGGTTAAATATTTTATTTTGCCCAAAATCAAACTTAATTTCACATAATAAAAGTATAAAACCACACGGCCCTATACAAGCAAATACACTATATTGTCGGCAGGGTTTTGGCACTGCGACCCGGGTTTTTTATTATTATTATATTTTGTACTCTGATGTTTTCATCAAAATTTGTCCATTACTGCCTTATAGAGTTTATATTAAAGTAATATTATTTGTACTTGTTCTACGCTGTGTTATGACTTCATGGAATAAAAACCTTAATTATTATTATTATTGCAAAAAACTCTAAAAATTTTTTAGAGTGATGATCCTGAAGGTAATTGAGAAATTTCTTAGGAAGAACCTAGGTGGCACAGGATCGAAAAAAGCAAATACTGAGATATGTGAATTGCATTTATTCTAACATCACTAACTGACTTTCTGAAGATGGCAAAAAGATTGCCGAAACGTTAGAATAAATGCAATTCACATATCTCAGTATTTGCTTTTTTCGATCCTGTGTCACCTAGGTTCTTCCTAAGAAATTTCTCAATTATTATTATTATTAATCCTTATTTAAATAAGTATGTTACTCATCTTAAGTACCTAATTTATGTAGACCAAATGTGTCCTTTACACCATTTAATTTAAATTAATAGGCAATTTACAAATCCGGTCGAAGCAGGACTGGGCCGCTAATAGCCAATAAAATATTATTGGTAATTTTACACTGAAATATCATAAAATATTCCGTTTAAGTAAATTGTTGTAAATTTTTTCTGGTCGATTAAGTAATACAAAATACATCACCAATAAAGGAATACATTATCGTCAACTCTCGCTTTCTGCTTGTTCTTTTTTTTTATTTGCTCTCTTTTAATGGACTCGCCAAGCCGTTTCTAAGTCATCTGCGGCGTTACGGACGACGGTGAAGTTTAAAGTAAATGGAAAAGTTGCCTTTGTAATGTACTGTGTGAATACACTTTGTAAGGCTTTTTATATATTTTATTCTTTGGTTTGAAAGAGCCTAATGGAGAGATGTGTCGCATAATGGCAATGCAAAATAGGCGAACAAGTTTAGTTACGTAACAAAAATGTAATGTAGTTTAATTTTCTCCATATTTTTAAATTAAAAATTTTAAAAAACCCGAGACAAAAAAGCGGCCAAGTGAAAGTCTGACTCATACAAGAATGGTTCCGTACCACCATACAATTAGTGTTGGGTAACTCAGATCTGAACCGGTTCAAAGAGCCGACTCCGATAGAAGATCCGTGAAAGCCGACTCACTTTTTTTTGAGCCGACGGATCACCGGATTCGCATAGCTTAGTGAAACACTTAACACACAGAAGCACATTTTACACTTACTTATCAGTTCTTGCTTTGATGCATCTGTCAGCTCAAATGACTCATGCATCACATGTTTGGCTATGCATTCTTGATTCTATACAGGTCTTAACTAGGTAACTCAGTGGCAGACCGCAGTAACATATTCAGAACTCGGCTCTTTTTGAACCGGTTCAGTGAGCCGGCTCACATACGGGATCCAGATGCAAAGATGCAGATCACTAAAAAGACCCGTTTTTCCCATCTCTACATACAATACAATTGAGCAAAATTTGTTATTCTTTGAGGCATACGTCACGTACAGTAGGCAATAACACGCTAAGAATAATGTATTTTGGTAGCTTTCTTGCCAGATTTAGATACGGCATCTTTTTCTGGGGAGCTGCAAACATTGACGTAGTTTTAAATAACAAAAATATGCCGTAAAGATATCAGCGGGCTTAAGAGCTCGAGATTCCTGTAGAGGGGTATTTAGGATACATGGTCTTATGACGCTTCCCTGTGTGTAAATCTACGAATGCCTTATGTTAGGAAAAATCCTTTGGTTTTTGATAATTATAAATTAAGCCATGATCTTAACACAACGGAAGCAAAGAGTTCCGTTTGCCAGCTTATTCCTTAACTTCCTTTGAGGGAAGTGCACTTTATAACTGTTTAAAGATATATAATAATTTACAAGCAAAAATAAAAAACATTGACACCCTTTCTCGCTTCAAGGAAGTAATAAGGAATGAACTGATAACCGAAGAATTTTATAAACTAAATGAATTTTATACGTAAATCTGTAAATGACATGTTACAAACATACGAAATATATTATTATTACTAATTAATATATGTGGTTTCAGATCCAGTATATACTCAAATTATATTTTTTTTAGAGGACTGTGGATCATTTAATTAATAATGCATTAATATCCAATCGCAACGTTTCGTTTTTATTTTAAAAATTTCATCAGGCTCTTAGATAATAATGAAAATATTCATTTTGATAAAAATTGCGAAAAGTTTTTACCATAATCCAGATAAGAAAAAGACAGTTTTTTTCTTATCCGGATTATGGTAAAAACTTTTCGCAATTTTTATCAAAATGAATATTTTCATTATTATCTAAGAGCCTGATGAAGTTTTTAAAATAAAAACGAAACGTTGCGATTGGATATTAATGCATTATTAATTAAATGATCCACAGTCCTCTAAAAAAATATAATTACTAATTAACTTAATCCGGCGTGAATGAGGTAAGAAATTGTTACACCAGCTATGAGGCGAGTAGGAGATACTCGAAACTTTGATGTTCAATTTTTGATACTATAATAGTGTAATTATGGGGACCCAAGCGTAGGTCGAGTGATAAAAGCTCGTAGGTTGCGATGGGCTGGACATGTAGCTAGGATGGGTATGGATAAGACCGCGCATAGGATCATGATAGGAAAACCAGTAAGAACCAGACCGCTGGGTAGGCCGAAACGTAGGTGGGTAGAAAAAGTTTTAGAAACCTTAAAGGAAATTGATAGGTTAGATGGTAGGTCGTGGACAGGTATAGCGCAAGACAGGGAAGAATGGCGTGAAATCGTACACTCGGCAATGAATTTTCGAATTCCTAATGTCACCCAATAATAATAATAATTGTGTAATTAGCATTTTTTACTTGAGATCAACAAATTCTTTTTACCCGACCCAATTTCGTTACTCAACGGACAAACCTTGTAAAATAACACTATTGATTTTTAATTCAACCAATTCTCCATATCTAGCTGCTATATAGTAACATTGCCATCGGGTTCAACGGGACACTTTCAATAATTCAGCAGATTTAATTTTAAACCTAAATAAACGGATAAGGCCGGTTGTACACGGGCAGCTTCAAATCTAGCGAGCTAGACACGATTTTACTCATAGTATTTCCTCAACTTGAGTTTTAGTAAAGTATTTTGTTAAATCAAAAAAGTGAATACTTAAAAATAAAATTATGGATTTTGACGTGTTCAACCCTTTGTCAAACGGACATTGTTGCAGGTAAGAACGCCTGAACTTTTCGCTCAGAAAATTTCAAACAAGAGGAAATATGCAGACTTGTGAAATATTTGAGTAAAAGTATTTCAAAATACAAATACAAATACTTTTCTAGTATTTGTATTTGTATATGGCAACATACACTATTGGCGTCGGTCGGATGGCGGGACCTAGGGGTCGGACCAAAATTCTTCGACGTTTCATAACCTCCTAAACACTTTGGCACCATTTTTAAAAATGTTTATATATATATATATATATATTTATATACGTATATATATATATATTTATATGTGCGGGCAATAACTTTCGAAGGAGTTAATTCATTTTAACGAAATTTGGCATACATGTTGGAATCTATCACCGCACGAAGCCTATTTAAAATGGGCCCAATCGGGTCATTTTAAGGGTAGTTTTTAGGGGTTGAAAAAAGTTTTCGGGCCCAAAAATACCGAAAAAATTCTCAGAATCGTTTCAAAATTGAAATTTAACCCTTTAGTAGCAATTAAAAAGTGCTCCTAAAATTATAAGCAAATCGGCCCGACAGGACCGGACTTAGAAATTTTATGAAAACACTAGTTTGCGTATACGAATTTACTTACTGAAAGTCGTATTTAATTTGGTGCAGATGTTGGATTGATAACAATATTTCAACTAATAAAATTATTATTGTAAGGGGTGTATTAAGCGGTTCAATTTTTTTTCTTTTGTCCAAAAACAAACTTAATTTCATTTAATAAAGCCACAATACCTGTATTAGCAAATACACTATATTGTCGGCAGGGTTTTAGCACTGCGACCCGGGTTTTTTTGGTATTTTCTTTGATTTTACAAATAGTCTTTTAATATTTTTTGTTCCAATATATATTTTTAACGTGGAGGGAAATTTTGGTTGAGGAATAGTTGAAAAAAGAAGCTTTACCGATGTTTCGCTTGTGGCCTACGTTTCGAAAAATATATTTCCATCTTCACTAGCCTGAGGTCCTGAAGATGGAAATATATTTTTCGAAACGTAGGCCACAAGCGAAACATCGGTAAAGCTTCTTTTTTCAACTGTTCCTCAACCAAACTTTTCCTCCACGTTAAAAATTTTGCTAATACTTCTTCAAATACTTAACGTAACTTTTTTGTAGCTATGAATAATTCAAGTCAACAGTTTATATAATTACATATAAATTATTCAAACAATTCTTATTATTAAAATGATAATGCAATGTCATTTCCAAATAAGAAATTATCAGTTAAGTATTTGTATTTAAGTACTTAAAATCAAGAAGTATTTTTTACAAGTACGTACTTGCTTAAGAATATTTTTTTAATTGGCTAACCGAGTATTTGTATTTAAATACTTAAAATAAAGTATTTTTTACAAGTATATACTGACCTAAGAATACTTTTTTAATTAGTTGAGCTTTCGCACTCGCTTATGTAATAATAATAATTTTCGTATTTACAGCTCCCCGTATATTCAATTTGTTATCAATCCATATTAAAACTGTAAATAAAACTAATAAATTTGGAAATTACATATATCAATGGTTGCTAAAAAAACTCAAGTGTTGAAAGTTTATTAAGTATAACTGTATAGTATATAGTATAGAATTGCAAACTGAATTACATTACCTATATTATTATAGCAGAGAATTCTTATTTTCTTCTGCAGTAACAGCATGCAATATAGATTTTTAAAATGGTTCATCTAAAACATGTCTTTTACCTTCAGATGGATCTAGTTCCACAACTGAGAAATTATATTTTTTTCGTATTTGTTTTGTTTTCAAACAATATATATATAATGACACTAAATTTGCAAGATTTTGACCACACCTCGTAGACGACAGATGAATATATGCGATTTATTGTCAGAGCGAATGGCATAAGAATGCCATGAACTTGACATAGAAGAACGACATGTCGTTAAACAACGCGGACTCCCCTTTGCAAATACTGACTGTACGCTTCTGATGCACAAAAATACGTATCTAACACTGCCAAATTTTACCGCTAGTGGCGCCATTTAAATAGCGACTTCAGTCTGTGAATAGTTCAGTGTGTGCAAAATAGGTTTATTTCAAATAATAAAACATTGGCCATGCCGATGTACTGTTTACCACTTTTTGAAATTATACAGGATTTGAATTTCCAGCACGACTGAAAAATAATTGGTTGTACGCTATAATAAAGGAAACGCTGTGAAACGCTGTGAAAATAGTTGGCGAAGTTCACGTCACGAGATTTCCATCTACGCGAAGGCAAATTCATATTTTGAATTTTTTTATTTACAAACGCATGTTAAAAAAATGCTGACAAATTTGGCTTGCTCAATAATTTTTTTTCAACTTAAATTTTCTCTGTACAGAAGTTTGTGTAAAACTTATGTTAATTTTAATTTAAAATCGTTTATTTAGATCAAATAAACTGTAAAAACTTGACTAAAAGTCATTCGGGAAGAATGGTACAATCTTCTAGTTTATTTTGTAAGCATCAATATCAAAGATTGAGTACGATTTTTTATAGAAATTAGAGATTTCTGAAACGTGAGTGCATTTTAGATGACACATCACACATCTCGTAAGATCGAGTTATGCAGGTGAAAAAGGGAGCATATTGAACAGCTGGTTCTCAGTAGCCTTAATACGAACGAATCTACGGGTCAGAATCGATAATCGAAAAGTTAGTGCATCCGTATGTTATATCTAATTTCCTGTAATATTGCATGTCAACACGTGAAATTGCAACACAGCGTAAACTGCAATGCCAAGCGAACCTGCTGTTGAATTTATAAAATATTTACGATTGCTATTAACGGCGAAATGTGAACATGAAATAATTAGATGCAGTTTAACAGTAGGAACCGGGAAAATTATATTCACATCATTACACAATGAAATATCAGTAATCTACTGATATATCAGTGTGATTGATATAAATCGGTATACAGTAAGATCTCGCTTAACGCGGTAGATACGTTCCAAAAAGTTCTTGTGCTATACGAAACAGCGCTAAACGAGGTCATTTTAATACGTAAATAATAGGCATAAGTGAAACAGAACCGAGAATAAGAAAAGTTATTAGTTTTTTTTTGTGTAATTTTGTAACATTTATTGTTAAATACCTTTTTCTCACATTAATTATTGATCTATTAATTGCTAATATTCATAAAAATGTATGCATATTAAATAAAAGTTTGAGTTTGAAGTTATGTTTGTGAGAAACAAAATGTTTTTTTTAAATAATTTAAAAACAGATGAACCGATTTGAATAAAAACTATATGGTACCAATCCGATAACATTCTGAACAAAATGGCGTTGAAATTTTTCAAATCGCTTTACAACTGGTAGAGCTGACGTAGAATATACACCTAAAAAATACGTTTTTTTTGGAGGTGGTTAAAAATATAATAAAACCTAAACATGGGGAAATATATTTTGTGACCTCTCCAGTTTGACATCTTTGACCAAGTCCACCCACGCACGAAGTCACAAAAACTCAGGTTTGAGGAAATACTATAAGTAAAATCGTCACTACCAACTATAATAAATTATTAGCAAATACATTATATTGTCGGCAGGGTATTGAAACTGCGACTCGATTTTTTTTTTATATTTACACTCGTTATTCTACACCCGTTACTTTTGAATCTCATCTCTCTCTCTCTCTCTCTCTCTCTCTCTCTCTCTATCTATCTATCTTTGATGGTCTGCACTTTGTTCGGTCATTTATTAGGTTGAGAATTCGGCCGCTTGCAACGCCTCTAGCGACCGTTGCTTGAACGACTATGCATTTACCAACGCTTATATTTGTCATGTTTTTTTTGCTTTTTAGCTACTTTTGGTTTGAGATTTGCAGCAATGCGGATGCTAGAACCTACGTTAAAAATTCCAGTCAATTGGGCGACCCGACCATTCCGCTTTGATATTTAAATTTGACATATTATAATAAATAACATTCTGTTGGCGCGTGAGATTACACGGGTAACGACTAGTAATAAATATATTATACTTGCTATTGGTTTGCATGGTTACATAATATGGTTGCACAAGCAGAAATTAACCAAAGCATGCTGACATGCATGCTTGGGTTAATTTGCTGACCGAACTGTATAGCTTTGTCCAGAGCGCTGACTATAGAATCACTGTTTGCCGGAAGGTGTTTATATAGTTCGATCGTCGCTGGATGAACTGTATAGCTTTTACCACGTACATAAGAGCTGAGTCCGCGGACCCCCTCGAATATATTTACGTTCCGTAGTTTAGGAAACGCTGTGATATAGAATAATAATTTATATTTTAACAAGCATTGATTTCCTTGTTCGTAATTAATTATAAAATTTAAACTTCATATGAAAATCATCGCATTTTTATTAAGCAAAATAAACATAACATCAAAATCCGAGAAACATTGTACGATTTGTTGAAACATAAACTTTCAATAAAATAATTTTGCTACTAATTCGATGTTAAACTCGTTTGAAATAAAAACAACTTATAGATCCATTTTGAAAAAATAAAAATAATCGTTTCCTACCTTAAAACTCGTCAACGCGATCGAACACCTCGACATCAGAATTTGGTTCCTTTCGCCAACAGCGCGTTCCACCTCGGCACTAGAATTTCCCCCAATTTCTCTTCCATCTGAAATAACAAAAAAAAAATTGGTACAAAAAATGTTATAAACTCTTGAATACTCGAGTGGTGTAGCACTAATCTACACAAAAGCGTTAATGATTTCAGTTGTCGAGCGTCTATAGTTTACAGTATGTAAAAAAAATAAAATAGAAGTTTATTCGTTTATAATTGTTACAGTTGACCAAGTTGAAAGGTCAAAAATCATTGTTAAAAATAAACTACAATCAAAAACGTAAAAAGCAGCTATGGAAAATAAATACGGCTTAATCCATAGTGAATCAAAAAATAAATATTAAATAATTTAAAATCATATAAAAATCTAAACAAACATAATAAGCAATTAAATACTTATCGTATTAAAAGATAAAATATTAAAGAAATAAAATTATATATCTAATTATCACATTTATCATAGAACGCAGAAATCACGATAAGTAGCTGTAGCGATGTACCATGCATGGCTATCTGATCTATCGCCGGAGTCTAAACTAAACATAACCTTAATACCGATATAAACGTTTTCGAAAAAAATTTCGACAAACCGTGCAAACTAGGTTTCATTTTAAAGAGGAATTTTCTCTCATTACAATGATATATAATTTAAATCTCCCCTGAAAAAAATTATAGCCTAAAACACGAAATGTATTTACCAAACGTCAAACACAACACAACCGCAATTTGCAATTTTTAGCAAACAACACATTTACGATAAATTTTGCAATGTAACGGTCGACATTTATAGAAAAACATTCAAAAACAACTAAATAAACTAATTATTACAATAGTTAGCACTGATTCGAAAGTTTAATCGGTTAATAATTTGTGTTTTAACAACCGGATCCACCAATGGAAGTTTATAGAACACCATAATGGACATAATAGTCCTGCTCTGACCTATTAGCTAACACGATTGGAATATGCTGCGATTTTATGAAATATTCGAATAATAGTTTTGCAGTTTATGCAAAACTATTATTCTCAAATTGGTAACCATTTCATATAACGTGATATTATAAACACAAACCAAATAATATTCTATGTACAAATTAACAATTCAAAAAAATGAACATCAACTTTGGCTCACCTATTTCGCTAGCATAAAATTCACACAGCTGTCACTTATTAAATTATACAAAATTGAAAATCAATTTTTGTCACAAATATTACGTTGTTCAAATTGAAATATATATCGTCTTGTAGCTGGGCACTAGTTTAATGAAGTTATGATAAAAGTTTTTTTCCAAATGTATTTTGAAACACTTAATTTTATAATTATATTCCAAAATGATAGCACCAGATCTATCACTGGCATTCACTTGTTACCTGCTGCAGTCAATTATGTCACTGAGCTTGTTCAGTCATGGCTTGTTATGATCTAACATAATAGGTACAATAATAAATTTATCTGCAATACATATTTATAGTAAAAGCAGATTTTATTACGAGGGCAAGGAAAGGTCACGGGGGGGTCGTTTAGCAGACAGAATAATATAAAAAAATTCTATGAGTTTTCGGTACAGAAATTCTACAATAGGTGTTATTTTTCATGTATTTTCATGTTTTGATTATTAAATAGTTTAAGATGGATGTTGTCCGAAGCGAAGTATTAAAAGTACAGTAAGACCTCGCTTAACGCTGCTCTGCTTAACGCTGTTTAAATATTATGCGGTTTCTAAAAAAAAAGTTTAGCCACTATAACATAAATTATGGATCAATTTATACAAACTGATTCAAATGTTGATATAACTTCAGAGGCAAAACGAAGTGTCTTTGATGCAATATCTTGCTATCGACAACAGCTTGCTGAACGAAACAGAAAAAGGCAAACGACATTAGATGACTTCTTGACAAAAAACAAAATATGTCAAATGAGGAACCTTCCTCATCACAAACATGACTTCTTCCTCGAATTTTTATTTGATTTTCATAAATGTTTTATGAACAAAACTCGATATTAGCAATAAATAAATCTATAATTAATTTGATAAAAAGTATTTTACAACAAATGTTACAAAATTACACCAAAAAAAACTAACAAATTATCCTATTCTCGGTTTTGTTTCACTTATGTCTGATGACTACGTATTAAGATGACCTCGTTTAGCGCTGTTTCGTATAGCGCAGGAACTTATTGGAACGTGTCTTCCGCGTTAAACGGGGTCTTACAGTATATATATTTTTTAAATATCTGTATAGTAGTGTTGCCCGATTTTTTCTTTTCCAAGTCGGGATTTTGGAACTTTTTGAGTGAAAAAAGCGGGATTCTTTCGTCGAAAGCGGGACATAGTAAAAAAAAACGTATATAATCAGAAGTTTTTAAATATTTATCTTTTTATTTGAGTTTAAATTACGTTTACGTGACAATAGATAGCAAAAATAGCCACAGAAAATGTATTTTAATAAAAATATGATATTTTAAATCAGATTTACCCTATCGTTAAATAGTTGAGTCTTATTCGTCTTCTGAATAAAAAAAATAAAAAAAAACAGAAATCAAAATCAAAAAAGTTTTAATCATTAGAAAAATATGGCGTTTCAAACAATAGTCTGAGGAGTGAGTGTTACAAATTGCAACTTACAATAAGAGAGTAATTTTTTACGCACGGTCGAGTTATCCCCGAAAAGCGGGACTGAGCCTGTCCCGCGCGGGACATTTAATTTTGATTGAAAAATCGGGACGTCCCGCTAAAATCAGGACGTCTGGCAACGCTGGTATAGTATCTTATTCGACTACCGAATGAGGCGGGGTTATGCGGTTGAGTCAATTATGCACATCTCTGCCGCTCTGTAGTTTTAAATACTGAACCGATTTTGACAGAACGTTCACTGGCAGTTGCAAACAAAATACTTTTTCTGTTTAGGAATGCGTGTACAATTATAAACATTGCAGTTTTATTTACCAAATTGTGAAAAAAAATTTAGTGTCAAGAATTTTACACACATTTTTAGTCGAAAAAATAAGTATTTAGTTATTTACAATTTTTGAAAGTTTTTGGGTCGATCACAATTTATTTGATATTTTAACTAGTTTAAATTGCGCGCTGAAAAATGCACAAATTGTCCAGTTTGCAAATCAAAAAATCAGACGCGTTTGCCTCTGAAAAGATATACATCTCGCAACTTATGAGCACTTGGTTTGTTTGTCAATTTATGATTTTTTTTAAGACAAAGAGTTTTTTGTGCAATTATTCCGTTTATAATAAAACGATTTTTGACCATAAATAAATCGTTTTATTTATTTAAAAATTGTATACCGCTTTAGGTAATGGGGCGGCATTTTTCACGGTACCCAGGGCGGCTCTTAGGGTAAATCTCACCCTGGAGAAGCAGACACGTTAAGTTTGAATTTTATTTTTAGTCCACACGTAATATTTCCAATTCAATTCGCAGTTTCATGCTCGATTCGCAGTTTCAATTTAAAGTGAATATTTCAGATTTAATGTTGCAAATACTTTATAAATTCGTGAAATATTGATTGGTTTCGACAACTTGCCAGAGGAATATTTACACATGACGGTAAACTCCTCCGAACACAATACATATTTAAGGCCACAGCCCACAACTCTGAGGCTTCCGACGAAAAGGAGTTATGTCAATATATGCCAAAAGTGTTGGTTTTAGTCGCATATTTTTCCATTATAATTGTAGCGTTTTCAGTTATTTCATTTAAATAAATAATTTAATGTTTTCTGTTGAGAACAACTTTTATTTCTAAAACTAAAATCTATAACCAAAAGCTGTTGCAATTAAGTAACAATTATAGCACGGAAATTATATCCAGCAATAATATTTATTACTAGCGACCAAGTCCGGCTTCGCCCGGGTGTAAATATAATATACAGGATATAAAAGATGAGAATCATTATAACAAAATTTACACAGCCTATGATCTTCCATAGGATGCAATCTATCTCTTTGTCAAATTTTAGCGAAATCTGTTCAGCGGTTTAGGTGTGAAAAGGTAACAGACATACAGAGTAGAGATGGGAAAAACGGGTCTTTTTAGTGATTTGCATCTTTGCATCTGGATTCCGTATGTGAGCCGGCTCACTGAACCGGTTCAAAAAGAGCCGAGTTCTGAATATGTTACTGCAGTCTGCCACTGAGTTACCTGGTTTAGACCTGTATAGAATCAAGAATGCATAGCCAAACATGTGATGCATGAGTCATTTGAGCTGACAGATGCATCAAAGCAAGAACTGACACGTAAGTGTAAAATGTGCTTCTGTGTGTTAAGTGTTTCACTGAGTCATGCGGATCCGTTGATCCGTCGGCTCAAAAAAAAAGTGAGTCGGCTCTCACGGATCTTCTGTCGGAGTCAGCTCTTTGAACCGGTTCAGATCTGAGTTACCCAACTCTAATACAGAGCTACTTTTGAATTTATAACCTATTCATCCACATCACGTTTGTTTTCTGAGACTAAAGGTAGTCTCGGTCCTTCTTCAGAATGCAATCTATCTCCTTGCCAAACTTTATTCAAATTTGTTCAGTGATTTAGGTCTGAAAATATAGCACACACATAGAGCTACTTTTGAAATATAATATCCTATTCACCCACTTTCGGTTTGTTTTTTTGAGACTAAAGATACTCTTTGTCCTTCCTCAGGATGCAATCTATCTCCTCACCAAATTTTATGCAAATGTGTTAAGCGGTTTAGGCGTGACAAAAATTAAGGACAGACAGATTTTCGCATTTATATTAGTATGGATTGAAATAACACTTCTTTAAGCGCGTTTTGTGAATTTCGCGAAGGGGCTAACTCGGCGAATGCAACTGCTTTATATATTAAGTAGTGACGATATACTAGGAGAGCTGTTAGACATTTTTGGGTAGGTATTTGAGGCACTGTGAAAATTTGTACAATAACTCTTTAGTAATATCCGAATACAAAAACACAGTCCTGGCTGAAGGGTAGCAGGGCTTAACCGACCCTCAAATTTTAAAATTAGCAAAATTTTTTTCGTAAAAAAATCCTTGAGACATTTTTATACTTTGAAATTTAGAATTTAAGGATTTGGTAAATAAAAAAGCCAGATTTCGGGTCTAAAATTTAGCCTGATGTTTGCAAAATTATATTTTTGAAAAATTTATAAAATATATTTGAGGCACGCTGAAATTTAAGCAGAATAATACTCTTAACTAAAAATAGATACTTTCAAAAAAACGGGTCGTTTCGGTGGGGCATTCTACCTGCCAGGAGATTAAAAATTTGAGGGTCGGTTAAGTCCAGCTACCCTTCAGCCAGGCCTGTGTTTTTGTATTCGGATATTATTACAGAGGTATTGTACAACTTTTCACAGTGCCTCAAATACCTACTCAAAAATGTCTAACGGCTCTCGAGCTATGTGTAGTGTTTGTCGATGTTTTGTCGTTATGTCCATTATTGAGCTTTTCAATGGTCGACATCTAATTGCGTGTGAGGGAAGTTCGCACGATTCTCTCACACGCACCCACTTACGCACAGCAGGAAGTGGCAATGACTTGTTTAGGATAGATTAATGGCGAAGCTTCTTCTCCAAAAAAGGAAAACTATTCCGTACGCTCCCACGGCGTAAATAAATAACGCGTCTTGTTTATGATCGCAAGTGCCATGGAATGAATTATTCATCAGAAAATAGACGGTGTAAACATGACACTAAAAATACTGACTTATGATTATATGCACAGAACAGCAGTTACAATTTTTATGATTCCGTAACAAAATGAAAAAAATAGAGTTTAAGAAAACTAAAACAACAAAAATGCAAAATAATTAGCTTGACTGTAAAAAGCGTGGAGTACTTAAGGCTGTCGGAACGCTCTGAATTTAAGCCAAAAATAGAGCTTCGGCTGTCATCATGATTGTAGACTTATTGGTCAACATTTTGCAAAAATTCTTGCTTTATAAGGAAGATAAAGGACAAATCTAGGTCTCTAATGGACTACTTTTGTAATTTATGTACGATTTACTAGAAAAAAGTTGGCATTAATTGTGCCAAAAAAACACATGTTTTCAAAGTCACACTACGACCTTATTCGTACTTATTTCACAAAACTGTTCCATCACAAACCTAAAGTGACTCTTCCTTTTTCGGAAAAGTTTTTTAAATCTTCAAAATATTCCCAAAAATGAGAGTAATCTGTCGACAGCGGCACCCTTGCAATAAAATTTTTTTGCCTCGTAGTTGGCACCAGCCAAAAATTGAAACGTGCGGATGATTTGAGCGAGACAGAGCTAAAGAAGGCCACACCCACAATATGTCTTTTGCCTACCTCGCCCCTTACCGCTGTGTCTCAGTACAAACAAAGTTCGGAGCGTTCCGACAGCCTTAATGTCAGTAATAAATTTTTCTATAAGATATAAGTTTTTAATTTCTACAAGCTGCAGAAGGGCTATTTAATTGTTAAACATTCATTGTTACAATGCTAAATTACATTGAATTACATATTATGATGTATTTAGGTTGGATTAATAATGAAAACATGGAAATTTACCTATACATTCATTACTCTCGCTATTGAGATGATTCATGTCTAGCGGTACCTAGTTAAAATAATCAGCTCTCGTATGTAGTGAATTTAATGTTACAATTTGCTTTATTATGAAGAATTGATTGTTTAGATATCGCACCGTTGGTAACTGATAACTCATTCCGCCGCGAAAGTGGAAAGATTCGGGTTTGAATCCCAACGGTGTTGGTAGATAAAAATAAATTTTTCTAATTTAGCATTGTAACAATGAATGTTTAACAAATAAATTTTTCATCTACTAGCTAATTGTAAACGTAGAGTTATTATGAAAATGCAAGTAAATAGCGCCCCATGCTTTTACAGTAAAGCTAATTTTGTTATCAAATTATTTTGCATATTTTAGTTCATAAAACATAAAACAATATTGAATTTGACTGTGGGGTCGGCAATGCTAACGTACGTCACTGTACAAGGTGTTAGCTTGTTTGCTGTAATTTTTCAAGCTTTTTTATCCTGAAGGTCCCGATCAGGTTAATGAGACAAACTTATTAAATGATTGTATTGTCGTCGATCCTTAATAAGAGTGCAAAGTTTCAGTTTAATTTGACGTTTTAGAGTGGGTGAATTTCATGTTCAAATATTTCTTTACAAACAAACATACATGTGAAGCTAATAAAAGCGTGTTAAAACAACAGCGTTTTATCAAAAAGTGCCTGAGATCTCGCGAGATCAAAATTTCTAGTCCCGCGAAATCTCGACTCGAGATTGCATTCCCTAGTGGCGACCCTGCATTCTCAGTCCGTTAGAGTACAGTAAGATCTCGCTTAACGCTGCTCCGCTTAACGCTGTTTCAGTATTACGCGGTTTACAAAAAAAAAGTTTAGCCACTATAACGTTAATTATGGATCAGTTTATACAAAAGCAAGACGAAGTATCATTGATGCAATATCTTGCTATCGACAACAGCTTGCTGAACGAAACAGAAAAAGACAAACGACGTTAGATGGCTTCTTTACAAATAATAAAATATGACAAATGAGGAAATATAACTTCTTACTCGAACTTTTATTTGGTTTTCATATGAACAAAAATCGATATTAGCAACAAATAAATCTATAATTAATGTGATAAAAAAGTATTTAACAATAAATGTTACACACGTAAACTAACAAATATTCTTATTCTCGGTTCTGTTTCATTTATACCTATTAATTATCTACGTATTAAGATGACTTCGTTTAGCGCTGTTTCGTACAGCCCAGGAACTTATTGGAACGTATCTCGTGCGTTAAGCGGGGTATTACTGTACGTATTAATGATACGCTTAAATGTAATTTTCATGAATAATTCAAACGCAAAATAATTGTGTATAGATTAAAGAAGAACTGGCTTTGTGCAACGGGCGAGAGAAAACTAAAAACTATATCAAAAGTAACAAAACCGAGAGAACCGGCAGGACGACGTTACGGCATCGCAGTTTGAGAAACCGATGTGAATCGTTGATGAGACCTACACGTGCTGTGTATTATATCAAGTGCTTGTTTGTTTGTGTGTCTGTGTGTGTGAGAGAGTGAGCGGTGGCGGGGGCGTCGCGACGCTACGTAGGGTCGACACACCGACCGGCGCTGTTACCATGACGACGGCCCGGAATGAGACGGATCTACTGGAATGGTAGGTGCTTTCAAAACAGACACTCGAGATCGTGAACCACGAAATATCGATAGAGAAATTTAAACGAAATGTTATAGTTTAAAAAAAACTATAAAAAAACACGCTTTAATAGCAAACCGAACTCAAAAGTAAAAACTAAATTTTATTTTTAAGTTTTTGTTTAGCAGCGATAGAAAGTTCACTCACTCAATACAATTACGAACTTTCTGTTGCAGCTAAACAAAAACTTAAAAATTATTCTTTAGAGTGGTTGGCTATTAAAGCGTGTTTTTAAACTATTTATTTATTTATTTTTTAGTCTTATTTTTTATACTGATGTTCCTGGTCAGGTTTTTAGGACAAAGTTATCAAATTATTGTATTGTCATCGGTACTTGATAAGTATGCAAAGTTTCAGTTTAATCTAACGTTTTGATGTAGGCGAATTTCACGTTCAAAGATTTCGTTACAAATATGCAGTCCAAGATTTAATTTATCCTGAAGGTCCTGGTCAGGATAATGGGACAAACTAATTAAATTATTGTATTGTCATCGGTCCTTGATAAGTGTGCAAAGTTTCAGTTTCATCTAACGTTTTGAAGTGTGCGAATTTCGCGTTCAAAGATTCCGTTACAAACATACAGTCCAAGATTTAATTTATCCTGAAGGTCCTAGTCAGGATAATGGGACAAACTAATTAAATTATTGTATTGTCATCGGTCCTTGATAAGTTTGCAAAGTTTCAGTTTAATCTGACGTTTTGATGTAGGCGAATTTCACGTTCAAAGATTTCGTTACAAACATACAAGTGAAGCTAATAAAAGCGTTTTAAAAATGGCTTCGATTTCAAGGACAAACTTTAGTTCGTGAGTGGATACGTAAAATGGCCATTTATGAACGTCTTAAAGCCCCTAGATTAGTAAATTTGCCAAATATCGGAATCCATTGTACCCATGTAACATTATATAATTTACTAAAGAGTCCAATTCTGTAGGCTTTCACGGCTGGCGTTGTTGCAAAACTAGGTAGAAATATAGAAATAGGTAGAAATACCAATGGACCACGGCGTACAAGCCCGGAAACCAAGAAGTTTTACTGAAGAGTGTTATTTAAATTAATGTAAATGTTCGATTGATAATAATATTACAATTAAAAACAATATTTTGAGAGGTGTATTAAGGGGTTAAATTTTTTATTTTGTCAACATAAATTCACATAAAGCCACACTGCCTGTATTAGCAAATACACTGTATTGTCGGCAGGGTTTTAGCACTGCAACCCGAGTTTTTTTTTATTTTCAAATTATTTCCGAAACCATAAGGTTTAGAAAAAACGTTTTTTACAAAACTTTCTTGGAATAAATAGAATAATAATATCATAATATGAAAAACCCGGGTCGCAGTGCCAAAACCCTGCCGACAATATAGTGTATTTGCTTATACAGGCAGTGTGGCTTTATTACGCGAACTTAAATTGGTTTTTGGGCAAAATTAAAAATTTGACTCCTTAATACACCCCTTAAAATGATATTTTTTTTCTTAACTGCAATATTATTATCAATCTAACGTCTACACCGAATTAAATACACCCTTCAATAAATAAGTCACCATCTACAAATTAGTGTTTTCATAAAATTTGTAAGTCCGGTCCTGTTGGGCCGATTTTATTGAAATTTTAGGGACACTTTTTAATTACTACTAAAGGGTTAAATGTCAATTTTGAAACGATTCTGATGATTTTTTCGGTATTTTGGGGCCCAAAAACATTTTTCAACCCCTAAAAACTACCCTTAAAATGGCCCGATTACGCCCATTTTAAATAGGCTTCTTGCGGTGATGGATTTAAACACGTGGACCAAATTTCGTTAAAATCAATTAACTCTTACGAAAGTTATTGCCCGCACACACACACATATATATATATATATATATATATATATATATATATATATACATATATATATATATATACATATATATATATAAACATTTTTAAAAATGGTGCCAAAGTGTTTAGGAGGTTATGAAACGTTGAGAAATTTTGGTCCGACCCCTAGGTCCCGCCATCCGACCAACGCCAATAGTGTATGTTGCCATATCGCAAATACACTAAAAATACACCATTATAACAAAACCGGTACAATTTCAACGCGGACCAGAGCTTAAGCTGCCCAAACGATGCTTCAAGTTGTGTTGAAATTTGGACAGACACTAGTAGGTAGGAGAGCTGGTCGCCTTGCTGCCCGTCAACGTGGTACCCTATTTCTAATGTGGCATCCGTCCTTTTTCCAACCACTCCCGCTATATAAGAACCTGAGAATGTATGTTCTCTATTTATCTATCTATCTATATCTTATAGCTAAAGTGATGGTAACACCAACAGTTATTTTATAACGATAATCCAAACGAACCGTTACTACAATAAGTATTATGGTGTTAAAATCACATGAATGGAATTTAAAGATTGAAGATTAAAATAGAGTGGGGTGGTCTCTTGGCCCAAATGCATCTATTCTGAAAGGATTTTTCTGCTTCCCCTTTTACTGGATCTAGTCATCAAATAATCTGGATCTTCTTATGAGCTCCAGAAGATTTGCTACTAGATTATCCTGTGGAACTATTCCATCCACATCGATGTAACCAAAGATGGTTGTTCTCATGTATGTTAAAGCCTCGCATTCGAACACGATATGGGTGGCTGTTTCATCCTCCATTTCGCAAAATCTACATAGTGTTGATTCCTGATGTATCCCCATCACATGTAGATACACGATTGGAATAGAACGTTTCCCAAAGTGTGGGTCGCGACCCGGTACCGGGTCATAGCAAAAATTTGCCGGGTCGCGCAAAAAATTGTAAATTTTTGTGTATGAAATAAACTAAATAACTTGATTTCTATTAAAAAAAAATTTGTTTTGTAAATAATTTTTTTTTCATAAGATGAGTCGCGAAAAATTTTGAAAACCTCGTTCCGGGCCGCGGTCCAAAAAGTTTGGGAAACGCTGAAATTTTTACCATTTCAATCTACTAGTGGGGAACAGTACTATAATTTAGGTCAAAATTCACATTTAAAAATTTTACAATATTTTTGCGTTTTGAGGTAACGCAAGATTGATAACGCATTTAATGAAACGAGTTCGTAGTTCTAAAGAAGTTTCACTTCCTCCGCGAGCTTATGTGAACGAGGCACACAGATTTATTTGACTGTTATCGGCACCTTGTTATTTTAAAATAACAGTTGTAACTTACTAAAGAATAACACTTTCGCTCATTATTCCCAGCTATGTACTCGAACCTATGTATTTGAGGAGCACTTGACGCTCCTGTTTTAGTTCTGAATGACGACATTTGAACACGCGCTAGTAAACACGTATGACACTACTTCGTCGGCTTTGTGATGGCCTACTTTTGATCTAGCGTCCTTGTTTTCCTGCTTGCACGCCGTTCTTTCTCCAAGTATTGTGTTTTTGAGTGCACGTTGTAAAAAATTTAAAAGCTTTTTTGGAGAAATTGTAGATCTGACTGCATTTTTGGAGTCAATAAATATCCCCAAAACACGCTCGTTACTCCGAATCTCGTTAAATCGAATTGGGAGAATTTCAGGACCCATTTTTTATTTAAGTAAAACTTCTTTAACGAGGTATCTGTTTTAAATTTCTTGCGACGCGTTACGAAAAAAAAGGTGAAGAAAGAATGCCTCGTTTTATATTAAAAAAAGATAAAAACCAGAAAATTGGTATAAATTTTACACATATTTTTGGACAGAAAAAATAAAATTTGAAAAAAATTATTGGGCAAGCCAAATTTGTCAGTACCTATAACATAAGTTGGCAAAGCAACAACTTTAAAATGTTAATTTGACTTCCCGTAATTGGAAAGAAATTTTGACGAATATATATGTTTATTGAAATTTTTAAGCTCAATACTTAACAGCTACTAAAAACAGACCGCAGTTCGAAATTTCCCGAGAGCATATTTTACAATCTGAGAGATCAATCACATTAAAGGTTTCCATTTGTAGTAGGAGGGGAGCTGTTAGACATTTTTGGATAGGTATTTGAGGCACTGTGAAAATTTGTACAATAATTCTTTAGTAATATCCAAATATAAAAACACAGACCTGGCTGAAGAGTAGCGGGGCTTAACCGACCCTCAAATTTTGAATTAGCAAAATTTGTTTCGCAACAAAAAGTTCTTGAGACATTGGAAATTGTTGTGTCCATATTTTTTTTAAACATACACAATTAAGTTATCAGGAAAGTGGACAAATTGATTAATAATTGGTTTATTGATTAACATCAATTTGTCCACTTTCCTGCTAACTTCATTGTGTTCTTGAGACATTTTGAAATTTTAATACCTTGAAATTTAGTACCTGAGGTGTTGAAAGATAAAAAATATAGATTTCTTAATCGGGTCGTAAGACAGGTGTTTGCAAAACTATATTTTTGAAAAATTTAAAAAATATATTTGAGGCACGCTGAAATTTAAACAGAATAATATTAGTAACTAAAAACAGATATATTCAAATAAACAGGTTGTTTCGGTGGGGCATTCGACCTGCCAGGTGATTAAAAATATGAGGGTCGGTTAAGACCCGCAACCCTTCAGCCAGGTCTATGTTTTTGTATTCGGATATTACTAAAGAGATATTATACAAATTTTTACAGTGCCTCAAATACGTAACAGCTTTCGAGCTATTGGTTAACTCCCGGGGGACCACCGTTGCGGTCTTCTACAAGTCCGGCGCTGTGCACGTAGTAATGTTGCAGAGACAGACAGATAGACGGGTAGAGCAGGCAGGGTATCAGACAGCAGTATAGAGACTCTCACAGAACACGTATGTTATGTCCCCGATGCGCTTGCTACTTGATCTCTTTCCAATCGCAAAATGAGATTGTTGAGACGACAGCCGGATAGACCTATTGTACAAGAAATCACATCATCGTCAGCGTGCCACGTCGAATAACAATGCACAATATTGCGTGTTACCTATACAATCCATACTGATATTATAAACGCGAAAGTCTGTCTGTCACCTATTCACGCCTAAACCGCTGAACAGATTTCGATAAAATTAGAAAGTTATGGCAGACATATTTCTTTTGTTGAGTAGAGATCCGTTAAGAACGGATTTTATGGGAATCTATTCCCAAGGGTGGTGTCAGAAGCGTTATAAATTAAAAAAGTCCGTTTTTGAACTATTAGACCTGCAGATTTAAAATTTGGCAGGCATGTTTATATTGTTGAGTAAAAATCTGCCACGGACGAGTTTTGCAGAAATCGACCCCAAATATAATAATAATAATGCGTTTAACGTCCGTTTCTCGACTTTATGTCATAACAGACGCCATTCGCACCATTACTATTTTCCATCTACCACACTTCTCGTTATATTTCTACATTTTTAAAACTTCAACTTATGTAATAGCAATGGGCGAATTAAGGAATTATAGGAAATTAGGATAAGGTAGGTGATTTTTGAACTAGGAGTTTGATAGGTAATCGGCCATGGTCTCAAATAAGGAACCATCTCCATATTTATCTGGAATTAATTGAGGGAAACCATGGCAAACCTCAATTAAGATGACCGGTACAGGAATTACCGTTTCTCGGCGAGAGGCAGTAGGAAAAAGTCCCAGCTACATCTGCCCCGCCGGGATTCGAACCCGGACCTCCCGAATGCGAGTCTAATGTTGTCACCACTACTCTACCCAGCTAGGTATCGACCCCAAATATAGATATATTGAAACTTAAGTATGTCTGTTATCTTTTCACGTCTATATAGCAGGACAGATTTTGATAACATTTGGCAGAGATAGACTGCAGCCTGAGGAAGCACATAGACTACCTTTTGTCTCAAAAAAACAAACATGAAGGGGGCGAATCGGTTATAAATTTGAAAGTAGCTCTGTCTATGCGTCTGTAACCTTTTCACGCCTCAAACGTGAACGGATTTCGATAAAACAAGGTAGGGGGAATATTCATACGCTGTATTTTTGAAATTGCTGCAAAAAACGCAAGACTCGGGAAAAAATACTTTTCTTAGAAAATAAAGAAATACATGTTCGACTTAGAGATGGGAAAAACGGGTCTTTTTAGTGTTCTGCATCTTTGCATCTGGATCCCGTATGTGAGCCGGCTCACTGAACCGATTCAAAAAGAGCCGAGTTCTGAATATGTTACTGCAGTCTGCCACTGAGTTACCTAGTTCAGTCAATCATATCACGACCTGTATAGAATCAAGAATGCATAGCCAAACATGTGATGCATGAGTCATTTGAGCTGACAGATGCATCAAAGCAAGAACTGATACGTAAGTGTAAAATGTGCTTCTGTGTGTTAAGTGTTTCACTGAGTCATGCGGATCCGTTGATCCGTCGGCTCAAAAAAAAGTGAGTCGGCTCTCACGGATCTTCTGTCGGAGTCGGCTCTTTGAACCGGTTCAGATCAGAGTTACCCAAGTCTAGTTCGACTGTCTTTTGAACACGTCTATACGAACGGGGTGGGGATGAATTTTATACAGAAGAATTGCAGATACCATCTATACCACGTGGACAAAGTCGCGGGTAAAGCGCTAGTGTAAACTATTTATAAACTATCTATTTTCGTATTTTTGTCAAAGGGATGTTGGTCCTGTTTTCAGCAACCGCTCGCAAGCGTCGGTGACATGTTGAATAACAGGCCTGCCAAATTCTGTTGCATTAAATTTCCATAACTTAAAAACACGGAGGGAGAGAAATCTGTCAGTGACAGAGCTGTAACAATGATAACATAAAAAACCCGGGTCGCAGCACCAAAACCCTGTCGACAATATAGTGTTATTTGCGAATACAGGCAGTGTAACTTTATTATGTGAATTTATGTTTGTTTTTGAGACAAATTAAAAAATCTTATCCCTTAATACACTCCTTAAAATAATATTTTTTCTTAAATTCAATATTTCGTCTCTGTTTTATCAATTCATCATCTGCACAAAATTATATACAGCCTTCAGTAAGTATAATTCTCAATCCGCAAAAATGTTTTTATAAAATAAGTCCTGCTATTAAGCAAATTTTATTAAAATACTAGCGGCCCAGTCCGGCTTCGCCCGGGTGTAAATGTAATATATAGAATATAAAAGATGAGAATCATTATCATTAAATTCTCAACGTGTATTGAACTTGCGCGAATTCAATCTAAAGATTGTCTGAAAATTTCATCAAAAATGGCCTACCCGTTTGGTGTCCATAGATTACATATACATCGTCTTTTATCTAAATAGATTATTAAAATGTAAAAAGTGGTTATTGTGACATAACGATAATAGTTGGACATATAGTATCGCGAAGTTTTTTGTAGTTATTGATATGTTCTTTAATATTGTAGAACATACTTTTGTTCTATCATCAATAGTTTCCGCAGCGCATGCGACAAAAGATCTTTTATGGCATTTTTTTTACACCTTGGGTTACGTTACTTAAGTTTTAGTAAGGATCCCTGATATCTTCTAGCAATAGCCTATGTTACTCAGGGTGAATGTAGCTTTCTAATGGTGAAAGAATTTTTTAAATCAGCACAGTAGTTTTTGAGTTTATTCATTAAAAACATACAAAAATACAAATCTTTCCTCTTTACAATATTAGTATGATTATAAGCACCTTTTAATTGACACTAAAAGGTTAAATTTCTATTTAAAATCAATTACGAGAATATGTTCAGTGTTTTTGGGTCCCATAACCATTTACAACCGTTAAATACACTCCTTAAAATGGTTCGATTGGGTTTCGTGCAGTGATGAATTCCAACATGTGGGTCAAATTTCGTTAAAATCATTTAGCTCCTTCGAGAGTTATTGCCAGCACATATCCAAAAATTGTGCCAAACTGCTTATAGAATGATGTGAAACGTCCGACCCGTAGGTCCCGCCAACCGACCGATACCAATAGTGTATGTGCCATATGGCAAAGACATTAACAATATGCCAATATTTTATTGAAATAATTGTATGATTAATGATCCTATTGTCCTGGATTCAGTGTTTTTTTTTGCTTTATAATTACAAAAGCTGCAATTGATTCAATAAAATGAAATTGTAAAATGATACGATGAAACTCTGTCTGTCTGTCCACAGTCCACGATTGTTAAATAATTTAATACTTATGTTTTATAGAGTAAGGTAGGACACAAAGGGAATTAAATTACAGTCCTTATAAACTTTCTTGAACTTGACACCAAATAAAGAACAGAAGTGAAAAAATGTTGACTGAAGCACAAATGTGTACATTGCCTGAAAATAAAACTAACACAGAAGTTTCGCTTGAATTTATTACACTTCTGCAGTAGAATGGAATAAAATTAGAGTTTAAAAAACTAAAACACGCTTATATGAACTAAAGAATGCAAAATAATTTGACAACAAACTATTAAATATACAATACTGCATGCTTAATAGTTAGTCAAATTTGGTTTATTTGTAATGTCATAAATTTTTACATATTATGATGCCTGAATATATGGTCGAAACGTCGCAGAACTAATTAAAGTGTATTAATTATAATAAACATTTTCATCCACGTTCCTGCTATTTTATTTTTGAAATTATTATTATTATTACTTCGTATTGTGCCCCGTCGCATTTCGTCCCACTCTACCCTATTAGTGTGGGTATGCACGGCACACACAAACACACACACACACATATTATTATGTACACATGTGTATAATATTACATGGGTGAAGACCTAACGAAATTGAAAGCTCTTAAACGTATGAGATTTGATCCTTTTGTCAAGGTTTTATAAAAAATAAGCAATATTAAAACACCCTTATATGTGACTTTCTTACATTTACCGGGTCTTTTTGACGTGAAACTACGTTAGCCAACGTAATTTAATTGAAAATTTTCTGTGATGTTTAAGGGGAAATAGAACAGAAACCTTGGCAGCGCAAAATTATATAAATAACCTCTACGACTAAAGAAATAAAACTTCTTTAGCCAGGGTATCGGTTTGAAATTTTCTGTGGATTTTAAGGGGAAATAACGTGTTACATTAAAGGGGTAATATAAGAAAAACCTAAACCATTTTTCCAAAAATTAGACGGGGTATTCGACATAAAAACATTAAAAATATAAATAGCTTAAGTTTTACAACTCCCGCGAACTTATATGAAGGAGGCTCATACATTTCCGAAGTAAAATGTCGACATAAGCGATGTTTCCTTGTGCCGGAAGATACATAGTACCGAGTGACGGATAACTTCGACGTACCAGTTTCTATTGTTTTCACTTAACTTTGAACCGTTTTAAAACCTTTTGGAATAAACATGACAACGTAACAATGCAATATTGCGTTTCGCCCATATCTGTTCGAGTTGTGTTTTAAACAAATATTATATTTTAATCTCATCTGATCTACAGACTTGTTCAAAAATAAGTTACTTCATTGTTATTTATACAGCAAACAATTGGCTTTTATAATAATAATAATAATAATAATAATCGCCCATTTCATGGTTTGAGACGCGGTTACAGTTACAACTTGCTCCACAAGTATCCCTAGTATGACGGTGACGAACCTGAAGTTTGGGTGCTTGTGGGTGCAAATTTCCTTCTCAATAATAATAATAATAATAATAATGGGTTTAACATCCGTTTCCCGACTTTATGCGTCATAACAGACGCCATTCGTACCATTATTATATTATCATCTACCACTTCCAATTATTTTCTACGTTTTTAGGGTTCCGTACCTCAAAAGGAAAAAGCGGAACCCTTATAGGATCACTCGCGTGTCTGTCCTTTTGTCTGTCACAGCCAATGTGCTCCGAAACTACTGGACCGATTGAGTTGAAATTTGGTACACATTATGTAAGTCGGTGACCCAAAGACGGACGTGTAACGCAACTAAATGAAATTTAAACATGTAGGTCACTTAAAAAGAAAGTCTTGCGAAGTGTGCCGTGTGACATATCATATGAAAGGGCTTGTAGTAAGGGTCTAAAATATATTTTTTTTATAATTTTAAAATAAATCGTTTTAAAGTTATTTAAGAAAATAGATGAACATTGACCATTTCCCCTTATCTCCGAAAGTACAGAGCCTAAAATTTTGAAAAAAATAGGGAATGTCGGGTCTCACCTATATAGTTTACAGGAAAATCCAAATAAAAATATAGTCTTAAAGTATTCACGGAACACGGAACAAGCACGGAACCTTCTTTACCGGTTTTTTAAAACTATTATTTATTTTTATACATAAATGTTTTATGTAGTGAGCGGCACATCTTGTATACGGAAGTAGCTACACTAGGTATAGTATAAAAGTAGTAGTAGTAGTCTAGTGTCCCAGGTGACACGACATTTCGTAGCTTCGCGTAGGCAAACAAAGCTACGCGTTTAAAACAGCTCCACTACAAGTAAATCCCTTTAGTTCCATTTGTCCCTGAGTCCTGAGACTTATATATGTGTGTACGTGCAATGTGTGTTATGTTCACGATGAGACGCGATCTGCGAAAAGTATGTTTTTTACGGACTCTGCCACAAACTAACTGTCGCCAAGAAACTGCGATTCGCTTTAGCCCTGACTCGTTACTAATATCGTAGATGCGAAAGTCTGCCTGCCTGTCTGTTACTTTTTCACGCCTAAACCGATTAACAGATTTCGATAAAATTTGACAAGGAAATAGGTTGCATCCTGAGGAAGGCCATAGGCTACCCCGCGAGGTTCAGTAAAGCTATATAAATATTTTGCATTTTTTTGTTCATAAAAGCGTGTTGTTTTAGTTTTTTTAAACTTTAATTTTTGAAGTTTAACTTCTTTAGCGACGTATCTGTTTGAAAAAAGTAAAAATCGAGGGAAAGTAGAATTGTACCCGAAAGGGGAAGTTAGTTTGTCTCGTAAATTATATGAAACTGACAAAGACAGAAGTGTATAGCGTGTTGCTAAGTATGTGTAAATATTATTAATTACTTTGACATAACAAAAAATTAAACTTGGGAATAATATTAAAAACTAAAGAAGTTTAACTTCTTATGTGAGCTTACGAGGGTGAGGTTCGTTATAATTTTTTAATTTGATTTTTAACATGAACACGCCAATCGATAATAATTATAATACACTTAATATTATGATCATTCTGGGTTTGAAAGCGATCAGTTCATCAGCTACAATACTTATTTGTCATTGGTTACTGGTTGGTCAGTAGATTTATGACGAAGGTCTGATAAGAATTGATTGGTCAACATTAACTGAATCTCGTTTGGTTTGTAAATAAAGTGGCCGCAGCTTTGTTGTTATAGGAAACGTAGTTTCGAGCGCGCTCTGAAGAGTCTTAACTGAAGTAGGCATTCTCATTGAAATTTATTGACTATAAAAATATATATGACACTGTTCTCTCCTCTCTCTCTCCTTTCGAAACGAAAAGGGAGACCGTGGCGCATTGTCGAATGAATTATTTCGTCAATTATTCTTTCAAATTGTGACTGTTTTCAATTTACATATTAGGTACAGTAAGACATCGCATAACGCTGTTTCAGTTTTACGCTGTTTCTAAAAAAAAGTTTAGCCACTATAACACAAATTATGGATCAGTTTTTACAAAATGATTCAAATGTTGATAGAAGTTCAAAGGCAAGACGAAGTGTCATTGATGCAATATCTTGCTATCGACAACAGCTTTGCTGATCGAAACAGAAAAAACACAAAAAACAAAATATGTCAAATGAGGAACCTTCCTCATCACAAACATTTCTCAGTCGAACTTTTATTTGATTTTCATAAATGTTTTATGAACAAAAATCGATTTTAGCAATTAATAAATCTGCAATTAATGTAATAAAAAAGTATTTAACAATAAATGTTACAAAATTAAACAAAAAAAAAAAAACTAACAAATTTTCATATTCTCGGTTCTGTTTCACTCATGTCTATATTACATACATATTAAGATGACTTTGTTTAGCGCTGTTTCCAGGGGCGTAGCTACCGCCGTGTATGCCGTATCAATTATACCGGGCCCCCGGGCCACGGGGGCCCCCAACGTGCGGAAGCAAAAATTTATAAAAACTTCCCATTTTTTTTTAATTTCAGAAATGACATAAGTCAAAAAAAGCAATTTCTTTTTTTCCCGCGTAAAGCGTGCGTTCAAAAGTTGGCAACACCCTACATCGGTTATCGCGGGCTGCGGGATTTCCCCTAAAGATAGTCTAGCTATCATCAGCTATAAATGATTTAATAAATCAGTTTGCCGAAAAAAAGGCAAGGAGAGTGTATATTCAATTTGAATTGTTTGTTAAAATTTTGGAAAAAGTGACAGATAGATAATTATGATGAATAAATATTTCTTTTAATTTTATGCAAACATTTTTTTTTCTTTTGTGAGAAATCTTTACCCTTCCTAAGGGCCCCCAAACAAATGTTTATACGGGGCCCCGCCAAGGCACGCTACGCTTCTGGCTGTTTCGTATAGCGCTGGAACGTATCTCCCGCGTTAAACGGGGTATTACTGTACGTAGAAAATGGAGTAGTCGCACGTTTTTCGAAGTTAGAGTACAGCCGTTTGAAATTTCTTGTGACCACACTGTCTTCTGAATTCAGAAAGTTGATCCGTAAGCTGGATGCGTCTTTGAAACGTAGCATATAAATCTTTAGTGAAAAATATTTTTTTAACTAGTCAGAACCTAGAAATGTCTCATGTAAAAAGGTCGACTGCTCAACGAAGTTTGCGCAAATTACAAATTGTGGTTGTTGGCTGTCTGAAATTTAGTTTGGCATGCAAATTAGGCCAGGAAATGACGTACTATAAACATGAATTAACGGTTTTAGTTACACAAAGGTAATTCGGATCATTTTAACTGCTACTCACTAGCAATAACAGGTTAGTGTGTACGCTATTCACGGAATGTACTGCACTAGAGATGGGAAAAATGGGTCTTTTTAGTGATCTGCATCTTTGCATCTGGATCCCATATGTGAGCTGGCTCACTGAACCGGTTCAAAAAGAGCCGAGTTCTGAATATGTTACTGCAGTCTGCCAGTGAGTTACCTAGTTCAGTCAATCATATCACGACCTGTATAGAATCAAGAATGCATAGCCAAACATGTGATGCATGAGTCATTTGAGCTGACAGATGCATCAAAGCAAGAACTGATACGTAAGTGTAAAATGTGTTTCACTGAGTTATGCGGATCCGTTGATCCGTCGGCTCAAAAAAAAGTGAGTCGGCTCTCACGGATCTTCTGTCGGAGTCGGCTCTTTGAACCGGTTCAGATCTGAGTTACCCAACACTATACTGCACCACAGATTTAGTTCGTTTATTGCAGATTATAGACGCTCGAAAACTTAGGTCATTACCGTCTTAATTAAATCAAACATATCATGTTGACTTAACACTACACGACATCACAAAACATTATTCGAAGCCACGACAGTCCGATCAAGAAGCCAGCACGCTAACCACTGAGCCACAATGTCCTCCCCAGACTTGGTGACTTACGTTGGCAGCACTAAACACATTTTAAAAGTTTTTTCGTTTCGCATGGGAGGTAAAAATATACACGAATTAAAAGTCATAATTGCTAACAGTAAATAAACTTGAAATTTAATTAAAATATTGTATTAGAAACATTTTATGTCATACTAGCGGTTTGCCAGCGACTGCGTCCGTGTGGGGTAGTAGATTAAATTCTTTTATATAAAAAATACCGCCGCACGTTCGGGTAGGGTGTTTAAAAGACCGTCGAACATGTATACAGATACAACGTATCCTTTATGAAGGTTTCCATCACTCTGCCCACCCCCTTAAGGCTGTCGGAACGCTCTGAATTTAAACCAAAAATAGAGCTCCGGTTGTCAACTGATTGTAGACTTATTCGTCAACATTCTGCAAAAATTGTTTCTCTATAAGGAAGATAAAGGACAAATCTAGGTCTCTAATGGACTACTTTTGTAATTTTTGTACGATTTACTAGAAAAAATTTGGCATTAATTGTGCTAAAAAAACACACGTTTTCAATGTCACACTATGACCTTATTCGCACTTATTTCACAAAACTGTTCCATCACAAACCTAAAATGACTCTTCCTTTTTCGGAAAGGTTTTTTAAATCTTCAAAATATTTCCAAAAATTAGAGTAATCAGTTGACAGCGGCACCCTTGCAAAAAAATTTTTTAGCCTCGTAGTTGGCACCAGCCAAAAATTGAAACGTGCGGATGATTTGAACGAGACAGAGCTAAAGAAGGACACACCCACAATATGTCTTTTGCCTACCTCGCCTCTTACCGCTGGGTCTCAGCACAAACAAAATTCAGAGCGTTCCGACAGCCTTAAGGATTATTTTTGCGAAATGTAGCCTAGATCACTCCTGGCCTAATCCTTTACCTGTCTGTGAAATGCCATCACAATTGGCTCAGCCGTTTTGAAGATTAATCCGCACACACAAAACAAACTGACAGAAAACTGAAAATTCGCTCTATAGGAATCTTTAAAACTGCAATTACAGACTTTTATTTATTTATATTAATTGAAATAACTTCTGTAAAATTAATTAAAAAAGCAGTATGCGGACTTTGTAATCTATTGGCTATATATCAAAATACATCAATCATTACTTCTGTGAAGAGAGTTGTATCGTACAAAGTTTGGAATTGCCATATTTAAAGATGTATAGATATTGGATTAGAAAAATTATAGATAGGCTTCAGGATACCCTGTAGATGGTTATTTACAAAATAAATTAGGTCAAGCTTATTATATTATTGAATTATTCAACGAGCATCGAACTAATTAATTTGAAACAGTAAATAATTATTCTCCAAACGAACAAATCTCGGTGCTTTATTATTCTGCGACACTCAACTGTCTATATCAGGGGTACTCAAACGGTCGATCACGAGGGCTATTGCGGGAATCGATCGCGGAAAAGCATCTACAACCTGCATTTCCTTGCAGTTGTAGGGCTCCTTCTGTAATATTTAAAAGAGGGCTGAATACTACTCTAAAATCGCAATTGAAAAAGTACGATTGGGCGGCCATTAAATCGTATAGAGATTGCTTCATGTTCTTCGACCGAACGTGACACTTCAGGAAGAAAGAAAATGACAGTTTCTCGCCACATTTGTTATAAACAAACAATTATACAAAGGACGAAAAACATAAAAGTCCTGTGCCCAGTGCGATGAACATTCTAGAACTATTGGTAAACGTGCAGAATGTATAAATAATGAATATTATTTTAGGTTACACAGTTCATTTCACCTACAAGAATCAAATAAACTACTAATAAAGTAATAACTAATAAAACATTAATTTTACTAGAATGGGTACCCAGGTACCTTGGGTGGTTCGCGATGTTGTATATACTTTCCGCAATTTTGTTTTTTTTGACGTCACCTATCCTAGGACATTTGGGTGGCCGAGACAAACCCAAGATACCTTAATTTTACAAAATCCGTACAGTCGCTTGGATGGTACGAGGTAATAAAAAATATTACGTACATACGTTCAAAAAAACATAGCCCTTCTTAGCAGTCGGGTAAAAATCACTTATCACCTGCACTTGTTACTTAAGGGGTAACACCACTGTAAATTTTTCAAAAAATCGATTTTTTTTTAGGCTTAAAAAATACTTTGAACCTTTTAGAATATGGGGAAAGATATTTCATACCTCAAAGTATTTTTTTTTTTTTGTAATTTCGAGCTCTTCCCCAAGCGCGTCTATAATGTCTATAATGCATTTCAAAACTTTAAATGCGTTTTTCTCGAAACACGATTTTTCAAAACGGCACGCAGCATAACTCCAACAATTTTCATTCTTTTCATTCGAATTTGTTACAATATCTTTAAAATAAGATTTTGAAGAGAAATACGTAGGGGATTTTCGATAAGTTAATTTAATCATTATTTATTAGCAAATGATTATCTTTTTTTTGTTGAAAATTTAACGATTTAATTCAAATACTCGCCAATCACACAAAAATCAGTATTTTTAAAATCCCCTACGTATTTCTCTAGCTATAAGCATGTACAATAGGTGTTTTTTTTTTTCTAAATCCAAATTTGCAGCAGCCACACTGCGTGTCGCAGAGCGCTTCAAATTCTACGTGCCTCGCGAAAATGGCTGTGGTGCCGTCATTTCTGAATATTTTTTTATAATAATTTTCTATTTTGTTACTTAAATATACGCTAAATAACTTCCTCCAATATTATAATTTTATTACCTTTCCTTCCACCCAAAAAAAAATGACAAAAAAACACGTTTTTTAGGCTGTTACAGTGGTGTTAACCCTTAACAAAGTATAAAAAGTATAAAAAACCCGGGTCGCAGTGCCAAAACCCTGCCGACAATATAGTGTATTTGCTTGTATAGGGCCGTGTGGTTAATTATACTTTTATTATGTGAAATTAAGTTTGTTTTTGGGCAAAATAAAAAATTTAACCCCTTAATACAGCCCTTAAAATAACATTTTTTTTGTTAATTGTAATATTATTATCAATCTAACGTCTACACCGAATTAAATACACCCTTCAATAAATAAGTCACTATCTGCAAACTAGTGTTTTCATAAAATTTGTAAATCCGGTCCTGTCGGGCCGATTTTATTAAAATTGTGGGGACACTTTTTAATCACTACCAGAGGATTAAATTTCAATTTTGAAACGATTCGGAGAATTTTTTCGGTATTTTGGGGCCCAAAAACAGTTTTCAACCCCTAAAAACTACCCTTAAAATAGCCCGATTAGGCCCATTTTAAATAGGCTTCTTGCGGTGATGGGTTTCAACACGTGGCCCAAATTTCGTTGAAATCAATTAACTCTTTCGAAAGGTATCGCGCGTACACATATATATATATATATATATATATATATATATATATATATATATATATATATATATATACATATATATATAAACATTTTTAAAAATGGTGCCAAAGTGCTTAGGAGGTTATGAAACGTCGAGAAATTTTGGTCCGACCCCTAGGTCCCGCCATCCGACCGACGCCAATAGTGTATGTTGCCATATGGCAAATACACTAATTAGCTATAAAGAGCCCGCGGGCAAAAAAGTTTAAGCAACGCTGATCTAATACACTTTAAATATGCACAATAAATTATATTATTGTTTTAAAATCTGCGGAATACGAACTGCAGGGACTTTCGAAAGAGCAGGTGTTTAATATAGCCCTTTATTAGTACATTTGTCATCGTTTCTGCGTGTACACAGGCTTTGTCTCTTTTCAAGGTACGTTTGCTTTGAACGCAAAGATTTCGAAACGACAAAAACAGCTTTGTACAGATTTTTGTTTGTAAACATAAAATGAACGCAGATACGTACATAAACGAAAATGTGATACGTTTTAGAAAGAGTGTAACAGAAAATAATGATTCAATGTTTAAAACAGATAGGTGTCGGAGAGAGAGAGAGAGGGAGATTGTAGATCATCATCGCATTTTTATTAATAAGCAAAATGAAAATATACTTCAATTTCAACACCAAAATCTGAGAAACATTGTACGATTCGTTGAAACGTAAACTTTCAAAAACCCGGGTCGCAGTGCCAAAACCCTGCCGACAATATAGTGTATTTGCTTATACAGGCAGTGTGGCTTTATTTTGCGAGCATAAGTTAGTTTTTGGGCAAAATAAAAAATTTTACTCCTTAATACACCCCTTAAAATAACATTTTTTTTCTTAATTGCAATATTATTATAAATCGAACCTCTATACCAAATTATATACAACTTTCAGTAAATAATTCACTATTTGTAAACTAGTGTTTTCATAAAATTTGTAAGTCCGGTCCTGTCGGGCCGATTTTATTTAAATTTTAGGGACAGCTTTTAATTACTACTATAGGGTTAAATGTAAATTTTGAAACGATTCTGAAAATTTTTTCGGTATTTTGGGGCCCAAAAACATTTTTCAGCCCCTAAAAACTACCCTTAAAATGCCCCGATTACGCCCATTTTAAATAGGCTTCTTGCGGTGATGGATTTCAACACGTGGACCAAATTTCGTTAAAATCAATTAACTCTTTCGAAAGTTATTGCCCGCACACACATACATACATATATATATATATATATATACGTATATAAATATATATATATATATATATATAAACATTTTCAAAAATGGTGCCAAAGTGTTTAGGAGGTTATGAAACGTCGAGAAATTTTGGTCCGACCCCTAGGCCCCGCCATCCGACCAACGCCAATAGTGTATGTTGCCTTATGGCAAATACACTAATAAAATAATGTGGACACAAACGAATTTTACTGCAACTTCAAATATTAACTAATTCTGTAACCACTTGGGTACTAATTCTATGTTAAATCCGTTTGAGACACAAACAATTTGAATATCCATTTTGAAAAAATAAAAATAAATGTTTCCTACCTTAAAACTCGTCAACAGCGCGATTGAACACATCGGCATCAGAATTTAGCCCTTTCGTCAACAGCGCGACCACCTTGGCATGAGAATTTGGTTCATTTCGTCAACAGCGCGACCATCTCGGCATCAGAATTCGGCTCCTTTCGTCAAAAGCGCGATCGAACACCTAGGCTTCAGAATTCGCCTCAATCCATCATCTGAAATAAAAAAAAAATTGGTATTAAAAAATATGTTCTTAACTCTTGAATACTCGAGTCAAAAATCACTGTGAAAAATAAACTACAATCAAAAAACGTAAACTGCTATTGAAAATAAACACGGGTTAATATATAAGTAATAAAAAAACAATACTAAACAAATTAAAATCAAATAAAAATCGAAAAAACATATTAAGCAATTATATACTTATCATATTAAACAGATAAAGTATTAAAAAAATAAGTATAATATATATAATTATCACATTTATCATAGACCGCAGAAAGCACGGTAATCCATGGCATAGCTGCATGCCTATACGACCTATGCATGGCAACAGTGGGTAGCTTATCTGATCTATCGCTGAAGTCATCATAACCTCAATACTGATATCAACTTTTTCGAAAAAAAAATTCATCAAACCGAATAAACTATATATCATTTTAAAGAGAAACTTGCCCTCATTACAGTAATATATAATTTAAATGTTCCCTGAAAAAAATTATAGCAAAAAACTCGAAATGAAACTTACCAAACGTCAAACATCACAAAACCGCAATATGCAATTTCTTGCAAACAACACATTTACGATAAATTTTGCAATTTAACGGTCGATATTTATATAAATACATTCAAAAGCACTTAAATAAACTAATTATTACAACAGTTAACACTGACTCGAAAATGTAACCGGTTAATTTTGTGTTTTAGCACGGCGATCTATTATAGAACGCCCGAATGGACTCGTCCACTAACCACGTCTGGTAGTTAACCATGGCCTATTAGCTAACACGCTTTGAACATACTATGGTAAGGATGACTTTACAAAAGCTTCGAGTTTCAAGTATACAAAACTATTTTACACAAAGAAAAGTAGGTATATACATTTTTCATGGCTATTTTATTGATTATATTTAATACCAGCCGTTACCCGCGTAAACCTGTTCGACGGTATTTTGAACACACTACCCGAACGGGGTGGGGATGGATTTTATATAAAAGAATTTAATGGGGTACAATATATCATACCCCGCGGACGAAATCGCGGACAACCCGGTAATATAAATATTTAAATATTTCCAAGGCGGCTATTAAACGTCGAAAAAATTTGGTACGACCAATAGGTCTCGCGTTCCGACCGACGCCAATAGTGTATGTGCAAATACACTAAAAAAAATAAGTTTTCTTGTGTTATAAGCCAACCGACGTGACGTTTAGCAAGAAGTTTGCTCCCCCGTTCTGTAAATACGATAGGTGATCTAATATATACCACGTAGAGCTTTCTAAAAGTTATATGTTAGGGTGAAAATTACAAGCTGTACAACAATAAACTCAGAATCGTTCCCCATGCCAAAATAGATCTATATTTAAATGTTCGATTTTAGTAGGTATTTTAAAATAATAATTTCGTTTTCAATTAATTATACTTCTTCTAGGCAACTTACGCAATTGTCCAATATTAATTATTAATAATTTACTGTGTACAACGACGTCAATTTAACAATTTTTTACCAAAACTGTTTAACGCGCGCACAAAATTATTAACAAAAAAAACCTTGAATGATCGTTGGTATTTGAAGTATGAAATTTAAGCTGATATTACTGCAAAAGTCCAACGAAATACAACATTGATTAGATGTTTACATAAGTTGGTAGGAGAATTATGACATGAAATAATATAAAGTAGGATTCACAATGTGGTGGCAAGTTTCACTGAAGGTGTCACTAAATATATTTCCTCATTAATTATAAATAATTATAAAGATGATTAAAGGATGGTCAATTTTAGTTTGTATGAATTTGTGGTATATTATTTATTTAATTACTGAAAATGAAGATTTGGCTTGTTATACATAATAACAAAATAATTAAATAATAATTATAAGTATTTTAGAGGAATAAGGATCAATGAATTTTAAGATAAATTATTTTTCACAACGTTTCGTATTTAATTAATACTTCATCAGGTGATCTAAAATAAAATAACAAGATGAGTTATTAATTAATAATAAAACAAATAAATAAATATTAACATACCTAAATTAAATATCTTAATAATTAGATTGAATTTAGTTATAAAATACTTATAATTATTATTATCAAAAGGATCTGATATATACATTTATTCAAAATAATTAAATTTAATCTGAATGTTAAGAGAGTTAATTATGAGCGCCTGATGACGTATTAATAAAGAATACGAAACGTTGCGGATGATAATTCATCTTGACTAATTCATTGAACCTAAATCATCTAATCATTTTTATAATTATTTATCATCAAGGAACTGATATATACATTTATTCAAAATATTTCCTCATGTTTGAAATTTTCTGAGTGATATGTTCGGGTGCCCTTGAGCACAAAAACTCAAGTCTGGCGGCCCGTGCTGTGATAAAAACTTGAATTTAAAAAATTTGAAAAAAACTTCGACAAAAAAAACTTCTAAAAATTATAAAATATTTAATATATTGGAACGCGCGCGTTAACAGAAATTATTTTATTTATTATATATCAAATGTGAATATTTTCTAAAGTTCGAATGAAATTTTGACGATTAACAGTAGAAGCGTAGCGTGCCTTGGCGGGGCCCCGTATAAAAATTAGTTGGGGGGCCCTTCCCCCATTGAAGTAAATGACTTAAACGGGGAAATTCCGCAGCCCGCGATAACCGATGTAGGGTGTTGCCAACTTTTGAACGCACGCTTTACGCGGGAAAAAAAGAAATTGCTTTTTTTGACTTTTGTCAAAATTGGGAAGTTTTTATTAATTTTTGCTTAGGCACGTATAATAGATACGGCCGATACGGCGGTAGCTACGTCTCTGATTAACAGTAACTCTGACAAAAACACGATCTCATAAAGAGGAACAGCTTGTATAAAAATGTATCTAGCTATGTGAGCTGGATATGCAACCATATGTCGCAGAAAGGACCTATCTTTTACAAGAAATGGTTTCTTTTCTCAATACATATTGTATTTTTGCGTGTATGTAACATGTAGGTGTTACCAATATGCTGGAAATATGTTTCAGGGCGACAATTCATCATATTTTATATTGGATATTGAGGGTTAAGTGAAGTATACAGTTCGTTTTTTAGATACTTCTTTTCACCTAACATGCTCTTAGTGATAGGCGAATTTTTTTATTCAATAACACCTTTCTTTTTAAAGCCGACAGGGTAGTTTAAGCTCTAGTAGCAATTTAAATTTTTAATTTATCAGTACGTATAAATTAAAGTCATCCGTCGCGCTGAGTTTGTGGTTTGTCCGGACTAATCTCAGAAACTACTGTACGAATTTTCATACGGTTTTCACCAATTTCTCGGCGAGGGACAGTAGGAAAAAGCTTCTACCCCCACCGAGATTCGAACCCAGTACCACCCGAATGCCAGTCTAGTGCTCTAACCACTACTCTACCCAGTTTCTTAACTCAAATTAAACATACCTGAAAAACTCAGGCTACAAGAATTGCCATTTCTCGGCGAGGGACAGTAAGGAAAAGGTCCCACCTACATTTGCCCCCATCGGGATTCGAACCCGGTACCTCCCGACTACCAGTCCAGTACTCTAACCACTACGCCACACTGCTGTATATGCAATATTGTGTTACGTTGGCATGACAATGATGAAGAACATCGTTAACACGGAAATAGGAAAAGAAACACATAAATTCTATTCTTTCTTGTACATAATATCAATGGTCACAAAGCAAATTGGCTTATGTCAGCGACTATTTAACACAGTTCATTAAATGGTGGGTTGCAGAGCGCATTGTCAGAAAACCAGGCTTGATACTGATCTTAGATTGTGCTCATATAATTACAGTTTTAACACGCTTTTAATAGCTTCACCTGATGTATGTCTGTAACGGAATCTTTGAACGTGAAATTCAGCCACTTCAAAACGTCAGATTTAACTGAAACTTTGCACACTTATCAAGGACCGGCGACAATACAATAATTTAAGGTAGTTGTCGTGGTACAATATTGTCAAAAAGTTTAGATTATACGCGCCACAAAAGTATACTAGCTTGTGATCCATAATTTGTACGCAAGACTGTACCCGTGGAAACGTAACCCATACAGTATTCATATGCATGTATACTTTTCTATAAATTGTTGAACTTTAAACCGTTATTCATAAATAATTAGACGGTCAAAAATTTTTTCTTATTTTTTTTAAACTCATAACAAATGCATTGAAAGACTGTCAGTTTTTGGAAAGTTTCTGACAGTTAGTTCTTTTTTTATAAATAAGAAACTGGTTCAGAACTACAGAGATCGTGTACAATCAATGTTAATTATCCAATTTTTAATTGAATTTATCTCGAATTATATACGGTCGATCGACTTGAAATTTTCAGGGTAATTGTATTATCATGTCCTTAATAATTATACAAAAATTAAGAATTTTCTGACGGTGTGCCTTAACCACGACAACTACCTTAATAAGTTTGTCCCATTATCCTGGCTGAAATCAAGATAAAAAAATAAGGCTATGAAATAAAAAATAAATATTATAAACTAAAAAGACCATCTGAATTTATCGCTCAGAAAATTTCAAACATAAAGGAATATATTTAATAACACCTCCAGTTTGACCGCGCCCACCCACGCATTGTCCCTGGTCTTAGCTGGCAGACTGCGGTTTTTATATTCAAGATAGTGCCTTTAAAGAACTTACAAAAACTTAAGCTTGAGGAAAAACTATGAGTAAAATAGCTCCCTAACTATTTAGTATGGATTACAAAAAATACGACATAAGAAGTTTTACCTATATTGGCTATAAACATGTACAATGTACATAATATATGATACAATCTATTGTACGCAGAGATTTCCACCGAAACTTTTCTTATCCTCGATGCATATAAGCAGAAATGATTTGAAATCAAGAAAAAAATATGTAGGGTTTCCTACAAAGAGAGAGAAGCAAAGAAACGGTTGGGTGAGATAAAAACACTTGCTGGCTTGGTTTGAGCATACGTCCAATTAGGCCCAGAGCTGTTAGACATTTTTGGGTAGGTATTTGATAGGAAAACCAGTAGGAACCAGGCCGCTGGATAGGCTGAAACGTAGATGGGTAAATAAAGTTTTAGAAACCTTAAAGGAAATTGATAGGTTAGATGGTAGGCCGTGGATCAGCGTTGACAGATTTTTTTTGCCAAGTCGGGATTTTGGAACTTTTTGAGTGAAAAAAGCTGGATTCTTTCGTCGAAAGCGGGACATAGTTAAAAAAACGTATATAATCAGAAGTTTTTAAATATTTATCTTTTTATTTCAGTTAAAATTACGTTTACGTGACAATAGATAGCAAAAATAGCCATAGAAAATGTATTTCAAAAAAAATATGATATTTTAAATCAGATTTACCCTATCGTTAAATAGTTGAGTCTTATTCGTTTTCTGAATAAAAAAATTTAAAAAAACAGAAATCAAAATCAAAAAAGTTTTATTTATTAGAAAAATATGGCGTTTCAAACAAAAGTCTGAGGAGTGAGTGTTACAAATTGCAACTTACAATAAGAGATTAGTTATTTACGCACGGTCGAGTTATCCCCGAAAAGCGGGGCTGAGCTTGTCCCGCGCGGGACATTCAATTTTGATTTAAAAATCGGGATGTCGGGCAACGCTGCCGTGGACAGATATAGCGTAAGACAGGGAAGAATAGCGTGAAATCGTACACTCGGCAATGAATTTTCGAGTTCCTAATCCCACCCAATAATAATAATTTGAGGTACCTACTGAAAAAATTTGTACAATACCTTTTTAGTAATACCCGAATATAAAAACACAGACCTGGCTGAAGGGTACCAGGGCTTAACCGACTCTCAAATTTTTAATCACCTACCAGGTAAAATGTTCTACCGAAACGACCTGTTTTTTGAATATATCTATTTTTTGTTACCAATATTATTTTGTTTACCTCAAATATATTTTTCAAAAATATAATTTTGCAGACACCTGGCTAAGTTTTAGACGCGATTAAGAAATCTGGCTTTTTTATTTTTGAACTCCTTAAAAACTAAATTCCAAGGTATTAAAATATCAAAATGCCTCAAGGGATTTTTATTGCGACAAAAAATTTTGCTAATTTAAAAAATTGAGGGTGGGGTTATGCCTCGCTACTATTGAACCAGGTCTGTATTTTTGTATTCGAATATTACTAAAGAGGTATTGTACAAATTTTCACAGTGCCTCAAATACCTACCCAAAAATGTCTAACAGCTCTTCTACTAAATCCCTTCTTCAGCACATAGTTCTCCTTCAGTACCTTCAGTTACTCGAAAAGGACACAATACACAATGATTAAACACTTTTTCTGTAACCTCTTGAAACTCGCGAATTTCAACAATGATGAATGCCACACAATGGACGCTAGCTTTTATTGACTGGTGGATTTAATGGAGAGTTTCTTGGTCTAAATAAATACCTCAACGTTGCTGCATGGAAGAAGACACAGTGGCACCTCGACATATGAGTTTTATTCGTTCCGTAACCTTGCTCGAATGTCAATGTACTCGTATATCAAAACTAACCCCATTTAAATTAACTGAAATGCCATTAAGGTAGTTGTTGTGGTACAATATTGTCAAAAAGTTATAGATTATACGCGCCACAAACTTATACTAGCTTGTAGCTAAGTGGTTCATAATTTGTACGCAAGACTGTACCTGTGGAAACATAACCCATACAGTATTCATATGCATGTATACTTTTCTATAAATTGTTGAACTCTAAACCGTTATTTATAAATAATTAGACGGTCAAAAAAAAATTCTAATTTTTTTTTAAACTCATAACAAATGCATTGAAAGACTGTCAGTTTTTGGAAAGTTTCTGACAATTAGTTCTTTTTTTATAAATAAGAAACTGGTTCAGAACTACAGAGATCGTATACAATCAATGTTAATTATCCAATTTTTAATCGAATTTATCTCGAATTATATACGGTCGATCGACTTCAAATTTTCAGGGTAACTGTACTATCCTGTCCTTAATAAGTATACAAAAATTAAGAATTTTCTGACGATGTGCCTTAACCACGACAACTACCTTAATCCGTTTCAACCCCCAAAATGCCATACCAGTTGTTTTTGTTAAGTGTTTTTGAATAAGAAAAATGTACTTATAAATGACAAATCTTATATATATAAAAACATAAAGAAAATGTAAAGAAATAAACTGTTTTTATAACACACACATATTTCATCATTTGTGTTTACCTTGGAATTTTGGAAACCAGTCGACTAGAGCTTACGAAAGATGCTGGCTGATGTGTTACTTTTGTTTAATTTTCGCCACGATTTTTCTTTCCACTGGTCTTTGTCTTTTTCGCCACGCTTCCCTCACTTTCACCTGCAGGCCGGTTAAAAAAAAAACCCCTCCAAGGAGGTTCGTTTCTTGCTCCCTTTAAGAATGTTGCGGAACTGAATTAGGCAAGTGTCATTAAAATGAAAATTCGAGACGCTCTCGAATCTCAAAAAACTCGTATGATAGGGCACTCCTATGTCGAAGTCGTACTGTATTTCTTTTCGCCGATGATATGGAAAACTTGAATATTCTGGAACAAACAATCGCGACTTAATGCATTTTAGCGCTGGTTTCAAAATAATGGACTCAAATTAAATATAATAAAAAAACTCAGGTTGCAGAGCCAAAACCCTGCCGACAATATTTGCTAATACCGACAGTGTAAATTTATTACGTGAACTTAAGATTGTATTTGGACAAAATAAAAAAAATAACCCCTTAATACATCCCTTTAAATAATTTTTTCTCAGTTAAAATATTATTATCAATTCAACATCTAAACTAAATAAAATACACCCTTAGCAAGTAAATCATTATACGCATCAAACTAGCGTTTTATTTTCATAAAATTTAGGTCCCGCCATCCGACCGAAGCCAACAGTGTATGTGCCATATATGACAAATATACACAAAAAAAAAATATAATGAGCCTCAACCTCATAAGCTCACATAAGAAATTTAACTTCATTAGTTTTTAATATTATTCCGAAGTTTATTTCTTTTTGTGTGAAACTAATTAATTAAAGCAAATAATTCAAAGGATATTTTATGGAGCAGATAAATTAGTTAATAAATATTTTGTTTAACACGACGTTTCGTAATAATTTATTACTTCTTCAGGTGCTCTATAAATAATAATATAAAATATAAAAATATGTTAGAAATACAAATAAAGAATTAACAATAATTTCTCACATATTTTTATGTTTTATATTATTGTTTATAGAGCACCTGAAGAAGTAATAAATTATTACGAAACGTCGTGTTAGACAAAATATTTAAATTTATCTGCTCCATAAAATATCCTTTAAATTATTTGCTTTAATTAAAAATAAGGAGCTGAACTTTCTGTAAAAACTAATTAATAATACTTAGCAACACACTATAAACTTCTGTCCTTGTCAGTTTCATGTAATTTAGGAGACAAACTACCTTCCCCTTTTTTGCCAGTTCTATTTGCCCTCGATTTCTTACTATTTTCAAATAGATACGTCGTTAAAGAAGCTAAACTTCAAAAAGTGTATCAGAACTATAACTAAAATCAGCAGTAGAATGCCATGTAGAATTTTCTTCAAGAAATTTAAAATATTTATGACTGCTATATTCTGCCTGCAAAACTTAGAACTATTTTAAATACATGGGACAAATTATGATCATAATTTATACCCGACATAAATCTAAGGATCGCTTAAATTTATTAAAAACAAATCTTCCTGTAGTTTATACTGGCTTGACAAACTCTGCTATACAAATTTATCATAAAAATAGCTGCCGGGTTCCGTTTCGCCCGGATGCAATTAAATATATAGATAAGTAGTTTTATATTATGTGATATTTCCTAAGATTTCTTGAGTGGTAGCTCTAAGAGTAGATTTTTTTTGACTTCATTCACAAATATCATCATAAATAAATTATAACCAACTAAGCAATCAATGTACATCCTTAACAAATATCAATTATCGAGATCACGCCACAGAAGTATAACTTCTGCCACCATTTTATTCATTTTTTAAGCATTATTATATGTAAATATAAGTGGGTTTGTTTTCCGTGGAATTTTAAAACAGATACAACTACAAAATATATTGACAGGCTTCCAGCTCCGAAACTTTAAGACTGTAAAAGTTTAGAATTGAAAAAAATGAAAACTTTCAAAGCAGACTTTAACATGACAAGGTTAAGTTATGAAAATGGAAAAATAAATATTACATACATGAACATTGGATATTGTTAGTAGGCAGCACGTGCGCTGAAGTCTTATAATAGGAGAATATTATATGTGTGAGCTCTTCCGCGAAAACTAAATTATAAAAGTTTATACTAACACGTGTTAAAAAAGATTCAAACTTACTTTTGTGCTATCATACAAATAGTAGATTACGAATCTAGATTACGAATGTTACAATGCTCGAATGCATCAATCGGGCGTCCGAAGACTACTCGCGTCTAGTCATTGCTAAGATAATATTAATTAAGTAGACTAACTAAAATTTGGGTAGTGGCCTAGGTCAAGTTGTTGGCAGTGGTTTGAGGATATTTAACAGTCGGTGGCAGTGATTAAAAATCCTCGGACAAAATATCCCCCAACAAAATATTAAGTTTATTGTTTTGTCCAAAAACAAACATAAAAAAACCCGGGTCGCAGTGCCAAAACCCTGCCGACAATATAGTGTATTTGCTAATACAGGTATTGTGGCTTTATTACATGAACTTTAAGTTTGTTTTTGGACAAAATAAAAAAAAATTGAACCCCTCAATACACCCCTTACAATAATAATTTTATTAGTTTAAATATTGTTATCAATCCAACATTGGCACCAAATTAAATACGACCTTCAGTAAGTAAATTCGTATACGCCCTGTCGATTTGCTTATAATTTTAGGAGCACTTTTTAATTGCTACTAAAGGGTTAAATTTCAATTTTGAAACGATTGTGAGAATTTTTTCGGTATTTTTGGGCCCAAAAACTTTTTTCATCCCCTAAAAACCACCCTTAAAATGACCCGATTGGGCCCATTTTAAATAGGCTTCGTGCGGTGATGGATTCCAACATGTATGCCAAATTTCGTTAAAATGAATTAACTCCTTCGAAGTGTTTAGGAGGTTATGAAACGGCGAGAAATTTTGGTCCGGCCCCTAGGTCCCGCCATCCGACCGACGCCAATAGTGTATGTTGCCATATGGCAAATACACTAATTATTCACTCTGCATTATTGTACGCAGGGTTTAGAACTGCGACCCGAGTTTTTTTATTATTAATAACTTCTGTTTGCAGATATTTAATTATCGAAGTTTCCAGGGTTCGGATTAAGAGGATTATGAATAATTAACAGTGGAACAAAAGTTGAACATATTTCCAATTTCCTTGTCGATGTTGAAATATCACTCTTGCATAATAATATCGATCTTTTTATCTCTATTCCCACTTGAGTGGTTTATTTTTATCAGTTTGGTCTTCTTCGTCTTCTTTCGTCTCTCTTCGTTATAAGATGCCGTCACATAAATATTAACTCTTGGTCTCTAAGTCTGTAGCTAGAGCTTTCAGTGACGGAGAGCAGTTATAATAAATTCTATTTTTAACACGCTTTTATTAGCTGTATGTTTATTTATTTGTTTGTAAACGAATCTTTGGACGTGAAATTCGCCCACTTCAAAAAGTCGGATTAAACTGAAACTTTGCATACTTATCAAGGACCGATGACAATACACTAATTTAATAAGTTTGTCCCATTATCCTGGCCAGGATAAAAAAACTTGACAAATTACAGCAAACAAGCTGTACAGTAACGTACGTTGCGTCGTCAAATGCAATATTGTTTTTAGTTTTATAATTAAAATTAGAGTTTAAAAAAACTAAAACAACACCGAGTCCCTCCACCAGCTGGCATCTCTTGCCTCTTACAAGTAACCCATGCGAAGTCATGTTAGAAAATCTCCATCCATTTTGAGGGACGACAAGGAGTAAACTATGGGTCACCTCCGGGTCTAATTGTTCCTAATTTATTTTCATCAACAGTCCTCCTTCCAGAGCTGAATGGCTGTTATTGGTCCGTTCTTTAGGTTGTCTTCGATAACGCAAAGCACGTATTGGCCATCATTTGCAGCGTCTTTGGCAGCAGTGTCGGCTGCCTCATTATTACCGAGTTCCTCCGCCACTGTGGTGTCATCTCTTGGCTGCCTCGTGAAGCTAGTTGTGTATTTATACTGAGAGACTGATTAGGCACGTTCTTATATTGACATTGTAATTAAAATTACAGCTACGTCGCACAAACTTATTACTGCGATGTTGAGGCGTTGTTGTAATACGTTACAGAGATCACGTTTAGAAGAAAATATCTTAAATAAAAACAAATAAAAACACTTGAAAATTCTGTAAAAATTATTATTAAACTAGCCACTCCCCGCGGCTCCGCCCGCGATTGTAATGATAGACGGCAACAACAACAGTAGTGGAATCTTCATCAAGACCTAACAGCTACATTGCAAGTCCATAGAGACTGTATTTTAAAAATTAGAATGTGTTAATCATTGACACCCCTGTACTTCCCCCTTTCCTACACCTTAGAAGACTATTTTAGAATCTCTACTCAACAAAAGAAACATGTCCGCCAAATTTCAAGTCTGGAGGTCTAATAGTTTCGGAAGGTATCATGATGACCTGTCAGTCATATTCACCCCCTTTAAGTTTTTTTTATCAGACAAAAGGTAGACTATGTCCTTCTTTAGGATGCAATTTATCTCATTGTCAAATTTTATCGAAATCTGTTCAGCGGTTTAGGCGTGAAAGCGTAACAAACACACAAACTCACATTCGCATTTATAATATTAGTTAAATGTATTGAGTTTTAAAATTGTCCTGATTGAAATAATTGTAACCATTATCTATGCAATGAGTCGCAAAGCCAGTGTTGTGACTGCAGAGTGTTCCTATTATATTCCTTCATTCTTAATTTGAAAGTACGTCCTATTAGTTCTATGTAAATATAGCATAACTGATGCTATTATTTTGTTCCAATAAAATATTGATAGTGGTAAGAAAGATTGGTTGGGGAACAATTTAAAAAGACGCTTTACCGATGAGACGACGAAATGAAAAAGTGACATGATTGAAATAGATACATTCAGTAATAAAGCGATAAGGCACGTTATATTCTGCACCATTCGAAAGAGATAGTAAAATTAGGAAAATCTGTTTTAAATAATTATTGGTCTATTTGCCATATATTAGCGTCGGTCCGCGGGCAATACCTTCCGAAGGAGTTAATCGATTTTAACGAAATTTGGCCCACATGTTGGAATCATCATCGCATGAAACCTATTTAAAAAATTGTAACTGTAATTTTTCAAATCTTTTATCCTGAAGGTCCTTATCAGGATAATGGGACAAACTTATTAAATTATTGTATTGTCATCGGTCCATGATAAGTGTACAAAGTTTCAGTTTAATTTGACGTTTAGAGGTGAGTGAATTTCACGTTCAAAGATTCCTTTACAAAAAAACATACAGGTGAAGCTAATAAAAGAGAGTTAAAAATATATAAGGGTTGAATTGGTAGCTACATTTTATCCCAAAAGTAAGCCTTAAAGGGGTTGGGGGGGGCATTCATAAGGGATACTGTATTTCTGAAATTGCTTAAGCTCGGGAGAAAATACTCTTCTTAGAAAATAAAGAAATACATGTTTTGAACAGATCTATTCGAACGAGGGTGGGGATGGATTTTATATAAAACAACTGCGAGTAGGTACAATCTATACAGATAGATAGTAAACTTTATTCTGTTTATACTGTATAAAACAGTGTAGAATGCGTCATTTATAAAAGTATGCAATTAAAACTTATGATTAAAATACCACGTGTACAAAGTTACGGGTAAATCGCTAGATATTAATATTTGATTAAATTTACGTAAACCACCTTGCTGTTTTGCCGCTCCATAAAGACCCTCTGCAGAAGTAGTATAGGTAGATGAGGTGTATGAAACATGAAAGGCAATTGGTGGAAAACGCGACTGGAAAATGTGTTTCGTTTCTGATATGAGCTTTTATGTTAGTAAAAAAGCGACTTGAAATTATTCTCGTATAAGAATTTTATTAAAATGTTAAAATTTATATCTTTCCGCATAAACAATATTATTGTCAATCGAGGTTTACTTATTGATATGATAGTGGAAGGAGAGCTATTAAGGCTGTCGGAACGCTCTGAAGTTTGTTTGTGCTGAGACCCAGCGGTAAGGGGCGAGGTAGGCAAAAGACATATTGCGGGTGTGACCTTGTTTAGCTCTATCTCGCTCAAATCATCCACACGTTTCAATTTTTGGCTAGTGCCAACTACGAGGCTAAAAAATTTTATTGCAAGGGTGCCGCTGTCAATTGATTACTCTAATTTTTGGAAATATTTTGAAGATTTAAAAAACTTTTCCGAAAAAGGAAGAGTCACTTTAGGTTTGTGATGGAACAGTTTTGTGAAATAAGTACGAATAAGGTCATAGCGTGACATTGAAAACGTGTGTTTTTTTAGCACAATTAAAGCCAACTTTTTTCTAGTAAATCGTACATAAATTACAAAAGTAGTCCATTAGAGACCTAGATTTGTCCTTTATCTTCCTTATAGAGCAAGATTTTTTGCAGAATGTTGACGAATAAGTCTACAATCAGTTGACAGCCGAAGCTCTATTTTTGGCTTAAATTCAGAGCGTTCCGACAGCCTTAAACATTTTTGGGTAGGTATTTGAGGCACTGTGAAAAATTGTACAATAATCTCTTTAGTAATATCCGAATACAAAAACACAAATCTGGCTGACGTGTAGCGGGGCGTAACCGACCTAACCGATTTTAAAATTTTTGCGCAATAAAAAATCCTTGACACATTTTGAAATTTTAATGCCTTGAAATTTAGTATTTAAGATGAAAATAAAAAACCAGATTTTTAATCGGATCTAAAACTTAGCCAGGTGTTTAGAAATTAATTTTTTGAAGACTTAAAATATATATTTAAGCCACGTTGAAATTTAAACAGAATAATATTGATTACTAAAACTAGATATATTTATAAAGATAGGTCGTTTCGGTGGGACATTTTACCTGCCAGGCGATCAATATGTTTGATAAAGTCGGTTAAGGCTGTCGGAACGCTCTGAATTTAAGCCAAAAATAGAGCTTCGGCTGTCAACTGATTGTAGACTTATTCGTCAACATTCTGCAAAAATTCTTTCTCTATAAGGAGATAAAGGACAAATCTAGGTCTCTAATGGACTACTTTTGTAATTTATGTACGATTTACTAGAAAAACTTTGGCATTAATTGTGCTAAAAAAACACACGTTTTCAATGTCACACTACGACCTTATTCGTACTTATTTCAAAAAACTGTTCCATCACAAACCTAAAGTGACTATTCCTTTTTCGGAAAAGTTTTTTAAATCGTCAAAATATTTCCAAAATTTAGAGTAATCAATTGACAGCGGCACCCTTGCAAAAAATTTTTTTAGCCTCGTAGTTGGCACCAGCCAAAAATTGAAACGTGCGGATGATTAGAGCGAGACAGAGCTAAAGAAGGTCACACCCACAATATATCTTTTGCCTACCTCGCCCCTTACCGCTGGGTCTCAGCACAAACAAAATTCAGAGCGTTCCGACAGCCTTAAGCCCCGCTACCCTTCAGCCAGGTCTGTGTTTTTGTATTCGGATATTACTAAAGAGGTATTACACACATTTTCACAGTGCCTCAAATACCTACCCAAAAATGCTTAATAGCTCTTGGGCTATGACAAGATAAGTCATTATTAAATAACTGAAATTTTATTGTAGAATATATAACACGTTATATCCACGTCTCTGCCCGCGATTTAGTTAAAACAATGATTTATACAACAGCAGTAGGGCCTTCGGCAGCGACAACTGTAATAGAACCTTCGACTCCACCGTATTACAATACAGTAAGACCCAGCTTAACGCAGGAGATCAGTAGATTTATTTACCACATTGACAAGAAAAGTATATGGCAAGTCCATAAAAACATATTAAAATTACACATTAAAAAATTCTTGTGTACAATAAAATTCTCTGTTAACCAGGTCATTCTTTAACTTCCTTTTTAAGGCTTGCGGTGGCAATGATTTAATTTCATTTGACAGATGATTATAGATTTTAAGGCAGTTGTAAAGAACACCTTTTTCAAAAGTAGTTAAAGAATGATCTGGCAAACGAAAGTCACTGTTTCCCCTGGTATTATAGTTATGTAACAATTGGTAGTTACTAAAATAGCTAAAATGCTCTCTCACAAACACAATACATTCATATATATAAACAGAAGGCAATGTCATGACTCCATGTGTCTTAAAAATTCCTCTGCATGTGTCTCTAGGATTTATTTTGGCCAGAATGCGAACACATTTTTTTTGTGCTTTAAAGATTAAATCAGTATTTGCAGCACCCCAAAAAATAATCCCATATTTCATTTTTGAATAAAAATTACCAAAATACATAGTTTTTATTGTATTATAATTGCAGAAAGTACTAATCCTACGTATAGCATATATACAACTACCAAGTTGTTTTACTAATACATTGATATGCTTGCACCACTTGATATGCTAATCCACAAAAATGCCTAGAAATTTGACATCAGTCGTTCCAATACGTTCCTGCGCTATCCGAAACAGTGCTAAACGAGCAGAAGCGTAGCGTGCCTTGGCGGGGCCCCGTATAAAAATTTGTTTGGGGGCCCTTCCCCCGTTGAAGTAAATGACTTAAACGGGGAAATCCCGCAGCCCGCGATAACCGATGTAGGGTGTTGCCAACTTTTGAACGCAATCTTTACGCGGGAAAAAAATTGCTTTTTTGACTTTTGTCATCTCTGAAATAAAAAAAAAATTGGGAAGTTTTTATTAATTTTTGCTTACGCACGTTGGGGGCCCCTGTGGCCCCGTATAATTGATACGGCATATACGGCGGTAGCTACGCCCCTGTAAACGAGGTCATCTTAATACGTAATTATAATAGGCATTTGTGAAACAGAACCGAGAATAAGAAAAGTTGTTTTTGTTTTGTAACATTTATTGTTAAATACTTTTTTGTCACATTAATTATAGTTTTATTAATTACTAATATCGATTTTTGATCATACAACATTTATGAAAATCAAATAAAAGTTCGGCAAAGAAGTTATGTTTGTGCAGATGGTAACGGTTCCTCGGGTTTCAGATTGTTTGTACGGCTTTTATCAGAAATTTTTTCATGCACTTTTTTGTATTACAAAAACGAACGTTGAAGAAATGTTTCTATGCAAATTACATTTTCTAATGCTTTTTACAGCGAGACGTGCTCGAAGGTATTTTGATTAAACGGATTGTACTGGATACGCTTTTTGTCTTGTCTTCCAATTTTGTTTTTCAATATTATTCAGTGATCACTTAAACCGAATAACTTCGATAACAATTTACATATAGAGTGCTTACGAAGCTCTAATAACCACTGGGGGATTACCCTGATACATGGAATTATATATTTATACCTATGTACTGTGCACGGCATCCTATACAGTGAAGTCTGCGTTCGGATGCCAACGGTTCGTCGTATTTTGTTCGTTCAAGGGAGGTCTTCGTCCGAGAGAAAAATACATTTATTATTTAACTAGTCGCGACCCGCGGCTTTGCACGCCCCACTCGGTAGCAACCATTTTTTTTGTCTGGTTTTCTCGAAAACCGTTAGTCTTATGAAAAAAAGTAATATTATGTTTTTGTAGGCAACCTCCTAAGCTACAAATTTGATTTTGTCGATAAAAGGGACCATTAACGAGAATTTCGCGAAAAACCATTTATCGTGACCTTTGACCCCACGTAACATTTTTAACGGCGGATGGATCGGTGGGTTCTTTTTGAATGTTGTTTAGAACTACAAAAGGAACATTCGTGCAAAAATCCAGCTTTCCCCTAATTTTTTTTTGTCTTTATTCCCTGGGCTATAATAGTTTCAATCCTGTCCGATATATGATTTATTTTGACGATGGCAAGGAATTTGAATGTTTCCAGGACGCAATTTCACGAGGCATTTGACATTTCCAGCTGAATTGTGGAGCTATCAGACAACACCAGATACTCATTTTTAAACAGTTTCGAGTTATTAACGAAAAACAATTATCGAGACATTAAGGCAAAAAACCTCACATGAATTCCATGGAGCTTAGTCGTTAACTAAATGAAACTTGTTTTATTTTTAATTTCCAAATTTTTCTAACACAGAATTGTAACAACGGATGTTCCTTAAAGCTGTCAGAATGCTCTGAATTTAAGCCAAAAATAGGGCTTCAACTGATAACTGATTATTATAAACTTATTCGTCAACATTTTGCAAAAATTCATTCTCTATAAGGAAGATAAAGGATAAATCTAGGTCTCCAATGGACAATTGTTTGTAATTTATGTACGATTTACTAGAAAAAAATTGACATTAATTGTGCCAAAAAAACACACGTTTTCAATATCACACTACGACCTTATTCGAAATTTATTTCACAAAACTATTCCATCACAAACCTAAAGTGACTCTTCTTTTTTCGGAAAAGTTTTTTAAATCTTCAAAATATTATAAAATTTAGAGTAATCAACTGACAGCGGCACCGTTGCAACAGCATTTTTTAGCCTCGTAGTGTGGCCTAAATTCAGAGCGTTCCGACAACCTTAACAATTCTAGCAAACGATAACTATTCTACAGTTCAAAAATTGTGGGGATTTCTCGGTCAGTAGTTGTTAAGACACGCTGTATGCGTAAAGGCGTAAAGGTATTGTGAGTGGAAAGAGAGCGCGAGTATATTCCATCTCATTCATTAGAGGATTAGAGAGATCCTCACATGCGTGATATATGTGAGAGAACCTCCTGAGTCACGCACAGGCGCCTCCTCGCAGCTTCACACCCTTACCCTAACCTTACCTTACACCGCTTCCAGCAGTGAACAGATTTTTTCCCAGCTCATACATCACACACACATACATAGATCCTCATCTACTCGTTTCGTATTTACAGTGTACACTGATTAAAAAAATGGTGTGTGTACTTATGTGCGCCAGAAGTTATACTTCTTTAGCGTGACTGCAATAATTGATATTCACATTTTCGTTAACCTGTCAATTCCCATGTCCAAGTTAATAAAGATTTTTGGTTTCTTTTTAAATAAAATACCTTATATACATTTGGTTATGACAAGAAAAAATATAAATAAAAAATAAACTACCTCAATTTTCTTTTATGGGGGTGTAACCTGCAGGTGACACTGGCCGTTGTGAAATTAAGACTTTGAAGCAGACAGATTGTTTCTTATTGTTACGGTAAGAATAAAACGTTAGAATTTATAATATTTATTTATATTTAGATATATCAGTTTCTTTATAATAAAAATAGTTTATCTGAAAGAAACAAAACACTTATCTATTCTAATATCATAAAGCTGAAGAGTTTGTTTGTTTGTTTGAGCGCGGTAATCCCAGGAAATACTGGTTTGAATTGATTTGTTGGATAGTTCATTTATCGAGGAAGGCTATAGGCTACATAATATCAAGCTACGACCAGTAGGAACGGAGCATCAATGAAAAATGTTGTAAAAACGGGAAAAATTATTCCTTTTGAGAGCTTTCGTTGTGGAGTAAACGGTTATTATAATGCCCAGTGTCATCCGTAGGTGATACGGCATATTTCCAACGTCGTAAAAAACGTATTCAAAGTTATTTTTACCAATAAAAAAATTTGTGCAATAGCTTATTTATTTATTTATTACACACAATAATAAAAAATAACAATAGTTACGGTTTAGGCATTTTTATTTCACTTTTTATCGCAAGAGATTACACAAACACAGACTGCTCGAATTTCGCGCGAAACATCTGATTATATTTGACAGATGACATTTGGCTAGTGTTGTCAGAATAAAATAATTAATAGTTTTACTTATTGGCTTTGCAACAATGGTAGTGGAATTAAATAATAAAATCTCCGTGTGGTAGAAAAAAAATATTAAACTTATGTCACCTACAAGTGACACTGGGAATTGAAGAGTTAAAATAAAATAAATTAGGATGTCTAGGGAGATGATAAAATATAGTTGGAAAAACATTTTTAAACACAGGGTGGGTTTTATAATTGGTGGTTTTATAATTTATATACATTTTTATATACATTTTACCTTTGTTCCATTTTCAAAAGTAACATTTTTAGTCTTCGTATAATATACGAAGACTAAAAATGTTACTTTTGGATCAACACCACCATATTATGGTGGTGTTGATCCAATAGAATGTTACGTAAAGGATGAAAATAAATGAAAACAAATTTTTCGAAACGTTGGCCATAGCGAAACTTTGGTAAAGCTTTTTTATTTATTGATCCTCAACCAAATCTTCCTTTACGTAACATTTTTAGTGCCTGCATAAAGTAACTTTTTAACGATTAAAGGGTTTTTTATTCTACTGCACATTTTTTGACAAGATATAGCCTAGGCAGTCTAATTAAGAGCGCGGTAAACAATTAATGTTTGCATTTTAAAAATATTTCATTAAAATTTAAATCACAGAATTTCCAATCAAACGTGAAAAAGCAATTACCGTTATTTTGTGAAACAACTAGAACGCGTTCAATACATTCAAGGTTAGATTATATCAGTGGCGTAGTTACCGAAGGACTAGACGGGGCAGTGCCCCCCAAGCTCAGGAGGCCACTCAGCCTCCTGAGCGACGTACGAAATCGTTATTTAAATATCCTAATCGAATAAAGAACTGTTGACTCTTTGACTTCTGTAGTCTGGTTCACAAGTTAAAAAGCGTGTTAATTTTTGCTACTGCGAGTTAAAATACGTGTCATAGCTCATTGGATTCGTAATTACCTCTAGAAAAATGTGTAAAAGTTTTAAACCCGTACATAAACATTTGCAAAAGTTATTAACAATTAAAGAATCACAAAAAGGGGATCTAATTTTCTGCAAATAATTCGAAAACTATTAATGCTAATGATTCCTAGAAAGGCGGAAATTCCCGAAAAAAAATGTCGACTCTCGGAACTTTATTATTAATACTTTTCATTTAATTGACTTTTTTTCTTTTTTGTCCTTGGTAATTAATATAAAAATGATTTGTCGGGGAAAAGGACAAATCATTTTTACTTTTCATTTAATGTTGAAAATAGGGCTCCGTGTGGTCTGCGCTGTGCCGATAAAACTTAACCAATTTAGATAGGGCTTCAATTTCATTTTGGCACCGAGGCTCTTGGTTGCGTAGCTACGCCAATGGATTATATATATAATACAATATGATGCACTTATTGGTGCCGTTGCACTGAAAAGCCTCGATTCAACTGATTATGTATGCCATTCAGGAATTGTCACCCGGAAATGAACCAATCAAGTGGAAACAATGAACACATTAATCAGTAAAATGAAAATAGTGCACCGTGTTACAAGGACGGAAAGTTGGTGATAGCAACGAGTATGATTATTATTGGCGCCCGAGCGAATTGTAGGTGGCAAACACACGAAATCCATATTGTAACAAAATTTTAGCGAGCCACTCGAGTGGTTCACAATCACTGGTCGACAATTAATTGCTCAGACAGTCCACGTATGGCCGCACTAAATGCTGTAAATTAACAAATTAGCACACAATAATATATAGTTGTCATGGTAACACAGTTAACGTTAAGCCGCTTGAGCTCCCGTAATTTATTTGTACCCTACAAACAGGTCAAAACCTACATGTAGAATTTGTATTCATATTATCATATAGGATGGCAATGGCCTTGAATAAGGAACCATCTGGATATTTATTTGGAATTGGTTGAGGGAACTCATGGAACACCTCAACAAGACGCCCGGTACAGGAATTACCATTTCTCAACGAGAGACAGTAGGAAAAAGTCCCAGCCACATTTGCCCCCACCGGGATTCGAACCCGGAACCTCTCGAATGCGACTCTAGTACTCTAAACACTACGCTACACCGCTACACTTTAATGACACCTAACCAACGCATTTATATTATATCACGTTAATCTTTTTACGATTTCAATCTTATAGGAAAATAAAAAACCCGGGTCGCAGTGCCAAAACCCTGCCGACAATATAGTGTATTTGCTAATACAGGTATTGTGGCGTTATTAAATGAAATTAAGTTTGTTTTTGGACAAAATAAAAAAAAATTGAACCCCTTAATACACCCCTTACAGTAATAATTTTATTAGTTGAAATATTGTTATCAATCCAACATCTGCACCAAATTAAATACGACCTTCAGTAAGTAAATTCGTATACGCAAACTAGTGTTTTCATAAAATTTGTAAGTCCGGTCCTGTCGGGCCGATTTGCTTATAATTTTAGGAGCACTTTTTAATTGCTACTAAAGGGTTATATTTTAATTTTCAAACGATTCTGAGAATTTTTCCGGTATTTTTGGGCCCAAAAACTTTTTTCAACCCCTAAAAACTACCCTTATAATGACCCGATTGGGCCCATTTTAAATAGGCTTCGTACGGTGATGGATTCCAACATGTATGCCAAATTTCGTTAAAATGAATTAACGCCTTCAAAAGTTATTGCCCGCACATATAAATATATATATATATATACGTATATATATATATATATATATATATATATATATATATATATATATACATATATATATAAACATTTTAAAAAATGGTGGCAAAGTGTTTAGGAGGTTATGAAACGTCGAGAAATTTTGGTCCGACCCCTAGGTCCCGCCATCCGACCGACGCCAATAGTGTATGTTGCCATATGGCAAATACACTAAAAAGAGCAGCGGTTTGTAGGATGAAAGAAGAGACAGGGAGGGGGATTATACGCAGCGGTCTCATTTTCTCAGTCGGTAATAAAGACGCGGTCGCCTCGGGAGTATTTTTGTCTTTATGACAGCAAAGTAAGGATCGATTTAGCACGTATTTTTGGGAACACAGGTGTATCTGAAAGACGGCTATCAATCCAGTTTTATTGCCTCTTAAACTTATACTCAATTGGTTTCTACATGAACCGTTTATTGTTGGTGGTGAAGTTCTTCTGTTCAATCCATACTAATACATTATAAATGCAAAAGTCTATTTGTCTGTCTGTTACCTTTTCACGCCTAAACCGGGACATAGGCTACAAAAACAAATCTAAAGTGGATGAATAGGTTATAAATTCGAAAGTGGCTCTGTCTGTGTGTCTGTTACCTTGCCAGGCCTAAATCGCTGAACAGATTTCGATAAAATTTGGCAAGGAGATAGATTGCATCCTGTGAAAGGACCTATTAAGAAAAAAAAATCTAATATGCTTTATATTCCTGAGGATGGACTTATTAGTGTATTTGCCATATGGCAACATACACTATTGGCGTCGGTCGAATGGCGGGACCTAGGGGTCGGACCAAAATTTCTCGACGTTTCATAACCTCCTAAACACTTTGGCACCATTTTTAAAAATGTTTATATATATATATATATTTATATGTGCGGGCAATAACTTTCGAAGGAGTTAATTAATTTTAACGAAATTTGGCATACTTGTTGGAATCCATCACCGCACGAAGCCTATTTAAAATGGGCCCAATCGGGTCATTTTAAGGGTGGTTTTTAGGGGTTGAAAAAAGTTTTTGGGCCCAAAAATACCGGAAAAATTCTCAGAATCGTTTCAAAATTGAAATTTAACCCTTTAGTAGCAATTAAAAAGTGCTCCTAAAATTATAAGCGAATCGGCCCGACAGGACCGGACTTACAAATTTTATGAAAACACTAGTTTGCGTATACGAATTTACTTGCTGAAGGTCGTATTTAATTTGGTGCAGATGTTGGATTGATAACAATATTTCAACTAATAAAATTATTATTGTAAGGAGTGTATTAAGGGGTTCAATTTTTTTTTATTTTGTCCAAAAACAAACTTAATTTCATTTAATAAAGCCACAATACCTGTATTAGCAAATACATTATATTGTCGGCAGGGTTTTGGCACTGCGACCCGGGTTTTTTGTCCAAAACGATCGTCGAGAAATAAATTAATTTTATTTTTTGTAGATTTACAAGTGTTTTTATTTACCAAGTGCTGAATGAAAAACAGTGCAAATTATACTTATCCTTATGATGCATCAGCTGAAGGAATCATTTTAAATGAATCATTCGAATAGCAGCCTTTCGATTATCAAAATCATTCGATTATTCCCGTGACTACTTATATAATCACAGACTATTAGCTGAAGTAACGTTTCATTGTGTTAATATAATAGATATCGGTGTACCTCTGCCATGTTCGAGTTCACTTTACAGCACCGACGTTTGCATGGCTTTCGTTGACATTTCTCCCGTTTCCGCCGGGTTTAATAAACGGCTAGTCACTAGTCGCTTCTTTTAAGAAAGTGAAAAAAAAGATAAAAAATAAGGATTTGGTTTTATTCTTCTTGTATCTTCTCCACACATCTCTTCTTATATCGGAAGAGCGTTTCGTTACTCCCTCTCATCCCTCAGAAAGCATTCAAATGCAAATTTGGTTTGCGCAAATCAACTCATGCAAAGCGCTGTTTGCCTATTAGAACGCCTCGTTTGGTAAGAAATTAAATAGAAGATAAATGATTAAGTTAATATTTTAACGTTGGACGAATTCAAAATTCGTTTTTTAAATGGAAATGTTAAACGTTGCCGCTAGGGGCGCCAGTTATATAACGACCTCAGTTTGTGATCAAAGGCAATATAAACTTGGTCTGACTTGGTTGTTTGAATTACACCCTCTAAACCCTTTATAAGTGAGAAACAGAAACCTCTATATTTGAGAAAGACGTTTTTTACTCATGGACCTCTATAACTGAGACTACTGTACCTCTATAAGCGATAGTCGAACGTATTAATAGCTTTAAATGGACTGGCGACATTCCACAAGTTTTTGGAATACTCGACGGTTGTTGATAAAACAATATTTGAGAAAATTTATGAATTAGAAAAATATACACAAAATATAAAAACAGGAACGCAAAGGCAATCAGCGGAGTTCTTTAAGTAAATATTAATGTAAGATTTTTTGTTTTCTTTTTTTTAGCATCTATGTCGAATAATACATATATGTTTATCACTACATATTTGCTGTATTTTTATAGACCTCTATAACTGAGAAGGACCAATTCTGTACCTCTATAAGCTAGAAACTCGGGTTAGTGAAAAACCTCCATAAGCGAAAAAGAGATCGCAGTTCCGTAAACTTATCAGGTTCGACTGTATATGTTTGCATATAGCTAATCCGTATTTTAATCCTTTTTTGAAACAATTTTTAAGAAATAATTAAATATTATTATTATGTAGATTCTAGAATATATTTCCGTTAAAAGTACGTGGATATTGAAAACGAAGCTAATGAATATTCGAATGGTATTCGGATATTAATTTATAAAGATTATTAAATATTTTCCCAGATCTTTCCCCAACACTAATTAAAATCGGAAAAAAACAAGAGCGAAATAATTTGTATTGATGTAATAAAATAATTAAATTTATGCATCCGTTTAGACTTTAAATCAGCGGTGTTTAATAACAAGCAAATTTACTACGCTTTATCCGGGCGCCAGACACAAACAAATATTTGAATAAAGACTTTGCTCACACATTTGAACACATGTTTGCTGCACCAGCCAGACATGCTTTGCAGACACATTTAGCAAACTTGTCTGCAAAATATTCAAATAGTTAACTAACAAGATGGACGACGATTTTGTGGACCAAATTTCTATTTTTATGATTTCTACTTTTTGGGTTCCATATACATGGTTCTTCTTCAAGTACCTCAATAAATTCAAGGACACTTTCGTTGCTCCAATCTATCTTGCGACTGAACAAAGAGACCGTTCTACTCAGTGATTTACGAGTAACTGAACTTTGCGCAAGTGTAGCAGGCTACGCACACATTTGAACTTTGAACGCTTTGATGTGCGCTCGAAAAACCGACAGCGAATGGCAAAGTGCAAATGTGTGATCATAAGTGTTCAAATATTGTTGCTGTATCTGGCGCCGGTAATAGAAGAATAATGAAATTTACGTAATTTTTACTAAAGTAACAATAATAGGAAAAAAGCTCAGGTCGCAGTGCCAATACTCTATATAGTGTATTATCTAATACAGGCCTATTATGACTTTTTATGTTAACTTAAATGTTTTTAGACAAAATAAAAAATTTAACTCTTTTGTACACCTCTTAAAATAACGATGTTGTCCTTAATTGCAATATTATCCTCAATCCAACACCTTGCACCAAATAAAATTAGAGGGACGGACTCGTGAACCGTTCTTTCAAAAAATTAGAGCGACTCTTAAGCCGTTTTGTCCAAAAACTAGACGGTATGAAATTCGACTTAAAATATTAAATATATAAAAACCAGCTATCACTAAAGAAGTTTCACTTCCCCCGCGAGCTTATGTGTATAAGGTTCACACATTTTTTTGACAATATTTGAGAGAGGTCCGTTATCTTTGCCGTACTGTAATAACGATGTTTTCATGCTATACACTATACAGAAACTAAGCGAGAAGGCAGCTAAATTCTTTTTTAAGGGTGGGAAGAGATTTGGGAATAGATGTGTAAAAAAAGAGAAAAAATACGCAGACTTCCAGGCGGCGTTGGTCGTCTTTTCGTTTACTTTGACGGCCCTTTGATATACCTAGCGGAGGTATGAAAGAACCACCGACTTTTTCAGTCGACTTTATTGACATATGCTGTTAACCGAGATTAAATTAACAATAAAATATTATACCGACTGTCAACCCTAGCAAAACGTTATGGTTTTTATTTCCCAATGAAACAGTTAATTGAACAAAACCGAAATCTTTATTTTTAATCACTACAAACGAGGCTCAGACGATGGTAAAATACAACAAAAAATAAACTGAAAAAAATTAAAGACAGAGAGAGACATTGTAGATTATAGACGCTCAACATCTAAGGTCATTAGTGTCTATAAAAAAAGTAAAATGAGCCTTACCCTAATAAGCTCACATAAGAAGTTTAACTTCTTTAGTTTTTAGTATTATTACCAAGTTTAATTTTTTTTATATGACACTAATTAATAATATTTACACATACTTAGCAACACACTATAAACTTCTGTCCTTATCAGTTTCATGTAATTTAGGGGACAAACTAACTTCCCCTTTATTTGCCAGTTCTACTTCCTCTCAATTTCTTACTTTTTTCAAATAGATACGTCGCTAAAGAAGTTAAACTACAAAAAAGAAACCTGGATCGCAGTGCCAAAACCCTGCCGACAATATAGTGTATGGGCTAATACAGGCAGATAACTTTATTACATGAATGTGTTTGTTTTTGTAGAAAATACAAAATATAACCCCTTAAAATAATATTTTTTCTTAACACGTTGACTGCCACGGAATTTTTCGCGATTCCGGTCTAAAGAGCCAATTTGATTTAATCATGTTACATTATTAAAAACTTTAATAATTAATCAAAAGGCTTAAGGCTGGCGGAACGCTCTGAATTTTGTTTGTGCTGTGACCCAGCGGTAAGAGGCGAGGTAGGCAAAAGCCATATTGTGGGTGTGACCTTCTTTAGCTCTGTCTCGCTCAAATCATCCGCACGTTTCAATTTTTGGCTGGTGCCAACTACGAGGCTAAAAAATCTTATTGCAAGGGTGCCGCTGTCAATTGATTACTCTAATTTTTGGAAATATTTTAAAGACTTAAAATACTTTTCCGAAAAAGGAAGAGTCACTTTAGGTTTGTGATGGAACAGTTTTGTGAAATATGTACGAATAAGGTCATAGTGTGAGTTTGAAAACGCGTGTTTTTTTAGCACAATTAATGCCAACTTTTTTCTAGTAAATCGTACATAAATTACAAAAGTAGTCCATTAGAGACCTAGACTTTTCCTTTATCTTCCTTACAGAGAAAGAATTTTTGCAGAATGTTAACGAATAAGTCTACAATCAGTTGACAGCCGAAGCTCTATTTTTGGCTTAAATTCAGAGCGTTCCGACAGCCTTAAGAAATGTTTTTTTTAACGTTTCTTCATTTAAGCCAAACCTGATTTGTTTATTCTCTTTCCTGAGGTCATCTATTCGTAGTTACAGTGTTATGCTACGAGTTTTCTAAATATGGCAAGTAATGAAGGGACGAGATAACTCGTAGTAGGCGTCTTGGGCAAGTAAATAACCTACGAGATATCTCGTAGTTGGCAGTCAACGTGTTAATTTCAATATTTCATGTGTTTTATCAATTCCGCATCTGCACAAAATTATTTACCTACATGTTTTTTGTGTGTAAAATTGCGTTTATACAAGAAATACAACTACATAAATAAGTAAACTTAAAAAGCAAAACCTTATCTGAATACAAAATTTCATTCAAATCGTTACAGCCGTTTTCGAGATATGCAAAAAAAAATTATATACAAGAATTGCTCGTTTAAATATATGTATTAGATTAGATAAATAAATGTAAAACATGTCTGTATGACACAAGTATTGGTGTTTTTCAAGTTTATCCTGAAGACCATCTTGTGTAAAATATTTCGAGTAAAAGATTGTCTTATTAACAATACGTGGAACGGGGAACAAGGGATTTGTAATGTAGAACATAAGATTTAGACACGTTATACGGGATTTAGGAGTCGGACACTGAATACAGAATAGGTTGGCCGCATACCATTGCACTCTACTACTACAGCATGCATTCACATATTCTTTGCTTTCACTTAAAACATGCACGTTTGAGATAGAGATGGGAAAAACGGGTCTTTTTAGTGATTTGCATCTTTGCATCTGGATCCCGTATGTGAGCCGGCTCACTGAACCGGTTCAAAAAGAGCCGAGTTCTGGATATGTTACTGCAGTCTGCCACTGAGTTACCTAGTTCAGTCAATCATATCACGACCTGTATAGAATCAAGAATGCATAGCCAAACATGTGATGCATGAGTCATTTGAGCTGACAGATGCATCAAAGCAAGAACTGATACGTAACTGTAAAATGTGCTTCTGTGTGTTAAGTGTCTCACTGAGTTATGCGGATCCGTTGATCCGTCGGCTCAAAAAAAAGTGAGTCGGCTCTCACGGATCTTCTGTCGGAGTCGGCTCTTTGAACCGGTTCAGATCTGAGTTACCCAACTCTAGTTTGAGTCATTTTATACAGTTCTAGTTGTATAAGAAGATTTACTTTTTCTTGTGGCGCATTAAGGGTAAAATTTTCTCTGTCACGGAAATTGGGTCTCACCTTGTCAAGAATACAGTAAGACCTTACTTTACGTTGCTCCGCTAAACGCTGTTTCGGTATTACGCGGTTTCTAAAAAAAAAGATTAGCCACTATAACGTAAATTATGGATCAGTTTATACAAAATGGTTCAAATGTTGATATAAGTTCAAAGGCAAGACGAAGTACCATTGATGCAATATCTTGCTATCGACAACAGCTTGCTGAACGAAACAGAAAAAGGCAAACGACATTGGATGACTTCTTCACACAAAACAAAATATGTCAAATGATTTGCATAAATGTTTTATGAACAAAAATCGATATTATCAACAAATAAATCTATAATTAATTAATTATTTAACAAAAAAAAAACTAACAAATTGTCTTATTCTCGGTTCTGTTTCACTTACGCCTATTATCTACACGTATAGGGTTGCCAGGCGTCCGGATAAAGCAGGACATAGTTAGGCTTTATGATTACGTGTCCGGCCAAAATTAAACGGCGTCCGGCTTTTTCTAGAATTTAATTTTGACTGATGGCTTTATTTGACTGATAGAAAATAAATTATTTGGTCTGATTTGGCGTTTTATTTATTTTTCATTAGAATTTAACAAGATTTATGGTAATAATTAAAAAAGCTTGATTCTACATATTTTTTTTTGTCGTACCTATTAATACTGAAAAAAAATCCTCAATAATGTAGGGTGTCCGGCCAAACTGGCTGGTCTGTTCGGTTTTTAGGTTTGGTGTCCTGGCAACCCTATCTACACGTATTAAGACGACCTCATTTAGCGCTGTTCCGTATATCGCATGAGCTTATTGGAACGTATCTCCCGCATTAAGGCTGTCGGAACATTCCGAATTTTGTTTGTGCTGAGACCCAGCGGTAAGGGGCGAGGTAGGCAAAAGACATATTGTGGGTTTGGCCTTCTTTAGCTCTGTCTCGCTCAAATCATCCGCACGTTTCAATTTTTGGCTGGTGCCAACTACGAGGCTAAAAAATTTTATTGCAAGGGTGCCGCTGTCAACTGATTACCCTAATTTTTGGAAATATTTTGAAGATTTAAAAAACTTTTCCGAAAAAGGAAGAGTCACTTTAGGTTTGTGATGGAACACTTTTGTGAAATAAGTACGGATAAGGTCATAGTGTGACATTGAAAACGTGTGTTTTTTTAGCACAATTAATGCCAAATTTTTTCTCGTAAATCGTACATAAATTACAAAAGTAGTCCATTAGAGACCTAGATTTGTCCTTTATCTTCCTTATAGAGAAAGAATTTTTGCAGAATGTTGACGAATAAGTCTACAATCAGTTGACAGCCGAAGCTCTATTTTTGGCTTAAATTCAAAGCGTTCCGACAGCCTTAAGCGGGCTCTTACTGTACAATCATTATACGAGGATTTTGCAAGTATTAATATTTGTTATACGGCTCCGGGCAAAGCAGAAGCGCCTTGCTGGAACGTACCCCGGGTACTCGTCGTCGGGCACATTCCGTATGGTGTGAACGGGTTAACCCCAAAGGCATTCTTTGCATCGTTTCCGTTTATACATCGCGTCACACATCGCATAACATCTATCGATAAACCACGCCCATCAGTTACGATAGGTTATATTACAACTACAGTCAAAACCGTTTACGACGACATCGTTTAGAACACTGACCAAAACCATAGGTCCCGGCTGAATGCTATATGCCCGCCTTATAAAAAGCACTGCTTTTTACTGCTTATTACGACATACCGTATTAAGCGACTACATTTGATGTAATATCTTCATATCTTCGGAGAATATCTGTTAGAACGACCAGCTGTATTGTAAACAAAATTCGTACGCACAGAAGTGTTCCAAACAGACTAAAATTACAGATTTTATGAATACAGAAAAATGGTAATGATAATGTGAATATTATTCCTATTAATAACTATGGATTTATATGTACCTACACATTCAATAATACTGCATACTTAATAAAAACTTACTTTGTATACCTCGAAAACATCATCGGTTGTTACGACTATCGGTTTCTACGACCACATATGAGTAGACCCTTCGATGTCGTTATAACAGATTTTGACTGTATATTTATAAACAATATAATAGCTTCTAGAATGTTATATTATAGAAAATGATTTTCAAACATTTGTCAATAAAGAATATTACAAACATAGATACGCAAGAAAACCCTCTTGGCAGTCGGGTAAAAATCAGGATTGCCCGTCAAAAGCGGGCCGTCTGATCACATTATGTAAATGTCATCTTTAGAATCCATCAGAACGTTTTAAAACAATTGTAGTCGCGTCGTAAACGCATATTTTCTGTTCCGTAATAATGAAATGTTTTCAATATATTACGTAAGTTCTGCGTTGACAAATCGATGTCGTCGGCTGCGAATGTTAATATTCAAAGTACTACCGGTTCATACCACAATAATACATTACATTGTGCACGAAGTAGTCTAGATAGGATATAGGTTTGTATACAGGCTGTTTCATAAGAATGTGCCGATTTTTGGTTTCTTATGATCCCGAAACTAAGCGTCAGTCCACGCACTGGAAGCCCCCCAACTTTACCGAGAGTAAAAATTTATAAGCTCACATAAGAAGTTTAAATTCTTTAGTTTTTAATATTATTCTCAAGTTTAATTTTTATGTCAAACTATAGATCAAGTAGTCGTCTATAACATTTACACATACCTTAGCAACACACTATAAACTTCCGTCCTTGTCAGTTTCACATTCATGTAATTTAGGAGACAAACTAACTTCCCCTTTATGTGGCAGTTCTACTTCCCCTCGATTACTTACTTTTTTCAAACAGATACGTCGCTAAAGAAGTTAACCTTAAAAAACCAAATCAAAATTCAAAGCTCTGATGATTGTTTTTGAAGTTATACTTTTTTTGGCACACTGAGGGTATAATTTTCTCTGTTACGGAAGTTGCGCACGAATATGTCGCGGAAGTTGTTTATGAACATGTGTGTAAAAAACGCACGCATTTTTGACCTAAAAATTCTATCCAAAACGTGATATTCGTCAATATTTCTTTACAGCACGTCATGAGATTTCGAATTACGGAAAAGAAAATTAACATTTTTAAATTTTATCTTCACAAAGTTATATACAAAGTTATATATAATAGTGACAAATTTGGCTTCCTTAATAATTTATTTTCAAATTTAATTTTTACTTTAATAACACTTCTTTAAAACGTATGCCAATTTCTCTTTTTTACCTGACTTTAAATCGTTCATTTAGATCAAATAAACTGTAAAAACTTAAGCCAAACTGGAAGAATGGTACATATTTCTAGTTTATTTTGTTAGCAAAGATTGAACAAGATTTTTCATAGACATTAGAAATTTCAGAAATACGTGATTAAGTGAATTTTACATCCAGCTGCTTGTAACATAGACCTACTTGTGCGGGTGAAAAAAGGCAAGATTACTAGAATACTAGAAAGTTGAATGTAAGAGGCTTAGATAAACATGGTCACGTCTGTGATTGGTTGAGTCAATTGCCTACGTCATCGATGCCCATGGTTTGGTTATTCAAGTATGTTTATCCTAACTGTTTGGGAAAAGACTTCCCCCGTCCTCCCTCGCGTCTCTCCTGGTCCAAGCTTCAACAATGCTAACACCCAAACTTACTTTCTAGTAATCTTGGACAAGGGAGCATATTGAACAGATAGTAATCAGTACCCTCAAACACAATATGTATAAACCTTTTTACTTCGTCACTCTCAAAACATTGTCCCTTCTCCGTGAAACACCCTGTATAATGGTTATATGCTATCATGGTATGACGCTACAAGGATTAACCATTACAAGTTAGTTCACTGGTTCGATTCCGTGTCATCTTCCATCATTCTGAATTTAGATTATAGCAAACATATTATATGGCACTTATAGTGAATGACACAAAACAATCTGTCTATTAGGTGGACAAACTTTACAATCTTGACCGGACTAACTTGGTGTAGCGTATTTCAAAATGTTGATATTTACTTTGTTTGTTACTACCGAAATAATGTTTTTCTTTTCTCAATTTAAACAAAACATTGTTGTTAAATTGATTAAACAACGTGTTTCATTTTTAATTTTTTGGAAAAATTTTGTACAAAACTCGAAACCAGAAATTTCAGTCAATATTCTTAACGTAACGGTGGGTTCATGGATGTTTTGTTATGTTATTTGACGTAATTGAGACGCTAATGACCTAAGTTGTCAAGCGTCTATAATCTAAGATTAGCCCAGCGGGTGATTTGGTAGCGATTGAACTTTTTTTTATTTTTTGGCAATTTTGATTTTTCTTCGATTTTTGAACATTCACAATTAAAAGCGAAGAAATTCGCGCAAAATCAATAAACGGTTAGAATTTTATGATAATGATTCTCATCTTTTATAGCCATAGATAATTAGATAATTAGTTCGAAGTCGGACCGGGTCGCTGGTTTAAAATAATTCTCTATCACTTATCGAATGATTTGGTTTAGGGATGTCGAAAAAATATGGATATAACGATATATTGATATTTTTTATTTGATATATCGATATTTTCGGGCGATATTTAATATTTCGATATAAAATTCCGAGTATCGACAACCGATATTTTTTTTAGTAGCAAAACTTGTATGTACTACCGCAACTAACTATGGCCGTTTAATTATTAAAAAAATACAGAAAACTTCACTGAAAAAGAAACTTTTCCATATGTTTTTGGAACATACTTAAGTGCGTTCCAAAAACAACAACAGTGAATAACGCACATGCAAAACACGTTTCTTTTTCAATGGATTTTTCGATATTTTCGGAATAATAAATAGTCAAAATAGCTATTCATGCAATATTTCATTTCATTTCTGCAACATCTAGAATATTTTTAATTATTTCGATTTACACCTCAATTTATGCTGTAGTAACAATTTTCTGTCGAATGTTTCCTCTGGCACGCATGCCATAGGTTCGCCATCACTGGCTTATTAGTTGTTTGATTAATCTCTAAAATTATCTGCTCCTAAACCTATTAGACGTTTGATTAATAAACAAAAAAAAATCTTATCGTTGTTCTTGATTTCAGATAATTATTTATTACTTGATTTATTAGAAATAATGTCAGTTAGTTGCTATTTGAAATTATATTAAGCGAGCCAATATGTATACAAAATTTCTTCGAGTGCCAATGCTCTCTTTAAAATTGTACCGATATATCGATATTTTTTTAAAAATATATCGCTACCGATATCGATACTTTTTGACACTTCCGACATCCCTAATTTGGTTGATAGCAGATGACCGGAAGGAGGTTTTGCTCCATATAGTAGGCATAGGCAACGTCTAGTGTACAGGTTTTATCTGAACCTCAACCAGAAGCACACAATAGATCGTTCTCACTGCGTCGCCTTCTAAGGATACATATAAAACAGACCAGCAGACAAAACCGCTTATGTCGAATTTTTGATAAATTTATTCTTTATCTTCAGATATGTTTTAACTCCCGTAACACTGTTATACTGCGTTTTACCTGACACCTCCACATAGATTTTTAATTTAAAAGATATTAATAATAATAATAATAATGCGTTTAACATCCGTTTCTCGACTTTATGTCATAACAGATGCCATTCGCACCATTACTATTTTTTTTCTACCACTTCCCGTTATTTTCTACATTTTTTTACAACTTCAACTTATGTAATATCAATGGGCGAATGAAGGAATTATAGGAAATTAGGATAAGGTAGGTAATTTTTGAACTAGGAGTTTGATAGATAATCGGCCATGGCCTCAAATAAGGAACCATCTCGATATTTATCTGGAATTAATTGAGGGAAACCATGGAAAACCTCAATCAAGATGGCCGGTACAGGAATTACCGTTTCTCGGCGAGAGGCAGTAGGAAAAAGTCCCAGCCACATCTACCCCCGCCAGGATTCGAACCCGGTACTTCCCGAATGCGAGTCTAGTGCTGTCACCACTACTCTACCCAGCTCGGTAATTTAAAAGATATTGTTAATGCTATTATTATTGTAAGGAAGAATTCCGTAAAGAATTTTGCGTCCACAAGCACCCAAAACTTCAGGAATTGAAATTCTAACCGCGTTTCAAACCATAAAATGAGCGGATTACAACTAACTTAACAGAACTAGCGCACCCGTGCGAATACTAGATTTACGTAATATAATAGGGTCGAAAATCTATTCAGACTTCAGCGTTACTACACCACTTAAGGCTGTTGGAACGCTCTGAATTTAAGCCAAAAATAGGGCCTCGGCTGACAGCTGATCGTAGACTTATTCGTCAACATTTTGCAAAAATTCTTTCTCTATAAGGAAGATAAAGGACAAATCTAGGTCTCTTAATGTACTACTTTTGTAATTTATGTACGATTTACTAGACAAAAGTTGGCATTAATTGTGCCAAAAAACACACGTTTTCAATGTCACATACTACGACCTTATTTTCACAAAACTGTTCCATCACACTTTTTCGGAAAAGTTTTCTAAGTCTTCAAAATATTTCCAAAATTTACAGTAATCAACTGACAGCGGTACCCTTGTAACAGAATTTTGTAGCCTCGTAGTGAAGCTTAAATTCAAAGCGTTCCGACAGCCTTAATATCTCCGACAACTGTTAAAATAAACCAGTTGAGTAAATTTTTAACTGTAATTTTTTAATGCAAACATTAATTTTAAGATATATTAACTTATTTTTCGCCATTAGAGAGAAAAATAACCTCCAAAATGGCATTAATTAATTAAATTAATTTTGATAGAGTATTATTTTCTACCAACAAAAACATAATAATGATACCGATACTCTGGGTACTGCTTCCTGAGCTCAAAAAGATCTTATTTTGTTCGCTTCGAAGTCTCCTTAGCAACTATGCTCGTTTCAGCAGGAGCCGAGAACTCAGGGGCGTAGCTACCGCCGTATCTACCGTATCAATTATACGGGGCCCCCGAGCCACGGGGGCCCCCAACGTGCGTAAGCAAAAATTAATAAAAACTTCCCAATTTTTTTTTATTTCAGAAATGACAAAAGTCAAAAAAAGCAATTTCTTTTTTCCCGCGTAAAGCGTGCGTTCAAAAGTTGGCAACATCCTACATCGGTTATCGCGGGCTGCGGGATTTCCCCGTTTAAGTCATTTACTTCAACGGGGGAAGGGCCCCCAAACAAATTTTTATACGGGGCCCCGCCAAGGCACGCTACGCTTCTGCGAGAACTCGCGTGATTTAATCAAGAAGAACTTATATCAGGCTTTGTAGCTGAATGTTGCCTGGCAGTACTGAATAAGTAGTCCCAGAAAATCTTACCTGATTCATTCTCGACAAGAAACATAAGGCAGAACGGATTTTTTGTGACATATGGTTTTCCATGTAAAAATTAACCTTGTTACTTATTATGTTTTTTTATTTGGGGATTTCAAAACTAAAAAATATTTTGAAAAATGAATTTTGAGCTAAATTAGTACCAATCCCTCCTAGTGGAGTTTGAACGATAAAAATCCGACTTACACCAAAAGCGTAACGAAGTAGTCTCGGCATGTTTAATTAAATTCGTCATAAACACTTTTGTCTTTTGGTCAATGAAAAGTATGGACAAACTCTCCCTCTCACCACTTCTTCCGCTTTCCTTTTGCTCTACTTTACGATGAGAAAATGAAATCTTATTACAGGTCACATCTATTCACCATTTCATTCAAAACATTTTCCTTTCAATTTTTTTTTATAATTCCATTGTTCTTGCAATGCGCTGTTGATTCACGCTCAGAATTCAAAATTTCCGCAATAATGTTTTATTTTTAAATAACTGTTATACTTAAAAAAAAGCATAAGCTCGCGGGAGAAGTACAACTTCTTTAGTCGTAGATGTTATTTATATAATTTTGCGTTGCCAAGGTTTCGCCTATATTTCTCCTTTAACGCAACACGTTATTTCCCCTTAAACGTCAGAAGTTTTACACTCGCTAAAGAAGTTTTCCGAAAATATGTATATATAAATATTGATAGATACAAATTATTATATTGAATTTCACGTTCAAAGTTTCCGACACTAAACATACATTCAAAGATTTTATTTTTTTATTCTGAAGTATTTCCCCTTTAACGCAACACGTTATTTTCCCTTAAACGTCAGAAGTTTTACACTCGCTAAAGAAGTTTTCCGAAAATATGTATATATAAATATTGATAGATACAAATTATTATATTGAATTTCACGTTCAAAGTTTCCGACACTAAACATACATTCAAAGATTTTATTTTTTTATTCTGAAGTATTTCCCCTTTAACGCAACACGTTATTTTCCCTTAAACATCAGAAGTTTTACACTCGCTAAAGAAGTTTTCCGAAAATATATATATATAAATATTGATAGATACAAATTATTATATTGAATTTCACGTTCAAAGTTTCCGACACTAAACATACATTCAAAGATTTTATTTTTTTATTCTGAAGTATTTCCCCTTTAACGCAACACGTTATTTTCCCTTAAACATCAGAAGTTTTACACTCGCTAAAGAAGTTTTCCGAAAATATGTATATATAAATATTGATAGATACAAATTATTATATTGAATTTCACGTTCAAAGTTTCCGACACTAAACATACATTCAAAGATTTTATTTTTTTATTCTGAAGCTGTTGGTCAGGAAAATGGGGCAATCTTATTAAATTATTATATTGTCACCGGTCCTTGATAAGTGTGCTAAGTTTCAGGCTAATCTGACATTTTGCAGTGGATGAATTTCACGTTAAAAGATTCCTTTCTTACAGGTGAAGCTAATAAGAGCTTGTTAAAAATGTGGAGATATATACGAAGGTCAGCGTTGCCAGATTTTTTTTTGCCAAGTCGGGATTTTGGAATTTTTTGAGTGAAAAAAGCGGGATTCTTTCGTCGAAAGCGGGACATAGTAAAAAACGCATATAATCAGAAGTTTTCAAATATTTATCTTTATATTTGAGTTCAAACTACGTTTACGTGACAATAGATAGCAAAAATAGCCATAGAAAATGTATTTTAATAAAAATATGATATTTTAATTCAAATTTACCCTATCGTTAAATAGTTGAGTCTTCTTCGTCTTCTGAATAAAAAAAAATAAAAAAAAACAGAAATCAAGATCAAAAAAGTTTTATTCATTAGAAAAATATGGCGTTTCAAACAATAGTCTGAGGAGTTACAATAAGAGAATAATTATTTACTCACGGTCGAGTTATCCCCGAAAAGCGGGACTGAGCCTGTCCCGCGCGGGACATTTAATTTTGATTTAAAAATCGGGACGTCCCGCCAAAATAGGGACATTTGGCAACGCTGACAAAGGTTAATATAATGTTTTGTGCCTGTTTTGCTGCTGCCTGCGGTTCAACTTTCAAGTTCCTTGGGACACGTCGTATAAGCTTGTATCGTATAAAAGCTTTCTTTTCTGTAACTATTTAGGTATGTGGCTTAGATATAAAGTAAATCTGCCGTGATAAATGTTCCAGTGGATGTTGACGTGGAGATTTATAAAGCTGTCCTTGCTTTTCAAGAATTTCAAACCTTAATTTAAAATATGTTATATATGCATATCTAAAATCTGTATACATAAAACCGTACCGTTACAGGCAACACACAGGCCAAACCGCGAGACCCAAGGGGCTGAAATTTGTACAGTGCATTCCTATAATTAAATGGATATTCGCTAAGAAAAGATTTTTTGAAATTCCGTCCCTTGGGGTTGAAAAGGGGACACTTCAATAAAACAGTACCCTGACAGGCAAACCGTTAGACACAAAGGATAACAAAATTCCAGATGTCTTCGCAACATCGTATGCAAAAACAGGCAGCACATCATACACTAAAATTTAATAGCTTAATAACGTATAAATGTTATGTGTGTCCCTAAACTCGCGATATACGGAAATCAACTACGCAAATTCGACTACCTTAACGCTCCTGGCGTGATGGAGACTAGATCTTAACCCAAAGAAAGTGTAACAGCGACCATCAGTTATGGAAAACACAACCAATTTTCATTCCGAAAAACACAGCAGTTCGATTTTCACAATAGAAAGCACGATAAGTGCCATTTTCACTATGGAAAACACAGCACCACGATTTTCACAATAGAAAACACGACAAGTGCGAGCTTCACTATGGAAAACACAATTAATACGATTTTCACGGTGGAAGGTACAGTTATTAACTTTTGTTCGGAAGCTAAGTCAGTCTCGATCAAGCCAAGAGCTAAGATTTGGAGGGCGGACATCACAGCAGGTGGTTCCCCCCGATCTGCATGCGTAAATACAATAAGTTGGTCGATCGGTGCCCTAACATTTAACGTCTCCAAATGGAACCTCTGTGAAAAGAAACCCTAAACACAGCAGTGCAAACAGTGAATTCATATTTTAAGGTAGTTGTCGTGGTACAATATTGTCAAAAAGTTCTACATTATACGCATCACAAAAGTATACTAGCTTGTGACTAAGTGATCCATAATTTGTACGCAAGACTGTACCCGTGGAAACGTAACCTATACAGTATTCATATGCATGTATACTTTTCTATAAATTGCTGAACTTTAAACCGTTATTTACAAATAATTAGACGGTCAAAAAATGTTTCTTATTTTTTTTTAAACTCATAACAAATGCATTGAAAGACTGTCAGTTTTTGGAGAGTTTCTGACAGTTAGTTCTTTTTTTATAAATAAGAAACTGGTTCAGAACTACAGAGATCGTATACAATCAATGTTAATTATCCAATTTTTAATTGAATTTACCTCGGATTATATACGGTCGACCGACTTCAAATTTTCAGGGTAATTGTATCATCATGTCCTTAATAAGTATACGAAAATTAAGAATTTTCTGACGGTGTGCCTTAACCACGACAACTACCTTAAAGAAGTCTGTAAGTTAAACTGCTGCAACCAATAGTCCAGAACTAAAAACGAAAAAACTTCAATATATGGTGAAGTCATCTATTCTGTATCGCATTTAAAAATTCAATTTTTTAGTTAGAATGGTTTGTTCTCAAATCAGGACAACAAAAATAAAAACTACCAATATTGAACATATTATATTTTCCACATTACCTTATTTTCTTGCTGGTAGACACTAGGCGACTGGTGCAGTTGGAAATTCACGTCCATCTCTTGACAGGCGGTTAAACTAGTAAACGAACACAACATCTTGTATAATCAGCTGTTCACAAAGGTTGATTGGGACGGGGGTAAAAAAATTACGAACGCCAAGTTTAGATTTTAAGATTCAAAACAAAAATTTAAAAAAAATCTCTAATAATTGATATACACAATTGCTAATGAAACCACTATAAAATAAAAAATATGTGAACACATATAATATAATGTAAAAAACTGAGTATTTTATTAAAAAACGATGGGAAAAACAATAAACAAAACTTTTAGCGGTACAAAGAAACAAATACACTAAAAATACCACTAATGTAAAACGTTTGTTATAGTAAAATACCGAACCAGTATTGCGTTTGAAAACATATTACGTGCAAAACATTCCAATAAGTTCTGTAACATTCAAGGTCATAAAATACAAATTATAAATTTTCAGTTTCTAAACGCAATACTAGTCTAAAAATCAACACTTCAAAAATTAAGAAAGAATTTTATTAAAAAAATGACTTACTTGTTAGGAGTTTATGTTCACATTCATTTGTTTCTTGTGATGTCAGTTTCACCAACAATTGAACAACAACTTGAAGCATAACCGCCATTTCCCGCACTTTTATATTAAATCGAAATAAATGTATTTATACATTATTTATTTAACACAGTTTTACAAAAGCACTTTACATATTGTAATTCACTTTTTACACTGATTTAAACAAAACAAAAAACATTTTTTTAAGCAGTTGAACGACCTCTCCTGAGCAATGTCTCTGGTCTACTAACGATAGGCCAATCCCGGTCGGAGGGGTGAGGAACTTACGAGACTATGATTGCACGTACACCATTTTTTCCTCCTTGATTTCTAATGTTTGCAAATAAAATCACTTTTCTTCATCAGAAACTTCCAAAAATTTCAGAAAACATGTATTTTTAATTACAGATTATTATTAAATAAAAGCACTGTTTGATATTTGGTTATATTTTGATATTTTGAGGTTTGACAGCTGAATTAAAGTAACATTTTCTAATCGTTGAAAATTACGCAATGACTACAGCTGTTTTATTACCAATTTCATAAAGATTACGTCTGTTTATACACTAAGATATTCATTTCTACTTATTTTTTTCCAAATTGCGTGGGTTATGAATTCATATTTGAATGAAAATGCTTTCAGACAAGGAATTATACATCCTGAAGGCTGTATATAATTTTGTGCAGATTATGACTTGACAAAACAGAGATGAAATAATGAAATTAAGAAAAAAATATTATTTTAAAGGGTGTATTAAGATGTTAGTTTTTATTTTGTCCAAAAACAAACAAAGTCACACTACCTGTATTAGCAAATACACTAAAGACCTATGCGTATTGGAATGTAAAAAGTTGAACGAATGAAAGGAATATAACTAAAATATCTTATTTTTTGTAAACTACGTTTTTGGTTTTGCCAATCTTTTGCTAAGACAAATCTATGTATTGAGAAATCTGACCGCAAACCTATCCGAGACAGAAATTTACTACCTGAAACCATGACAATGTTTTTCAGTATTTACAAACAAATAACTAATAGAATAGGGAATGTAGGTTATGCTAAATAATGTAAATATGGATCGGTTTATACAAAATTATTCAAATGTTGATAGAAGTTCAAAGGCAAGACGAAGTGTCATTGAGGCAATATCTTGCTATCAACAACAGCTTGTTGAAGGAAACAGAAAAAGACAAACGACATTAGACGACTTCTTCACAAAAAAACAAAATATGTCAAATGAGGAGCCTTTCTCATCACAAACAACTTCTTACTCGAACTTTCAATTTATTTTCATAAATGTTTTATGAACAAAAATCGATATTAGCAATTAATAAATCTATATAATTAATGTGATAAAAAAGTATTTAACAATAAATGTTACAAAACTATACAAGAAAAAAAATACATTTTCTTATTCTCGATTCTGTTTCACATATGCCTACATTTCAGTGTAAATACGACCTATTTACAAATACATGAGGACAGTGTGGTCCTAGGTTGTCGATCGTCTATAATCTACAAAAACCCGGGTCGCAGTGCCAAAACCCTGCCGACAATATAGTGTATTTGCTTGTATAGAGCCGTGTGGTTTTATACTTTTATTATGTGAAATTAAGTTTGTTTTTGGGCAAAATAAAAAATTTAACCCCTTAATACACCCCTTAAAATAACATTTTTTTTCTTAATTGTAATATTATTATCAATCTAACGTCTACATTGAATTAAATACACCCTTCAATAAATAAGTCACTATCTGCAAACTAGTGTTTTCATAAAATTTGTAAATCCGGTCCTGTCGGGCCGATTTTATTAAAATTTTGGGGACACTTTTTAATTACTACCAGAGGGTTAAATTTCAATTTTGAAACGATTCGGAGAATTTTTTCGGCATTTTAGGGCCCAAAAACATTTTTCAACCCCTAAAAACTACCCTTAAAATAGCCCGATTAGGCCCATTTTAAATAGGCTTCTTGCGGTGATGGATTTCAACACGTGGACCAAATTTCGTTGAAATCAATTAACTCTTTCGAAAGTTATTGCCCGCACACATATATATATATATATATATATATATATATATATATATACGTATATATATAAATATATATATATATATATACATATATATATATATATATATAAACATTTTAGAAGGTTATGAAACGTCGAGAAATGTTGGTCCGACCCCTAGGTCCCGCCATCCGACCGACGCCAATAGTGTATGTTGCCATATGGCAAATACACTAATAAGTAAATAAATAGTAATTCTTACAAGTATTTTACTAAATTAATTCATAAATAAAACGAAATAAAACTCAAAAGTGGAATAGTTTTTTTTTTACCTTTCCCTACTTTTCAAATAAAATTATGGTAATAAGTACGTATAACCATATACAAAAGTAACCTTATAACATTAAACTTATTGCACTGGGTAAATAGTACGAACCAGAACCAAACTATTGTGACATTTTTTGTAAAGTTTTATAATTATGACAATAAATTCATCTTTATCTTTATCTAATTAGTAATTCATAAAAAAATCATCTACGTGCATTAGAGAATATCTTTGAAGCTAAAAAATAAAAGTATAAAATGCATACAGAGTAGATTAATCCTTAAAGCACAAATTGAACAATGGAATTAATAACTGCATCGAGTGAAGTCAAAAAAAAAACGTGGCTATATTACAAACGTTTTGTATAAAAGAAGAAAATAAAAAGCGGTGCAGAGATAGAAATATACAATTGAAATGGTTTGAGCTTGTCTTTTCTTGTTCTTTGTCCAGTTCAAAAGACGACTTCGAGTCATTAAAGCTGGATTCACACTTCTCTGTTGTGTTCCATCACCATAGAGCAGTGATTCCCAACCAGTGGTTCGCCACCCCCTGGAGGTTCGCAGTGTTTGCAGAGGGGGTTCGCGAAAATAATATTGTAATGGCGGATTTTTTAAAACGCCATTAAAATCAAAAGCAAAAAAAACAAAACAAAAACACAAAAATTAAAGAACACACCCACTGTAAAACAGAATGTTCGCTGCCTGTTTGTTAAGAAATCTATAATAAATTTCAATATTTTCATTTCTTTTTTCCTTATTTGTTTTTCAAAATTACTGCATCAATATCAAATTATATCAACAATTTTATACATTATAATTTATTCCTCTTATTCAAGTAATTAAATACTATTCTCTTTTTATTACAAACATTTATTTATATTTAAGATATTCAAGATATTGAGCCTAACTTTGAATTGCTTTGTTCTATCAAACAGCCACAAATATCCCATTAAGAGTTTTTCCAAATGTAAAACATAAGAACCAGTTTGTTAAATTAGTCTTAATTCTTTTTAAATTAAATTTTAATTATTTTTTATTATTTTTCAATATTCCAAAAATAATAAAAATGGCGTCTGACAACACTGATCGAATTATTCTGCAATATGAAAAATATATATTCTATCTAATTTTAGTGCTTTTTTTTACCTGTCATTAACGACTACATAGGGGGTTCGTCCAATTTTTTCGGAACTTTCTTTTGGTTCGCGAGGAAAAAAAGGTTGGGAAACACTGCCATAGAGTAATCTCTTGCATGTAAAGGCAGAATCTCATTAGTCGACTTTATTCATCAATAGCATTAAATTTATGCCATTGAAATAAAATATAGAATTTAAAAATTGAATCCCAACTACGGCAACTACTGTAAAAAGTACGAAACCCATGGTGATACCTCAAAATATCCTAAAATGTATTGCAAACAACCCTTAGGGTAAGGTGGTATTCTTCCCATATGACTTTTAGCTATAAGTTTTTACAGTTTATTTGATCTAACTAAACGATTTAGTAAGATAAAAACGAGAAAAATATCATAAGTTTTACACAAATTTTCGTACAGAAAAAATTAAATTATTGGCAAGCCAAATTTGTCAGTAGTTGGACATAAGTTTGTAAAGAAAAAAACTTCAAGACGCTAATTTGCCCTCCCGTAATTCGAAATCTCGTGACGTGTTGTGAAGAAACATTGACTTTTTTTATTTAATTTTTTGGACAAAAATACATGTTTTTCGAAATTTTTAAGCAGCAAGCCAAATTTTATGAAGCCTAATGTTTAATCATAGCTAATAAAAAGAGAAATAATATGAATTTTGCGACTACAGTTCGAAATTTCTCGAGAACATATTTTACAATCTGAGGTATGAAAAGCTAGCCATCCCTCCTATGCGAAGGGTTATTTTCAACATTGTATTTAAGAACGCACTGTAAACTGCAAAGGAAAAGTGAAATTCGAGATACCTTTTCTTGATATCTAATTTACATATCTGTATATGGTAAAATAAAAAAAGCCCTTATGCTTTTCCATCTTTGAGATCAGATGTAAATTCGACGTTTTTCCAATATCAATGTAGTATTTTTCGATATATCGTATACACGTAGCAAATATTTACGCGATTTTTTATGATTTATTTTTTTATAATACAATAATTTAAGATTAGAATTTAGACAAGAAGGTAAAACTAACTTAGCTCATAAAACATTTATGAAAATCAAATAAAAGTTCGAATGATAATGAATACACATAAATTATATTTTAAATATTTTAAACTAATTAATTTTTTTGTATATATGTTTATTAATCCAATTAGAGCTGTGCCTAGAATATGTTAAAATTCAATCGAAATATAATTAATCAACTGTAAACAAACAATGGATGTTTAATTTGTAAATGCAATGTAAATAGAATAAAAGCGAATCGAAAAAAAAATGCGCAACGTATATAATAGAGTAGTGGTTCCCAATCTTTTTCAGCTGGCGATCCACCTTGTCTTTTCCAAATAACTCCACGGAGTAAAAAAAATTGGGAGGGATGTAGTGGTTCTGTTATCTACCCCGGATGCCAAAAATCAAGAATCAAGAAAATAATCAAAACACAATTCGATTTGTTTCGATATTTCTTATCTTTTCTGCCGCGACCCACCGGTTGGGAACCGCTGGAATAGAGGACATAAAATTAACTTATCCCTCAGATTGTAAAATATGTTCGCGGGAAATTTCAAACTGTGATCGCAAAATTCATTTTAGGTGTTTTTATTAGCTGTGATAAAACATTGAGCTTTAAAAAATTTGTGTTGTTGGTTAAAAATTAAAAAAAACATATATAATATATTTTCGGCCTAAAAAGTAAAATAAAAAAACGCGATATTCGCCAATATTTCTTTAAGAGCACGTCACGGGTTTCGAATTACGGGAAGGCAAATTTAAAATTTTTTCTTTATAAACTTATGTTAAAAATGTTTTCCAAATGACTATTTGATATTCTAGGAACTTCTTTTATCACTTTTTTCAGAATTTAATTTTTTATAGTTTGGATAGTAACAGAGTTACAACTTGCCTTTTTGTGGACACATTGTGGAAGGACTGAAATCTTAAACTTTCTCTTAAACCGTTCTGTGAACAAGCCAAAGTTCAAATCTATTTCCAAACTTTAAATTGCATTATCTATAACCCTCTTTAACTTTTGAAATTACCACAAGAAAATACTTTTACAATGTATCAACGCTGACGCTTACGTAATTACACATTTTTATACAGTTTTTTTATGCTTTTAGTAATTTCTATCGATTATCTACTATTTTGAATAGCTCTTGCTCTGTCTGTATTTTTTCCATTAGTACTTGTATTGTAATTTAAACAGAGACAAAAATTCTATTCTAGGTGGTTTTTGACATGGAATTTATAAGTGTGTAATGCCTTACTCACACGTTTCACGAAAATTGAGTGTTATGTTTCAAATATACTTTCGGTATACCATTATCTCCGAAACCGCTCAACCAATCTCAGCAAAGCAGATGTCAAGTGATCAAGTCACTCGGCCTCGTCGTACCAATATTACTAAGAATTTTGACAACTGACTTAAGTCGTCTCTAGGCTTTGTCTGCGTGAGGGTGTTTTCGCGCCGAAAATTTCTTAAAAATTGTCTTAAAATACGTACTTTCGACCGGGTATAAAAAAAACGTTGAACTATTCACAGACTGAAGGCATTATATAGCTGGCGCCCCTAGCGGTAAAGTTTAGCAGTGTTCACCTCTATTGAACATGACATAACATCAACATGCACGACACGGAATAGCACCGAAATGTATTCGCCGCTATGCAAGCCTACTAACGGATCGTTTCCCAGAATCAATAAAACCTTTTGTGTCTATCCTGTCAAAGTTTTGATGCATTTGCTCAATGATGCACGATCTTTCCTTTTCTGCTGGGCTTACAGTGAAATATGATGGCAAGAAACAACTTTTCTATTATGTCTTTTCTTTTCTGACGTCGTGAAAACTTTATACTGCTTACGAAAATTGTTCTTTCTTCACATATCTTGATAAATATACGTATCAATAATGTATATATCCAGTGTTTGTTTAACCAACTCTAACTATTATCGATTTAATGACATAAGTTCTTATTCCCAATTTATAATAGGTATTTAGGAAAGAGATTTTCTTTATATCCGATCTAAAGTACGTACTTTCGGCTTCGATTTTAACGCAGAAAGCCTAACATTTTTATGCTTTGCTGGAATTACTCGCAGGCCATCTATAACAGCGGGCCGAAAGAGTTTTCTCGTGCACACTGATACGTGAGACTGCCCTGTACAGCGTGTTAGGTTGCTTGCAGTAACTTTTCACGTTTTTTTATCCTGAAGGTCCTGGTCAGGATAGTGGGGCAAACATATTAAATTATTGTATTGTCATCGGTCCTTGATAAGTGTGCCAAGTTTCAGTTTAATTTGAGCTTTTGAACTGGGTGAATTTCACGTTCAAAGGTTCCGTCACATACATTCAACGATTTAATTTTTTTATCCTGAAGGTCCTGGTCAGGATAATGGGACAAACTTATTAAACTATTGTGTTGTCATGTGTCCTCAATAAGTGTGCAAAGTTTCAGTTTAATCTGACGTTTTGAAGTGACTGAATTTCACGTTCAAAGATTCCATTACAAACAAACATACAGATGAAGGGAATAAAAGCGCGTTAAAAAGGGGGCATATTGAACAGCTGGCACTCAGTTAACTTAACATGTTCACATTAGCACAGTTGTAGGTACATATTATGAAGTGATAATATAGCAGTTAACGATGTCATGAGGTTACATAACACAAACAGAGAGGTAAAACGGGCAGCGGCGTAGCTATTGCTCTGCAGCGCTCGAGGCGCGGGGAAGCCCCGAGCGTTAGGGAACTTCGTTTAAGCGAACCAGTTAAACGTCGATTATATGCTTAATGTACGTCAACTATGTTATGTTTGCCGTAGTTTTATAGTTAAAAAGAAAAATAAGTAATTGCAAAAATAATATTTATTCAGATAATTTTTGTAGTAACGCTATAATTCACAAAATCAAAATTGACAAATTTAGAATAAAAAAACTTACATTTATATTGATGTATCTTTGCCGTATATTAAGAAATTAATGGGAATTAAGGACAAAAAACTTGTGTAATAATTTTACAATTTATTGCCAACGTTTCGTTAACTTGGTTAACTTCATCAGGGCTCTAAAACATAATTCATACAGAGATACAATTTTTTCTATTCATATGACCGGGACCTTCAGGATAAAAAGCACTTGAAAAATTACAGCAATCAAGGTAATACGCTGTACAGCAACGTACGTTGCGTTGCCAACGCCATAGTCAAATCCAATATAGTTTTTTATAGTCTTATAATTAAAATTAGAGTTTAAAAAAACTAAACCCACACGCTTTTATGAACTAAAATAATTTGACAACGAAATTGGCTTTACCGTAAAAAGCGAGGAGTGGTTAAAATCGGTAATAAATTTCACTTGAATAGACGCCGCTGGTAAGCGAAGCAACAAGGTAACGTGTTAAGGGTTAATTACAATAAACTCCCGAGTATATATTTGACAAGTCGTTGTAAGGTACGGTGCGGTGATATAACCACGTTTACATAACGTAACGTGGGTATTGTGTCAACAGTTTGTGTGGTATAAACGCTATGCCATGGCCGCCTATTATTTAAATACAGTATGCAGATGCATAAACTTGTGTCAAGGATTACTACTGAAACACATTTCATAATTAGTGTATTTGCCATATGGCAACATACACTATTGGCGTTGGTCGGATGGCGGGACCTAGGGGTCGGACCAAAATTTCTCGACGTTTCATAACCTCCTAAACATTTTGGCACCATTTTTGAAAATGTTTATATATATATGTGTATATATATATATATATATATATATATATATATATATATATATATATATATATATATATATATATTTATATACGTATATATATATATGTGTGCGGGCAATAACTTTCCATCACCGCAAGAAGCCTATTTAAAATGGGCATCATCGGGCCATTTTAAGGGTAGTTTTTAGGGGTTGAAAAACGTTTTTGGGCCCCAAAATACCGAAAAAACTCTCAGAATCGTTTCAAAATTGACATTTAACCCTTCAGTAGTAATTAAAAGGGTCCCTAAAATTTTAATAAAATCTGCCCGACAGGACCGGACTTACAAATTTTATGAAAACACTAGTTTACAAATAGTGAATTATTTACTGAAAGTTGTATATAATTTGGTATAGTGGTTCGATTTATAATAATATTGCAATTAAGAAAAAGAATGTTATTTTAAGGGGTGTATTAAGGAGTAAAATTTTTTATTTTGCCCAAAAACCAACTTAAGCTCGCAAAATAAAGCCACACTGCCTGTATAAGCAAATACACTATACTGTCGGCAGGGTTTTGGCACTGCGACCCGGGTTTTTTTACAATTCACACGGCGCTATAGGTAGCTGGGCATGATGGCTCAGCTTCGGTAGCGGGTTTATCAGTAGACTAAGTTTTCTACAATAATAAAATGCGTTTACTGCATTAAACACGTCAAAAATTTGCACGTCAGATACCAGTTCATCCCACTGCTGAAAATGTAGGAAATACAATGGTGAAACCAATAAATTAACACGTATTCAATTATTAAATAAAGCGTATTCAATTCAGCAATACAATCAATGTGAACTCCATCCTGTCTCAACTAGTGTTGGGTAACTCAGATCTGAACCGATTCAAAGAGCAGACTCCGACAGAAAATCCGTGAGAGCCGACTCACTTTTTTTTTACCCGACGGATCCGCATAACTCAGTGAAACACTTAACACACAGAAGCACATTTTACACTTACGTATCAGCTCTTGCTTTGTTGCATCTGTCAGCTCAAATGACTCATGCATCACATGTTTGGCTATGCATTCTTGATTCTATACAGGTCTGAACTAGATAACTCAGTGGCAGACTACAGTAACATATTCAGAACTCGGCTCTTTTTGAATCCGTTCAGTGAGCCGGCTCATATACGGGATCCAGATGCAAAGATGCAGATCACTAAAAAGACCCGTTTTTTCCATCTCTAGTCTCAACACAGAATGCTTACAATCTTTACAATATCAATGTACGCAGCTTACATAACATAAACCATTACACAATTAATAGGACAGTACTGGATAACATTCGTCTAAATACTATAAGTCAAAAATTTGTTTACACAATGTATGACTGATCAACGATAGAGAGAGAGAGAGATATATTGTAGATTATAGACGTTCAATAGCCGAGGTCATCAGCGTCTATTAGCGATGGATAACATCTGTTATTTAACATGGCTCTGTGCTTTTTGGTGCATAATACCAAATACACTTATTGACAGAAAACAATTGAAACAATATAACAATTGCTGGCGCAAATTATTGTAATTATTGTAAACACGTGACAACAGTGGTTAACTTAAATTAAATTATCATGTTCAACTGTTAAACAACTGTTTCATGTTTATTTAAATGAGGTTATTGCGTAGAGTTTGAAATAAAGGATTGGATAAATACAATCCTTCCTAATATTATTGTCTTTCGTAGCTGTCTCAAAAGAGACACATTTTAGTTGATAATATGCTTTTAAAGTGTATTGAATTTTCGACATATTTTGTATTTTGAGAAGAAGTCTTCTAATGTCGTTTGCCTTTTTCCGGTTCGTTCACCAAGCTGTTGTCGATAGCAAGATATTGCATGAATGACACTTCGTCTTGCCTTTAAACTTCTATCAACATTTGAATCATTTTGTAGAAACTGATCCATAATTTACGTTATAGTGGCTTAACTTTTTTATTAGAAATCGCGTAATACTGAAATAGCGTTAAGTGGAGCAGCGTTAAACGAGGTCTTACTCTAATTGTAAACAGGGCCTTTTTTTAGCCTATTGAGACCTTGGGCATTTTAGGATAATGGGGCCCCTATGACTAATACCGAGGACTATTTTATTAAAACATAGAAAAGGCGTTTATAAACAAAATTCTACACCAACCTTGAATTTTATTACTTAAAAAAGAGCGTAATTACTAAGCAATTCAATAATTAACAAATATATCGATATATTTGTCAGCAGTATCGGCTATGTGATGCTGCTCTGAAAGGAGCTAGGGGGCCCCAGAGGGCCTAGTGGAAAAGAAGGGCCTGGTTGTAAGTGACCGTTGCGTTGACGAGTAGCAGTTATTTTGTAGTTTTTCAAGGAAATGCAGATTGTAGATGCTTTTTCGTGAACGACTTCCACAGCCCTCGCGATAGACCGTTTGGGCATCCCTGATTTAGTCTGTACTCTGTACCTATATATTATAATAGCAGGTCGTAAAGAAGTAAGCGCATTATGTTCCTTTATTTATTTTCTACGTTTTTTCGTATATCTTCTCAGATTAAATTATAATAAATTGGACAGAATCTACATACGCGCTGACATATTATTGTATTTTTTATTACTTCTAAAAGTTCTTAAGAGAATTACGCAAATGAGCTTTTAAAATAATTGGTTTTTGTCTTTTTTTTATCCTGCAAAACTGAACCACTTTATATTATAATTTTTTCTGTAATCAATTTAATTTTACTTTTTTTTAATGCAGACACCATTTAAACAATGACGTCCCAACAATCTTAGCTAATCTAGATAGATAGATTGTAGATTATAGACACTCAACAACTGAGTTAGCTGATCTATCGTCCATAAAGGATGCATGCAATTAGTCATTATTATTTCTAAATGAATATCATGTTTCATATGAGTTTTAGGCAAAAATCACAAATACACCTTTTTTTAATTTTGGCCAATTTTGCATTACTTACTGTAGGTACTCTGTAGCTAGGTTATTCAAATTAATTTTTTACTTTATTTGACTCGAAATAAAATTGTCCAATATATATGAATTCAATTCTACAATAACAACAGCAATTCATGTCTCGACAGGTTCAGACACGTTAAATTTATCGTAAGACAATCATTGTTGTTTGATGTAAAGTAATAAACACTGCTGTTGGTCACTGTTGTAGTAAATTTAAAGTTGCAGCGGCTGAGAAACGAAAAAGATGTTCCTTAACCGTCGCAGGGAAACGAAAAATCATTAAGTATGTAGACGAGAATCCTACAAAGAAAAAATTAGACATCGCTAAAAGAGTTCGAAATTTCCGCAAGTTCATTGGCCACAATTTTAAAGTTTAAAGATAAGTTTTCAGAAGAAAAACCTTGTTAAAACGAATCTTAGACCAACCTAACCTCTATATATAACAAACTTTATTATAAGGAATTACTTGGTATAATGAATATTTTCTAATTCCCTTCAGTTTTGTTATATCGAGGTTGTACTGTATATCATGGCCAGCTTAGATAGACCTAGAAATAGAGTTTTCATGTCGTTCTACATTTTTATAGCATTTCCTTTTATCGTAGGGAACAACACAAACATGTGGAAATCTGATTCTGCTTTTGTTGCTAACGCTCAACCTTAGTTTCTAGTAACCTTAGTAGTGTTGGGTAACTCAGATCTGAACCGGTTCAAAGAGCCGACTCCGACAGAAGATCCGTGAGAGCCGACTCACTTTTTTTTGAGCCGACGGATCACCGGATCCGCATAGCTCAGTGAAAAACTTAACACACAGAAGCACATTTTACACTTACGTATCAGTTCTTGCTTTGATGCATCTGTCAGCTCAAATGACTCATGCATCACATGTTTGGCTATGCATTCTTGATTCTATACAGGTCTGAACTAGGGAACTCAGTGGCAGACTGCAGTAACATATTCAGAACTCGGCTCTTTTTGAATCGGTTCAGTGAGCCGGCTCACATACGGGATCCAGATGCAAAAATGCAGATCACTAAAAAGACCCGTTTTTCCCATCTCTAAACCTTAGCTAATAAGTAGAAATAGATTAGAGAGAGAAGAAGAATGCATGATTCATTGAATGTTGTTCATCATTTTCATGTGTGGCGCCTGTGACCATCCTCCATCCACTGGTTACAACTTCATAGGCGTTGTTCCTTGCAGACGGACCTTCGCGGCGAGAGTCTTGAAGAAGAGGACGAGCGCGACTTCGACGACTCGGCCGGCGATGAAGACGGACACGGAAGAGTCTCCGGCGACGACTACGGCAAGCGGCAACGTCTGATGGGTCACCAAGCCACGTCGGGCGGTGGCGGCGATGGTGGTGGAGGTGCAGGTGCTAGCGCAGGCAGTGCGCAAAACCCTTCGCACCTTTTGTCGCCGACGTCGCCACAGTCGGTCGGCACTTCTCGTACAGATGACGAGGACGACGACAGTAGTAATGCTGAATGTCGTAGTCCTGGACAAAGGTGTGGGTACGATCTTTTTCTATGTATTTCGCTAGCTGCTTACGCAATGAATTCATTGAACTGATATAACGATGTATTAACGAACTATTTAATTAATGCTTATTAAAATAATTACGAGGATTCATCAATAAGTATTCGTGTTTGACGAAGGGAAATTGACATTACCATCGTGTACTGCAGACTTTTAAACGACCTTGTGCTGAGTTGTAGATAAATTCATAGGTTATTTTTGACAGCCAGTTGTATCGTTCGTGATTTGTATTTTTCGACAAAATGGGAAAAGAGCAGTACCGATCCGTAATTGGTTTTTATAATTTTAAAATAAATATTTTTAACCCTTTCAGGACCATAAGATTGCAGGAGCGAAAGTAACCATTTTTTTACAATTTAGGATGATCCAATTTCCAGTGATCATAATCAAAGATTGACGGTTCAGATGCAGTGTTGCCATATATAAAAAATGAAAAGATACGTTCAGAAAATAATAAATGTAAAATGACACCTACTAGTTTCTTAGTTATTCACTACTTTTAAATTTTTTGTTTGGGACAACTGTGTCCCCGTAGTCGTTAAAGAGTTAAAGTTATTTAAAAAAATAGATCCCCCCGTTATCTCCGAAACTACTGAGCCTAATTTTTTGAAAAAAATAGGGGATATGGGGCGTCACCGATAGTTTAAAGGAAAATCTAAACAAAAATCTCGTCTTAAAGTTTTCATAGAAAACGTAATAGTACGGAATCTTCTTCTCTCGAATTTTTGTCTAATTTTTCTGGACTACATATTTTGACCTTTGTGTCGAACCGAGACAGTTTTTAGGTTGAAGCGAGATCCAATTATGAGACCCCCGTTGTTTGCCCCTAATATATACCACAATCAAAATATCGAAAAGCGAAGAAAATATGTTTTATTTTATTTCTCTTACTGATAAGACGCCCTTTAGGGCTTGGCGTCTGGAGCGCCCGATTCGTACTCCTTCTGGCAGGGTCGACCTCGGTTTGTATTTAAAATCGTTTCATTATTTACAGATAAATAATAAAAACAAAACTTACAAAATCACATCTTCGATTTAGAAATAGACGATAGGACATCTTTCTGCGCATAGACAGATAAATAGATAAATATATTTTGTGACCAATATTGGTATAATAGCGTCAAAAAGATACAAAAATTTAGATCATTTATATGTATAATTAAACATTCAGTTATAATTCAATGAATTCACTGCCTATAAGTATTTACTTCTTAGTACACTCAGGTATAATATATTTTTCTTTATACCCGGTCGAAAGTACGTACTTTCGGCTTAGATTTTAAGGCAGAAAGCCTAACATTTATGCTCTGCTGGAATTCCTTTCACGCCATCTATAACAGCTGTTCGAAAGAATGGAACAGCGGGACGAAAGAGTTTTCTCGTGCACTGCCGCCAGCTAGTAGTGGTTAACAGCTGTTATTGCATATAACCTCAAAATTGCTCACTTGAAAGTTATTAGTCTTTTTATATAATGGTGAAAGTACGTCCTTTCGATCGGGTATAAAGAAAAATAGTATACACCACACGGACAGAAAGTTGAAAGCTTCGGACACCATGTGGCGCAGTGCAGGAATTTCAACTTTCTACCGTTGTGGTGTAATATAGTATTTTTTTCAAAACTGATATTTTTTTATAAGTGAATATGTTTGCTCTTTAAAATATTTTATTTTCTGTTTTTTAGATTCCAAAGTTATATTAGCAATCACATTTTCAATTTATTGTTTAAATAAATTTTAAAAGTTTGTCATCTATAACTGGGCATTAATAGGTTACGTAGAAAATTAACTAACTAGGGGCTATCCATAAATTACGTCAGGCGTTAAAATATGGAGAAGGGGTTGAAAAAGTGTGACATATAAGTCTCGTGACATCACATGTCAAAATCTAAAGTATTAAAACACGAAACTTTAACTGTAAACGAAAAAAAAACTTGATGTTGATTTTATTAAAAAAAAATAATAATTTTGGAACTACTATTTTCATTTACTCAATTCTAAGTGTAAAATTGCAAAAAATGTGACGTCACATCAGAGAGGGGGGTCCGACAAATGTGACAAGGAAATCATGAAATTCATGTGACGTAATTTATGGATGGCACCCAATTTTACGGAATAAATCCGCCTCGCCGACACTAACAGTGATACATAGCTACGCCTATGCTAGTTTCTACAGGTATGAGTTGCTAGTTGCTACTAAAGGGTTCGTCTCTAATTACATCTTCCGTAATTTGAAACCGCCTACGATAAAATCCATGTTGAGTGGGAAATTCACATGTGAGAAAATATACCATACCTACATCCTCCTTGCAGTTAAATGTTTCAAATTAGGTAGCGAACTGCGCAAAGGGGATGAGTTTTAAATACAGTAAGACCCCGCTTAACGCGGGAGATACGTTCCAATAAGTTCCTGCGCTATACGAAACAGCGCTAAAAGAGGGCATCTTTATAATAGGTTTAAGTGAAACAGAACCGACAATCAGAAAATTTGGTGTTTTTTTTTTGTTTAACATTTATTGTTAAATATTTTTTTATCACATTGATTTATTTATGGCTAATATCGATTTTTGTGCATAAAACATTTATGAAATTCAAGAGTTCGAGTAAGAAATTATGTTTGTGATGAGAAAGGTTCCTCACATAACATAATTTGTTTTTTGTGAAGAAGTCCTCTAATGTCGCTTGCCTTTTTCTGTTTCGCTCAGCAAGTTGTTGTCGATAGTAAGATATTGCATCAATGACACTTCGTCTTGCCTTTGAACTTTTATGAACATTTAAATCATTTCGTATAAACTGATCCATAATTTACGTTATAGTGGCTAAATTTTTTTTAGAAACTGCGTAATACTGAAACAGCGTTAATAGGACCAGCGTTAAATGAGGTCTTACTGTATGATGAAACTTACAGAACATTAAATTTATAAACAGTTAGCTGTTATCCTCGATTTCATCCACGCTGAATTTTTTATTTTCTAAATTCGTGTTATAACCTCAGGACCTATACGTATAGAAATGTATAAAGTTGAACGATGTTCATTCCCACCTCTAACCACGCATGCGCTTCGGTGTGGCATGGATAAACGATAACAAAAAGTTAATATGATTATTATTAAGTTAATATGATTATTTATACGATTAAACTTTGTATATCATCATCCTAGGAATGCATCCATGTTTTCAGACTGAAACTAAAAAAACCGTCAAGTGAAAGAAATGAGGCAGACGACGACAAATCACCAATAACCGCCGATGGAAAACCGGCCAAGCAGAGTTGGCTAAACGTACGAGCCGCCATGGCTTACTACCATTCCTTGCGAAAAATCAAGAGGTCATTTTCACCCCATATTTTGAAATGCATTTTGACATACTGAAACATTTCTTATTTAATTAAAATTGCAATGATCTTCAGTTGAAGGAACCTGGATGATATTTTTTAATTTAATGAAGATATTAATTTGAAATATTTTAGCTGTTAGACATTTTTGGGTAGGTATTTGAGGCACTGTGAAAATTTTTACAATAACTCTTTAGTAATATCCGAATACAAAAACACAGACCTGGCTGAAGGCTTAACTGACCTCCAAAATTATTTTCGCAATAAAAAGCTCTTGAGACGTTTTGATATTTTAATACCTTGATATTTTGTTTTTAAGAAATTGAAAAATAAAAAACCCAGATTTCTTAAACGAATCTAAAACTTAGCCATGTGTTTGTAAAATTATATTTTTGATAAATTTAACAAACATATTTTAGGCGCGTTGAAATTTAAGCAGAATAATATTGGTAACAAAAACTAGATATATTCAAAAAAACAGGCCGTTTCAGTAGGACATTCTACCTGCCAGGTGATTAAAAATTTAAGGCTCGGTTAAGCCCTGCTACCCTTCAGCCAGGTCTGTGTTTTTGCATTCAGATATTACTGAAGATCTATTGTACAAATTTTCACAGTGCCTCAAATACCTACCCAAAAATGTTTAACAGCTCTCGGTCAATTACTAGAAACATTGAAAGAATGTCTTAAGTCACGTAAATTATAGGTTCGTATGGGTTAAGTACTTGAATTCAAGTGACTTGAAGTCAAGTAACTTGTCTAATGAGAATGAGTCTTTAGGACTCAGTGGTTCCCAACCTTTTGCGGACGACTCAGCTTGAAATTAAATCAGTAGGGACCCCCCACGCTATTTCCCTTACCAGCTGTAATCAAACTCAAAAGTGTAAAACAGTTTTTAAAACACATTTATTATTTTTACTCATGTGGTCCGCGGACCACTGGTTGGGAACAACTGCTCTACGTACTCAAAATTTTATGTCATGCGTAAGAAGATGTCGGACAAAAACGATTATCTTTATTAAATTACATCTTAATTGCTTGTCTTGTTTTAATTGTTAATTCAATTAATTTGATTATATCTGCATAATATCATTTATATTTCAAACTAATGTTTCAATTAAATTACAGAAATATACTCCAGTTTAGTCCGTTTTGAAACTTGTCTCCCGTATTTTTAGTGTTTACTATGTTAATTTTTGATCAATTTAGTAATTACTGTAGACAAAAGTTTTAGATCATTCAATTATCTACAAAAATTGTTCTTATACTTTTTTTCTACGAATCACCATTCCTGAAATATAGACAATAGAACATTTTATAGAGAGAGGGGGTTAGTGTAACAAAATTTGCTACAACTCGAACAATAGAGTAGCATTGTTCTATATTAAGGCCCCAGTACACAGTGGTCTGTAGTGAGCCATGCTTTGCAATGTGAAACTGTAGGCCACTATCACTTGGTGTTCACACAATGGCCCATGGCTTATTTGTGCCTGGCGAAGCACTTGCGATGGACGTGGAAGTAATTACGGCCGCGGCTACTTATTTATATGGTGTTTACAGGTATTATAACCTAAAAGTCTCTTCATTGCTCTAGGATACTGACATTTTGGGCGATAAAAAATTTAAACCTGTCCAAACAATGGGCCCCTGTGTGAACACCACAGGCCACGCTACACCACGATTCCTTTGAAGTGTGTCAAAAAAACCGACAACAAATGGATTGCGCACCACGATTCACAATTGTCCGCCATTACAGACCATTGCCTCCTGTACACAATGGCGATGGTCTACAATGGCTCACTACAGACCACTGTGGACTGGGGCCTTTAAATATTACTGGCACAGAATTTTGGATCTTAGTTCGACATTAAAAAAGGGATACAAGTTTCAAAATAAAAGTACCTATATCTGTGTCTATATAGTTCTACATAGTTCTTCTCCTATTACTTCATCGGTGTGTTATTATTATTATTATTATAAATGGCCTTCTCGATATATGTATTAACACATAATTGACCTCTATATCTATTTACTTGTCTCAAATTTATTTCCTTTTAAAAGACTGCAATGAAAAATCGGTGTATTATTCAAATTATTCAAATAAAAAATGAAAAACAATGCTGATTTAATAGCCATATATAATATATCTTTTTTTTCGGGCATTTGGTTATTAAAAAAGACAGACAAGTATCGTAACACGTAATAATTCCACATAAAATTAAAATTTATCATTTTCCTGCCAAATTACAAGATTCTAGGTCAACGGGAATTATATGTTTTGATGAGCGTCTAAATAAAAAAAATATGAAAGCACCGAACATTATTCTAACGACAAGATAAACTGGATTGAAGAACAAACTTAATTTTGACGTTGGAAAACTCTTGTCCCGACATAAGTCGCGGTCAGTTTACCAACTGCAAATAAGTTTATAATCGCAGTAGCGGCCCAGTCCGGCTTCGCCCGGGTGTAAATGTAATATATAGGATATAAATGATGAGAATCATTATCATTAAATTCTCAACGTGTATTGAATTTGCGCGAATTCAATCGCTTTTATTTGTGCATGTTCAAAAATCGAAGAAAAATCTTATTTCCCACAAAGAAATTTAAAAAATTCTGTTGATCCGATCGCTACGAAGCTTCAGAAGATCACCCGCTGGGCTAATCTGAAGATTGTCTGAAAATTTCATCAAAAATGGTCTACCCGTTTGGAGTCCATAGATTGCATATACATCGTCTTTTATCTATATAGATTATTAAAATGTAAAAAGTGGTTATTGTGACATAACGATAATAGTTGGACATATAGAATCGCCAAGTTTTTTGTAGTTATTGATATGTTCTTTAATATTGTAGAACATACTTCTATCATCAATAGTTTCCGCAGCGCATGCGACGAAAGATGTTTTATGGCATTTTTTTTACACCTTGGGTTACGTTACTAAAGTTTTAGTAAGGATCCCTAATATTTTCTAGCAATAAATATAGCCTATGTTACTCAGGGTGAATGTAGCTTTCTAATGGTGAAAGAATTTTTTAAATCGGCACAGTATTTTTTGAGTTTATTCATTACAAACATACACACACACACACAAATACAAATCTTTCCTCTTTATAATATTAGTGTAGATAAAAAAAACATTTTTTTTTCAGTTTTTTCCCCTTACTTGTGCTTCTTGCCAAATTTCATGGTTCTAGGTCAACGGGAGGTACCCTATAAGTTTTAATTCTCTTGCAAGTGTTAAAATATTTTTGGTCGAAATATCGACATAGGCAGTTTTGCCGTTTGATCATAGAAATTATGTGCAAATTATTATTATTTTAACGCTTACAAAATAACACAACTTTGTCACGAAGCCATAGAAAGCATAATTCATTTGAACATACTAAAAGCACGCCTTGGACTATTTTATTATAACGAAAGTAAATCAATTCGGATTTCAAATTATAAGTACATTAGGTTTTGTGAAATATGAGGCAGGAAAATCAATATAAAATTTAAACGTGTTATTAGTGATGTAATTACAAAAAAGAGAGATCAACATTAATTGTATATAGACTTTTTTTTCGACGCTTTAACATCATGATGATGCTAACATCGCATTTTGGCATTTTGTAGAAACTCTTTTAGGATTTGAACAAAATATTAACGCAAAATACTTTTGCTTTTAACAAAATTGTAAACGAGAATTATAAAGGAAATACATTTGAGACCCATTTTCAAGTTTTATTTTTAATCCTTTTCGATCAGCTTTAGAAAGTAGACAAAATATGTTATCAAGGTCTCTTAAACTGGCATCCATAAAATATTTCGATATTTGTTCGCAGATATATTTTGTTATCAAAGTATGTATATGTAAAATAATAAAATACTAATAAATGAGCAAAAGAGCCCTTCCGTGGATTTTTTTATAACGCTGAACGAAAATATGCCTCAATTGGAGCGAATCTTGTTCTGAAAATAGTCTTATAAAAGTTGCTTGCTGTTAAAAAAAAACTCCACATCCCGATTTTTTCCTTAGGGGTTGAATTTCAAAAAATCCCTTCTTAGTGGGTCACAAAAGGAACCTACTCCTTAAATTTCTTGTAAGCTTAATTTTTAAAAGTTTCAGTCTTTTGTAGCTGATTAATTACGGGCTTTTAAGTTTTTAATTATTATATGAAAAGGATTTGAAATAAGATTGAACATGAAAATTTCTAAATGACTGTATTCTACAAACTTGTTTCAACAATAACTTTTCAGACTATCAATTTCTCAGACTTCTTCTTGGTGTTATTGGATGTTAAGCCGATGTCATTTTGTTAAGTCGACGTTGTTTGTCAACTGTTTAGTTGATTGTTGTTAATTCTTCTGCTTTTGTTTTTCTTGCGCAGGACAAAATCGAATCAACGCTGGATGAAACTACGCACCACCGTTCAACTCTCTTCGGCAATACAAACTATCCAAAAGGTAAATTTTAAATTTTATATTATATATTAATATTACATCGTAAGGGCAGGAATTTCAATTTTCTGGCCGTGAGGTGTATACTATTTTTCTTTATACCCGGTCAAAAGTACGTACTTCGTATCAGTGTGCACGAGAAAACGGTTTCAACCCGCTGTTACAAGATGGCGTGCGAGTAATTCCAGCAGTGCATAAATGTTAGGCTTTCTGCTTTAAAATCGAAGCCGAAAGTACATACTTTCGACTAGGTATAAAGAAAAAGGCATTTTATATTACGATTCAGTTTATTATATACAGAATGTTCCCTAAAAACGTCTCAAGCCATAACTCCGTTTTTTATTGGCCAAAGTCAGTAGAAATACTACAAAAAGATTTTCAGGGCCGGTTCTATCATAGGGTGAACGAAAAGGTCGTTCCAGGCCAAGTCCCAGAAGGCGCCTCAGTTGTAAAAAAAAATAAAGAAATTTTTTTTTCGCTTTTCGATATTTTTATTGTGATATACTATACTTATTAGGGGCAAACAAGGAGGGGTGCCTTAATCTCGGCGCCAAGTGTCAATAGGCGCCTCAGTGGTAAAGACAAATCAAATAATAAAATATTTTTTTCGCTTTTCGATATTTTGATTGTGATATAATATATTAAGGGCAAGAAAGAAGGGCACTATAATTGGATCTCGTTCCATCCTAAAACTTGCCAGGGGCCAATACTGAAGACTCTAATTAATGTATTTGCCAAATGGCACAAACATTCTTGTAATTGGAGTAGCATTTAACATATAAAATAAAAAAAAACAAATACAGTAGGACATCTCTTAACGCTGTTTCAGTATTTCTAAAATTTTGAAAAAAAAACAGGAGATATAGGGCGTCACCCATAGTTTACAGGAAAACGAAATTGACTCTAATTAAAAGAAGTTAATTAGAGTGGTTGTGATCCTTGATGATTGTTGGATAAGTGTAGATAAAATCTGTGGCACAGGATCAATAAAAACACAATACTGAAGTTTAAATTTGCATTTTCACTGACGTTTCGGTGCGCTTTGCACCATCTTCAGAGTTCGAATGCTGTCTGAAAATACTGATATGAATTGACAGCATTCGAACTCTGAAGATGATGCAAAGCGCACCGAAACGTCAGTGAAAATGCAAATTTAAACTTCAGTATTGTGTTTTTATTGATCCTGTGCCACAGATTTTATACTTATTTTACAGGAAAACCTAAACGAAAATCCTTAATCTGAAAGTTCTCACGAAAAACGGAATTTGACTCGCACCTGACCGTTTTTTTTTAATATTCCATCTTCCTACGACCCGAATTATATTTTGTAAATATGTAATTATTGTCTAAGCGGTAACCTAAATGAAGGTATTTATTTAAAGCTAACAAATCGTTATATTATGTGCTCTAATTTTACGAATTACCGCTTTTGTAAGCGATTTTGTGCCACTTCTGTCGATTCATCAGTTTTTGTGTTGTACATAACAAAATTGTCATAATATTATCTTAATGATCTAAAATTTAAAAAATAATTGTAGGACTTTTGTTTATAAATCACTGTGCTACTGTTTATGCTGCTTTATTGTTTAATTTTTTTCAATGTTTATGTTAAATTTATTTATTTATTTATTTATTTTCAGTGTTGCCTTAAAAATACATGTTAACAGTTTTTAGGATGAAAATTACCGAATAACCAATTTCATTTAAATAAAAAATATTACTATATTTTTCGGCACAGACATTAAAAATCTTGAAAATAAATTTGAGTTCTGTTATAGAAAACAAATACGCACCACGTAAAAACCTCTGACCCAATTTGGATGAGTTTTTAGAAGAACATAGGCTTAAACTTGAAGTGTAACTTAGTTTTTACAGTTTTTCAAAATTCAACCCAAAAAATGATTAAATAGAGGGTTAGGGAGTTTCAAGTGCTAATGTGTTTATCTGTACAATATATCATATAAAACAATTTTTAGCTAAGATTAGGTAACTTTATTATAAAGATATCATTGTATTACAGATGTCTAAAATTTCAAAAAGTTAACTTCAAAATGTTTTAAAACTAATATTTTTTTTAGATTCGTGTTGTACGGGATGTGTTTTGAACTCGGGGACCCTCAAAAAAAAATTGTGAAAATCATAAAAAATCATTTGAAACTTTTGACGCCCTTTGAATCTTTGTATCTCTTTTGTAATAATAATTATAAGAAGTTTTTTTTATTATTTAACAGGAAATTGGACAATTCAATTTTAATATAGTAAACCAAATTAAACAGTTTGCGACGTTTCGTTAATTCGTTTTAACTTCTTCGGGCAAAACTGAAATGATTAAAAATACAAATTAGTTAATGAAATAATTAAATTTTTTTAATAAAATTGAAATAATACCTTTAACTAGTTAACCATAACTTTAATAAAATTTAGATATTTAACAATATATATATTTAATTCAATAAAAATCAAATAGTAAATATTTAAGCGAAATGAAATTATGTAATTTTTTTTTCTAGAACAAATTTCAAACAAATACTAAATATTATGTTTTATTTTTGCTAGACAATTTGATTTTTTATAATATAATAAAAGTAACTGTGGTAACTAATTAATTTAGAAAAGCAATTGACTATTTTTTTATTTATTTTTTTTTTTTTGTATTTTGTGATTTAAAAATAATAAATAAATGATAGACACAAAAATAAAACATATTTAGTATTTGTTTGAAATTTGTTCTAGAAAAAAAAATTACATAATTTCATTTCGTTTAAATATTTACTATTTGATTTTTATTGAATTAAATATACCTATGTATTGTTAAATATCTAAATTTTATTAAAATTATGGTTAACTAGTTAAAGGTATTATTTCAATTTTATTTAAAAAAAAATTGTAATTATTTCATTAACTAATTTGTATTTTTAATCATTTCAGTTTTGCCCGAAGAAGTTAAAACGAATTAACGAAACGTCGCAAATTTTTTAATTTAGTTTACTATATTAAAATTGAATTGTCCAATTTCCTGTTAAATAATAAAAAAAACTTATTAATTATAATGGACGTGAACAATATTGAGAATAATTATAAGTATGTATCCAAATTTATTTGTACTTCGTATTTATTAACGGACTGATATTTTGTGATGAACTTATTAATTGACAGTTCGGTAACTTGCATTCTAGAAATTTGGTATCCGTCAGCAAACTTCAGTTGAGATATCTAAACAAGTTATATTGGCTAATCATGTAAGTACTGTAAAACCCACTTGTGAAGAACCTGTAATTTCGTTTTAACTTTAGACGTGTTTAGAAGTTCCTTGCATTATTGTTGAAATCACTAACAGAACAGGTAGATTATGCGAGTTGCACAAATGTAGTTTAAAATGATTGTAGTTTTGAATCGACAATGACTCGGTAATTCCTAGGGATGCAACATCGCTCACAAAAAACACACATCGTAGAGTAAAAAATAGTTAAAATTTACGATTATCATATTATGTATGAATTTTCGCAATTTTTTGGATGAATTTTGACATTTTTTTATGACTCTTAACAATTTTTTGTGCGACTTTTAATAATTTTTTGGGTAACTTTTAATAATTGCTTGGATGAATTTTTATATTTTTTTAGGTGAAATGGTAGTGTAGTTTGTTTGATCAGGTCACCAAGATCCAAACTCTGATTTTGATGTTATTAAAAATGAATTTTAAATCTCGTTTAACAAAAATTGGGCTCCCCTGGCTCCACCGAAGTTGCCACGATTCAAGGTTACTAGAATACTAGAAAGTTGGGTGTAAGAGGCTTAGATAAACATGGTCACGTCTGTGATTGGTTGAGTCGATTGCTTACGTCACCGATGCCCATGGCTTGGTTATTCAAGTATGTTTATCTCAACTGTTTGGAAAAAAACTCCATAAGCCTACAAACATTTACAGAAAAACGTATTTTAACTGTGCCGTCCATATATGTCTATTTTACATTATGTTTTAAACGACGTATCCATAATTATGATACGTTTCAGGTTATCCATGGACATAACACAAGGAATAATTCTAATATTATTTTACCAAAAACGACACTAACGTTGTTTAACAAGAGCGCCGAATATCACGCTCTGAAAATGTTTAATAAATTGCCACACAGTTTCAAAAATCTACACATTTCTAAATTTAAAAGGGAATTAAAGGCTGCTCTTCTTAAACAATGTCTGTATAAGAAAGATGATTTTGTTATAAATGGATAATTGTAAACATATCTTTCTTTTTTTTTGACGAATCCTATACATATTTGTATGTCTTTGGATCAATAAATTCTAATTCTAAAAAAAATCTCCCGCTCTCTCTCGCGTCTCATTTAGTCACAAATTAAAGAATGCTAACGCCCAACCTTAGTTTCTAACAACCTTGGCCACGACTGGCGAATATATCATGGCCAACTTAGATACACCTAGAAATAGAGTTTTCATGTCGTTCCACATTTCTATATAGCATCTCCTTTTATCGAAGTTACAAGAGACGGCACAAACATGTGAAATTCTGAGTCTGCTTTTGTTTTATCTGTTGTTTTATTTTTTATATTCTTATGTTGTTTGTGGTAACTCCATATGTAGCGTTTGTTTGCTTAGATAATCGTTTATTGTTTATCGATTATTTTACAGTCGGCGCTATGATAAAGCATCGTTCATAAATTATGAAGAGCGATGTATCGTCGATGTTAGGGTTTCAACAACGTTGATGTTTGAAACATCTTTTCTTTTGCGTGGTAAATCTAAGGTCTATTGTGAAGTTAGCTTTGCGACAAAGTTCTGCAATTCAGTATTAGTTTTTTATTGAAATTGAAACTACGAATCTAATTCAGTGATAATTGAGAGCATTATATTATAATGATCGATTTAGGTCTATTGATATAAATTAAAAAAAATATATAATGAGCCTCACTCTCATAAGCTCACCTTCTTTCGTTTTTAATATTATTCCCAAGTTTAATTTTTTATGTGAAACTAATTAATAATATTTACACATACCTTAGCAACACACTATAAACTTCTGTCTTTATCAGTTTCATGTAATTTAGGACACAGACTAACTTCCCCTTTCGGGGACAATTCTACTTCCCCTCGATTTTTACTTTTTTCAAATAGATACGTCGCTAAAGAAGTTAAACTTCAAAAATAAATAAATAAAACACAATAAAATTTGATTTAATCAAGACGAAGTCTACGTCTGATCACAAAGAGATTGAAAATGATATTCAAATTTCCCCAATAAAAACTCAAAACCAAACAATGTTTTGGTCTAAAATTAAATAATTAATGTTGTCTTAAGAAGACCCAACAATACAGTTAACGTTACAGTTCTTCTAACATGCATTGTAGCCGTTAATGCTCTTAGTTGTCGAGCGTCTATAATCTACAATCTCCCACTCTATTCCTTTCTCTCGCTAGCCTGCGGTATAAAGGAACTGAGAAATTCCATTTATCTCTCTAATGACGTCAGCGTGATCGATATCAAAGTTAGGGATGGACATTTGAAATAAACATCGGGATTTTTTCCTATATAATATACATCGCTCGGTTGCATCGATGTATTGAGAAATACACCGATGTTTCTAAAACATAGATTGTTTAAAGGTGCCTTTACACGAGCAATTTTTTGAGCAATAATTGCCCGGCAACAGAATGGAGCAATTAATGGATCAATCTGGAGCAATTTCAATAAAATGCGGCAATTGTTTCGGAAATATTGCTTCTAATTGCTCCATATATTCGTTATTGTCCAAACTGGCCGACATGAATTGCCGAATATCCACACGGTTTGGAAATTTTTGTCAATTTTCCTTCTATACGTGTACGTATCCATGATTTCACTTTCGTGTGGTGACAGGGATGAGATGCGCCGCTGTCATTTCATTTTCTTTGCTTCTATTGTATAGTCCAGTACAGCTGTGCCTGGATTAATAAAAATGGCGTGGAATAATAAAAAACTAATAAAGTTTTTGAATAAATAATTGTCCATATCACCACACAATAAAGATGGCTTTCGTCTTGTTAGATACGTTAGCACCCAAATCTATCTATTCCTTTTCTTTTTTTTTCGTTTTAACCTTATTATAATAAAAGCACTACATGCCGCTGCCAGTAAAACCTCGTCCATAACCAGCGACAATTCAACTGAATTGCTATAGTGTATGAATGATTGCCTTGTATTGCCTATAGTTTTTCAAAGTTGCTCCATATCGCGTGATATGGTGTGGCGGTATCTTTGGCAACAATTGCTACATGTTGCCATCGCCGTGAATTGCTGATGTACATAGTTAACCACTATTGCCCGGAATTGAGCAATTTTATTTGCCCGTGTAAGCGCACCTTTAGAAAGATATGTTTAGATATGTCGAAACTAAAAGGAAACTATAGTTACATAACCAAAAAAATTGTTGAGAATCTACTTATACCTATCGGTATAAATAAAAAAATATTTATATACGTATAACATATCATATTATTCCCTGAACGAATTTTAAGGGTCTGATTTTTTTATTTTCTTAAAAAAAAACAAACAAATTAATATAATAAAGTCACGAATACACAATATTGTCGGCAGGGTTTTGACACTGCGACCTGAGTTTTTTTATTTGTATTAATTGAACTAACTTGTGTAAAATTCCTTAAAAATCAACTCTCGCAGTATGTGAACTTTGTAATCCATTGGCTTTTTCTTTGTACTGTTTTGTATATTGCTTTTTACTATGTAAATTTTATCATGGGCTAGGTGAAAGGCCAATGAAAGTTGAACCATGCCTTTTGTGCGTTTAATATGTACAATAAACGTTTATTATTATATATACAAACACATCGATCATTACTTCTGTAAAGAGTGCTGTATTGTACAAAGTTTGGAACTGTCAATTTTATTTATATGTGTATACATTTATACGTCGAGGGTTTACAAATACATCGATGTATATTGTTCATCCCTATATCAAAGACAAAATACATGCAGGATAGCTAGTTAGCCTTTTTATTCCCATGGGTCTGTAATCCGTTTGTATAAGTTGCTGTTGGGAAGAGGCATTCTATTTATCAGTGCTGATTGTAGTTATGCGGCAAATAAAAACGAATTGTTATTTTCTCTCAATTATAAAGTTCTAGTATTACAAACTCGTTAGATCAGAATGCTTACAGAAAAGATACATTAATTTAGTCAATAGTTCTGTGCAGATTAGTCACATATTATTATACGAGGGGTGGTTATTAAATAGCAAATGTTGCAGGGAAATTATGAAAACGGAGATTTGATCAATTCACGGAATATGGCAAAATTACAACTCAGTGTAGGAAAGGCTACGTTAGGCTGCATACCGGGTTCCAGAGAGACTCAAATAGGGCCACGTGGTTTATGGACGCTCCCTAAATGACATGTCCAGCCTTTTAGAAGCGAAATATACCTCAATTTGTCCCGAGAATGGAGCTGTCCCCTTTCTGCATATAATATTTTAGGATTGCATTACCAAAATCATTTTTTCGATGTTTTAGAAACCGCCGCTGAAACGTGAAGATTCGTTTCTAAAACGTTTTTCAACACGGCAGAGTCCAGGGCCTCAGGAGACGGTAGAAGATACGGGAAGCGAAGGAGCTGGGGATGCAAATCAACAAGCGCCTCGAAGAAGACGTCGTGTCATCCGGCATCCTCGAACTGTCGTCAACCCCGACGAGAACTTTTACTTTTATTGGCTCCTGGTGCAAACTATTTGTGTTTTATATAACATGTGGACTTTAATAGTGAGACAAAGTTTTCCAGAATTACAAAATTTGTGCGCGAGTTTTTGGACATTGTGTGACTGGATTGGTGATATAGCGTTTATCTTGGATATAGTTGTTCAACTAAGAACAGGGTACCTTGAACAAGGCCTAATGGTGTACGATTCCAAGAAATTAGCGGGACATTATTTACATTCGAGAGCGTTCCTTTTAGATTTGTGCGCGATGTGTCCTCTTGACTTGTTACAAATACGTTTCGGTACAAATCCGTTGTTACGATTTCCGAGGTTTTTAAAAGTTTATCGTGCGATTAATTATTATTACATGGTCGAATCTAGAACTGTGTATCCGAATTTGTGGCGCGTCTTAAATTTAATACATATTTTACTTATTCTTGCACATTGGTTTGGATGTTTCTATTTTTTGCTGAGTGAAGCCGAAGGATTTCAGGTGAGTTATTGCCTTATTGACTATTTCTGGGTCATGCTGTAACTTTACCACTGCTATTAAGACACAAACAAATTCAGTACAATTGCTTCAATTTGTATTCATACTTTTTTGGCAATGGAACCCTTTGGACACACTAAATAGTTTACGAAGTTTTATGGTCAAACTTTAATGAAAATCATAGAAAAATACGGTCTTTACATAACACTCTATTGATTCTACTGGAAATTGATAAAATTGTTTTCATTTAATGGGAGGTATGAACTTGTTTTTTAGGGTTCCGTACGTCCGTAAAAAACGGAATTCTTATAGGATCACTCTATTCATCTGTCACAGCCAATTTGCTACGAATCTACTGCACCGATTAACATCGATAGACCTCGACGAGAGCTGACGACTGAAATGCAAACGAACGTTCTAGCTTCTCCGAATCAAAATTTATACTAAACGGACATTATGTGACGCAGCGAAACGACCTCAAAATGACGGTGCTTCCCCCTCCTTCGCAAGCGATACGTCACAGTCCTCACTCAACGTAACGAATTCTTTGATCTTTTAGCTATCGAGTGGTGCAATTAAATTTTGGATGTAACTGTATCTCCCGATTTGGTTTTGAATTGCCTCCCACTATGAAAGCAAATTTAAAGACATATTCACGTAAAAACCTAAGAACACCGGTTTTTTCTTCAAAGTAATCGGTAAAAACCGGTTTTCAAATTTTGAACCGGTTAACGTCACTACTCTAGAAAGCACGCTGCCTCTATAAAATAGCTGCACATCATTTCTGTTGTTTTCAGGGTGATTGGGTTTACCCATATCGTCCAGGAGACTACGCTACTTTGTCCAGAAAGTACCTGGGATCACTTTATTGGTCCACTTTAACTTTAACTACCATTGGAGACTTGCCTACTCCAGAAACAAACGCTGAGTAAGTCACTTTCAACAATTTTTTTCTAATTATTCCAAAATGTTCGGTTTTATGGAGTGTATTTCTATCAGAGATGACAAACTAGTTGAATAATTTGACATATTTTTTTTATTTTACAGCTAAATACAGTTGTATTTAGATGCAAATTATTAATTTTTGTGTCGATATTTCGATAAAAACAAAATCTTTTATGTTATTTTAAAAATTTTAAGACATGAAAATGTAATATATCTTAACTCTATGCAACACTGATCTGCGACAGTCATGAAAATCCATCTTCCATAAATTGTATCCGATTTCAAAAATGTTTTCACCAGTATTTAGAATGGACCTTCAGGATGGACATAGGCTATATATTATCGCGTTAAAATAAAAGCGCTTTTCGTGCAGACCAATTTTGCAACGTAAATCGAACTATTGTGTTGAGGGTCAAAGAGCCCTTCAGTAATTATAGGATTTCAAGGCATCATACTTTAAAAAAATGCAATAAATATTTATATTCATGATTCTACAAATGGATTGAATTATACTAATAAAATTAAACTTTTAGATAATGCAAAACAGCTTATTTTAATAAGTAATTACATTAGTGAGCTAGCAAGAAATAGAATGAGTTAATTCAAATGCACACTGACAATTGTTGCACTTGCTATAATTGTATTACCGCTGCCGAGTACTTATTTGTGTAGATAAGAGTTCTTGACTCAATAAAAAGAAATGAGACAGAACGAGAAAGTGCATTAATTAAATTTATTTGTAAGAACTGAGCTATACTAAACATACTTAAACATTCGCTTTAAGAATATAATTACGTGGTCGATTCTTTGTTTTATCGTTAATAACGACCCGTTCCGACTTTGCACGGGTAGCACTAATTATCTATAGCCTTAAAAGATGAGAATCATTATCATAAAACGCGTATTGAATTTGCGCGAATTCAATCGCTTTTAATTATGAATGTTCAAAAATCTATCAAAAATTAAAATTGCCAAAAAATATTCTGTTGATTCGATCGCCACCAAACTTCACAGAATCATCCGCTGGACTAATCTGAAGATTGCCTAAAAATTTCATCAAAATCGGTTCAGCCGTTCTGGAGTCCATAGGAACATATATAGACACATCGTTTTTTTATATACCTGCAGCCCTTGTTCAATTTTAAATAACTGTAACTTATTAATTCGCGCTCAGAAGAACTCGACACCAATTAGTAAAACATGCAAATTCTTAGGTTTACATATTTCAATGAACTTAGATTGGTCGGTACATATAGAAAACATGATTTCCCAACTCACTAAACGTGCTATTTAATAAAGAAACTTAAGACATACGTAAGATGTTATTATGCAGGCGTACTTTGGAAACTTTCAATCCCGACTTAATTATGGTATCATATTTTGGGGAAACTCGACGTTGGCAATACGAGTTTTTAGGTTGCAAAAAAGGGTGGTAAGGATTCTGAGTGGGGTTGAACGATTGGAGCATTGTAGAGGGCTTTTCAAGTTGTTTAGAATTTTAACTCTGCCATCGCTTTTCATTTTATAGTGCGCATTATTTGTCAAAAAGAATAGTTCTTTATTTGCTTTAACCTCTGCTGTACATTCTTATAATACTAGGCAAATTTTTTTTTTTTTTTATTTAATACAAAAAAACAAACAAAAAAAAAAAAAAACAAACAAACAAAATTGTGCTTCGACAGCTGAGGTCATTAGCACTATTGCCTTCAGGCATATTATACAAAACATTAAGTGATATATATACAATGAGCATACAAAATTTATCTAATCGGCAAATTGATAACATCTACATTCAATCATTCAGTACTACATTGGGCAGTAAAGGACCTAGGCACATGTGTCATAAAATATACAATAGCTTACCTTCTGTTATACGACAGATTGATAATTGCAAAAAATTTAAAAGTTCTCTTAAACTCTATTTAATTGAACATGCGTATTATTGTCTGGATGAGTTCTTTTAGAACCTTTGACACTATTTGTTATTATACATATATAACAAATAAAGAGATTTATTATTATTAATTATTATTTAGTACTTAATAAAAAGTGAGTGTACTAATATTATAAAGCGGTAAAATTTGTTTATTTGTGTGTAGGGAATAATCTCTGGAACTACTGAACCGCTTTTAAAAATTCTTTCAAATATATGTGTTGAGAAAACTATCCTATATATACCTACGTATAATCAAAGACATTGTTTCTTTTTGCATTTTCAAACAAATAACTAAAAAAATAAACGATGTAGGTTTTAAGAACAACCTAAATTAATTAAAATCGTCGTCAATTGCATTTTGAAACTTTGCCTACCTACAAATAACTTGAAAGGGAAAGTGTAACTAAAATTAATTAAAATATGTTTTCAATCTTATTAAGAGAAAAGTGTATCGGAAAATTTAATTAATATTGAAGATTTATTTTACTCTTAAAATTCTGTGTTTCTTTTAATTAAAAATATATTTGCTAAATCAAGTATCGCTTATATGTGTCATAACTTAAAAACGACAAATTTTATAGGAAGATAATCTGAAACTTTTGATTTGTTATTATTTCTAGACCATTTATCTGATAAAAAAAATCAATTAGACTCATAATGGGAATAAATGTTAGCTCTAAACAACTGCATCTAGTATAAAAAAACTTAGAGCTTTCGCAAAAATTATCATAAAAAATCATGGGCCACCTATGTTTAAAGTATGAACAATTCAACATCTTCCACAGAGGCTTGGAATAAAATTAAAATTAATACAACTAATCTAAATTATCGATAGTAAAATCTATACTAATATTATATAGAGGTTTGGATCTAGAAGATAATCTCCGAAACTATTTAGAATGAACCTTCAAGATGGCCATAGGCTATATCGAACGGATAAGCTGTCAAGATCAGATCCTTGACATGAGATCAGACAGTATCAAGCCGGAATACATTTTTCAAAAGAACTTCTCAGTTACCATTCTGAGTAGAGATGCTTGCGAAAGAGGAGACCAAGAATGGAATCCTGAGGGGCTGATCTGGTACACGGACGGATCGAAAACAAACTCAGGTACAGGACTAGGGGTATATGGTGTGAGACCAAGTCTTAGCATTAGCAAATCCCTAGGAGTTCATGCCACCGTGTTCATGGCTGAAATCTGTGCCATATTAATATGTGCACAAGAAAACAGCGCCAGGAATTACTATGGAAAGACTATCAATATATTCTCTGATAGTCAAGCGGCCCTAAAAGCCCTAAACTCCAACAGAATATGCTCAAACTTGGTAAAGGAATGCCAAACAACATTGCAACAACTTGCGAATGGTAGAAACAGGGTTAACCTTATTTGGGTACCTGAATACAGCAATATTCCGGGAAATGAATCAGCTGATTCATTAGCTAAGGAAGGATCCAATAATGAGTCGATAGTACCCGAACCCGTGTTTGGAATAGCTAAGGCAACAGCCAAGCTAGCGGTAGCTAACTGACTCTTAGAACAACACAAACAGTACTGGACAAAAATTCCAGCACAGACACACTCCAAGGCATTCATCGAAGAACCTTTGAGGAAAAGAACTACAGAAGCACTCAAACTCAGTAGGCACAATTTAAGAACGGTGACCGGGTTACTAACAGGGCATTGTCATCTTAATAAACACCTAAATAAGTTAGGAATTTCCAACGATGTACTCTGCCGCAAGTGCAATGAAGCAGAGGAAACCGCTGTAACGCAAACAAGGTACCAACACTTTGGATCAATATCTATGCAACCAAAGGATTTCAAAGACATCAGTCTAGGCAGGATACTGGAATATATCAATAAACTGGGAATCCTAAAAAGCTGATGGAACATTAGGGGAGCACAATAGACCTTAGAGGTCGCAGTGCCTACCGGTTTGGCCCCTATTTATTAATTCTAATTCTAATTCTAATAGACTATAATAATATATTGTCGCGTAAAAATAAAAGCGCTTTTCGTGGAAACCAATTTTGTAACGTAAGATTTAGAAAACGTGTGTTGCTAACTTTATATCTAGAATGTTCTGTGGACTAAGTTTCAAACGCGTTATAGTATGGCTTACTGAATTAGTATCTAATTGAGAGAAACCGAAATTACTTTTTCCCTAACCCAATAATATGCCACAGACTTCTTTACTGAAATGATTTCAATTCGAATTTCTCATTGTATTCAAATAGGGCTTCTGATGTACGGCAATAAAATAAATGTCTTCTTCTTGACAAAAAGATAAATACATTATGAGTATAACGCTATAATAAAGCTATACAGAGTGGCTATATGTATAAAACATGTAAAAAAATGCAGAAATAATGAGTATTTGGCTGATAGCCAAAGTTTAGTCGCTACGCATATGGGCTGTAAGATGATAAGATTGTGACGTTCAGGCGGAGATATAAAACAAAAAAGTATCTTTGTCTTTGACAGTAAACGTTGCAGAGTACCCGCCACGTCGTAAATCTTATGAATTCAATAAATTGAAGTTGAGTTGCTGTAAATTACCCCGATAGAAATCACTGGAATAAAGTAATACAAATTACCATACTACTAGATATATTTTATTTTCGACAACAGATTAGAACTAATTACAATAGGAATTTAAATGAAGTGTACAAATAATTATGAGTTCGCCAAACCGAGATCACCAGGAAGGAGAGAAGAAATCAGGTAGGTATGAATAAGAAAAAATTGAGGTGAGTAAAATAGACTAGGAATTAAAATAAACGATAATCAACTACCGTAGAAAACTTAACGTGAACTGTTTTCTACGACATTAAAATTTTTACTACATATACTTTAAATTTTTGAAAAGAATCTTAGCAAAAATTAGCCATTACGCAAGTTCGTTTTTATTTTTATGGGTTGCATAATACATTTTTATTAATGCGATGATCATTGATTTTAGTACTTTTAGTGATAAAAGATTCTATCATTGATTTTATTATTTCAATTTCAATTAAAAAATAAAAATGTTACATCTTCCCTCTCTAAAGAAAAAACGAACTTACGTTTCAACTAAACAAAATATGGTTTTAATTGACTAATATGCGCTCGATTTTGCTTACTAGGATCATTTACATCTTCTAGGATACATGATACTGGAGTTGTAAATCGGAGAATTTTTCGTGGAGTGCTCCAGCGTGGAAGAAACTTCTGAGCTTCGTTCCCCCCGGCTGGTACTATTCGATGAAGTCTCTGAACTACTGTCTGACCGACTTGAAACCGATGTCTAGCTGGCTGGCGCAGATCATACAGCTGTTTGACGCGTTGATGAGCCCGACGTAGGTTGAGGTCAACTCGTTCTGGCGGTGCTGGCGTACTCTCAATGAGCGCTTCCAGATTCCACTGCCTGTCAAGCGGTTTCGTCAAGTCTCGTCCCAGGAATATCGATGCCGGAGAGTACTGTGTAGCCTCGGACACATTCGAGTTATGTGAGTATGCAAAAAATGATAAAAATTTGTCCCAATCTTTTACAGATTTCGCGCAGCTTTTGACCATTATCGATATCGATGCTTTCAAGTCCCTCATAGTTCGTTCCACCATATTTGATGAAGCTTGGTAGGGGGTGATGAAAATTTGGTGAATTCCCCAACTCAAAGCCATTTGAGTGAACAGGCCGCTGTGAAACACACTGGCATTGTCGCTTACGATGTTACGTGGTGGACCAAAACTACACCAGAGTTTTACCAGTTTTCGGACGATCACCGACGCTGTAGCCCTGGTACAAGGAATGACCTCAACCCATTTAGAATAACCGTCCAACACGACTAAGACATATCGCATTCCGTTATTTGAGCGGGGCAAAGGCCCGAACATATCAATATATACTCGGTCGTATATTCCGGTAGGAACGGACGATGCCATCGGTGCTCCCGTTGGTAAATTGGATGCCTTAAATCGCTGACAATCATCACACATTCTAACGTGGCTTTGTACGGTTTTAAATAAGTCTTTCCACCAAAATCGCTTAGCTATGGATCGATAAGTTTTCGTGATTCCAGGGTGTTGAGCATCAAGTCCATGAAAATAGTGTAAAATCATTGGTTGAAGATTTTTTGGAACAACGACCCGTTTAAGTTTATTTTTACCGACAAGTCGCATCAACAAGCCATCTTGCATAACGAAACCTCTTACATCTTCCTGATCTTGAAGATCCTGGATGATGAGTCTCGTGTCCGCTTCGGTTTGTTGATGTTGTTTGATGGAAATAAAACTTTGCGGGATTTCATGAAGTGCTGTTAGGGTATGCACTTCCGCTGTTTTTTCAACATCCACATCTTCGGGTCGATAAAGACGAGATAAAGCGTCAGCGACGGAGTTTAGAGGGCCGCGAATGTGTTCCACCTCGAAGTCATATTTTGACAGCTTAAGGACCCATCTTCCGACCTTACCGAGTTGTTTAGGATGATTTAGCATAAAAGACAAGGCTTCATTATCGACCTGTAGCAAGAATTTTTTTCCAAGTAAATAATCCGAAAATTTTTCAATTGCAAAAATTATTCCAAGTGCTTCGCGTTCATAAATGATTAGCTTTCGCTCCGTATCTGATAATTTTTTTGAAGCAAAATAAATAGGGTGAACGCCGTCTTCAAATTCTTGGAGAAGCACCGCGCCGAGAGCAACGTCTGATGAGTCGCATCGAACAATAAACCGTCTTCCAAAATTCGGGAACCTTAGAACTGGCGCTGTAGATAAGGCGTCTTTAAGCCTCTGAAACGATTGCATCTGTGCTTCAGCCATTCTAAACTTGACGTTCTTCTTCTTCAGTGCGTTCAGTGGCGCCGCTAGTTCACTGAACTTTTCAATAAACTTAGCGAAGTAAGCTACCATGCCCAAAAAGGATTGCAATTCCTTCAGTTTAGCTGGAGGCGGGATTTGCTGAATCGCTCGAACCTTGTCTTCGTCTATTTGGCAGCCTCGCGCAGATACAACGTATCCCAAACATTTGATTTGTGACATGCCGATTTGTGCTTTATCTGGATTCACGGTAAAGCCTATTTTACGTAGCCGCTTCAAAACTTCTTCCAGATGTTGTAAATGTTCTTCAATATTTGTTGAATATATGAATAAATCGTCAAAATAGTTCACAGCAAATTGATAATGTAAATCTCCGAAGATATGATTCATTAGACGATTCAGCGCTGCTGGTGACACGGCCAACCCGAATGGTAAATAGCGATATTGATAGCTACCCCCCACCGTTACGAAAGCTGTTATTGGCTTTGACTCAGCTGCTAACGGCAATTGGTGATAGGCCATGTTCATGTCCAATTTTGTGAAGATTGTGGCTCCTGATAAGCATTGGAAGATCGATTCGGGACGTGGCACCGGATATGCATCGAAATGTATCTTCTGATTTATTTTGCGATAATCGACGACCAATCTAAAGTCTCCTGATTTCTTGGGTATCAGAAAACACGGACTTGCATATGGTGATTCGCTAGGCTCGATGATCCCTAACTTCAACAGTTTCATAATATGTTTCCTCATTTGTTCTGCCTTAGGAGGAGTAAGGGGAAACGGAGGTTGATGACTTGGCAGGTTGTCCTTAAGGTGAATGGTGTATTCGTAATTTTTTACTCTTCCCAAATTGGTTGAAATAGTATCATCGAATTTCTTCAGAAGCTGCTTCAGATCCTGATCTTGATGATGAGACAATTTCGCCGGAACTTCTGTCATCGTGTTTAAGTTTTCCGTTATGATGGTGTCAGTCGAGATGAATGGTATTTGAGATTCTGGATTAAACTGAAAGGTGAGAATATTTTCAGAAAAATTTAGGATCGCGTTCATGCTACGCAAGGTTTTGGAACCAAGGATAAACTCAAAGGATAACTTAGGTATGACTATAAAGGTTAGATTCCATAAATAGTTATTTATCTTAATTCGTGTGATGATCTTCAGACTCGTTTTGACAACACGCCCGTCTGGCATGCACACCACCGACGGAGCAGTACATTGGCGACCTAATGAAGATTTGATAATAGTTTCAGCTACTTGAGCATTACAGCATGAAGCATTTGCTCCAGAATCCAATAGAGCGTGAAAATTTAGATGTTTTACTTTGATCTTAATGATAGGTACTCGATTAGCTTGAATATCCTTATAATTAATTGAATTGGTTTGGCGAATAATTAGTTTTTTGGCTGATTTCGTTGGTTGGCTGCGAGTCGTTTTCTACAGCTGTCGATGGAATGGCCAGCCACCTTGCAATAACGACAGTACACTGTATAGCCCGATGTATTTTCTTCGTCTTTATCATTTACGTTAAGAGACGTCAAACTACGGCATTCATTTTCTCGCAGCTGAAATTGCTCTAGACTCGCTAAAATATGCTGTAACTCGGCGAACGTTGATGGCGTCGCATAGTGTTTAGTCAACTCTAATGTTCGGAGGTTCATCTTCGCCCAAATTGACAACACTAACTGAGATTCTGTAGTCGTTAATGATAACGCCTCCGCTTTTTGTCTGACATCCTTGTAATAGCCGTCGAATGCTTCATCACTTCTTTGGAAACGGAATACAAAACGAGATGTTAATAATTCTATGACTATTGGTGAAAAATACTTTAGATGAATGACTTTTTTCATGATTTTCCAAGTATCCGCCTCTTGTACTTTAGATAACCAAAATTCTCGAAATCCACCCGATGTTTTTGGTATCAAGGCCAACATGAGTCGACGTTCTGGTAGTATAGAAGACTTCACAACATTGTCAACTTCTTGTATAAATTGAATTATTTGGTGTGGATCCGTACCATCCGTTGTCGGTACTGTTAATAACAATTGTTCTGCTTGCACCTTAACTTCAATAATTGAATCTCTGGCGTCTCGCTGCTGTATAATTTGACACAGCTTATTCAACTGTTGTTGTAGGGCTTCCACATTGTCACAAGTAGTTTTGGCTACCTGCAGATGAGCCAGTTCAATTTGACGAGCTCGGTCTGTTGCTGATTGCGGCGGCGATAAGACTTCTGGTTGACTTTGCCTTCCACCCCTTGGATCACCACTTCTTCCTGGAGTAATAACTTCTGGAGAACGGAACTCGTTTTCTTCTTCAGATGCCATAGCTTGTGTTTTCTGTCGTCGTGTTACTGGCATATAGATTTGGAACTGTGTCGTCTTGAATAATAATGTTTTTTTGAACTTTATTTTCAGGTAATTAAGGCATGGATGTCTTAGGGTACAAGGAAAGAAACAAGATAAACCGAAAACCCAGTTAAATCAAGATAGTCTATCAATAATGAAGTAACTCAACCATAAACTACGCTCTGCTACCATTTGTGACGTTCAGGCGGAGATATAAAACAAAAAAGTATCTTTGTCTTTGACAGTAAACGTTGCAGAGTACCCGCCACGTCGTAAATCTTATGAATTCAATAAATTGAAGTTGAGTTGCTGTAAATTACCCCGATAGAAATCACTGGAATAAAGTAATACAAATTACCATACTACTAGATATATTTTATTTTCGACAACAGATTAGAACTAATTACAATAGGAATTTAAATGAAGTGTACAAATAATTATGAGTTCGCCAAACCGAGATCACCAGGAAGGAGAGAAGAAATCAGGTAGGTATGAATAAGAAAAAATTGAGGTGAGTAAAATAGACTAGGAATTAAAATAAACGATAATCAACTACCGTAGAAAACTTAACGTGAACTGTTTTCTACGACATTAAAATTTTTACTACATATACTTTAAATTTTTGAAAAGAATCTTAGCAAAAATTAGCCATTACGCAAGTTCGTTTTTATTTTTATGGGTTGCATAATACATTTTTATTAATGCGATGATCATTGATTTTAGTACTTTTAGTGATAAAAGATTCTATCATTGATTTTATTATTTCAATTTCAATTAAAAAATAAAAATGTTACAAGATAACGCCACTAAAATTGAAATAGTGGAATAATGCAGAATGAAATATAACATGGATTTATACAAAGAAAAAAACTTCACCCAATTTTTTGTATACCGTTCTCTTTACGTTTTTATGGGCAGTAACCAAACATACATTTAACTTTTTCATTACATTTTTACTATTCCAAATAATTATTATAATTTAGGTAAAAATTCATTTTTCAAAGTTTTACAATATTGTTTCTTTCGGAGATCTCAGAATCCAAAAAACATATTTCTGGAAAAAGTCTGTGAACACAATACAGGTTAAACGAACGAACGGATTGAAACTAAATTTTCAGAGGATGTTTGGTATGCAAATATGAAGAGCTCTATTGTTTTTAAAAAAATCGCCGCAAGCGCAGAAGAGATATGAGCTATAATGTTATTTTTCCTGTGATAACAGAATATTTCTTATAATGGATTATTATTTATGTATTTGCCATATGGCAACATACACTATATTGGCGTCGGTCGGATGGCGGGACCTAGGGGTCGGACCAAAATTTCTCGACGTTTCATAACCTCCTAAACACTTTGGCACCATTTTTAAAAATGTTTATATATATATGTATATATATATATATATATATATATATATATATATATATATATATATATATATATATATATATATATATATATATTTATATATATGTGTGTGTACGGGCAATAACTTTCGAAAGAGTTAATTGATTTTAACGAAATTTGGTACACGTGTTGAAATCCATCAGCGCAAGAAGCCTATTTAAAAGGGGCGTAATCGGGCCATTTTAAGGGACCCAAAATACCGAAAAAATTCTCAGAATCGTTTCAAAATTGACATTTAACCCGTTAGTAACAATTAAAAAGTGCCCCTAAAATTTTAATAAAATCGGCTCAACAGGACCGGACTTACAAATTTTTTGAAAACACTAATTTGCAGATAGTGACTTATTTATTGAAGGGTGTATTTAATTCGGTGTAGACGTTAGATTGATAATAATATTACAATTAAGAAAAAAATGTTATTTTAAGGGGTGTATTAAGGGGTTAAATTTTTTATTTTGCCCAAAAACAAACTTAATTTCACATAATAAAAGTATAAAACCACTATATTGTCGGCAGGGTTTTGGCACTGCGACCCGGGTTTTTTATATACTTATTTTTCCAAGAAAGAATTGTTAAGAGAGTTTTTTTCCAAACGTTTTAGTTTCGGAAATATTTTGAAAATAAAAAATATCAGCTGTTCTTTTGTTCTGAAGATCTGCCAAATATAAATTAGGTAGCTGATTTGATTAATTTTTACATGTTAACATGGATATTATGTAACCATGGAAACTAATAGCAAATATCGTAGCCGTTACCGGCGGCATCGCGCGCGCTAACATAATTTTTACTTTATTTATTTTAATATGTCAAATGTGAATATTTTTAAAGATAGAATACTCCTGCCGCCCGATTAGCTGGAATATTTTTATAGTTCTAGCTGAAACCAAAGATTGACATTTAAGTTAAGATTCTTTAGGTACTAGAGGTCAAAAACTGGGTGGATTTCATGGCATGAAAGCACCATATTTTATAGATTCTATAAAAAACATAAAAAAATGTCCAAAAATTATAGATAACAGCGAGAGATTTAAGGTTCATTGATGGATAAAAGAAGTTTGACTTATGCAGTTCATAAAAAATATGTCAAAATATGCCGCAAGAGTTTGGCATCTCAGTTGTTAGGGAAATTATAATACTGAATTTCTCAAAAAATAAATAAATAAGCAATCAGTAATTTTGTATTGAATTAAAACTTAAAAAAATATGTTTGTGAATATTATTAGTAGTTAAAATAATGAATAAAGAACGTATCTTTTAAATTGTAAAAATCAGAAAGTTATAAAAGAGGAGCAAAAATATTTATGACTGGTTGCAGAGGCTACATTAGGGATGTCGGAAGTGCCAAAAAGTATCGATATATATCGTATCGATATTTTTTTTCAAGTATCGATATCGGTCCAATTTGAAAGAGAACATCGGCACTCGAAGAAATTTAGTATACATATTGACTAGCTTAATATAATCTCAAATAGCAATTAACGGACATTATTTCTAATAAATCAACTAATAAATATTCATCTGAAATCAAAAACAACGATAAGAATTTTTTTTTGTTTATTAATTAAATATCTAATACATTTAGGAGCAAATAATTTTAGAGATTAATCGAACAATTAATAAAGCCAGGGATGGCTAAACCTATGGCATGCGTGCCAGAGGTGATATTCGACTGAAAATTGTAGGTACAGCATGAATTGAGGTGTAAATCGAAATAATTAAAAATATTCTAGATGTAGAAATGAAATGAAATATTGCATGAATAGCTATTTTGACTGTTTATTATTCCGAAAATATCGAAAAATCCGGTGAAAAAGAAACGTGTTTGATATGTGCTTTATTCACTGTTGTTGTTTTTGGAACGCACTTAAATGTGTTCCAAAAACCTATGTAAAAACACATGTTTCTTTTTCAGTGGAGTTTTCGATTTGTTGGAATAATTAAACGGCCATAGTCAGTCGCGGTAGTACCTACATACAAGTGTTGCTACTGGAAAAAAATCGATTTTCGATACTTGGAATTTTATATCGATATATCGAAATATTAAATATCACTTAAAAATATCGATATATCAAAAAAAAAAAATATCGACATATCCATAAATCGATATTTTATCGACATCCCTAGGCTACATTATTGATATCAAGGTTTATAGCCTTACGTTATCAACAAAAAATTGGATGTTTATAAATTAAAGAGTTTCTGACAAGTTTTGAGAAATTCAGTAGTAAGTAATATGATTTGTAGTCCTAAGTTTAAAAAAAAGTTATATAATATTTCTTGTGACTTCTGCCACCTGCAGGAAATCGACATCCGCGGACGGCCCCAAATCCCTGCCCCGCCGCGGACTGAAATCACGTCTGCTGCAGTTCAACTCCGATCGCGGGTATGTTGATGACGTCACCGTTATCCTATTCATGGCAAAAAATTCATAAATTTTGTGACAACGACAGTTTTCAGATGATCGGAATTCATTAACGTCGGAATCTAGAGACACTTTCGACCGCCTTATAACTTAAAATCTATTTGACGCGCACACTTGAAATGTTGCTTATATGTTAAGACCCCGCTAACTACCGAAAATACAGTAAGACCCCACTCAACGCGGGAGATACGTATCAATAAGTTCCTGCGCTATACAAAACAGTGCTGAACGAGGTCATCTTAATACGTAGATAATAGGCACACGCAAAACAGAACCGAGAATAAGATAATTTGCTAGTTTTTTGTAACATTTATTGTTAAATAATTTTTTATCACATTAATTATAGATTTATTAATTGCACTTTGTTCATAAAATATTTTTGGACATCAAATAAAAGTTCGATTAAGAAGTTATGTTTGTGATGAGAAAGGTTCCTCATTTGACATATTTTGTTTGTTGTGAAGAAGTCATCTAATGTCGTTTACCTTTTTCTGTTTCACTCAGCAAGCTGTTGTCGATAGCAAGATATGGCATCAATGACACTTCGGTTTGCCTTTAAACTCTATCAACAACTGATTCATAATTTACGTTATAGGGGCTAAACTTTTTTTTAGAAACTGCGTAATACTGAAACAATGTTAAGTGGAGCAACGTTAAGCGAGGTCTTACTGTATAAAGAAAATTACAAATACGTCATATTTTTGTGTTCATTATTATTGCTGTAAAATGACTGACAACGCTCGGTAACAAAGTGGTTACAACGTCTCAAAGATCTATGAGAAACAAAAAAAAAATGTTTTGCAAACTTAACGTTTAAAGATAATACGTAACATACCTGTCAAATTTAAATATACGAGAAATATTTCTAGATCGATAGAACTGTAAAAGTTTTTAGGTAGGTATTACAAATATTATAATATTACTGGAATACTTACAACCAGTAGAAAACTTTTTATGTTCTTGATTTCTCACAAAATTTTATTTTACATAAAAAGTTTTGTTTGCTTTCAGACTTATTTGTTAGCTACAGAGTACTTTGTTTTACAGGATACATTTTCTTATTTGAACACCAAGGCCTCTCCTTGGTTTATTTTTTATTTGTTTTATATACACAGAATAGAACACTATTTAAATTCATCATCAATTTTTAGGATTCCGAACCTCAAAAGGAAAAAGGAATCCTTATAGGATCACTCGCGTGTCTGTCCGTCCGTCTGTCACAGCCAATTTGCTCCGAACTACTGGACCGATTGACTTGAAATTTGGTACGCATATGAAAGTTGTTGATCCAAAGACGGACTTGTAACGTAAATAAATAAATTTTGAACATGGGGGTCATTTTTGGGAGGCAAATAAAAAAATTAAAAAAAAAGTTTTGCAAACTTTACCGTGTAATATATTAAATGAAAAAGCTCGTAGCAAGGGTCTCAAATATATTTTTTTTATAATTTTAAAATAAATAGTTTTAAAGTTATTTAAGATAATAGATGAACAATTGACCATTCCCCTCTTATCATCGAAACTACTGAGTCTAAAATTTTGAAAAAAATAAGGAATGTCGGGTCTCACCCATAATTTACAGGAAAACCTAAACGAAAATCTTAAGTCTTACAGTACTCACGGAAAACGGAATAGTACGGAACCCTCTTCTCGCGAGTTCGACTCGCACTTGGCGAGTTTTTTTTCCCGCCAGTATATGTAAAACCTGAAATCTGGCAACACTGGTTATTGAATTCCGATCATTAAACGAAGTATCAACTGTCGCATCGATGGAGTGACGTCATTCGTTAAGTTTTTATTTAACTGTGTAAAGTCCTCAGGAATTCTTGACGGCAGGATTTTGAGGGCTGTTCGGCGTTGATGACATTCGATAATTAATAATTGACCTGGCTTGTCTTCAACTTCGGTATCATTAATATTGAAATGATTTTTTATTTGAAAGTTTTGTTTAAAGTTTTCGAACAGCCTTCAAGCAGTCCTGTGTTGTCAGTATTTTATTTATTCTATATTTTGTCTTCTAACTTTTTTAGTTTCGTTGTTCTTCGTAAATCTGTTCGAAAACTTTAATAGATTTATAATTTTTAATTTGATTATAATGACATTTTTTGAGGGCTGTTTATAAGAACTCGTTTAATAATATAAATTTTTAGAACTGGCAAAGTTTGAAATAATATCAGTCAAGCTGTAAGACAAAAATTGTAATAGAACAAGCATTTTAAATTCAATTTCCGAACAGCCCTCAAAAATTTCAAGAAGAAATAAATAGATAAATATAATAAATGTGGGGTCGACTTCCAAATACTGGTCACCCCCGATCGGGATGAAACTTTGAGCATTTGTTGCCCTTGATGGGACATGAAATACCCCCAAGGAATTTTTGGTGTAAGTGCACCATCACATTTTTATGGGTATTTAAAGTTTTATTCCTGCACTGCACGACATGATACCAGGGCTTTCAATCTTCTTTATACCCGGTCGAAAGTGTGTTTATTATCAAAAATTTTAAGTATTCGTCCATCTTTTTCTTTCATTAATCTTTCATTAAGGGGGTATTCTCATGTGAACGCATACATTTTACCTCTTTTTAAGGATTTTTTTTAGACGACAATAACATTCGATCATTTTAATTTTTTTATATGTTTTTGTTTGTATCTTTAACTGTATAAAAAAAAATTTTTTTCTCTTATTTTACATTTTTTATATATATATTTTTTTTAATTAAATTAGACACTAAAAAAAAAGCAGGTCACTGGTCATGTCGTCTGAAATAAAAAAATCGAATGGATCATTGTTCAGTAGGGATGTCGCTATCGTCCTTACCAAAATTAATCAATTTCATTAAAAAAAAAAACAATGGCGGACTGTAGAAAAAAGTTTGTTTTTTGTTAATTTTTTTGTTAAAAATCGTTTAAAAAAATAAGAAAATATTTTCGAAAAAAAGCAATTTTGGTACGGACGATAACCATTAATGAGTAGAAGAACATATATAAATTTCAAAGCAATCGGTTGAATACTTTTTTTTTAGGACCATGACAGTTTTAGAAAATAATGTTTCCAGATAAATGTCTTTAAAGTTTCAAGAGCCAACAAGTCGCTTATACAGCTCGTCGGCGACAATGAGTTGTAATTTATTTAAAACTAGGAATTTCGGTCTCTATTTTTCACAGCATATTTTAGATAGGTTTTACTATTGAAATATGAAAAAAAAATCGATTTTTCGAAGTGGTCACATAAGAATACCCCCTTAATATCAGTATTTAACTTTTATTCACCATTATATAAATAGACTAATAACTTTCATGTGAGCAATTTTGAGGTAACACCCAATAACAGCTGTTAGCTACTACTGGCTGGCGACAGTTTCATGTTTCAGTGTGCACGAGAAAATTCTTTCGTCCCGCTGTTACTTTCTTTCGGCCCGCTGTTATAGATGGCGCGCGAGTATTCCCAGCAGAGCATAAATGTTAGGCTTTCTGCTTTAAAATCGAAGCTAAAAGTACTCACTTTCGACCGGGTATAAAAAAAAAATTATTTGGTCTGATTATATAACATTTTTCTTTGTCAAACTTTTGACGTTGCCAACTATTTTTCTTTGATCGTTGAAAAAGGATTAATTAGTAGATAAATAAAACAAATTAATAATTACGGTACGCGTAAGTGTATATAATTATTATTGAAATGTTGTTATTATTTTGTTTTTCAGATATGTTTTCACAATTGTCAGTTACTTGATTGGTGTGTTCATTTTTGCTACAATAGTGGGTAAGTACTTTTATTAATTTCTATATTTTATCGCTAAGTTTGCAGCCATTTTTAACCGAAGGAGGAGAGGTTCTCAATTCGGTTGTATTTTTCAATTTCAACGCCATTTTGTTCAGAATGCTATCGGATTGGTGGTATATAGTTTTTATTAAAATCGGTTCATCCGTTTTTAAATGACATCAAAAAAACATATTTTTTATATGAATGCTACCTCATATCGCCAGTATTTGTGAACCGATTTTGATGATGATTCTTTTCTTATTTAAGGGTGATTCTACATAAATTTTAGTTTCCACCACACGGGCAGAAGATTTAAATTCATGCACTGCGCGACATGATGCCCGAGGCGAACTTCAACTTTCTGCCCTTGTGGAGTAATATACTAATTTAGTTTGTGACGATATCATTTCTGAATCGCCACTAAGGTATTTTTAAACAAATATAACACAATCAATTGCTTTTTAATCGCTAAAAAAATTCATAAATACATTAATTTTAAGAACATAATATGCATAAAACTAGTTCAATGGACACGACAAGTTTAACGTACATGGCAGCAGGTACATAAGAACCTAAGTATGATTGGTTTTTCACCATGGAGTATAGTAGAAACCAAATCGACGTGTTCCTTCTTAAATAAAGAATCATTCGAAAGTAAATCTGTGATGTTTTAATATTATAGCCATCATTAAAATGGATATAATTAATATTTCTATCTGTACTTTATCTTTCCGTGACAAAATCTTCTTTAGGAAAGTGGGCGTCACAAACCATTGTCTCAGCATTTACAGTAAAAGTTTTTTCCCTTTTGATAGCATACAACCACTTATTGAAGTTATAATTCTTTTTCTGTTACGCGTATCGGCAAGATTGAAATTATCGAGAAATCTGACTTCGATGCAGTATAGTTTTACTTTGTATTCCTAGATGACACGCCTCATTTTTTCTGATAACGTGGAAATAGTTATTTCATAAAACAACTAAGTAGTTTTTTTTAAATTATGAACTCAACAGTGGAAAACCCTTTACTAGTTAAAAAGTTACTTTATGCAGGCACTAAAAACGTTACTTTTGAAAATGGAACAAAGGTAAAATGTATGTAAATTATAAGACCACAAACATAACCCAACCTGTGTTTAAAAATGTTTTTCCAACTAGACATCCTATTTCATTTTATCAATCTTTAACGAAAATGTGAATATCAATTATCGGGATCGCTCCAATGATTTATTGTTTGAAATAAACTTATTTTGCACACAATTCTATGAACTATTCATAGACTGAGGTCGTTATATAGCTGTCGCCCCTAGCGGTAAAATTTGGCAGTGTCCATATCCGTTAATTACGTCATGGAATCATTTTGAATTTCATTATTTCCGTCGAAAGGAATCGTCATATGTTCACCTAAAGCAAACGGAGATTCATCTCTTGTTATTAAATAATAAGAGCCATGAGGTGCGTCTTTTGGAAGCTGGTCACCCATTTTAATTAGATTTTTTTTACATTTCCCAGTTTTAAAATTGCGCCAAGAGTCACACGGAATACCGTAAAATCCATTTTCTGACGTTATTGATTCGGCAAAGTATATCCAAGATCGGCTATGACTACACGCATCTGTAAAATTAAAAAAAACGTTTATTTTCGTTCTTTGTGAAAAAAAAATGAGTTCGTGTAACCTTAGCATTTCGGACGGCGGTTTAGATTAGCGTTTCGGACTGGAGTCTCATTTAGTATTTCGAACGGGGGTCTAGATTAGCTTTTCTAACGGGGTACTCGATTGTAAAAAGTATGGGGTGCTTAATATCGCTAATAAATTTATTCCTTTACTAGCCAGTTGTAAATCATAAAAAGTTAAGTAAATAGCACTGCACGCTTTTTACAGTAAAACTAATTTTGTTATAATAATTATTTTGAATTTTTTAGTTCATAAAAGCGTGATGGTTTAGTGTTTTTAAACTCTACATTTATTACCTGTAAACTCCTGAAACCCAAAACATCCTGGTTGAGGAGGTGTTCCACCATTTGGATAGAAATCAACGTCTCCTATTAGTCCAAAATATCCCAGTGCCCCAGCACATGTGTGAATGGCGTCGACAAAGTCAGCATCAGATTTATCTAATCGATCGTCATCGGATGCTATGTAAGCGAATCCAGGAAGCGCAGGATCTAATCCTAACACAGGACATAGGTACCATTAACTTTGCCTAATATCGGTCGTATCAATAGAAAACCTAGGTTGGGCGTATGAGGTTATAAACATGGTCGCGTCTGTGATTGGTTGAGTTGATTGCTTACGTCACCGATGCCCACTGGTTGGTTTTTCGATTACTGTTATCTCAACTGTTTGGAAGAAGACCCCATGCGACGTCACAAGCCTATTACCCGACCCTCTCTCGCGTCTCGCCTGGTCACAAATTCAAACATGAGGTTGGGTGTAAGAGGCAATAAACATGGTCCCGTCTGACTGAGTTGATTGTTTACATCACCGATGCCCACTGCTTGGATTTTCAATTCTTGTTATCCCAACTAATTGGAAAAAGACTTCCCCTGCCCTCTCTCGCGTCTCGCAAGTCACACCTTCAACAATGCTAACGCCCAACCCTAGTTTCTAGTAACCTTGATTATTACCGTAGACGTGAATTAAAAATTACCTGTGATTCTGCCCGGTTTTGTTTTGGTGAAAGATCCAGCAATTCCAGAAACATGGGCGCCTAAGCTATGACCAATCAAATGAAAGCTCTTTGGGTTGGCACCTTCTTCCACTAAAAAATCTAAAAATTGGGCATAGTATTTCCCGACACCGCGTGTTCTCAGGGCTGACCATATATAGAAAACAGAACTAGAAAGTTCACTCCAATCAACGACGATTACATTTACATCTTTTTTATCTAAGTAGGCATTTTTTATTGATTGACAGGTGTCGCTTTGACCGCTTGACATCCAACCATGAATAACAAACTTGGTGTCTTTTGATTTATCAAAAGGAGACTCCAATAAGCTCTTTCTTTTGTCAGGAGTCAATATGTAACTTTCATTTTTATTTTTTCTGTAATGAAAAAAAAGAATTTTAGATTATAGACGCTCAACAACTGAAGTCATCAGCGTCTGTTTGTCTGTCAAACGTTGAGAATATTATGATCTCATCTTTTCTGGAATTAGTCTACCCGTGCGAAGTCGGACGAGGCCGCTAGTAAAATATAAATTAAAATAATAAATTACCGTGTGTACAGGTTGAACGAAACATAAAGCGATGGATCTAATCTCGGCTCTGGAGGCAAATCTTTTTCTTCTAAACTTATTTTTCTCGGAACGCCTTTGCCGTCCGGGAAGAACATCCATGTTTTTCCATAATCCGGGTATCGTTTATACAATTCATCACTCGAATAATCATTTCCCAGAACGACGACTGTAACGTTAATAAAATTTACTCTTGAAGAAGATATAATAAGTGCGTGAATATCAATTATCGCAATCACGCCAAAGAAGTATATTCTTTGGCGTGATTGCGATAATTGATATTCACATTTTCGTTAAAGATGTACATTGATAAGATAAAATAGAAAAATATGAGGTTTTATTTAACTGTCAAAAGTTGTTATTCATTCAGAACATGTCTACGAAAAAATTTGTTGACCTCACCAACATAAACTCGAGGGAGAAGTGAAACTTCTTTAGTCTTAGATGTTATTTATATAATTTTGCTTTGTCAAGGTTTCTTTTATATTTCTCCTTTACCGTAACGCGGTATTTCCCCAGTACACAGGAATTTTCAAAGAGATACCCTCGCTAAAAAAAATTTTACTTAAAAAATTAATAGACTTAAGAACACATTAAAATTATAATTAATGAACACTAATTATCTTCATTTCGTTAATATCTTTAGATGCTTTGAAAAATAAATAATTTGTAGATATAATTCAATTATTCAATATTAATCCAAAAGAAATATTTTAAATTTAATCAGTTTAGGTGTGTAACAAGAAGTTTTAAAGACAAAAAGAAATAGAAAAGTTACCTTTTCCAATTAAACTTAGACAAAAAACCAAATAAATACACGCGGAATCCATTATAAACAATATGTAACAATTATGTTTAAATATTTATTTTGATATGACCAAACAAATTTCGCACTTTTTTTTTAATTATTGTGGTGTAAAAAAAGTTGTGTGACAACTAATTTAACTGTAATTTATGTATTTTGCTAATTTATAATATTTTTGCATAGTAATGAGTTCATGCTCCGTAAATTGCATGCTAGGTACGTTTTATACTTATTTTTATTGCTGCCAAAGAGGCTCCAAACAACGGTCAAAACGTTTTTGAGTTATCGATAATGACCTGAAGAATGGACTAATAGCCGTTCAGCAACAACTATTAAATGGTTTTCTAGTGTTGGATCCATAATTTAAAAAAATACAAGTATTAAGTTTTTTTTTTTTATTTTTTAACGGGAAATTGGACAATTCAAATATAGTTAAACTAAATAAAAAATTGCGACGTTTCGTTAAATCTTTTTAATTTCTTCAGGCACAACTGAAATGATTAAAAATACAAATTAGGTAATGAAATAAATAATTTTTTTTTAAATAGAAATGAAATAATACCATAATTATATTTTTTAGAGGACTGTAGATCAATCAATTAATAATGCATTAATATCGATTGGATATTAATGCGTTATTAATTGATAGATCCACAGTTCTCTAAAAAATATAATTATAATATATACTGGATCTGAAACCACATATATCATGAAATAATACCATTAACTAGCATAACATTAATAAAATTTAGATATATCTAATAATACATATATTTACTTCAACAAATATTAAATAGTAAATATTTAAACGAAGTGAAATTATGTAATTTTTTTTCTGAAACAAATTTCAAACAAATATTAAATATGTTTTATTTTTGCTAGACAATTTTTTTTTATATTATAATAAAAAGTAACTGTGGTAACTAATTAATTTAGAAAAGCAATTGACTAATTTTTTTTTTATTTAAAAATAATAAATAAATGGTAGACACAAATATGTGTAAAACAAATAGATCATTGGTTACAATTACATCATTATTATCAGAAAAAAATCTTTTGGTTTTAATAACATCTCTACTGAAATGTTCAATATGTTTAATATCTGGCTTGTTATAATAATTTTTCAACAAATTAACAATCTTAGAGCGCAATAACCTACGTTCATCTTCAATCCGCAGACACATAAGATTGGTTGTAAGTTGAGACCAGTTCTTAGGTTGTATTGGTTCACCTTGTTACAAGCTGGCTAAATTTCTACATTGTTTATTAACACCTGTTGTTGCTACTTTTGAATATGGAGTAAAAAACTCTTTTGAATTTGTCAGAGAGTTAAAAATATAATATTACCACCTGACTATGTTTTGTTTTCATTAGATGTTTTGTCTTTGTTTACTAATATACCAAAAACTCTTGTACTAGATATTATTGAAGAAGATTGGGACACAATGGCAAAAGTTCTCACGGTTTCTAAAAGTATACTGATAGATTTAGTGAACTTTTATTTTAATTTAAGTTAGTTGTTATTCAATGGTAAATTCTATCTACAATGTGATGGTAGCAGTATGGGTAATCTATCCAGTCCAGTTATTGCAGATTTGGTGATGAATTATGTTGTCAGAAAAGTTCTAATGACTTTACCTTTTAAAATTCCTTTTTTGAGACTTTATGTTGATGATAGTTTCATGGCTGTACCTAAAGACCAAGTGGATTATGTTCTAACAAGTTTTAATAATTTCCATCCAAGGATACAGTTTACTATGGAGGTTGAAGACGATTGCTCAATTTGTTTTCTAGACGTAAAGGTTTATAAATTACAAGATGGTACTTTAAAAACGGATTGGTACCATAAGTCAATTAGCTCTGGACGTTTTTTGAATTATTATTCAAATCATCCAATTAGTCAAAAGATGAGCATGATCACTGGTCTTCTTGATAGACCTTTTCGCTTTAGTCATAGTGACTTTCATGATGCTAATAAGAATCGTATAATTGAATTATTGATGAAGAATAATTATCCTAAGAAATGTATATACCGTTGTTTAAATAATTATAATTTTGTAGAAGGTACAAAAAACCGCAAACCATTAAATAACTTAATAATATTAACTCTACCAACAGTAATAAAATATTAAACAAAATGAAATTACTTGCAATTACTGTTCAAATTAATTTTTTATTTATAAGACGTTTCGACCAACCATTTTGGTCCTTTTCAATTTTTTAAATATAAAATAAATTACAATTGTTTATATAAAAACAAAACAAAATATTAAAAACAGTTACTAAAATTTTTTATAAAAATTATATAATCTATGGTAATGAAATGCCATATATTAAAACAATGAGTGACACAAAAAACCCAAAACAAAGAATAATTATTGTAATAATTTATGGATATAATCCTTAAATATTAATTTTAGATTCTTTGTATCACTCATCCTATTCACAGATTGGTTAGTGAAATGTTATATATTGAAAAATATGATTCTGTGAATAGGATGAGTGATACAAAGAATCTAAAATTAATATTTAAGGATTATATCCATAAATTATTACAATAATTATTCTTTGTTTTGGGTTTTTTGTGTCACTCATTGTTTTAATATATGGCATTTCATTACCATAGATTATATAATTTTTATAAAAAATTTTAGTAACTGTTTTTAATATTTTGTTTTGTTTTTATATAAACAATTGTAATTTATTTTATATTTAAAAAATTGAAAAGGACCAAAATGGTTGGTCGGAACGTCTAAATAAAAAAATTAATTTGAACAGTAATTGCAAGTAATTTCATTTTGTTTAATCATTAAATAACTTCTTCAAATTTCCGTACATCGGGGGATTGTCATCTAGTATAGATAAATGTATTAGATCAAGAGGAGGTAAATTAGCTTTCTATAATCTAAAGACTGTCAAATCTGTTTATAGTAGGTTGAAAGACCCTGTCCCGCTTCATCAACAGTCTTGTTTGATATACAAAATTCCATGTTCTTGTGGAACTTGTTATATTGGACAGACTAAACAGAAACTTGAAGAACGTGTTAAACAACACAGAAATGATTGTAGGATTACTAATTTTTTGAAAACTAATAAAACAGCGTTGGCTAACCATCATTTTGACACAGGACATAACTTCTGTTTAGATCAAATATCAGTTTTGCATCGTGAGCAGAACATGCTAAAAAGGAATTTGAGTGAAATGGTTTTTATAAAATTGAATAAGTCAGTAAACTTGCGTTCTGATACACAAAATTTAAATTTAGTTTATAATGACATTTTAAAAAATTGTTAACTATAACGTTCGTAATATTTCTTTATTTTACACATATTTGTGTCTACCATTTATATATTATTTTTAAATCACAAAAAAAAATAGTCAATTGCTTTTCTAAATTAATTAGTTACCACAGTTACTTTTATTATATTATATTTGTTTGAAATTGTTCTAGAAAAAAAAATTACATAATTTCATTTCGTTTAAATATTTATTATTTGATTTTTATTGAATTAAATATATGTATTGTTAAATGTCTAAATTTTATTAAAGTTATGGTTAACTAGTTAAAGATATTATTTCAATTCTATTTAAAAAAAAAATTGTAATTATTTCATTAACTAATTTGTATTTTTAATCATTTCAGTTTTGCCCGAAGAAGTTAAAAAGATTTAACGAAACGTCCCAAATTTTTTAATTTAGTTTAACTATATTAAAATTGAATTGTCCAATTTCCTGTTAAATAATAAAAAAAAACTTATTAATATAATAATGGACGTGAACAATATTGAGAATTAATTTCTATATTTTATCGCTAAGTTTGCAGCCATTTTTAACCGAAGGAGAGGTTCTCAATTCGGTTGTATTTTTCAATTTCAACGCCATTTTGTTCAGAATGCTATCGGATTGGTGTTAAAACGTATCCTAACATTTTATGCCATATATGCATATGAATTACTGAAGCATATGCACAGTTTGGGCTATTTTGATCAAAAATGCGAAAAAAGTTATAATACTAGAAGTGAAGATGTGTCAATAAAACACAGAACAACTTTTTTTGAAAAAAGCCCAGTATACACTGGATTTAAAATATATAAAAAATTGCCCAGTAATATAAAAATTATAAAAAAACAAGTTAAATGCAGAAATGAACTGAAAAAATATTTATTACTTATTGTTCCTTACAGTTTTTCTGATTTATTTTGATTTTATTTTGATTTTGTTTTTTCCTGACTTTTTGTATACCTGTATTGGTCGAAGACAACTAAAAGAATTATTATTATTATTTATTAGTAGATATTTTACATACGCTTGTAGCTACGTACCAGCTGAATTAATTTAGTATAATAGCTTATGTCTGCTATAATTGTTAAGAAACGTTCATTGTTGTAGCACTATATTAGAAAAATTTATTATTCCAACACGTCACCGTCTGGATTTAAACCAGAATCTTTCCACTTTCGCGGCGTAATGAGTTAATCAGTTACTCAACGGTGCACACAATTCAATATTTTAATCCTTCATAATATAGTGATATACCACACTCAAATTCACTACATGCGAGAGCTATAGCTATAGCTAGACACTAACTCTCACAGTAGCGAGGGTTCTAGAATGAATCAAAGATGAACTTTCCATTATTAATACAACAACAATGAATGTTTCTTAACAATTATAGCAGACATAAGCTATTATACTAAATTATTATTTATATAGTTTTTATTAAAATCGGTTCATCCGTTTTTAAATGACATCAAAAAACATATTGTTTATATGAATGCTACCTCATATCGCCAGTTTTTGTGAACCGATTTTGATGATGATTCTTTTCTTATTTAAGGGGATCCTACATACATTTTAGTTTCCACCACACGGGCAGAAGGTTTAAATTCATGTACTGGGCGACATGATGCCCGAGTAGAGTTGGGTAACTCAGATCTGAACCGGTTCAAAGAGCCGATTCCGACAGAAGATCCGTAAGAGCCGACTCACTTTTTTTTGAGCCGACGGATCAACGGATCCGCATAACTCAGTGAAACACTTAACACACAGACGCACATTTTACACTTACGTATCAGTTCTCGCTTTGATGCATCTGTCAGCTCAAATGACTTATGCATCGCATGTTTGGCTATGAATTCTTGATTCTATACAGGTCGTGATATGATTGACTGAACTAGGTGACTCAGTGGCAGACTGCAGTAACATATTCAGAACTCGACTCTTTTTGAACCGGTTCAGTGAGCCGACTCACATACGGGATCCAGATGCAAAGATGCAGATCACTAAAAAGACCCGTTTTTCCAATCTCTATGCCGAGGCGAACTTCAACTTTCTGCCCTTGTGGAGTAATATACTAATTTAGGTTGTGACGATATCATTTCTGAATCGCCACTAAGGTATTTTTAAACAAATATAACACAATCAATTGCTTTTTAATCGCTAAAAAAATTCATAAATACATTAATTTTATAAAACATAATATGCATAAAACTAGTTCAATGGACACGACAAGCTTAACGTAGATGGCAGCAGGTACATAACAACCTCAGTATGATTGATTTTTCACCATGGAGTATAGTAGAAACCAAATCGACGTGTTCCTTCTTAAATAAAGAATCATTCGAAAGTAAATCTGTGATGTTTTAATATTATAGCCATCATTAAAATGGATATAATTAATATTTCTATCTGTACTTTATCTTTCCGTGACAAAATCTTCTTTAGGAAAGTGGGCGTCACAAACCATTGTCTCAGCATTTACAGTAAAAGTTTTTTCCCTTTTGATAGCATACAATCACTTATTGAAGTTATAATTTTTTTTGGCGCATTGAGGGTACGTCTTTTCTGTTACGCGTATCGGCAAGATTGAAACCATCGAGAAATCTGACTTCGATGCAGTATAGTTTTACTTTGTATTCCTAGATGACACGCCTCATTTTTTCTGATAACGTGGAAATAGTTATTTCATAAAACAACTAAGTAGTTTTTTTTTAATTATGAATTCAACACTTTACTAGTTAAAAAGCTACTTTATGCAGGCACTAAAAATGTTACTTTTGAAAATATAAATATAAATTAAAAGACCACACACATAACCTAACCTGTGTTTAAAAATGTTTTTCCAACTAGACATCCTATTTCATTTTATCAATCTTTAACGAAAATGTGAATATCAATTATCGGGATCGCTCCAATGATTTATTGTTTGAAATAAACTTATTTTGCACACAATTCTGTGAACTATTTATAGATTGAGGTCGTTATATAGCTGTCGCCCCTAGCGGTAAAATTTGGCAGTGTCCATATCCATTAATTACGTCGTGGAATCATTTTGAATTTCGTTATTTCCGTCGAAAGGAATCGTCATATGTTCACCTAAAGCAAACGGAGATTCGTCCCTTGTTTTTAAATAATAAGAGCCATGAGGTGCGTCTTTTGGAAGCTGGTCACCCATTTTAAATAGATTTTTTTTACACTTCCCAATTTCAAAATTGTGCCAAGAGTCACACTGAATACCGTAAAATCCATTTTCTGACGTTATTGATTCGGCAAAGTATTTCCAAGATCGGCCATGACTACACGCTTCTGTAAAAGTAAAAAAAAATGTTTATTTTCGTTCTTTTTGAAAAAAAAAAAAAATGAGTTCGTGTAACCTTAGCATTTCGAACGGGGGTCTAGATTAGCTTTTTTAACGGGGTACTCGACTGTAAAAAGTATGGGGTGCTTAATATCGCTAATAAATTTATTCCTTTACTAGCCAATTGTAAATCATAAAAAGTTAAGTAGATAGCATTGCACGCTTTTTACAGTAAAACTAATTTTTTTATAATAATTATTTTGAATTTTTTAGTTCATAAAAGCGTGATGGCTTAGTGTTTTTAAACTTTAAATTTATTACCTATAATCTCCTGAAGCCCAAAGCATCCTGGTTGAGCAGGTGTTCCACCATTTGGATAGAAATCAACGTCCCCTATTTGTCCAAAATATCCCAGTGCCCCAGCACATGTGTGAATGGCGTCGACAAAGTCAGCATCAGATTTATCTAATCGATCGTCATCGGATGCTATGTAAGTAAATCCAGGAAGCGCAGGATCTAATCCTAACACAGGACATAGGTACCATTAACTTTGCCTAATATCGGTCGTATCAATAGAAAACCTAGGTTGGGCGTATGAGATTATAAACATGATCGCGTCTGTGATTGGTTGACTGCTTGGATTTTCAATTCTTGTTATCCCAACTATTTGGAAAAAGACTTCCCGGCCCTCTCTCGCGTCTCTCCTAGTTGCACCTTCAACAATGCTAACGCCCAACCCTAGTTTCTAGTAACCTTGATTATTACCGTAGACGTGAATTAAAATTTACCTGTGATTCTGCCCGGTTTTGTTTTGGTGAAAGATCCAGCAAATCCAGAAACATGGGCGCCTAAGCTATGACCAATCAAATGAAAGCTCTTTGGATTGGCACCTTCTTCCACTAAAAAATCTAAAAGTTGGGCATAGTATTTCCCGACACCGCGTGTTCTCAGGACTGGCAATATATAGAAAAAAGTACTAGAAAGTTCACTCCAATCAACGACGATTACATTTACATCTTTTTTATCTAAGTAGGCATTTTTTATTGATTGACAGGTGTCGCTTTGACCGCTTGACATCCAACCATGAATAACAAACTTGGTGTCTTTTGATTTATCAAAAGGAGACTCCAATAAGCTTTTTCTTTTGTCAGGAGTCAATATGTAACTTTCATTTTTATTTTTTCTGTAATGAAAAAAAAAGAATTTTTAGATTATAGACGCTCAACAACTGAAGTCATTAGCGTCTGTTTGTCTGTCAAACGTTGAGAATATTATGACCTCATCTTTTATGGAATTAGTCTACCGGTGCGAAGTCGGACGAGGCCGCTAGTAAAATATAAATTAAAATAATAAATTACCGTGTGTACAGGTTGAACGAAACATAAAGCGATGGATCTAATCTCGGCTCTGGAGGCAAATCTTTTTCTTCTAAACTTATTTTTCTCGGAATGCCTTTGCCGTCCGGAAAGAACATCCATGTTTTTCCATAATCCGGGTATCGTTTATATAATTCATCACTCGAATAATCATTTCTCATAACGACGACTGTAACGTTAATAAAATTTACTCTTGAAGAAGATATAATAAGTGCGTGTACTTATAGACGCGCTGCAGAAGTTATACTTCTTTGGCGTGATTGCGATAATTGATATTCACTTTTTTGTTAAAGATGTACATTGATAAGATAAAATAGAAAAATATGGGGTTTTATTTAACTGTCAAAAGTTGTTATTCATTCAGAACATGTCTACGAAAAAATTCGTTGACCTCACCAACATAAACTCGAGGGAGAAGTGAAACTTCTTTAGTCTTAGATGATATTTATATAATTTTGCATTGTCAAGGTTTCTTTTATATTTCTCCTTTAACGTAACGCGGTATTTTCCCTTAAACTATACAGGAATTTTCAAAGAGATACCCTCGCTAAAAAGAAGTTTTACTTAAAAAAATTAATAGACTTAAGAACACATTTAAATTATAATTAATGAACACTAATTATTTTCGATTCGTTAATATCTTTAGATGCTTTGAAAAATAAATAATTTGTAGATATAATTCAAATATTCAATATTAATCCAAAAGAAATATTTTAAATTTAATCAGTTTAGGTGTGTAACAAGAAGTTTTAAAGACAAAAAGAAATAGAAAAGTTACCTTTTCCAATTAAACTTAGACAAAAAACCAAATAAATACACATGGAATCCATTATAAACAATATGTAACAATTATGCTTGGATATTTATTTTGAAATGACCAACCAAATTTCGTACTCTTTCTTTTTAATTATTGTGGTGTAAAAAAAGTTGTGTGACAACTAATTTAACTGTAATTTATGTATCTTGCTAATTTATAATATTTTTGCATAGTAATGAGTTCATGCACCGTAAATTGCATGCTAGGTACGTTTTATAATTATTTTTATTGCTGCCAAAGAGGCTTCAAACAACGGTCAAAACGTTTTTGAGTTATCGATGAAGAATGGACTAATAACAGTCGTTCAGCAGCAACTATTAAATGGTTTTCTAGTGTTGGATCCATAATTTAAAAAAACACTAGTATCAAGTTTTTTTTTTTATTTTTTAACGGGAAATTGGACAATTCAAATATAGTTAAACTAAATAAAAAAATTGCGACGTTTCGTTAAATCTTTTTAACTTCTTTAGGCACAACTGAAATGATTAAAAATACAAATTAGTTAATTAACGAAGAACATTTTACAATCAGTGTGCCAAAAGAAGTATAGCTTCAAAAAAATATAAAACGCAGTTTAGATTTATTTTTAAATTTATCAACTGTCCCAACAATTAATCAAATTATAATACTAGTCAGCGGTAAGCAAATTTATGTATATTAGGGAAATAATTCATGTCAAAGTCATTTAACCATAACGTGGCACCATTTTGTTGATAATAATAATAAATAAAAATTACAAAGTATCTTATCTTTTTTCTATTAATTATTTGTAGTGTACAGAATTCATTTAGAATTTCTAATATTGCTGCGTAGATAATGGAAAACAATAGTAAATATTCCACCTCTTAAATATATCATTTTCAGTTTAAAAAAAATCTAGCCAATAGGGTATTTGACTTCTATTGTGAATTGTTTTAATACTATTTTTTATTAACACGCTTTTATTAGCTTCACCTGTATGTTTGTTTGTTTGTAAACAAATCTTTGAACGTGGAATTCACCCACTTCAAAACGTTAGATTAATCTGAAACTTTGCACCACTTATCAAAGATTGATACAATTATTTAAAAAGTTTGTCCCATTATCCTGACCAGGACCTTCAGGATAAAACAAACTTGTAAAATTACAGCAAGCAAGCCCCATGGTCAAATGCATTATTGCTTTTTAGTCTTCTAATTAAAATTAGAGTAAAAAGCGTGGAGTGCTTAATATCGGTAATAAATTTTTCATTTATTATTATGAAAATTTAAGTAGATAACACCCCAAGCTTTTTACAGTAAAGCTAATTTTGTTGTCAAATTATTTAGCATTTTTTAGTTCATAAAAGCGTGTTGTTTTAGTTTTTTTAAAGTCTTTTTTTGTGATTTATAGTAAAACTTACACGATACACTATCTTTCAAAGCTTTTTTCACATTATAAAACAGTCAGGCGTTATTTGTTCAAAATCTACAATAAAGAAATAGACCGGGAGATGGTGACACATTTTGGTAAGTCATTTCTTACAGTATGGCGCTTTTAGGGAGGTTCATATACGTAATAAGTGAGAGGAAAATGATGTTCTTACCGGTGGTGCGCGGGACGCAATGGCAGAATAATTAATTGAAATTGCTCGAAAATCCGGAGGTGCCAAACAATTTCTTTCACAAAATTTCTTCAATTTATCGTTATTTAAACAAAAAAAACCCGGCGATCGCTATATGCCATACTTCTCCGGTGGGTGTTCAGGCCCGCCATACTTTTTTGAAAATGTTTTTTTTTTTTTTAATTAATTTCTTACAGGCTGATTTTTTTTTAAACAATTGTTTTTTATTAGTCTTGTACCGAAATCACCTTGCCATACCATTCCGACGGTCCAAAATACCCCCATACTCCCTCAAACATGTCAGTTTTCAAAATTCGAAAAACCATTTCTTTCAGTATGGCAGTTAAATCGTGGTCAGTTTATGGTACAGTGTAAATATGATGATTATTATGTAAAAGTGACATGTTTGAGGGGGTATGGCGGGTATTTTGGACCGTCGGAATGGTATGGCAAGGTGATTTCCATACAAGACTAATAAAAAACAATTATTTAAAAAAAAAATCAGCCTGTAAGAAATGAATTTAAAAAATAAAAAAACATTTTTAAAAAAGTATGGTGGGCCTAAACACCCACCGGAGAAGTATGGCATATAGCGATCGCCGGTTTTTTTTTTGTTTAAATAACGATAAATTGAAGAAATTTTGTGAAAGAAATTGTTTGACACCTCCGGATTTTCAAGCAATTTCAATTAATTATTCTGCCATTGCGTCCCGCGCACCACCGGTAAGAACATCATTTTCCTCTCACTTATAACGTATATGAACCCCCCTAAAAGCGCCATACTGTAAGAAATGACTTACCAAAATGTGTCACCATCTCCCGGTCTAAAATACAGTATAGGAAAATTCAACTTTTACTCTAAATTTGCAAAAACCATTTATTTCAAAATAAATATTTTACAGAACACACCTTTATTACCAACTTAAATAATTTGTATAGCGTCTGTTATATTTTTACTTCCGACAAATTTGGCTATACTACTTGTGTATGCTGATTTGTATTTGACGGCGTATTTTGTTTCATATTTTGAGTATACGATGCAAAAATTAACACCACCATTAGCGAGGCTGCAAGAAAAGCTTTATAGGCGAATAATAACCAGTACTCCATCGACTGAATATTAGAGTCAAAAGCACTTTTTAGTATATCAGAGAGACAATACATCGTGGTATACGTTAACCAAAATATTAAATAATAGAAATTGTTGTATCTTAGTCCAAAATAAATGAACACTGTCATGCCAAGATGAACAAGTGTTAAAATCACAAAGAAAATTCTTGCGATTTTGGTATCTTGACATTCACATGGAGCTTTTGGAACACAATGTTTACAGGCTTCTACAAATAATTTGTAAACAACGTATGTTAACGCGGTTGTTAAAATAATTATTTCGAACAGGGCGACACATATTGCTGCTTTTTTGATACCGATCATTTTTTTGTGTATGAAATATTTTCAACGTAAACAAAACAATTAAACAGCGTAACGCTATTTTATTTGTCCAATAACACTATTATTACATATAATGCATTGTTTTAGTGTAGTTATGGACAAAAATTATGAAACAAATTCCAGCCAATTAGGCGACAGGACCATTCCAACTTCAAAAATATTTACATAAATCGGTATATACGAAGGTTGATCAAGAAGTATCCGTGTTTGACGACATATGGCGTTGACGAGTGAAATTGACTTTACCATCGTGTACTGCAGACTTTTAAACGACCTCGTGCCGAGTTGTAGATAAGTTCGTAGGTTAGGTTATTTTTGACAGCCAGTTGTATCGTTCGTGTTTTGTATTTTTCGACAAAATGGAAAAAGAGCAATATCGATCCGTAATTCGTTTTTTATACGAGTACCTCACCGTGGTCATAGATGCTGAAGGGTCCCCATAGACAGCATCCAACTTTTTAAAAACCGGAAAGATAAAATAAAATAGGATGTCTAGTGACAGATTGGGTCATGTTTGTGGTCTTATAATTTATAAATATTTTACGTTTGTTCCATTTCCAAAAGTAACATTTTTAGTGCCTGTTTAAACTAATTTTTTAACTATCATTAACTACTAACTATTTTTAACGGTCTACTGTTAAATCCGTAATTTAAAAATATATATACAAGCATTGGGGTTATTAAACTGTCAAAATCAGCTAACAACACTATAGCTTTTAAGAAGTTCCGTCCGATGTCACTAGTAGAATCTACTTTGTTGTTTTATGAATAACTTATTTTGACTTTATCAGAAAGAACTATCGCAACACATATTTTAATATTGCCTGCGCAACTTTCGTAACAGAGAAAATTTTACCATCAATGCACCAAAAGAAGTAAACTTCAAAAAATATACTCTTTCCAAACCACCCTGTACAAATATCTTACATAGGTTATATTACAGTCGTTATCTGTGATCATTGAAACATCACAAACAATGTAAGTTTATAATAACATTTGTGGAGTTTATGGGTAATGGGTTATTAAAGGCATCGATTATTATTGGGAGACAACAATCAAATTGATCAAATCATTAAATAAACCTCTTAGACAACACGTTTTATGTTATTATACTGTTTAATGCGAACGTTAATTGACAATTAGATGTCGTAATTAATAACACTGGAACATAACACAACACTTTATTAATAAGATTAAGCCCTCACCTCCCGAAAGCGAGTCTAGTGCCCTCACCACTACGCTCCACCGCTCGGTTAACAGCGTTGTCAAATTTTGCGTCTGCAAGCCAGCATAAATATATTCGTAAATTTATGTTTTGATTTTTGAAGTCAAATTTCTTTAACGCGGGTATTTGTTTGACTTTTTCTATGACGTTTAAGGGGAAATAACGCGTTAGATAAAGGGGGAGTATAAGAGAAACCTTGGCAACGTAAAATTATATAAATAACATTTACGACAAAAGAAGTTTTATTTCCCCCACAAGCTCATGTGGGTGAGGTTCACATATTTTTTGAACTGACAAACCTTTAGCGACGTATATGTTGAATTTTTTTGTGACGTTAAAGGGGAAACAGCACGTAACGTTAAAGGGGAAATATTAGCAACGCTGAAATATATAAATAACCTCTTCGACAAAGAAGTAAAACATCTCTAGCGAGGGTATGTGTTTGAAATGTTCTGTGACGTTAAAGGGGACTACGACTAAAGAAGTAAAACTCCTTTACAGAGCGTATCTGTTTGACATTTTCTGTGACGTTTAAGGAGAAATAACGTGTTACTTTAAAGGGAAAATATAAAACAAACCTTGGCAACGCTAAAATATATAAATGATCTCTACGACTAAAGAAGTAAAACTTCTTTAGCAAGGCTATATGTTTGAAATGTTCTGTGACGTTTAACTCTTCAATTCCCAGTGTCACTTGTAGGTGACAGAAGTTAATATTTTTTTTCTACCACACGGAGATTTTATTATTTAATTCCACTAGCATTGCTGCAAAACCAATAAGTAAAACTATTATATTTTTTCTAACAACATTAGCCAGATGTTTCGCGCGAAATTCGAGCAGTCTGTGTTTGTGTAATCTCTTGCGATAAAAAGTGAAATAAAAATACCTAAACCGTAACTATTGTTATTTTTTCTTATTGCGTGTAATAAATAAATAAATAAGCTATTGCACACATTTTTTTATTGGTAAAAATAACTTTGAACACGTTTTTTACGAAGTTATAATAACCGTTTAAGCCGCAACGGAAGCTCTCAAATGGAATAATTTTTCTCGTTTTTGCAACATTTTTCATTGATGCTCCGTTCCTACAGGTCGTAGCTTGATATTATGTAGCCTATAGCCTTCCTCGATAAATGGACTATCCAACAAAAAAATAATTTTTCAATTCAAACCAGTATTTCCTGAGATTACCGCGCTCAAACAACCAAACAAACAAACAAACTCTTCAGCTTCATGATATTAGAATAGATAAGTGTTTTGTTTCTTTCAGATAAACTATTTTTATTATAAAGAAACTGATATATCTAAATATAAATAAATATCATTATAAATTCTAACGTTTTATTCTTACCGTAACAATAAGAAACAATCTGTGTCTGCTTCAAAGTCTTAATTTCACAACGCCCAGTGTCACTTGCAGGTGACACCCCCATAAAAGAAAATTGAGGTAGTTTATTTTTTATTTATATTTTTTCTTGTCATAACCAAATGTATATAAGGTATTTTATTTAAAAAGAAACCAAAAATCTTTAATAACTTGGACATGGGAATTGAAGAGTTAAGGGGAAATGACGCGTTACTTTAAAGGGGAAATATAAGAGAAACGCAAAATTATATAAATAATATCTAGGACCAAAGAAGTTTTACTTCCCAGCGAGTTTATGTGGATAAGGTTCATTCTTTTTTTTTTTTATTTCAGGTCAAGTTGGCAATGTGATAACAAACCGTAACGCCAATCGGTTGGAGTTTGAACGACTGTTGGACGGGGCCAAGACGTATATGCGTCACCACAAAGTACCTGGGGGCATGAAACGTCGCGTTCTGCGATGGTACGATTATTCGTGGTCGCGAGGTCGCATCCAAGGCGGCGGCGATATTAACACAGCCCTCGGTTTGCTGCCTGATAAACTCAAAACAGAACTCGCGCTCCACGTTAACCTGAGTGTGCTCAAGAAGGTGAGTCGAAAACAAATTTTTGACACTACAGTAAGATCTCGCTTAACGCTGGATCAATATTACGCGGTTACTAAAAAAAAATTAGCTACTATAACGTAAATTATGGATTAGTTTATACAAAATGATTCAAATGTTGATAGAAGTTCAAAGGCAAGACGAAGTGTCATTTGATGCAATGTCTTGCTGTCGACAAAAGCTTGCTTGAACGAAACATAAAAAGGCAAACGATGTTAGATGACTTCTTCACAAAAAAAAAAATATGTCAAATGAGGAAGCTTCCTCATCACAAACATAACTTCTTACTTGAACTTTTATTTGATTTTCATTAATGTTTTATGACCAAAAATCGATATTACTGGTCAGTTTGAAATGACAAATTAATGTTACAAAATGATGATATCGTTATGTTTGAAATAACTTTTCGAGAAAATAACTGCGTAAATGGGCGATATTCATTGTAGAGCATGTGACAGTTTAGATTACCATTATGCAGTTAGTCTTGTCGGTAGTTAGCATGTCCTTATTAAGTTTGTACAAGTTATGCGACCTTCAACTAGACGTTGAATACTTAACACGGCGTTCGTTTCTAATTTCAGGTAACCATATTTCAAGAGTGCCAACCGGAATTCCTGCACGACCTAGTTCTGAAAATGAAGGCTTACATTTTCACACCAGGAGACACCATATGTCGCAAGGGAGAGGTAAGATCAGTGGCGTAACAATAGGGTCGCAGGACGGGCAAAATGCCCCAGGCTCGAAAGAGTCGTGAGCAAACGATCATGCCAGCATTTATTATTACAACATTTAGTAACATTTATTAGTTTTGTATTCAACTAATTTAAGTTACATAAGTACATACACAAATTAAACAAAAAAATGAATCAAGGTTTGAACACATTTGTCTGAAAAAGATATAAAGTTGGTTGAGTTTCCTTATATTAAGGGAGGGTCCCAACCGATGAATTTGCCACGGACCTCAAACGGTATAATTACGCCACTGGATAAGACCTATCATATTATAGGTACTTAGTCCTGCATACACCCTAAGCCCTGTTCACAACTTGAAATGAGGCAGCTATCGTACCAGCAGTGTAACATAAACCGACAAAAAACGTGTCTTGAAAACTTTTTAAACAAATACAGCTGAATCTTATGTATTTTTGGGTATCTGACATCAGTTTTTAGGGTTCCGTATCTCAAAAGGAAAAAATGAAGTGATCCTCACTTCGTTGTCCGTCTGTCAAAACTCTTTTTTTTCAGGAACGCGTGGAAGTATCAAATTGAAATTAATATCAAATACTCAGGTCTGAAATTCTTTGGAGCTGTGAAAAATCAAACATCTAAGTCAACGCAACATAAAAGATACGGCTGCTTGTGCTGCATATTTTATGCATACATCCTAAGCCCTGTTCACAACTTGAAATGGAGCAGCTATCGTACCAGCAGTGTAACATAAACCGACAAAAAACGTGTCGTGAAAACTTTTTAAACAAATACAGCTGAATCTTATGTATTTTTGGGTATCTGACATCAGTTTTTAGGGTTCCGTATCTCAAAAGGAAAAAAGGAAGTGATCCTCACTTCGTTGTCCGTCTGTCAAAACTCTTTTTTTTTAGGAACGCGTGGAAGTATCAAATTGAAATAAATATCAAATACTCAGGTCTGAAATTGTTTGGAGCTGTGAAAAATCAAACATCTAAGTCCACGCAACATAAAAGATACGGCTGCTTATGCTGCATATTTTGATACTCGCACGGGAAACAAAACCTATAGCAGAAGCGTAGCGTGCCTTGGCGGGGCCCCGTATAAAAATTTGTTTGGGGGCCCTTCCCCCGTTGAAGTAAATGACGTAAACGGGGAAATCCCGCAGCCCGCGATAACCGATGTAGGGTGTTGCCAACTTTTGAACGCACGCTTTACGCGGGAAAAAAAGAAATTGCTTTTTTTGATATATGGTGGTGTTGATCCAATAGAATGTCACAGTAAAGGAAGATTTGGTTTGAGGCTCAATAAATAAGTAAGCTTTACCAAATTTTTGCTAATGGCGAACGTTTCGAGAATTATATTCTCATCATCAGGGCCTTAAGCTGGTCGAATAGTGGTAAATTGTTCTACTAATATATAATCATAATATAATCATGTATATATTAGTAGAACAATTTACCACTATTCGACCAGCTTAAGGCCCTGATGATGAGAATATAATTCTCGAAACGTTGGCCATTAGCGAAAATTTGGTAAAGCTTATTAGTGTATTTGCCATATGGCAACATACACTATTGGCGTCGGTCGGATGGCGGGACCTAGGGGTCGGACCAAAATTTCTCGACGTTTCATAACCTTCTAAACACTTTGGCACCATTTTTAAAAATGTTATATATATATATATATATATGTATGTATGTATATATATTTATATACGTATATATATATGTGTGCGGGCAATAACTTTCGAAAGAGTTAATTGATTTTAACGAAATTTGGCACACATGTTGGAACCCATCACCGCACGAAGCCTATTTAAAATGGGCCCAATCGGGTCATTTTAAGGGTGGTTTTTAGGGGATGAAAAAAGTTTTTGGGCCCAAAAATACCTAAAAAATACTCAGAATCGTTTCAAAATTGAAATTTAACCCTTTAATAGCAATTAAAAAGTGTTCCCAAAATTTCAATAAAATCGGCCCGACAGGACCGGATTTAAAAATTTTCTGAAAACACTAGTTTTTCAGATAGTGAGTTATTTCCTGAAAGTTGTTTTTAATTTTGGTGTAGACGTTCGATCGACAATGATGATGTAGTTAAAAAAAATGTAATTTAAAGGGGTGTATTAAGGAGTTATTTTTTTTATTTTGCCCTTAAGTTCACATAATAAAGCCACTAGGCCTGTATTAGCAAATACACTATATTGTCGGCAGGGTTTTGGCACTGCGACCCGGGTTTTTTTTTATTTATTGATCCTCAAACCAAATCTTCCTTTACTGTGCTTTTTTTGACTTTTGTCATTTCTGAAATAAAAAAAAATTGGGAAGTTTTTATTAATTTTTGCTTACGCACGTTGGGGGCCCCCGTGGCCCGGGGGCCCCGTATAATTGATACGGCATATACGGCGGTAGCTACGCCCCTGACCTATAGGGTACTTCCCGTTAATCTAGAATCGTGAAATTTGGCAAGAAGCAATGTCTTGTAGCACAAGTAAAGGGAAAAATCCGAAATTACATCACACACAAAAATAGTTTTTTCATACGGAATACAGTACCTACAGTGCATATATTTGAAATGGCACTGGTTATGGCAACGTTTTTGGCTATCAGATGGCTTGCTTGTATTCTATCTGATATCTACTGCAAGGTGTACTGAAATATGTAAAATTTGAAGCACTTTTTCCTTAATTTTGCGACAATTTTGTTGATTTTCATTACAATTATTCAATCTTTTTTCCGCCACCACTTACAAATCTGGTTCAAATTTAATACATAAGTAATAAAATAACTTTGATTTCCAATTTTAGTATGATTATGAACTGCTACTAACCACAATTTCACCTATACAAACACACTAATACTGTAATTGTACGTTTTGGGTACTGATTTTGGGGGGAAACTTAAAAACATCCTCGGAAAAAGCGAGGAAAATCTTCGATCGATATAATAGAGCACATTCGCTAGTCTAGCTAGCGGATGTGCAACAAATAAATAAATGTCATTACTAAAATACCTCTCATTACGCCCTAGATTTACATAATCAATTATCGTAGAGTTTTGAAACTAATTGCCAAATTCATCATTCACAGATCTAGAAACTTTAACATTGCCTTATGAACGGAGATGGCGTAGCAAAAAGTAAATTAATTCTCTTTCAGGTGGCCCGAGAAATGTTTATAATCGCCGATGGAATTCTGGAAGTGCTCAGTGAAAATGGTAGAGTGCTTACAACAATGAAGGCTGGTGATTTTTTTGGAGAGATTGGAATCCTTTGTTTGGATGGACTAAACAAGTAAGTACATTTTAACACGCCTTCACTACCTTCATCTATACGTATGATATTGACAATTAATATGTAAAATTGATTCTGGGGAACAATAGACAAAATAATTGTAGTGTATAATTTTTTATTTCATTAGTGTATTTGCCATATGGCAACATACACTATTGGCGTCGGTCGGATGGCGGGACCTAGGGGTCGGACCAAAATTTCTCGACGTTTCATAACCTCCTAAACACTTTGGCACCATTTTTAAAAATGTTTATATATATATGTATATATATAGGTATATATGTGTACGGGCAATAACTTTCGAAGGAGTTAATTGATTTTAACGAAATTTGGCCCACGTGTTGAAATCTATCACCGCAAGAAGCCTATTTAAAATGGGCGTAATCGGGTCATTTTAAGGGTAGTTTTTAGGGGTTGAAAAATGTTTTTGGGCCCCAAAATACCGAAAAAATTCTCCGAATCGTTTCAAAATTGAAATTTAACCCTCCGGTAGTAATTAAAAAGTGTCCCTAAAATTTTTATAAAATCGGCCCGACAGGACCGAACTTACAAATTTTATGAAAACACTAGTTTGCAGATAGTGAGTTATTTACTGAAAGTTGTATTTAATTTGGCATAGAAGTTCAATTGATAATAATATTGCAGTTAAGAAAAAAAATGAAATTTTAAGGGGTGTATTAAGGAGTCAAAAATTTTATTTTGCCCAAAAACCAACTTAAGTTCGCATAATAAAGCCACCCTGCCTGTATAAGCAAATACACTATATTGTCGGCAGGGTTTTGGCACTGCGACCCGGGTTTTTTATTTATTTTATACAAACATATTATTAACCTATAATTAGCTTACGTACCTAAATGTTAATTTTGACTTTAGTGTGAAAATTAACATTTAGGTACGTAAGCTAATTATAGGTTAATAATATGTTTGTATAAAATAAATTTATTAATGTTACAGGGCCTTGAAAAAGACTAGATAATAGTCGAAACGTCGGCAAATAAAATGAAATAAAAAATTTTACACTACAATTATTTTGTCTATTGTTCCCAAGAATCAATTTTACATATTAAAAGTAATAGACAGATTATTCAATACATTGACAATTAATGTGATAAAAAAGTATTTTACAATAAATGTTATAAAATAAAAAAAAAACAATTTTTTTAATTCTCGGTTCTGTTTCACTCAAGTCTATTATCTACGTATTAAAATAATCTCGTTTAGCGCTGTTTCGTATTGCGCAGGAACTTATTGGAACGTATCTCCCGCGTTAAGCGAGGTCTTACTGTACTTGGCTAAAATTTTATTTCGGTTTATAACCAAAAATCGGTTTTCTTTTTGATTTTGCGGTTGTAATCAAACAATGCAAATATGATGCAAAGCCTACCCTGATCAAGAAAAGCTTAAATATTCATAAACAGCGTCGTCCATTCCCTGATGTAATTCATTTAAATATTTTATTTGTCATTTAAATATTTCATTGTGCGTTGGGTCTGCTTGTTTATTTAAATTTCTTTGTAAGAGGAACTTGACTGTTTTACATGTTTACAGAAAATGAACTTTTTTCAAGCTTTAATACACCCTAAAAGATATTATTTTGTTTCAAAGCTTTACAAGAAAGGTATTGTTTAAAATATCTTAACATAATAATAAAAACTGCCGACAATATAGTATATTTGCTAATACAGTGTGGTTTTATTATATGAACTTAAGTTGAACAAAATGAAAAATGTAATACATACCTTAATACACCACTTACAGTAACATTTTTCTTCTTAATTGCAATATTATTAATAATCGAACATCTACACCAAATTAAATTAACACACTTTAGTAAATAACTAGTCTTTTCAGAAAACTTGTAAATTCGGTTCTGTTGCCCCAATTTTCCAACAAAATTTAGTGCCACTTTTTAATTGCTACTAAAGGGTTAAATTTCAATTTTGAAATCATTCCGAGAATTCTTTCGGTGTTTTAGGGCCTCAAAACAATTTTCAACCCCTAAATACACCCCTTAAAACGGTGCCAAGTTGCTTACAACAATATGACACGTCGAGAAATTTTGGTCCGACCTCTAGGTTCCGCCATCCGACCGTGTAATATACTATATTCCACGTCAAACTCCGTCGGGATACAAGATTCATTTTTTACGTAAGCGATTTTTTTATTTTCTTGGTTTGGTTAATCGTTGAACCTTTTGTTCCAAGACGCACGGCAGACGTCCGTTCCGTGGGCTACTCAGAATTGTTCTCGCTGTCCCGCGAAGACGTCTTGACCGCCATGAAAGACTACCCCGAAGCGCAGGAAATCCTGCAAGCGTTGGGTCGAAAGCGGCTGATGGAGGTGAAAACTTCCAATCAAATATATCAACAGAAGCAGCACGCAAGTGGTCATCATAGAAAACCCAGCGCCCGATGGCACCTGACGGGCGGCGGTGGAGGCGGTGGGGGTGGAGGTGGTGGAGCTGGTGGAGATAACGGCAACGTCAGCACCGATTCGGATGCGAACACTCCGAGACGAATCGTCGATAAGATCAAATGTGAAGCGAAGGTGAGTGGAAAATAAATTGTCTTTGTTGATTTTCAATTTATATAGTGTTGAAGGCAGTGGCGTAACAATGGGGTAGCAGGAGGGGCCCCCAACCCAAGAGGGCCGTGAGCACGGGTGGATCCAAACTTTTATAATTACAACATTTAGTAAAATTTATTACTTTCGTATTTAATTTAAGATATTTACTAAAGTACATATTACATAAATTAAATAAAAAAATGTACCAAGATTTGAACGCATTTGTGAGAAAAAGATATCACCCAGTTTTAGAACGCATCCGATACGTAATAAAGTCCTCGCTACTTGTAAACGCAACGCTGTAACTGAAAGAAATGAAGTCTCAGTTTTCGATCCACTTTTAACGAAATAGAAAGTCATCTTCTATAGGAGAACTTGCTGATTTATTAATCATAAAGAATCATTTTATGTCTTCAAGATTTCCTAAAGTGTGCACTGCATTTCCGTTATTTGTAACCATTCCTATGACTACGGCTAGCAATCGTTTTCAAAATTAAAATTGATAAAAAACTTATTTAAGAAACTTTGTGGGACAAGAAAGGTTACGCAACTTAGCTATTCTATCCATCGAACATTCCATGGTCCGAAATTTGAACTTTGATGATGTCATTAACACTTTTGCTGGACAAAAAGCCCGAGAAAAGGAATTTTAATCATTACAATTTTGTACTAAAACTAAAATTGCTCTCTAAATTAAAAGTTACTAGAAAATCAACTAATTATAGTAGCGTTTGTACGTTTTTCACTAACTTGGTGAACAAAAAAACTGTAACGTTGGTTGAGCTTCCTTACAGAAAGGGAGGGCTCCATCCGAACAATTTGCCACGGGCTCCATACGGTATAATAACGCCACTGACTCAACGTTACTTCCACGAGAAAAAGTTACTTCAATTAGAAAAAAATCTGAGTCACCTATAGACGCGCCTATAGAAGTTTTACCTCAAAAACTATATTGTGGCGCATTGATTCAAATCAGAGACTGCTGTCAAGTCAAACAATTATGGTTCATGATTGTGTAATATAATTGCTCTATTGTACATGTAAATAAACAGCTGAACATCTAAAACAGCTGAGCATCTAAAACTATAATTCAGTCTAACCACAAGTACGTGCTAAACAATATATTATGAGATTACATAATACCTTACAATATTACAATAGAAATTCAATGCTAGCATAACTTAGGAGCAATCAGACAAAACCAGATAAATCCATTTTAAACAGTTTCGAGTTATTAACGAAAAACGATTACTGCGAATACCGCGACATTAAGATAAAATATCTCACATACGTTTCGTGGAGCTTAGGTGTTAAATAATAGAAATTTCTTTTAGCGAGGGTGGCTGTTCGAAATTTCCTGTGCCGTTAAAGGGGAAATATTGTGTTCCGTTAAAGGAGAAATGTCAGAGAAACCTTAGCAACGCAAAATTATATAAATAACCTCTACGACTAAAGAAGTGTTTGAAATCTTCTGTGACGTTAAAGAATTTTACAGAAGTTAGTTCAATTAATACAAATAAATAAAATCATAACGCAGTCTGTAATATTGTACAGAGTTAGAAAGATTCTTAGAGCGAATTTTCAGTTTTCAGTTTGCTCTGTCTGTCCGGGTTAATCTTTGAAACCGCTGAGTCGATTGTAATGGCACTTCACAGACAGGTAAAGAATTGTTCCAGGAGTGACTTAGGCAACCTTTTATTCCAAAAATAACCCTTATGGGGGTGAACAGGGTGATGGAAATCTTCATAAAGCATACGTTGTATCTCTGAAATTACTTAAGGTAGTTGCCGTGGTTAAGGCACACCGTCAGAAAATTCTTAATTTTTGTATACTTATTAAGCACATGATAATACAATTACCCTGAAAATTTGAAGTCGATCGACCGTATATAATCCGAGATATATTCAATTGAAAATTGGATAATTAACATTGATTGTATACGATCTCTGTAGTTCTGAACCAGTTTCTTATTTATAAAAAAAGAACTAACTGTCAGAAACTTTCCAAAAACTGACAGTCTTTCAATGCATTTGTTATGAGTTTAAAAAAAATAAGAAAAAATTTTTGACCGTCTAATTATTTATAAATAACGGTTTAAAGTTCAACAATTTATAGAAAAGTATACATGCATATGAATACTGTATGGGTTACGTTTCCACGGGTACAGTCTTGCGTACAAATTATGGATCACTTAGCTACAAGCTAGTATACTTTTGTGGCGCGTATAATGTATAACTTTTTGACAATATTGTACCACGACAACTACCTTAAGTTAAAAAAGAAATACATGTTCGACGGTCTTTTGAACATACTACCCGAACGGGGTAGGGATGACTTATATAATAAAATTTAATCTACTATACCACACGGACGAAATCGCTGGGAAACCGATAGATATAAATAAAACTAACGACATTTTTTAATCAGAATTTATTACAATTTTATTCATATTAAACAACGAATCAGACGTTAACAAAGTTCCAATTAATTATTATGTTACGAACTGATTTGCAATTATTGTGCTCGCAACTTTCGATTTTTGCATGTAACTTTTGATAGATGCTTGAAACTTTGACGTCCTATCATTTATCATGTATAAACTTTAGAACTTTTGACAGACTTTTTATTTTGACATATAACCCTCTTTTTATTATAACAATGTTGAACCATATAATTGACAGATAACGTCGTGCACATAAAAGAAAAACATCAGAGTAAAACAGTTACGACATCTTTATTTTCTGCCATAATTATTGATCAGTTTTACAATGTATTTGATACCTGAATTTTATACTAAAGTTTGAAAGCTTGGATGTAGGAGGTAATATCCAAAACTACACATTCGATTTCAAAAATGTTTCCACCAATATTTAGAACGAACCTTCAGGATGAACCTAGGCTACATATTATCACGTTAAAATAAAAGCGTTTTCATAGAGACCAATCTATACAAATATTACAAAGAGATAAAATTTGTAAGTTTGGGTGTAGAAGGTTATCTCCGAAACTAATAATCCGATTTCAAAAAATTTTCACCAATATTTAGAATGAACCTTCAAGATGGACGTAGGTTATATATTATCGCGTTAAAATAAAAGCGTTTTCATGGAGACCAATCTATACAAATATTATAAAGAGATAAAGTTTGTAAGCTTGGATATAAGACGTAATATCCGAAACTACAGATCCGATTTCAACAAATTTTCCACCAATATTTAGAATGGATCTTCAGGATGGCCATAGGCTATATATGATCGCGTTATATTAAAAGCGCTTTTCGTGGAGACCAATCTATACCAATATTGTAAAGAGGTAAAGTTTATAAGCTTGGATGTAAGACGTAATATTCGAAACTACAGATCCGATTTCAGCAAATTTTCCACCAATATTTAGAATGGATCTTCAGGATGGCCATAGGCTATATATGATCGCGTTATATTAAAAGCGCTTTTCGTGGAGACCAATCTATACCAATATTGTAAAGAGGTAAAGTTTATAAGCTTGGATGTAAGACGTAATATTCGAAACTACGAATCCGATTTCAACAAATATTTAGAATGGATCTTTAGGATGGCCATAGGCTATACATGATCGCGTTAAAATAAAAGCGCTTTTCGTGGAGACCAATCTATACCAATATTATAAAGAGGTAAAGTTTGTAACCTTGGATGTAGGACGTAATATCCGAAACTACAAATCCGATTTCAACAAATATTTAGAATGAATCTTCAGGATGGCCATAGGCTATATATGATCGCGTTAAAATAAAAGCGCTTTTCGTGGAGAACATTCTACACTAATATTATAATTAAAATACAGTGCTGCCGAAGGTTCCCTCTGCTCTTGTATAAATCATCGTTTCAACTGAATCGCGTGTAGAGTCGCAGGTAACGACTAGTTGTTTACAAAGATGCCGTTGACTTTAATTATACGAATACGTAATCCAATTACTGGGAGTAATAGTACTGTAATGGAAATAATACTACGTGAATAAATGGAATTAGAAATAGTAAAAAGTTTCGGGGAATTGTTGTGACGTCTGTGACATGATATGACATCGGCCTACTTCAGGGGAGTGTATAAATTGATTAGAACGGATGTTGAGACAGCAGGAGCGGTTTATGTACGCTATATTATTACGTAGTTGTAGGTGCTGCCGACAGAATGAGCCTGAAAACAAGGAAGAACAACTTAGATGGGTAAAAAATGCTGATCTGCACATATAATAAAACTGAAAGTCCTGTTTTTAATGTGAAAATAACAGTTTTTTACTAATTGCATATGTTATTCCCGTTTATTGTTCAGTATTGGAGGTTGATATCGAAATTCTGAACTCAGAGCTGGATTCAGCAGACCAAAATATATAAAAATGTGCCAAAAATTTTCCAGGGAGGAAAAAAAGTTTTGAAATATTATATCTACGTATTAAGATGACCGTGTTTAGCGATGTTCTGTATAACGCAGGAGCTTATTGGAACGTATCTCCCGCGTTAAGCAGGGTCTTACTGTATAATACAATGTTGTATACTAAGGAAACTAGACATCGATTGATCAATCAGACAGTCAGTCAAGCGTATAGTTAAATTAACCAACCACGGCTTTATTTATTGTTTGATTTTACTTAATAGTACCCTCTATAGATTTTGAGCAGACGTCTCATTTTCCCAAGACTATTAGAATAGTAGAAGATTGGGCGTAAGAGGCTATAAACATAGGCACATTGTACCTACATCAAAATTATCGAATACAAATATCATTTTAAAAAACTGTCTCTTGCTTTATAATAATTATACAGTGTAACCTTAATACAACGAACCTCAATGTAACGATTTCCTCGATTTAATAAATTTTTCGAAATCCCCTAGAACTGCCCGTAAGAGTTAATGCAAAATATACCTTTACATTACGAATACTTTTTGTCAAAAATCTTTTTAAATAACGAATTTTCAATCATTTCGGGATATAAATAGAAAGTGTAATTTATCTCTATACGATTTTTGTCAACTTATAACCTTTACATAACGTATCCTACCAATTAATCACATACAATTCCACAATAACAACAAAAATTCATGTCTCGACAGGTTCAGACACGTTAAATTTATCGTAAGACAATCATTGTTGTTTGATGTGAAGTAATGTAAACACTGCTGTTGGTCACTGTTGTTGGTAAATTTAAAGTTGCAGCGGCTGAGAAATGAAAAAGGTGTTCCTTAACAGTCGCAGAGAATCAATCACACACAATTCCACAATAACAACAACAATTCATGTCTCGACAGGTTCAGACACGTTCAATTTATCATAAGACAACCCTTGTGTAAAGAAATGTAAACACTGCTGTTGGTCATTGTTGTTAGTAAAAAAGTTGCAGCGGCTGAGAAACGAAAAAGGCGTTGCTTAATCGTCGCAGAGAAACGAAAAAGCATTAAGTATGTAGACGAGAATCCTATAAAGAAAAAATTAGACATCGCTAAACAGTTCGAAATTCCAGCAAGTACATTAGCCACAATTTTAAAGTTTTCAGAAGGAAACGGGTTTTCTTACCTTGTTAAAACTAATCTTAGACCAACCTAACCTCTATTATAACAAACTTCATTATAACGAATTACTTGGTATAACGAATATTTTCTAATTCCCTTCAGCTTTGTTATATCGAGGTTGTACTGTAACTCCTTTATTACACAGAAATCAAAATCGTCTAGAAAAAAATCGTTAATGTTATTAAAACTATGGCGTAGGAAGACAGCCTTGAGCTCCTTTTTGAATTTTGATGGACTTAAATTTTATAGTTAAGGGCAAATGATTAATGATTAAAAAAAAGGTTTGAAGCAATATGATTTGTTTTTACAGGGTTTACGAAAAGTGCTGCGAAAATCTCGCACGAGCCGTCGATCTGGAGATTCCATTGAATTGCAGCCTCTACATTCTTCAGGATCATCGGCCCCTAAGAGCGTCTTAAGACGAATGTCTCGCGTACGATCCGAAGATTTTGTTCCTGACGAACCACCACCGTCAGCTACGTCGGAACCTCCGATATGTTCGCCTCTTGGGGCTGGTTTGCCGTTATTGGCTAGGTTGAGGTTACTCAAAGAAAAACAGGTATAAAATAGTCTTAGTTATGTAACTTTTTTGATAATTAGTCAGATGGCAGAACCTAGGGATCGGACTAAAATTTATCGCCGTTCCATAGCTTCCTAAACAGTTTGGCACCATTTTAGAAAATGGGCAATAACTTTCGAAAGAGTTACTTGATTTTAACGAAATTTGGCCCACATTCTAGAATCAACTACCCCTCAAACCCTGTTTAAAATGGGGCCAATCGGGCTATTTTAAGGGTGGTTTTTAGGGGTTGAAAAAAGTGTTTGGGTCAAAAAATATTGAAAACTTTATCAGAATCATTACAAAATTTAAATTTAAAGATTAAAATGTGCTGTTAAAATGTTAATAAATCGTCCCGACAGGACCCGACTTACAAATTTAATGAAAGCGCTAGTTTGATGAGTATAGGGATTTATTTACTGAAGGGTGGTTTAGATGTTGAATTGATAATATTTTAACTAAGAAAAAAATTATTATATTAAGGGGTGTATTAAGGGGTTATTTATTTTATTTTGTCCAAAAACAAACTTAAATTCACGTAATAAAGCCACACTGCCTGTATTAGCAAATACACTATAATTGTCAGCAGGGTTTTGGCAATGCGACCCGAGGTTTTTTTTCATAATTTTTGTTTTCCGATAAAAGACAATATTAAGCCGCGTATTGAAAATGAAATCAAAGTTCTAATTTTTAAACAGAAGGAATATTTGTTTTTTACAGGAACGTGAAGAGAGTCAAACGTCTGCCCCTACAATCCAGCCAGTTCACTCATCAATTCAGCCTCAAATAATAGAGCCTGAACCTCAACCAGAAATCATAGGTGCTGGGTTACCACTTCTTCAACGACTTCTTCTTCTTAAGGCCAAAGAAGCAAAAGAGCAAGCCGCCAAAGACGCCGCTTCCATATCCAGTGCGCCATTATCACCGCCCCCTCCTCCAATAATCGAGGAAAAATCCCCCGTGAAATCACCACCGTCCGAACCCAAAAATAAAGCTTTAAAACCGTGGAATAAACTGAAAAAAGCAGCAATACTAAGTGACACCACAAACTTATCAGTGTCAACCAACGGCTCATCATCTAAACCTTTAGTGATTAGTAATATAATTCAACCCCTTAGTCCATCCGTTAAAAGTCCATCCCTGTCTCGCGTACCCGACATTTTAAGTAGTAGTAGCAATACGTCGTCACTGTTAGATAGAGACAATAATTTAACTCACGTGGATCTGCATCAACAAACAATTAAATCAAGTAGTGATCAATTCAGTGCTAGTGAATCAACAGCATCGTCCGATACGACATCATCAACCGCGACCGTGGTCATTCGGAAACGTAAACCTTGCATGCTTCACATCAAAACAAAACACTATCATTCCGTCGACGACCTGTCACCGGAATATTGCGGTCTGCCGTTCGTCAAAAAACTGAAAATCTTAAACGAAAGACAAAAACTCGCCGAACTGGAATCAGTTGTAAAAACGCGCAGTGCTAGTTTAGACTGTCCTGAAACGGAATCCCTCAACGTTCAAGACATGCTAACAAGGTCGCATTCCGAAGCATGCGCAATGCAATGCAGGGGGAAAGAAACTTTATGTGTGCCGCTCGACTTCCATCCTCCGCTTAGTCCCGAATCCAACGAAACGCTCGAAAGAAGAACGCTCAAAAGCATCCTGAAAAAATTATCGGAAGACACGCAACAAACTCCGAATCCGCCCGAACTGAAGAAACTCATGCGCGCGCCGACTATTGAAGGTTATGCTGCAAGGCACAGCAAGCTTTCGAAAAGCGTGACCTTCAACAGAGACACCCTCCAAAGTCCGCCGAGTACTGGAACCGTTGACGAGAAATCCCCGACGTTGTTTCCTATTCCGGCAAGGACGTGCGTCGACAACGCGACGCAAACGGAATCTGACGAGTTTATGGAACACTGGATTGCGGCGAAAACTGTGAGTCAGGTGAAATTGCTCAGAGGTGATTACAATAACGCGAAATCGATATTTGCCGGCACGGAGTCAACAATTCCGGGACCGCTGGACGAAGTGGTCGTCGGTGGGATTAAACAAGTGATTCAGTGTCATTTACAAGAAATGCAGAACAAATTCCAATCTTTGGAGATGGAAGTTCGACGGAGAGATGAAATTATTTCACAGCTGCAATCGAGAATACAGGAACTTGAAAGACTGGCTGCTTTGGCAGTGAACCAACCTGCGACCGCTGAACCAATTGGAAATGATGCCGTTCGTGATAATGTATCAGCGCCGTCCTCGTTTTCGGTAAGTTGAAACTTTTAAACGCTCATGCAGCACAATAAATACAGTAAGACCCCGGTTACCGCGAGAGACACGTTACAATAAGTTCAGGAACTATACGAAACAGCGCTAAACGAGGTCATCTTAATACGTACATATAATAGGCATGAGTGAAACAGAACAGAGAATAAGAAATTTTGTTAGTTTAATTTTGTAACATTTATTGTTAAATCACATTAATTATAGATTTATTAATTACTAATATCGATTTTTGTTCATAAAACATTTATGAAAATCAAATAAACGTTCGAGAAAGAAGTTATGTTTGTGATGAGGAAGGTACCTCATTTGACATATTTTGTTTTTTATGAAAGTCATCTAATGTCGTTTGCCTTTTTCTGTTTCGTTCAGCAAGCTGTTGTCGATAGCAAGATACTGTATTAGTCGGGCCATTTTAAGGGAAGTTTTTAGAGGTTGGAAAATGTTTTTGGGCCCCAAAATACCGAAAAAATTCTCAGAATCGTTTCAAAGTTGAAATTTAATTATTTAGTAGCAATTAAAAAGTAGCCCTCAAATTTTAACAATATCGGCCAAACAGGACCGGACTTACACATTTTTTGAAAACACTAATTTGCAGATAATGACTTATCTACTGAAGGATGTATTTAATTCGGTGTAGATGTTAGATTGATAATTGTATTGCAATTAAGAAAAAAAACTTATAGTGAGCCTCACCCTCATACGCTCACATAAGAAGTTTAACTTCTTTAGTTTTCAATATTATTCCCACGTTTAATTTTTTGTTAATAATATTTACACATCCTTACAGGCACACTATAAACTTCTGTTCTTGTGAGTTTCATGTAATTTAGGAGACAAACTAACTTCCCCTTTCGGGGACAATTCCACTTCCCTTCGATTTTTGCTTTTTTCAAGCAGATACGACGCTAAAGAAGTTAAACTTCAAAAAAACGTTATTTTATGGGGTGTATTAGGCGGTTATATTTTTTATTTTGTTCAAAAACACACCTAAGTTCATATAATGAAACCACACTGCCTATATCAGCGAATACACTATATTGTCGGTAGGGTTTTGGCACTACGACCCGAGTGTTTTATTATTATATTATTAGTGTATTTGCCATATGGCAACATACACTATTGGCGTCGGTCGGATGGCGGGACCTAGGGGTCGGACCAAAATTTCTCGACGTTTCATAACCTCCTAAACACTTTGGCACCATTTTTGAAAATGTTTATATATATATGTATATATATATATATATATTTATATACGTATATATATATATATATATATATATATATATATATATATATATATATATATATATATATATATATATATATATGTGTGCGGGCAATAACTTTCGAAAGAGTTAATTGATTTTAACGAAATTTGGCCCACGTGTTGAAATTCATCACCGCAAGAAGCCTATTTAAAATGGGCGTAATCGGGCCATTTTAAGGGTAGTTTTTAGGGGTTGAAAAATGTTTTTGGGCCCCAAAATACCGAAAAAATTCTCAAAATTGTTTCAAAATTGACATTTAACCCTTTAGTAGTAATTAAAAAGTGTCCCTAAAATTTTAATAAAATCGGCCCGACAGGATCGGACTTACAAATTTTTTGAAAACACTAATTTGCAGATAGTGATTTATTTATTGAAACGTGTCTTTAATTCGGTGTAGACGTTAGATTGACAATAATATTACAATTAAGAAAAAAAAATGTTATTTTAAGGGGTGTATTAAGGGGTTAAATTTTTTATTTTGCCCAAAAACAAACTTAATTTCACATAATAAAAGTATAAAACCACACGGCCCTATACAAGCAAATACACTAATTGTCGGCAGGGTTTTGGCACTGCGACCCGGGTTTTTATAATTTTGTTGTGTTTTCTACAGGAAAGCGTCGAATCGCAACACGTCGTCCTGGACCTAGACAGCGACTCCAGCAACAGCAGCAGATCAGACTACGAAAATGCTCATTGATACATTGCACCAGCTGCACTACTGTTAGATCCAAATAACAACGCAATATGCAGTATGCAGTGACTAACATTACTAATAAATCAACAAAATATTAATAAAATATTTAAAAAAATAGTGAGCGGTAACGTCATCAGCTAATTAAGTTAATTTTTTTTAAAAATAATTAATAATAAATTAGATATTTTAAAATTTAAACACAACAAATATATAAACAGATATTACCGTTAAAACCCGAAACAATTAAAACGTGGTCCAACTATTAAAACTAGAATACTAGAAGGTTGGGTGTAAGAGGCTATAAACATGATCAAGTCTGTGATCGGTTGAGACGATTGCTTACGTCACCGATGCCCATGGCTTGGCTTTTCAATTATTATTATCCCAGCTGTTTGGCCAAAGACTCAACAAGCCTACTTCCCCCGACCCCTCTCGTGTCTCGCCAAGTCACACCTTCCAACAATGAGTTTGCGCATAAGCCGCTCTAAACATGGCCACGTCTGTGATTGATTGAGTCGACTGCTTACGTCACCGATGCCCATGGCTTGGTTTTTCAATTATTATTATCCCAGCTGTTTGGCAAAAGACTCAACAAGTCTACTTGCCCCAATCTCTCTCGCGTCTCGCCAAGTCACGCCTTCAACAAACCAAGCCTTAGTTTCTAGTAATCTTGATTAAAACTAGTTGTAACAATGGTTTTTCATCAATACTAGTTTTAAGCAGTTTCCAAAAAGTCTTTTAGTAAATTCTAGAAGAATGGAGATGGGTACTTCCAAACTTTACCGCTAGGGGCGCCATCTAAATAACGAATTCAGTCTGTGAATAACAGTGTATGCCAAATAAATTTATTTCAAACTAGCGGTTTGACAAGTTGGATCGGGTTTTAACTGAGTTCGAATTTAAACGATAAAATATATATATCAGTAGAATATTTCTTATGCTTTACAAAAGTAAAAAGCACGTGGCAAAGTTTATATAGAATGATATTGTGTGTATTTTTATTTTAGGCAAGTACGTCACATTCTTTTTCCAATATTAACTGCGCCATATTTAAGTTTTTGCTTGATATGTTTTCCTTGCACTCAAGGCATTCTTTCTTCCCCTTCTTTTTCGTAACCGTCCATTTCTCCTTACGCCTCACAAGAAATTTCACTTCAGACACCAACGCATAGACACATACGCCTCTCTGTTAGTCGACCCGGGAACCCCACTCTTTGAATTTCTGAACGTTTTGCTCAATACGTTCCCCTTTCTTGTCTCACACTCAAGAGATTCTTTCTTCCCCTTCTTTTTCGTAACCGTCCATTTCCCCTTACGCGTCACAAGAAATTTCAAACAAATACGTCGGTAAAGAAGTTTAACTTAAAATAAAGATATAGAACAAGTGATCAAAACACCATTAAGGAAAGACTGTAATTATATAAATAGATATCTTTAAGGGTAGCGATATTACAATGACCAATAATTTATTTCTAATAATAACTAATTTTTTACTTTAATCGACTGTACTGCAGGATTACTTCCATTATTTTAGGTGAATAGTTGATTAGTTATAAAATTTCTTGCATTTAAAATTGCATTCGTGTTCAATTCAAGGTCAAGATGGTACTATTACGTCAGATAACTGAAGACATGGTGAGAGATTGTAAATGATAGACGCTCAACATCTGAGTAAAGATATGGTAAAGGGCTTATGAATGTCAGCAGGAGGAATGGCCCTCCGAATGGTTGTATTTTCAAAAATCCAGGGTATTAGCGAAAAAAATGAAGGTTAATGAAAACCAGCTGTTTAATATGCTCCCTTTTTTACCCGTATAGCAGTTTAAATAAACTATATAAACTATATATATCTATCTATGTACCATTCTTCTCATATGACTCTTGGCCAAGTTTTTACAGTTTGTTTGATTTAAATAAACGATTTAAAATCAAATACCTATACAGAATTAATTTTAAGTTGATTTTTTTTAACAGTGTGTAGAAATTAAATAGATGAAAAAATATTTCAAGAAACTTTTTTATCAAACTCAAAACTCGAAAATAAAAGAGAAACAGGTTTTTAAAGTTTAATTAAATTTTGAGGTCATTATCCAGTATTCACAGAAATTGTTTCAAATAGTTTCAAATTAGCACCAATATACTTGATAACGACCTAACATATTTCCATAGTGACTTAACATAACCCCAAGACCGACCTCAAAAGGATGATTTGTCGGTATACTGAAAATGATGAAAATCGATTGAAAAAAAAAATACTATTCTGGCAAGTCTACTGAAGCTCCTCAAAAAAATTGGGATTTTTTTACAAGCCCGTTGAAAAGTTATAACATTTATTAGTTGCAACAAATTAACACGTAGTTAAATGGAAAACATGCTATCACACCTATTTAAATGAAAAAAAAAATAATGAAATTATGATGTGAAAAATTCCAAAAATTTCAAATCAATAGATTAAATATCCAAGAAACATAAAAGCGATCAATAATTGGTAGTTTCAATATTATTTACAGAGAAAAATAATAAAAATTAGTGATATTTGCCGTATTATTGAATAAGCAGTATGAATTACAAGGAAAACGTGGCAACGTCGCAAACATCAAGTTTACGTTTCTGTAGTAGTTCAGTTTGTTTACATCGTTGTAAATAAATTTTCTTGCTGACAATTTTTTCTTTCCATCGATATTGTCTTTCAGGTTTTTCTAAAATTGGATAATACCAACTATTAAAATCGTGCGGAGTTGTCACGCTTTCCTGAATAAAAACAAGAATTATTTTATTTAATTAAATAAAATTAAATTAAATTGGAAATTTACGAACGTATGTATTTGTCTCCTAATTTTTTACTTTAATTTTTGGGATAATTTGTGTCGATGATCAGTGACAAAAAAAATTAAAGTTTTTATTTTTTTAAAGTTAAATTCAAGGTACAGTCACAAACAATAGTTATTTTAGAATTTTCACTTATATTGAGATTTTTATGAAAATATAATTAAAATGACCACTAAATTTCATTCTTTTAGAAACTTAATATCAAAATTTAAAATATAAAAAAAAATGGTTGATTTAAATCATTTATTTCAAGAGATATTAAAAGATATGAATTTGGTGCAAATGTCATTAGCTTTTGTTTCCGATTGTAGAAACTTGAAAAGGACCACAAAGTTTGGTTGAAACGTAGTATTTTATATCAATAAAAACCAATTGAACAGTATTGCAAGTAATTTTATTTTGTTAATAAAATTTATTTAAATTCTGGAAGACTGTTTTCTTATTTTTTAGTTTTGATAAAAAAGTTATTCGGAATATTTGTTCGTCTCATTGATACACGTTGTTAAAAAAAGAATCAACTTAAAAATCAGCGTGTATAATAATTTACATAGTATCTTAATTTATTTAATTTACATAGTACCTTTAAACGACTGTTAAATTTGTTTACTTTCTTTCAACGAAAAAAATCTTCATCTTTTAATTTACTTTTTTGAGGTTTGATGTATAAATACTTAGAACTGAAAATAATGGAATTAATCCACTGAAATACAGGAAAATATCATATTTACAATTACATAGTTTTAAAACTGAAAGAACTTGAAAATAATAGGCACCAAAATATTTAAACTAAAGTAATAAAAATCTTTAATAAAAAGTAATAAATATAGGCTGGTGACGCTACATTATGAAAAAAGATTATTCACACGTATATTTAAGTAGACTATTATTATAGGTATTTCAATTGAAAGTTGAAGAATTTAAAAAACTAATAATTAGTGCCAAAAATGATTGAAAAGACATTTAAACAAATTATGAAAATAATTAATAGTTATAATATGTAATTTGAAAATTAGGTAATTATATAATTAATAAAGTGATATTATAATTCGTTAATAAATTTATTATTTCCTGACTATGATTTCCAAATTACCTCCAACCCCCTGCTTGGAAGTTTTGTACCTGACAAAAAATGTCCGAGAAACATTTTTTAAGCTAATAATCATGAATAAGGCTTGAAAAAAATTCCAAATTACCTCCAACCTTCTGCTGAATACGTGAACGGCCGTTTCCATATACAATTTCCAAGCAGGGAGTTGGAGGTAAATTGGAAATCTTTTCAAGCCCCATTTGCGATTGGTAGCTTGAAACAAAAAATTCTCGGACAAAAAGATGTTTATTTTTGTCTGGAAAGTACGATCTAATTAGAGGAAAATAGAATTTGCTATTTGAAATTTTAAAGTTGACCCCAGCTCCCCGCAGGGACACAATCGAACAGTGAAATCACCAAAATAAGCGTTCCTTGGAATTGAGAAACTTTGATTCGGAACATTTTCCATGAAAACACCGTTCCTCTGAGATATTTCAGCGTTTCTAAACTTTTTGAACATTCTGTATATATAGATAGTAAAGTTTTAAGAATTTTAAAACGATATTTAACAGCAATTTACTGCAGAACATTACCTTCGCATATCGCCTAGAGATTGTTGCTTGATTGCCGATAGGTAACAAGCCCCCACTCTAGACTGCAGTGCGGCGGTCAGGGATGGACATTTCTAATTAAAATTGACAATTCTATCAATCGGTATTTTTTAAAAATCTAAACAGCAGGTCGACATTTCCTAAAACCACCAACACATCACTTGATATCAGTTACGTAGCTATAGAAGGGTTAGGCGGGGCAGTGCCTCAAGGCCTCCAAGCTCAGGGGGCCCCTTGGCCTCCTGAGCGACGTTCGAAAACGTTATTCACATATTGGATAAGTTTGGATAAAATCCGTGACGCAAGATCAATACTGAGATTAAAATAGCATTTTCACTAACGTTTCGGTACGCTTTGCGCCATCTTTAGAGTTCAAATGCTGTACCGAAACGTTAGTGAAAATGCAATTTTAATCTCAGTATTGCTATTTTATTGATCCTGCGTCACGTATTTTATCCAAACTTATTCAACATTCATCAAGGATCACGACCACTCTAATTAATTCTTTTTAATTAGAGTCACGTTATTCAAATATCCCTCTCGAATAAAGTATTTTTGACTTTTGACTCCTTGGCTCCTGTAGTCTGGTTCACAAGTTGAAAAACGTGTTCATTTTTGCTACTGCCAGTTAAAATACGTGTTATATGGCTCCTTGGATCTGCAATCACCTCTGAAAAAATGTGCAAAAGTTTTAAACCCGCACATAAACAATAGCAAAAGTTATTAACAATTAAAGAATCCCAAAAAAGGTGGTCTAATTTTTTGCAAATAACTCGAAAACTATTAATGCTAATGAAGATTTCTAGAAAGGAGAAAATTTCTCCCGGAACTTCATCTCTATTATTAATACTTTTCATTTAATGTTGAAAATAGGGCTCCGTATGGTCGGCGCTCTGCCGCTAAAACTTTTTAAATAGGGCTCCAAATTCATTTTTGCACCGGGGTCCTTGGTTTCGTAACTACGCTACTGCCTGATAATCTGTTCTGCTGTCATGTATCCCTAAGCTGGACACACTTAGAGGCTGTCGGAACGCTCTGAATTTAAGCCAAAAATAGGACTTCGGCTGATAGCTGATTGTAGACTTATTCGTCAACATTTTGCAAAAATAAAGATAAAGAACAAATCTAGGTCTCTAATGGACTACTTTTGTAAATTATGTACCATTTACTAGAAAAAAGTTGGCATTAATTGTGCCAAAAAAACACACGTTTTCAATGTCACACTACGACGTTATTCGTACTTATTTCACAAAATTGTTCCATCACAAATCTAAAGTGACTCTCCCTTTTTCGGAAAAGTTCTATAAATCTTTAAAATATATTCATAATTTAGAGTAATTACCTAACCGCGGCATCCTTGCAACAGCATTTAGCCTCGTAGTGTGGCTTAAATTCAGAGCGTTCCGACAGCCTCAAAACATGACAGTGACTCGGATGCATCGTCCATCCCTGGCGGCGCGGAGGTTAGGACACGGTAAAAGTAACGGAAACAGTATCTATATAGAAGAAAGAAGGCGATGGAAGTGGCAGACACTGAACTGGTCAGCGAATGTAGGCTACCTTACCGTACACCAGCAGAATAGTTAATAACCTCTTTAAAATAATCGCGGCTTGCCGTGCCAACAGACGTCTGTGCGTTTGTTTTGTTTTATTAAAACAAATGACACCGAATACGTGTTCAGTGTGACTTGATATCCAAATGTGTTTGTTTTTGTGTTAACAAATGTGGTGCGATTGTTCCAAAAACAGAGATTGGATTTGGATTCTGCAGGTTGGTTGGGAAGTCTGTTTATCTTTTGAGATTGGATAAGGTATGGTGTTGTAACCTGGGATCATAGTGTCTCTTTTAAGAGTGTTTTCATCAAGCAAAAGTCTATAATACATGCCATGTTCAATTTGAATAGAAAAAAACCCGGGTCGAAGTGCCAAAACCTTGCCGACAATAGTATAGTGTATTTGCTAATACAGGCAGTGTTGCTTTATTACGTGAATATATGTTTGCTTTTGGACAAAATAAAAAATTTAATCCGTTAATACACCCCCTAAAATAATATGTTTTTTCTTAATTTCAATATTTTGTTTCTATTTTATCGATTTAACATCTCCACAAAATTATACAGCCATCAGAAAGTATAGTTCTCTACCCGAAAGTGTTTTATTAAATTTATGTCCGGTTCTGTCGAGTCGATTTTATTAAAAGTTTAGGAGCACCTTACGATTGATACTAAAAGATTAAGTTTCAATTTTGAATCAATTCCGAGACTATTTTCGGTGTTTTTGGGCCCCAAAACTATTTTCAATCCCTAAATACACCCCTTAAAATAGTCCGATTCAGCCTATTTTAAATAAGCTTCTTGCGGTGATAGAATCCAGCAAATGAGCCAAATTTCGTGAAAATCAATTGACTCCTTCGAAAGTTATTGCCGGCAATTTATACTTTTTGACCAAGATGTAGACTACAAATCGAAGCTCAGATTCTACCAGAGATTTCAAAACTTTTTAACAGTGAAACTATTATGAACTTGGGAGTCTTGGCACCAATGAACTGTTTTTGGTAGATAAGGATTTTTTTCCTCGAGTTCGTTCGTACGAACATCAATTTTGTGTCACCGAGCTCTTGGGCTATTTACTTATGACCCAGTTGTTTGTAATTGTGGAAAGTGAATCCACGTTAGTCGGCCATCTAGATCTTAAGTCGTTGTTCGCGCACACATTATCTCGAGCTGCGTGGAAAATTGGTTCACTGTACCGTATCCAAGGTTAAACACCTCGTCAGGAAATAGACTGTACTGTAATACAGTATAGGCGTGGTCAGATTTTATCCAGAATTATCAGAGTGTAGAAGCATTTCAAGACTGGTATAATAAAATAAACGAAGTATTATCTGAACAGTTTAAAACATCGAACAAAACAATGCATTTAAGATGCAGGGTTGGTTTTATAGAACTAGAGTAACCTATCAGATGATGAGAGCCACAGTGGTGGATTTACGCCTAGGCCCGTGAGGCCCGGGCCTAGGGCGGCTAAATTTTAGAGACGACAAAATTCCAAAAGTAAATAATCTACACTAATATTATAAAGAGGAAAGATTTGTATTTTTGTGTGTGTGTATGTTTGTAATGAATAAACTCAAAAACTACTGTGCCGATTTAAAAAATTCTTTCACTATTAGAAAGCTACATTCACCCTGAGTAACATAGGTTATATTTATTGCTAGAAAATATTAGGGATCCTTACTAAAACTTCAGTAACGTAACCCAAGGTGTAAAAAAAATGCTATAAAACATCTTTCGTCGCATGCGCTGCGGAAACTATTGATGACAGAACAAAAGTATGTTCTACAATAGTAAAAAACATATCAATAACTACAAAAAACTTCGCGATACTATATGTCCAACTATTATCGTTGTCACAATAACCACTTTTTACATTTTAATAATCTATTTAGATAAAAGACGATGTATATGTAATCTATGGACTCCAAACGGGTAGACCATTTTTGATGAAATTTTCAGACAATCTTTAGATTAGCCCAGCGGGTGATCTTCGGAAGTTTGGTAGCGATCGGATCAACAGAATTTTTTAAATTTCTTTTTGAGAAATTAGATTTTTCTTCGATTTTTAAACATTCACAAATAAAAGCGATTGAATTCGCGCAAATTCAATACACGTTGAAAATTTAATGATAATGATTCTCATATTTTATATCCTATATATAACATTTACACCCGGGCGAAGCCGGACTGGGCCGCTAGTGTCAAATATAATAATAAGGTCAAATAAACTGCAAAAAATTTGGTTAAAAGACTTATGGGAAGAATAGTACATATTTCTGGTTTATTTTGAAGCATTAACATCAAAGATTGAATAAGATTTTTCACAGAAATTGGAGATTTTCGAAACGTAACTGCATTTTACATACGCACATCCATTCAACGCCAATTTGATTTTTGAATGAATTTTTCTTTTTACATAAATGGAAAAATTACATACAAGTTTTATAGCAAAACTACTTTTATTATTTTGTTTAATTTCATAATTAAAAAGTTATATTTAATTTAAAAATAATGTTTAAGCTAAGATCCGATAACGCGCCAAAAACCTCTCTGACGTCAAAATGTTTTTATGGCCCTGGTTGCCATGGTTACTTTGATAGCATGTATAATAAAACATACTCAAATATGCGACTTTTATCATTTTGACGTCACAAACATTCCTGGTATGTTTTGTAGTCACGTGATATCTTATGAAGTTTTATACATTTTAATTAATTTGTTACTAATTACCTATGACTTATTTTTTTTCCGTTCTTCAATATTATTTACGATATACTTATTATTTAAAAAATAAAAAATGAGTAGTTTTTTTTTAATTCAAATACTCAATTATAGGCGTTATTTTTTCAATGGAGTTGTTTTAATATAAACATGAACTTGAAATCAAGTAACTTGACTAATGAGAAGGAGTCTTTACAAAGAGTGCAAGATCCAGAGTGATCAGAAACTGAAAGAGATTCAGTAATGTTCATTTATTGTTTTCAAACTTAATGACTACTTAGATATTTGTTAATCAAACACATTATGTCTATTGTATACGTAATTTTGCAAATTAACATAATAATTTACCTCAATGAGTGAGTAATAATATAACTAAAGTTATGCACAATGAGTAGATACTTATTTTTCATGAGAACTGTGTTATTACTTGGTCACACTGGTGGTTCGATGATTAATATATTTTATGCATGCACGAAGCTGTTTAAAGAACAGGAATTTGTCTGAAATTCTAATTAAAATATGACGCAATCCTTTGTATTTTTGACTAAAAATTTAATTTTAACACGTATAATAGTTTTCCATACTGATATTAAAGTTTGTCTGTTACCTTTTCACGCCTAAACCGCTGAACAGATTTCGTTAAAATTTGGCACGGAGGTAGATTGCATCCTGAGAAAAGACATAGGCTACTTTTTGTCTTAAAAAAACTTCAAGGGCGTGAAATAGAGGGTGAACGTTTAATCCATACTGGGTAGAGTAGTGGTGACAGCACTAGACTCGCATTCGGGAGGTCCGGGTTCAAATCCCGGCGGGGGCAGATGTGGCTAGGACTTTTTCCGACTGCCTCTCGCCGAAAAACGGTAATTCCTGTACCGGCCATCTTGATTGAGGTTTTCCATGGTTTCCCTCAATTAATTCCAGATAAATATCGAGATGGTTCCTTATTTGAGGCCATGGCCGATTACCTATCAAACTCCTAGTTTAAAATTAGCTACCTTATACTAATTTCCTATAATTCCTTCATTCGCCCATTGCTAATACATAAGTTGAAGTTTTAAAAATGTAGAAAAATAACGGGAAGTGTGGTAGATGGAAAATAGTAATGGTGCGAATGGCGTCTGTTATGACATAAAGTCGAGAAACGGACGTTAAACGCATTATTATTATTACTACCTTTACAAGTGCAAAAGTTTATCGGTACCTTTTCACGCCTAAACTGCTAAACAGATTTCGGTAAAATTTGGCAAGGAAATAGCTTGCATCCTGAGGAAGGACATAGACTACCTTTAGTTTCAAAAAAAAAACAAACCTGAATTGGGTGATTAAGTTATCAATACGAAAGTAGGATTACCTTTTGTCTCAAAAAAAAAAAGCTTGAAGAGCGTAAAATAGAGCATGAAAGTTTAATTATCAATCTATCATGATATCTCCGAAACTATTAAACAAGATATTTGCCAGGCATGTTTTTTAGTGTATTTGCCATATGGCAACATACACTATTGGCGTTGGTCGGATGGCGGGACCTAGGGGTCGGACCAACATTTCTCGACGTTTCATAACCTTCTAAACACTTTGGCACCATTTTTAAAAATGTTTATATATATATATATATATATACGTATATATATATATATGTGTGCGGGCAATAACTTTCGAAAAAGTTAATTGATTTTTACGAAATTTTGCCCACATGTTGGAATCCACCACCGCAAGAACCCTATTTAAAATGGGCCCAATCGGACCATTTTAAGGGTAGTTTTTAGGGGTTGAAAAAAGTTTTTGGGCCCAAAAATACCTAAAAAATTCTCAGAATCGTTTAAAAATTGAAATTTAAACCTTTAATAGCAATTAAAAAGTGCTCCTAAAATTTTAATAAAATCTGCCCGACAGGACCGGATTTACGAATTTTATGAAAACACTAGTTTGCAGATAGTGAATTATTTACTGAAAGTTGTATATAAATGGGTATAGAGGTTCGATTGATAATAATATTGCACTTAAGAAAAAAAATGTTCTTTTAAGGGGTGTATTAAGGAGTCAAATTTTTTATTTTGCCCAAAAACCAACTTAATTTCACATAATAAAGCGACACTGCCTGTATAAGCAAATACACTATATTGTCGGCAGGGTTTTGGCAATGCGACCCGGGTTTTTTTTTGTTGAGATTCCCAATTCAAACTTTCATTCTCTATTTTACCTTCTTCAGTTTTTTTTTTGTAGACAAAAGGTAGTCTACATTCTTCCGCTGGACGTAATCTATCTCCTTGCCAAATTTTATCGAAATCTGTTCAGCGGTTAGGCGTGAAATGGTAACAGACAGACTTTCGAATTTATAATATCGATATCAATAATCTTGCACTTGATTGAGTATTCATTATACGTGCGAATCCAAACACGTTCACGCCTTGCAAATTAACAAACAAATGAAATATTTGCATACCTTCCATGATTTTAATTGTTCATAATAAGTGCAAAAATGAATTAGCTATTGTTAATCTTTTAACAAACCGCGATTACAAGATTACGTTTAATAAATGCATAATTATATACGAAGCACAAATGCTGTAGCGTTTTCAAGAACAAACTTCTAATTAAATTCCTCATCAGAAGTGTCATTTTATTGTGTTTCAAAGACATGCGATTTTAGTTTGACAGAAATTATTAATTAACAAACCGGCAATTTGCAAACAATCGATTGTTGATTAATAATGAAAAACCAGTCAAATGCGAGTCGATCTCGCGAGAAGAGGGTTCCGTACAATTCCGTTTTCCGTGAGTACTTTAAGGCTTAGGATTTTAGGCTCAGTATTTTCGGAGACAAGGTGGTCAATTTTCATCTTTTTCTTAAATAAATTTAAAATTGTTTATTTTAAAATTATAAAAAAAATATATGTAGGTATTTGAGACTCTTACTACAAGCCCTTTCATTTGAAACTTTATTCAAATCTACGAATTACCATTGTAAATTTTAATTTTAAAACTTTATTACAATACGAATGTAAAAAACTATAAACTACTTAATAATTAATTTCAATGAGAGTTATAAAAATATTTTCTAAAGTACGCACAGAGATATTTTCACTTTTCAAAATAATATGTAAATTCTTTAATTGCAGTGTAGTTATTTCTTCGATTCATTGACTTTCACAAATGTATTTTTTTGTGAATTATTATACAAATATTCCTAAAACGATAACATAGAGAAACTGACCTCATGTATCTATGCAAAAATTATTTATTTGCATAGTCTTATATATACAGGCTGATTCATAAAAGATGCGCAGGACTTTAAGGGAAGATAGTTTGTCCAAAAATATGAAAAAAAGTTTTGATAAACGTGGGTCCGCAAACGCATCGTTTACAGGGGGTCAAAGTTGAGAAAAAAAAATAGTTTTTTGTCAATATCTTTAGAACCGTTCGAGGTACAATGCTTAGCTCTTGCACACTCTTTAACCTCATAAATACCCTTATTTTAAGGTGTAGACAAAGTTTTTTTAAAAAGTCAGTGGCGTAGATTTAGGATATTTTTAGCATTTTAACCCCCCCTAACTTCTACGCTACTTAACAAAATGCGGTTTTGTGTGATTTTTTAGAACTGCCAATGTTTTTTGAGCAAAAAAGGTACTGTTGGTTCATTGCTCTAAAGTGATCCGTTTTCGAGAAGAATGGCATTTTATGATCAAAAACATAAAATTTTTCTTTTTTACCAAAAATTTATTTTAACATGGAAACAACTAGTTTATGAACATAACTTTGACCCCCTGTATCTCGAAAACGGTGCGTTTGCGGACCTATGTTTCTAAAAACTTTTTTTCATATTTTTGGACAAACTATCTTCCCCTAAAGTCCTGCGCACCTTTTATGAATCACTCTATATTTATACGGCTCTAACGATTTGGATGAAATTTTGTATTTAGATAAGGTTTTGCTTTTTAAGTTGTCCAATATAGTTGTAGTTGTAAAAACGTAAAAGCTGAGATTTATGCGCCTTAGTTCTTATAACCACAAATAATAAAAATAAAATAAAGTTAATAAATATTGTACGGTGGTACGGAACCCTTCGTATGCCAGTCCGACTCGCTAGTTTTTTTTGAAGTTTAACTTCTTTAGCGACGTAACTATTTGAAAAAATGTAAGAAATCGAGGGGAAATAGAATCGACCCCTAAAGGGGAAGGCTGTTTGTCTTCTAAATTACATGAAACTGACAAGGATAGAAGTTTATAGCGTGTTGCTAAGTATGTGTAAATATTATTTGGTTTCACACAAAAAAAATTGAATTTGGAAATAATATTAAGAACTCAAGAAGTTAAACTTCTTATGTGAGGCTCATTATAATTTTTTTTAACATTGCTTTTGAACTACTCATAATAATACTTTGTGGTATTCTTGGAGGTTGATAACAACGAATGACTTAGGTACTGAATTATTATTCTAGAGAGCGTCGACCTGAATAATATTAAAATGGGCAACGTTATACGATGAGAATCATAATTAACACTCGATTACACACAACTTTTTTGTTGAAATAACTATTATACTTAGATTTATGTAATTTATATTTGAATGACATTTTGGTGTGTTGAAATTAATAATTATATATACTTAGGTATCTATTATTATCATATTTTATTATAGTTTCACTTACGATATAAGGGGTCATTCATTAATTACGTAAGTATGATTTTGGTCTTTTTTAACCCCCCACCCCCATGTAAGAGCACATAAGATTTTTCGTTCCTTTTTACGTAAGATTTTAAGAAAACATAATATGCAATAAAAATTTTCAAAATAAAAATAGTTATAAATTAAATTGTACATTAAAAAAGAAAAAACAGATCTCTGAGTTGTTTTCCCCAACGCTAATAGTTCTTAAATATCCATCACTCTATGTCATTTTGATTTTTTACGTCACCTATCCTAGGACACTTGGGTTGCCGAGACAAATCCAACGATACTTTAATTTTAGAAATCCGTCCAGCCGTTTGGTTGATACGAGGATAGATATGCGCAAAGATTAAAGAATATAACCCTTCTTGGCAGTCGGGTAAAAACAATTATCGCCCTAGTTCGTAATAAGTAATAGAAGGTAGGTCACAAAAAAATTTTCGTGACAAACCGTCAATGAGGCATCGATCTTTGGATTACTGTAGGTATGTAGAAAATAGGTCTTAACAACAAAAAATTACACATTTATTATTTTAATATCCGGTTAATTGGTATTTTTCGATTATTTTTTAATTTCAAATATGATTGATGAAGGAAATGTTATTCGTGACCCATAGTTCAAATATCCGCTCTAATGGATATGTAAGTGACGAAATAATTGAGAAATTAACTGTATATCCATACGAAGTGCTTGATGCCATATATCAAGATGCTTGATCTTCATTATTAATACGCGATGTCACAAAAAATATTTATAAATTAATTTAGCAAAAAAAAGCATGTTTAAACTGTGCTGATATTTGAACAGCTCAGCCAAATGTCCTCAGATCACTGCCAATTATTGCCAAATACTCCCAAAGCATTGTCAATGAGTGCCAAATGCACTCAAAGCACTGCTAACGATTGCCAATTTATTGTCCTCAGAGCACTGCCAATAATTGCCAAATGTCTTCAAACCACTGCCAATGATTGCCAAATGTGCTCAAACTACTGCCAATGATTTCCAAATTCCCTCAAAGTACTGCCAATGGTTTCCAAATACCCTCAAACCACTACCAACGACTGCCAAATGCCCTCAAACCACTACCAACGATTGCCAAATGCCCTCAAACCACTACCAACGATTGTCAAACGCCCTCAAAGCACTGCCAATGATTGCCAAATACCTTCAGACCACTGCCAATTATTGCCAAATGTTCCCAAACTACTGCCAGTGACTTCCAAATGCCTTCAAACCACTACCAACAACTGCCAAATGCCCTCAAAGCACTGCCAATGATTGCCAAGTGCCCTCAAACCACTGCCAATGATTGCCAAATGTCCTCAAAGCACTGCCAATGATAAAAATGATAAAAAAATTACCTACTTCAAAACGTCAGATTAAACTGAAACTTTGCACACTTATCAAGGACCCACGACAATACAATAATTTAAGAAGTTGGTCCCATTATCTTGACCATGACCTTTAGGATAAAAAAAACTTGAAAAATTACAGTAAGCAAGCTAACACGCTTTACAATGACGTACGTTGTTTTGCCTACCCCATAGCCGAATGCCATATCGTTTTTTTGAGTCTTATAAATAAAATTAGAGTTTAAAACAACTACAACAATTTATTATGAACTAAAAATTGCAAAATAACTTGACAACAAAATTAGCTTTACTGTAAAAAGCGTTTACAATTAGCTAGAAAATCAAAAAATTTATCACCGATATTAAGCACTCCGCGCTTTTTACAGTGAAGCTAATTTTGTTGTCAAATTATTTTGAATTTTGTATTTTGCAAACTGTTTTCAAAGTTGGCAACCCTCAGTATGAATAAGTACATGACATGTTAGCAAGAAATAATGCATTAATTGATTGGAAAGCTCCAATTTACATTATAGTAAGTAAAATAAAACCTGCCACGGTGTTCCGAACGAAAATATAAACAAATGCAATTTATTTATAGTGGCACATTATCAAATACACGCACGCAAATAATTACATACAGTCACGAAACGATAAAATAGAAATTTCTTAATATAATATTTTTTTGAAGGCGAAAGTTCTTATTTTGCTGACAAACACGCCGTGCATTTTCTTAACCTCGGTAAAAATAGTAAATAAAATAATGTTTCGATTCATCTAACGGAAGTTTTTATTGCATGGATGTAAATTTAATTAAGGCGACTGTTAACCAGCGGTTCAATATGATCCCTTTTTCATCCGAATAGCTCTATCTTTTTGAGCGGTTGTTGAAATGCACTTACGTTTCGGAAATCTCTGATTTCTATGGAAAATATTATTCAATCTTTGATGTTAATGCTTCAAAATAAACAAGAATATGTGCCATTCTTCTCATATGTCTTTTAGCTAAGTTTATTTGATTGAAATAAACGATTTAAAATCAGATAAAAAAAGAGAAAATTAAGATAGCTTTTACACAAATTTCTGTACAGAGAAAATTAATTAATTGAGTACATGAACATAAGTTGGTAAAAAAAAACATCAAAATGTTAATAAAGATCATCATAATATAGCATTTCCCTTTTTCAAAAAACGTGTGTTCCCATAGTGTAATCATGGGTTTGTTGTACTGTTTCAAAGTCAGCAATGTTTTTTAGGTTACAAGGTACAAATTTGGTACAGTTAATATTTTGAGCTTTATAAACGATTCCCTACAAAAGTAACGGCAGTTTATACCTAATTATTGATCCAAATGTTCTCTTTTGTAGTTTAAAAATGATGCAACCCAGCATAAACATAAGATATGATTGAATTTTCGTATATTTAAAAATATATTCTGTAACTTTAAAGAGGAAAGTCACTAATTTTTATGATTTCGCACAAGATAAGTTTTTTTTAATCCAATCTAACAATAAGTGTGATCCCATTTAATTATTTCGGATAATCCATGCTTTACTGTATATTTGCTCCTACAGTGGAAACTGAAACTGGGCGCATATGAGGAGAGATAACGTGACATTAGTTTTAACAAACTTTTCATTAGACTGAATATGTGAATTGTTAATAATTTAATAAACATGTTTTGGATCACGAATGACTCATTCAAGAGGTAGAGAAGACAAAAACTACAACGTGCCGGAGTAAATTAATTTTTTCAATCGAGTTTCACGCAGTTTGACATTTTATAAGTACCATGTAATTAATTAACAATTAGTAGCTGTTAAACATTACTGAGATATGCTATAATTAACATCGTTAAATTAACTTTTCCTCCTAAATATGCTGGTTAAAGGTGCAATTTTGATAGGTAGAGTATAAACATTGGTTTAATTTGCTTTCTATTTAATAACTATATAAATGCCCAAGAACTGCATATTATTATCTATATACAGCTGTTCAAAAAGTCCGGAAACGCTGAAATATCTCAAAGGAATGGTGTTTTCATGGAAAATGTTCCGATTTAACGTTTCTCAATTCCAAGGACCGCTTATTTTGGTGACAAAAATCTCACCCCTCAAGGGTGCCCCCGTAAACCCTATTTTTCTCAATTAGATTGTATTTTCCAGACAAAAATAAACATCTTTTGTCTGAGAAAATTTTTTTTAACCTACCAATCACGAATAGGGCTTGAAAAAATACAAGTCAGTCGTTATTCAGAGCAGTACATCTTTGATTAACACCTCCGGGTTTTTACAACGCTTACCTTTCACCAGCAATTCACTGTCAATAACATGCCTTTAAGCCCTTCACAAAAAAACAAACTGTTAATAATTACTTTCATCACATAATTACATGTTTTACTTAAAGAAAATGTTGATGATATCTAACATTGAAGAAAAAACTGGATCGAGCTGATTGTGAATTAGAAGACGTGTTTTTAGTGTATTTGCCATATGGCAACATACACTATTGGCGTCGGTCGGATGGCGGGACCTAGAGGTCGGACCAAAATTTCTCGACGTTTCATAACCTCCTAAACACTTTGGCACCATTTTTAAAAATGTTTATATATATATGTATATATATATATATATATATATTTATATACGTATATATATATATATATGTGTACGCGCGATAACTTTCGAAAGAGTTAATTGATTTCAACGAAATTTGGGCCACGTGTTGAAACCCATCACCGCAAGAAGCCTATTTAAAATGGGCCTAATCGGGCTATTTTAAGGGTAGTTTTTAGGGGTTGAAAACTGTTTTTGGGCCCCAAAATACCGAAAAAATTCTCCGAATCGTTTCAAAATTGAAATTTAACCCTCTGGTAGTGATTAAAAAGTGTCCCCACAATTTTAATAAAATCGGCCCGACAGGACCGGACTTACACATTTTTTGAAAACACTAATTTGCAGATAGTGACTTATTTATTGAAGGGTGTATTTAATTCGGTGTAGACGTTAGATTGATAATAATATTACAATTAAGAAAAAAATGTTATTTTAAGGGGTGTATTAAGGGGTTAAATTTTTTATTTTGCCCAAAAACAAACTTAATTTCACATAATAAAAGTATAAAATCACACGGCCCTATACAAGCAAATACACTATATTGTCGGCAGGGTTTTGGCACTGCGACCCGAGTTTTTTTTTTATAAGCTTCGCTCTTTCGATAAAAGCATTCACGATAATTTCAAAACAGACTTCAGCTGTAGTTCCAGCCCAAGGCAAGTTTTAGGATGGGGCGAGATTCAATTATAGTGTCCCCTTGTTTGCCTCTAATATATACCACGATCAAAATATCTTTTAATGTCATTTTGTTTGGCAATCACATCTAATTGTAACATTAGCTCTGTGAATAAAGCTATTCTTGTCTATTGTAGTCTATCGAAAATCGAAAAAAATATTTATTCCTTTAGTTTTCTTTACCATTAAGGCACCTTCTGGGAATTGGCGCCTGGATTAAGGCGCCCCATTGCTTGCCCTCAATATATACCACAATCAAAATATCGAAAAGCGGAAAAAATATTTTTTCCTTTATTTTTTTACCAGTGAGGCTGGGTTTCGACACAATTGTTCATTTGTAATTCGAAACAAGGGCGTACCCAGCGAGAGGCAGGGGGGCAGCTGCCCCCCCTGGAAGCTAAAAATAAGTCGTTATTAAATTTTGTTGCTGGAAGTTTTACAATTCTTGAAATAACTGTACTTCTACAAATCCAAGAAAAATGATACTAGTATAAGACATGTAACTAGACTTTTTTTTTCATGCAAATAATTGTAATAACTTAGTTGATAAAGCACTGCTATAATTATACATATTTTCTTAATGTTTTGGTTTCATTCACCTTTTCCGCAATAAAATGTTACAACCTGAACGACCATGGCTGCCCCCCCCCCCTAGTTTTGATCCTGGGTACGCCCTTGATTCCAAAGCTTACTTACAAATATTATAGTACTTTAAAACGTCAAAAAATTTATTTAAACATGATTAAATCTGTGGGAAAAACAAACTTTTCCGAGAATAAAACTTAGCTAGATCGAATTTTTTGTCCTCCAATTTCATCCAAATCGCTGGAGCCGTTTGCCAGGAAGGTACGCGAAATTTATAAGTATATAAGATTGTAACGAATACTCATTATCTAAAAATAAATTAAAACAAAAACATTTACATCCAATAAGGTGTATTCTCTTTATTATTATTAGTTTCCGGTCTAGTGAGCTGATTCATTATTGTCGCGAAATGCTTACTTGATTAGTCGACGGTGAAAGAAATAAATTTGCATAAAATTAAATCACTTCATTTCGAAACGAATCAATTGTTGATAAGCGTTACCGCATTTCACTTTTTAATTTTTGTTATTGTTGGAATGTGCAAATTTTTTTGGAATAAATTAACTTTGTTGAAACATTGCAGACTTGGCACCTTTATGTTACGGATGATGTCACTAACCTTGTTTGGTGTGGAGATAAGCTTGACAAAAAAAATTCCAGCCAACTTAAAGGATCTCTAATTTTTTAATCGTTTATTTAATGAACTGTAAAAACTTGACTAAAACTCATTTGGGAAGAATGGTACATATTTCTAGTTTACTCTCAAGTACTATAACATCAAAGATTGAATAAGATTTTTCATAAATATCAGAGATTTCCGAAACGTAAGTGCACACACACGTCCGACTTGCTTGTAAGATATAGAGCTTTGAAAAAGGGAACATATTAAACAGCTGGTATACGTCTATATAGATTCGAGTACAGTCAAAGCCCTCTAAGTGCACGCTCTCTAAATGCACACGCTCTCTTACTGCACACGAACTCGCCCTCTAAGTGCACGTTCCCCAGCCCCCACTTCGAATAATCTGCGACCAATCACGTGCGACCGTAAGCGCGCTTATGTCAACACATGTCATATGATTGTAAACACAGTTTGAGTTTGAACTCATTTTTAAATTCTGCGCAATGTTTCGCGCAGAGAGGGAGAGCATCTGATTGAATAAAGATAGCTATAGGAGTTAGAAGAGTGGGGATGAAAAAGATCTTAGGGGAAGTGTGCACTTAAAGGATGGGCCTCGGTTCCGAGCTGTGCACTTAGAGGTCTTTGACTGTACACATTTTTGTGTGCAATCTGTTTTTTTATCATTGAACAGAACAGTAAGACCTCGATTAACGCTGCTCCGTTTAACACTGTTTCAGTATTACACGGTTTAGCCTGTATTAGCGTAAATTATTGATCAGTTTATACAAAATGATTCAAATGTTTACAGAAGTTCAAAGGCAAGACGAAGTGTCACTGATGCAATATCTTGCAATCGACAACAGCTTGCTGAACAAAACAGAAAGAGGCAAACGATATTAGATGACTTCTTCACAAAAAACAAGATATGTCAAATGAGGAACCTTTCTCATCACAAATTTAACTTCTTACTCGAACTTTTATTTGATTTTCATAAATGTTTTATCAGCAAAAATCGATATTAGCAATAAATAAATCTATAATTAATGTGATAAAACAATAAATGTTATAAAATTAAACTAGAAAAACTAGTAAATTTTCTTATTCTTGGTTCTGTTTCACTTATGCCTATTATTTGCGTATTAAGATGACCTAGTTTAGCGCTGTTTCGTATAGCGCAGGAACCCATTGGAACGTATCTCCCGCATTAAGCGGAGTCTTACTGTACTCAATAACCTTAATAACATAGCACATTTACAATGTATCTGTTATATCGTCTGTAATCATAAATATTGTTCTGTTCACAGAATGAAACCGTTGATAAAATCGGCGTCACGGTTGATCAAGAACAGCAACAGCAAAACAACTGCTTTCCTCATCACGACAGCCACAATCAGTGCATTCTTATTCCGAACTGTAGAATGCCACGGTAGACTGATCGAGCCCCCAAGCAGGGCATCAGCTTGGCGCTACGGTTTCTCAACACCTCCAAACTACAACGACCACGAATTATTCTGCGGAGGCTTCACCCGCCAGTGGCAGAGAAACGACGGGAAATGCGGAGTTTGCGGCGACGCCTGGGATGCGAAGCCACCACGTGCCCACGAATACGGCGGTCGTTACGGTCAGGGCGTCATCGTACGAAAATATGAGACAGGCTCCGTAATCACGATACGAATCGAATTAACCGCCAGCCATAACGGCTTCTTCGAGTTTAGATTATGTCCAGATTTCAAAAACACGACCCAAGAATGTTTAGACAAACATGTCCTGGAGCGGTCGAAGTCCCACGACGCTTCGAATAATACGAGATACTATCCTACCGAAGGAAACAAGATATACGAAATGAGATACAAATTACCGAATATGTCTTGCGAGCATTGCGTCTTACAGTGGCGTTACATAGCTGGTAATAATTGGGGAACGTGTCCTGATGGTAGCGGCGCCGTGGGATGCGGTCCCCAAGAAGAGTTCAGATCATGCGCGGACATACAAATTGGGGAAGCACCGCTGCGCCCTTACGTACCGCCGCCGAAGCGACCTCCGTTCCCGACAACAACTTCGAAAACGAGTGTGGCCACGGAAGAACCGGAAGAAATTGTACACAGCATTTGGATCGGAATTTCGATTGCTTTGCTTTCCTTGTTCGGCGTTTTGGTTGCTGTTATTTTGTTATACTTTTATTATTATTTGGGGGGTAAAAGAATAACTAAATGGATTAAAAGCAAAACTAGCGGTTCGAAACCTCCACCTGTTAAACCACCGAGAACTAAGAAGTTACAAAGAGAACTATCTAGTTTGAGTAGCTCTGATATAACCAACGAAAGCTTAGCGTAATATTTTTTATTGGTAACTGTTAACCCTTGACTGCCCAAGGGAATATTTTGAATACTCCCTACGTCTACTTTCTTCTATAAATTGTTGGTTTTTTTATTATTTTGATACAGTAAGACCTGGCTTAACGCTTAAGTTTAGTAACTATAACGGAAATTATGGCTCAATTTATATAAAATGATTCAAATGTTGATAGAAGTTCAAAGGCAAGACGAAGTGTCGTTGATGCATTATCTTACTATCGATAACAACTTGCTGAACGAAACAGAAAAAGGCAAACGACATTAGATGACTTCTTCTCTCAAAAAACAAAATATATCAAATGAGGAACCTTCCTCATTACAAACATAGCTTCTTACTCGAACTTTTATTTGATTTTCATAGATGTTTTACGAGCAAAAATCGATATTAGCAACAAATAAATCTGTAATTAATGTGATAAAAAAGTATTTAACAATAAATGTTACAAAATTAAACTACTTAACAAATTTTCATATTCTCGGTTCTGTTTCACTTATGACCATTATCTACGTGTTAAAATGTTTCGTATAGTGCAGGAACTTATGGAACGTATGTCCCGCATTAAGCGGGGTTTTACTGTATATCCTTTTGGGTAATCTTCAACAACATTTTTAGGTATCGTTCTAACGTCTCCTTTCGTTAAATTTGTTTTAAGTGACTATTTTAAAAAATTACGTAGGTCTAAACCTCAAACGCAGGAACGAGCAATAAATTCGGATGGTTTGCATCGAAAAGTTTTAGATTTTATAAAAGCTTGCGGCGTCGAAACTCAAGATCGCAAACAACGACAAAATGAAGGAAGAAAATTATTATCAGGACAAAGATGTACTTTGTGCCCAAAAAGAGAAGACAGACAGACAAGATTTGATTATAAGATCTGCAGTAAGCCTGATTGCAGCTTAATAGAAAAGATACTATGTAATGTATAAAGGTGATATCAGACGGTTCTCTTGGATGAATGTTCATTTTTTGTTTCATTCCGCGTTCACACGGCACAGACAGAATGACATAGAAATGAACGTTCATCCAGTCTTTTCCTCGAAGATATCGTCGAATGAAATGTGATTTTTGATCGAATAATTGACAAAAAAGAAGCGAACTCTAAGTATAAATCATTAATTAGAGATTTTATAGAATTTGTCCGTATTGTTCTGTCTTTGTATTCGTCGAGTTTGTGGTTCCAAAAACATTGATAATATTTTGAAATTCTCTAAAAACAGCAGCGTGTTTTGGTCATTCCACTTGAATAACATTTTACCTCATACACAGACAGAATATATTCACTATGCGGTGTCGTAGTCCCAAGTTCGTTCGCTACAAGACGAGAAACAAAATGATCAAACCCGAGTGAATGTTCTTTCCAAGTTCAGACATTTCATTTTTCGTTCATTCGGAGTGCGAATGAATGATGCCGAATGGTGATATCTAGCGTTGTTGGATCGGTTCATTAATGAATTCATTCGTCAGTATTATTTCATTTTGTGTTCAGACGTTTCACTTCGAGTGAAAGATGTTGAATGAAAGACAGAAATTAACAAAAAATGAACCGCCTGATATCACATTAGTCCATTGACAAATAAAATGTAAAATTAAGTTCATTTTAAGCAAATACGGGAATTTTTTTTAGAGACTTTATTTTTGCAACGTGTTCAGTATTTATTTTTACGAATTAATTATAACATTGCTGTAAATAAGTATGTTTTACGAATATATTATTACCTAGTTTTATTTTAGACTAATTTATATATTTAAAGACGAATTTGTTATTAGACATTGCTAATCTTAATTTATATAATAAAAACGGTTTTTCAAAAAAAATATTTTTTTCAAGTCGAAATTCGCTCAGAAATTAAAGAATCTGTCTGGTTTGGAACTAGAAAAGGTTGAATAATTCTTTTTAACATGCTTTTATTAGCTTCATCTGTCATAGGAGGCGCCATTCAAACCATTACTATTTTTCCATCTACCACGCTAACTTTTCAAATTTCAGCTTAATTCATAATGGAGGGATTATAGGAAATTAGGATAAAATAGGTAACTATGAGAGCGCATAAGAGTTTGACAGGTAAGCGGCCATGGCCTCAAATAAGAACCCATCTCGATATTTATGTAGAATTAATTGTAATCTGCATATTTCTGTGCATTTGCCATAATATGGCACGTACACTATTGGTGTCGGTCGGATAGCGGGACCTAGAGGTCGGACCAAAATTTCATAGCCTCCTGAACACTTTGGCACCATTTTTGAAAATGTTTCAATATGTTATCACAATAAAATGTTTAGTAAATAGTATCGTACATAAATATTATAATCAATTTTATACCCTGCGCCCCCAGGAGACAGTCTCACAGTGTTTTTAAACTACAACTGCGAACTGTACCCGGGGGAGATTACATAAATTTATAATAACAAAAATCATGTACAATGTGGGATCGGGATTTTTTTCGGGCCCATATGCGGCAAAATGCGACGACCGCTTTGTTTATAATAAACGATGTATAAAAAACGAGCTAACGAATTTAAAAACTGATCTGACTTAGTACATTTATGTTAGGTGTCTGATACGACTTTCGGTATTAAATCTAGATTTAAAAATGACATTTGTTTTTAACTAAACAGCATTAAACTACATATCAAAATTAACAAATATATACTACCTACAATAGAACATAAATAAATTAAAAAATATATATATCAAAACAGATATAAAAAAAGTAATTAATTGACTTTCAAAAATGTATGCAAAAATATTTATTAATGAATTTCATCCGAAGCAAAAAAATCGCGATACGAAAAAACAAAATCTTTAAAAGGTCGTTGGAACAGAGGACGGTGGCTTGTCCCTCCGTTCGTCTGAAAAAAAATACAAAGAAATTCAGAACCCGTAGCCAGAGAGTTCTTTTAGAAATCAGAATTCCTTGGCGTTTTTGCTTTAACACCAAAACACTCATACACAAGAACACATGGAACACACAGTTTGAAAGGATAAAAGGAACAGGATAGGAAAGATATCCTACCGAGCCCATAAGTAGGAACATTCACACTTTTCGGGCCCCTAAAACAGAGGATGGCCGGGTTAGGTTTTTTTTCACTGAACTTGGAAATTGGGCTGGCTCACAGTTTGTTCGCCACCACCGCTGGTAGTTGGGAAGAGGGCTCAGAACTGTCCTTCCGCCTTTGTTGGAACCCCCCGCACTCAAGGGGTCCTTACTCCTTCATCACGGTCTTACGGAGGAATCTGTTTGCTGTAGTGTGTGTATAGTGTTCACTTTTATTAAACGAATCCTGCTCGGACCACCTCCGCCCCTGGATCAACTATGGCTGTTGCTTACATGACCCAAGGCCTCCTAAAGGACGCAAGCCAGTGGTCCAACCCTAGGTCCTGTCCTAGAAATACCTACAAACCGCGCGAGGACCTTGTGCGTTCGAAAAACCAGCTAAGCTAACGCGAAAAAAGCTGCGATGGTCTCACAAGGATGGGGGGGAACTATGCTAACGAGACCGGATACCGAACCCTACAGAGCAGTCCCACAACCCCTAGACGCGCCCCAGTGTATTTTAGGTGATACTATTTCAAAGGGAACGTATCTTCAATATATATTAAAACTCAAATTGTTCGAAGATTATGTTGAGGCACAGAAATATTGAAGATAGGTTCGGACGCAAAAAGGTCCAATAATACACATAATATACAATCAAAACAATGCAAATTTCAATATTGAAAAACGATAGTAGCTGTGGAAGTGTCGCGTGATTATTAAGAAATGTTGAAGTTTGCATTGCGAAAAATTATATACACAAATACCTGGAAAAAAAATTATCACGGAGACCCTAACTGAAATTTAACGCGCCGCGAAAGATAAAAGAGGAACGATGGATCCCAATATAATTACCACAACCAGAATATATAAAACAGCTGTGTTGCCTTATTGGTTAATAATAAAATAACCTGCTGTCCTACTCTGCAGTCTGAGTTGTTCCAGTCAATAGAAAGCATCCTTTCAAGTTAATCGTAAGAGTTTTTTTTTATTCGTGAATTTCTATTGGCTAGACTCTCAAGATTAGAGGAAAATTTAAAAAAAAAACTCACCGAAGAAGATTCATTACAGGCTGCTATCTGAAACAAAAGAGACATTTTCTGTTAATTTGTATTCCATTATTTTGGCAAAAAATACTAAAGGCGGTTTAGATCAGGTGGAATCGGCGCTTCCGTTCCAAATTCAATTCGGATGTTTATAATTTATTATCAAAAGTACGGAAAATAAAAAAACCCGGGTCGCAGTGCCAAAACCCTGCCGACAATATAGTGTATTTGCTTGTATAGGGCCGTGTGGTTTTATACTTTTATTATGTGAAATTAAGTTTGTTTTTGGGCAAAATATAAAATTTAACCCCTTAATACACCCCTTAAAATAACATTTTTTTCTTAATTGTAATATTATTATCAATCTAACGTCTACACCGAATTAAATACAGCCTTCAATAAATAAGTCACTATCTGCAAACTAGTGTTTTCATAAAATTTGTAAATCCGGTCCTGTCGGGCCGATTTTATTAAAATTGTGGGGACACTTTTTAATCACTACCAAAGGGTTTGGAGAATTTTTTCGGTATTTTGGGGCCCAAAAACAGTTTTCAACCCTTAAAATAGCCCGATTAGGCCCATTTTAAATAGGCTTCTTGCGGTGATGGATTTCAACACGTGGCCCAAATTTCGTTGAAATCAATTAACTCTTTCGAAAGTTATCGCGCGTACACATATTTATATATATATATATATATATATATATATATATATATATATATATATATATATATATATATATAAATATATATATATATATACATATATATATAAACATTTTTAAAAATGGTGCCAAAGTGTTTAGGAGGTTATGAAACGTCGAGAAATTTTGGTCCGACTTTTTTATGTTAAAAAACTATTTTTCGTGCATTTTTAGATTTGGTCCCAAAATAATATTACAGTCGAAAAGCTAATATTTCTTACCTTATAGAAAGCAAACGAAAATATCGTAAGACATCAGCAGAGCATTTGAATCACCAAACATCATATCCTTGCGGATCCCACAATGCTGGGGATCTTTGGCAAGTTCGATTTCTGTCTCTTAGTTGATTCAGCATACCAAGGTGTTTATTCAGGTTTGAACCGTCTATGATCATAACTGAAATTAAAAAAATAGAAAAATATTCTAATAAAAAAATAAATATAAGATATCAATTCTACCCTTGTGGTGCAATATACTATTTTTTCATATTGTTTAAATAATCTCATTTTTAAACCAGAGCAGAGTACATTTTTATGATCAGTCTAACATATTAAAGATAAGCGCTGCCAAAATTATTTCGTCCTGTTAGTCACTGACACTCATGCGTCAATTCTTCCTATACTATAAATGTCGAGCATCTATAATCTACAATTAGATTGCCTACATTGCATAACCAAAATTTTACAGCCCGAAAAAAGAATTAATAGCGAACAAAATATTATTAAAATTCTTTTCAAAGCACACGTTTTCTATAAAATAGTTTATTATGAATCAATCAATTATGAAAATATGTAAAACTAGTCTCAAAATCAATCTTACCTAAAGCTGTCAAACATTCGAATTCTTAAGAAAATAATAAACACTCGTTTTTTACATTTCGCGAAAAGATACTTATATGAAAATAATCTACAACAAACACCGAAACTATTTATCACAATAATTAATTATGATTCTCCAATTTTATTAATCAATTTTACATTTTTACCAAAGAGACGACACAATATTCAACGAGGTCATCGAACAATGAACGACGCGTATCTAAATCATGCAGAAACAAACTTGAACAGGATCAAAAACTTGTGCATTATGTATGCAGTTAGATTTTATTAAAGAATTTAAGGCTGTCGGAACGCTCTGAATTTAAACCAAAAATAGAGCTTCGACTGTCAACTCATTGTAGACTTATTCGTCAACATTCTGCAAAAATTCTTTCTCTATAAGGAAGATAAAGGACAAATGTAGGTCTCTAATGGACTACTTTTGTAATTTATGTACGATTTACTAGAAAAAATTTGGCACTAATTGTGCTAAAAAACACACGTGTTCAATGTCACACTATGACCTTATTCGTACTTATTTCACAAAACTGTTCCATCACAAACCTAAAACGACTCTTCCTTTTTCGGAAAAGTTTTTTAAATCTTCAAAATATTTCCAAAATTTAGAATAATCAATTGACAGCGGCACCCTTGCAAAAAAAATTTTTAGCCTCGTAGTTGGCACCAGCCAAAAATTGAAACGTGCGGATGATTTGAGCGAGACAGAGCTAAAGAAGGTTACACCCACAATATGTCTTTTGCCTACCTCGCCCCTTACCGCTGGGTCTCAGCACAAACAAAATTCGGAGCGTTCCGACAGCCTTAACTAAATTTGATATCTTACAAAAACTACCTGACATGGTTATGAACTGCATTTTATTGTTTTACACTTAAAGAGTGTCGCTTCGTTTTATTAGATTAAAAACTATAACATTAGTAAAGGCTGAGTCTAATAAATAGAATATATTGCAAAAATATTATTTAAATTAATCTATAGGTACTAACATAATATAGTCGCTGATGACCTCACATGTTGAGCGTCTATAATCTATATACTCTCTCTCTTTAATATAATAATATAATGGAAGAACCGCGTATTTTATATGTTAATTGCCTTAAAACTCGAAAACCACTAAACTGATTTACATTGTTCTTCCAAATACAAATAGCTTATAGATTCACCTGTGCCATTAATAAACTATAGCAGCGTTTCCCAAACTTTCCCTTTTGGAAAAAACTTCACAAATTCTGGATTTTTAACGGAACAGTTGATTATTTCGTAAGGAAAGTTTCAAGCATTTAAAATCATACGAGGCTGTTATTACTATTAATTTTCATAATTTTTCACGAAACACTTGACTTTCCGGGGAAAACGCTGGGCTATAATAAGTATGTATAATTTATACGGGCAATAACTTTCGAAAGACTTTATTGTTAGTGTATTTGCCATATGGCAACATACACTATTGGCGTCGGTCGGATGGCGGGACCTAGGGGTCGGACCAAAATTTCTCGACGTTTCATAACCTCCTAAACACTTTGGCACCATTTTTAAAAATGTTTATATATATATGTATATATATATATATATATATATATATATATATATATATATATATATATATATATTTATATACGTTATAGGCGTCGTTCGGCGTTGTTCGAAAGTATTCGGAGATATTCGAATTTATTCGAAATTATTCTAAGTTCAATAAAACTTGATGTAGGGTTAATATCTTTCATTTGTAGCACCGAAGAACCATTTAAACTGAATCCGAATTTAATCGGTTGCGCGGCTAGCTTCAGCTGGCGCTGGGCCGGGGGTTAGTTTAAAAAAATTTCAGAAAATAATCGCATAAAAAAATATCCAAACACAATACGAAACGCGAATATACTATACTCAAGAAAATGCCTTAAAAGGCGCTTAAAAATCCACCACCTACCACACGACACAAAGGACAGCACAAAATAACGAGTTCTCAAAAAAAATATTCCAACGGAATGACCATAAAACGGCCCGAAAAATCCTACCACCTACCACTCGGAAAATTAACAATCACAAGACACGAAAACACGTAGCTGACCAAACTTGATTCTGATATTCAAAAAAAACATTTACGTATTCTCCGACTGAGTTACCAGGGCGCCAGGACACGAATCGTAAATAGCCACACCTAGATAGTCCAGACTAGGAAGCTTAGACCCAAATGGTTCAACTACAACCCTGGAAGGGCAAGACACCAGACACGGTAAACGAAACAATATCAATAACACGTTAAAAAAACTTTTGACTAGAACGCAAACACATATCTTACAAAATACTTCATCCGGGAATTATCGGACACCCGGTATATTAAATTCTTAGCGTCAAGATACACTTAAGATTGGGTTGCGATAAATAGAAACAGTTCACAGGGCGATAATTAATCCGTAAATTTTCATACACTCTGTATATATGATCTCTGACGTCACTGGAATAAATCCTAATTGAGATATGCGTAAACGACACAAAGAAATAAAAAACAAAAACACAGCAAAAGTAAACACATAATTTTGTGAACACCCTGTATATGACGTCGTCGTCGTCACAGGAACGTTAATCTTGGTTGGGATAACCGTATCAACCATCCAATTATAAATCCGGTAATTAACCGTAAGATCGTAACGTATAAAGAATGCAGGTACCAAATCAATAAACTGTATGCAACAAATCCTGGAAAAACTTAAAGCTGAATCCAACGGGATAACCCTGGCAGGTTAGAGATTGTGCAAAATCACGTAATAATTCTTAAAGGTAGACACCATGTAGAATGGTGGCTTAACTGAACTTAATGCACATTCCTTGAATATTTTCTCGGTCCTAAATCCCGAACTGAAATTTTATTTAATCCGACAGGACAGTCTGGAATAGATCGCCAAATAAATTTTATTCAAAACGGAACCGATGCACAGGAATGTTCGAAGTAAAGTAGAATTATAACACAGTTTTAGAAAACTGTGGAATGTATTCCTGTATTCCAGAATCCAGATCCACACAAGTACGAAAATCTAAAAGATCCTTGATGAATAATTCACGGTAAATATTCCCTATTCGAAAAACGCTCCTAAATCCAGGTATATAATGGGCAACACGGAAAGCTACACTTCCTAACAGCAATCACAACAATCAATAACAATCGAATTTATACAAAAATCCAGAAATCCAGGAAAATACGGGAATTACGATAAACGGGATAGAATCTCTGGATAGGTACGATAAAACTGGAGTCAATAACGGCAACTAGAACGATACACCTCCAGGTTAGCGACAGATAATAACAATCGAAATTTACGAGATAAATAATTGATTATTGGCGATAATAATATATCATTTTATTTGCTGTGTTAAAATATTTCAACGTTCGTGTCGATCAGACCGGCACCCAGGCCGCTGAATGACTGTCGTTCATAAACATTCAAGACAAAATACGCGAATTCAAAACAAGTTCGAAACATGCACGCTGCGACGTATATCCTCAACTATCTATCTCTGGCTACACAAAATATAGATTCTCTGTTTCACAACGAGCGATTTGAAACCAATGTCTCCCTTTTTCAATGCAAGTTCGCGTCATTATACACAAATTTTTATAATATAAAATTTATCATCCTCAGCTGTTATACTTTTTTTTCTATAAAAACTAAATTCTGTAACCTTGACTGTTGTTTAGTAATAAACGATTTCTTTTATTTTCTTTAAAAACAATAACGATTTGGGGTTGCATTCGTATGTATAATGAAATTCAAACACTAAAGGGGGTCATACACGCTCAAATTTTTATTTTTCAATTTTTGAAGCCAAATGTTGTCCTAGAGTTACGGGAGTTGTCGCTATGGATCCGGGTACTCTAGACCTCGCTTTTACGACGGGAATTAGCATTCTATAACGTATATATATATATATATATATATATATGTGTACGCGCGATAACTTTCGAAAGAGTTAATTGATTTCAATGAAATTTGGGCCACGTGTTGAAACCCATCACCGCAAGAAGCCTATTTAAAATGAGCCTAATCGGGCTATTATAAGGGTAGTTTTTAGGGGTTGAAAACTGTTTTTGGGCCCCAAAATACCGAAAAAATTCTCCGAATCGTTTCAAAATTGAAATTTTACCCTCTGGTAGTGATTAAAAAGTGTCCCCACAATTTTAATAAAATCGGTCCGACAGGACCGGATTTACAAATTTTATGAAAACACTAGTTTGCAGATAGTGACTTATTTATTGAAGGGTGTATTTAATTCGGTGTAGACGTTAGATTGATAATAATATTACAATTAAGAAAAAAATGTTATTTTAAGGGGTGTATTAAGGGGTTAAATTTTTTATTTTGCCCAAAAACAAACTTAATTTCACATAATAAAAGTATAAAACCACACGGCCCTATACAAGCAAATACACTATATTGTCGGCAGGGTTTTGGCACTGCGACCCGGGTTTTTTTTTAACTAAACTTGGTACAAACGTTGGAATCCATCACCGGACGAAGCATATTTAAAATGGGTTCAACTGGATCATTTTAAAAACTGTTTTTAGGGACTAAAAAGGTTTTTTGACTCAAAAACCAAACAATTTTCAGAATCGTTTTAAATCTGAAATTTAAGCCATTAGCAAAAACTAAAATGTACTGCTTAAATTTTAATAAAATTGGCCTGACAGGACCGAACTTACAAATTTTATAAAAACACTAGATTGCGAATTTACTTATTGAAGGGTAAATTTAATTTGGTGCAGATTTTATATTGACAATAATAATAGTAATAATGCGTTTAACGTCCCTTTCTCAACTTTATGTAATAACAGACGCCATTCGCACCATTATTATTTTCCATTTACCACTTCCCGTTATTTTGTACATTTTTAAAACTTCAACTTAAGTAATAGCAATGGGCAAATGAAGGAATTATAGGAAATCATATTGCTGTATTTTTATAAACCTCTATAAGTGAGAAAAGCCACTCCTGTACCTCTATAAGCTAGAAACTCGGGTTAGTGAAAAACTTCCATAAGCGAAAAAGAGATCGCGGTCTCTTGAACTCTTGCTTATTCAGGTTCGACTGTATACTTTTATATGCATTTAGCAAAAAGCTGTTATTTTGACATTACAGACACTTCAATTTTATTTATTTCTATAAATTTAACGATTGTCTAAAAACTTTGTCCGCCGGCCCCCCTGCTCATTTTAAAGAAAATCGAATAGTGTCAGTATATTTTACGTTTAAAAAGATTCACTGGAAACCAGTTTTCTTAGTTAGTATTTATGATATACGAATAAATCGTGGGTTTTTTTAGATGTCAATATCTTAACGTAAAAAATATGTAGGAGGGGGGTCAAGTATGAAGACAATATAGTAAAAAAGAAGTTGCTATTAGTAGTGAATCTTCCTTGTTCAAGTCAAGTTTAAAACAATTCGATTCTTAAACAATTCTAAAAATTTTATTTAGTGGATAATTTTTAATTGTGTGATAAATAGTTCAAAATAAACTTTCCGTAATGCAATTAATAATATACAATAATTCGTTAATACCAGTTACAATGTGTCATTAGAATCTAAAAAATAATAAAAATGGTTTCATTAGATTCCAAACTTACTTTTCTGAATACAAAAAATAATTTTAAAAATTTGTAATTTCATTTTTTTATGTAAATTAAAATTGTTGAAATAATCGAAAAAAAATTATATAAAGTTTAGTGTGCACTTGTTTCAAACATTTTTAATACTGTAGCTACAACTTCGGTGACAAGAACATTTTTGTTGCATTTTAATATCCCAACTTCATAAGTGGGGAGTGGTATTAATTCACTTTTCAAAATGTTACAACATTTTTTCGTTTTAGGGTTCCCTGAATGCAGAAAACATATTTTTGGAAAAAGTCTGTGCGTCTGTTTGTCGGTCAAACGAATGAGCAGATTGAAACTAAATTTTGGGAGGATGTTTTATATGCAACAATGAAAACTTCTATTGTTTTTGAGAAAAATCAGCGCAAGCGCAAAGGAAATATGTACTATAATGTTATTTTTCCTGTTATAATAGCGTAGTTTTTATAACGGCTTTTTTCAAAGAAAGTTTTGCTAAATTTTTTTTCTTTCTAAACCTGTAAGTTTCGAAAATATTTTGAAAATAAAAAATCGGCGGTAAGATCTGTCAAAAAGAAATTAGGTAGCTGACAAGCATGCTTTAATTAATTTTGACATGTAAAACCATATTATGTAACCATGCAAATGTATGGAAAATTACATAATATTTGTTGCTAGTCGTTACCCGCGTCACCACACGGTTTAACAGAAATGTTATTTTATTTATTAAAATGTATCAAACGATCTGAAGTTGAAATGGTCCTGTCACACAATTGGTTGGAATCTTTAGATTGACGCTGGTGACCCCGGTTGTTGAGCCTCTATAATCTACAATTCTTCTTCTGGAAGAATAGACGTAAAGCTGTCTAATATTCGGAAGAGCTTTAGAAGGCCTGACCAGATTTTTTTCTTTTTTAATTTAGTCTGTAGCGCCCTAAGAGGGAACAATTAGCTTTAAGTCGACACACAATTTATTTTGTTAAATGTTTATAATATAGACGCTGATGAACTCAGATGTTGAGCGTCTATAATCTACAATCTATCATATAAATTCGACACAAATAAATTTATCTTCGGATCAGAAATCCGAACGGGATTGCGAAAGACAGAGAAGGCTAGAAACCATTTAAACTTATTTTAAGTAGACAATTTTTTTAGTAAACTGAATTTAGTTACTCACCACTCAAGATCTGCACAATTTGTTGCTAATTTTTAACAACCCGGTACAATTAATAATGTTTATACATAGTGTTCAAAAAATCCGGAAACACTGAAATGTCTCAAAGGAATGGTGTTTTCATAGAAAATGTTCCGGATAAAAGTTTCTCAATTTCAAGCAACGTTTATTTTGGTGACGAAAATTTCACCCCTCAAAGGTGGCCCCTCAACTCTCAAATTTCAAATGGTAAACCCTATTTTTCTCTATTAGATCGTATTTTCCAGGCAAAGATAAACATCTTTTGTCCAAAAATTTTTTTTTTAATCTGAACACTTTCCATGAACACACCATTCCTTTGAGATATTTCAGCGTTTCAGGAGTTTTTGAACATTCTGTATATTTAATATTGATTATTAATTGCTAATTTGTTTAAATGTGCAATTATTAATAACAAAAACACGTAAATTAATCACTGCACTCTGCAACGCACGTTTTACTAAAGTTATCTGATAAAACTGCATTGACTTTGAATCAAAACGAAGTTATGTAACGTTTGTCATTGGCAGTAAAATTTTATACAGTAGGACCTGGCTTAAAGCTACTCCGCTTAACGATGTTTCAGTATTAGGTGGTTTCTAAAAAAAAAGTTTAGCCATTATAACGTAAATTATGGATCAGTTTATTCAAAATGATATAAATATTGATAGAAGTTCAAAGGCAAGACGACGTGTCTTGCTATTGGCAACAGCTTGCTAAACGAAACAGAAAAAGGCAAACGACATTAGACGACTTCTTCACAAAAAACAGAATATGTCAAATGAGGAACCTTTCTCATCACAAACATAGCTTCTTACTCGAATTTTTATTTGATTTTCATAAATGTTTTATGAACGAAAATCGATATTAGTAATAAATAAATCTATAATGAAATTTTTACCGATAAATGTTATAAAATTACTCGAAAAAAGACTAACAAATTTTCTTATTCTCGGTTCTGTTTCATTTAAGCCTATTATCTACGTAAGATGACCTCGCTAAGCGCTGTTTCGTGTAGCGCAGGAACTTATTGGGACGTGTCTTCTGCAGTAAGCGGGATCATACTGTACTTTTGTATTATTAACCCAGGCGAATTAATATTCAATTTTCTTGCTGAATCATGTTGAGGACAGTTCATCTATGCGTATATAAATAAAATTGAAATGTCTGTCTGCAATTTCGGAATAAATTCTTTTTCCTAAGTTCATATGGTTATTCAGACACCAATACCTAAATTCTATTTTCTACATTGCCTTTCTTATGGAGAAATACGTCCGTTTACTGTTATATAAGTTAGAAAATTACATAATTACGTTACTAGCCTCTGACAGAACATCTCGCAGATTAAGGTAATTGTCGTGGTTAAAACACATCGTCAGAAAATTCTTAATTTTTGTATACCTATTAATGACATGATAATACAATTACCCTGAAAATTTGAAGTCGATCGACCGTATATAATCCGAGATAAATTCAATTAAAAATTGGATAATTAACATTGATTGTATACGATCTCTGTACTTCTGAACCAGTTTCTTATTTATAAAAAAAGAACTAACTGTCAGAAACTTTCCAAAAACTGACAGTCTTTCAATGCATTTGTTATGAGTTTAAAAAAAATAAGAAAGATTTTTTTGACCGTCTAATTATTTATAAATAACGGTTTAAAGTTCAACAATTTATAGAAAAGTATACATGCATATGAATACTGTATGGGTTACGTTTCCACGGGTACAGTCTTGCGAAAAAATTATGGATCATTTAGCGACAAGCTAGTATACTTTTGTGGCGCGTATAATCTATAACTTTTTGACAATATTGTACCACGACAACTACCTTAACATAAAACTGTAGTCAATACCATTAATAAGTTAGTTAGCAATAGTTTAATTATTTATTGTTCCAAATAAAACATTCACAATCTAAGGTCATTGCTAAATGAAATTATTAGAGAATCCTTTCTGCAGTCCAGCATATTTGTGACAGGACTTGTGTCTACTTAATATCCCAAAAATAACTCTTAGTTAATTTTAAAGCACAAAAAAGTGGCATATGCAAATAGTGTTTTTCTTCCAAATATATTTTTGAATACCGATTTCAGAATCCTGTTTGCTTTCAAGCCAATAAGAATAAATTATTAAAACAATAAAAATGAAGTGTATTCGCGTGTGTCTGGTGCAGCTATTAATAATATGTCTGTCACCTAATACAGTAAGCTGTGGGTTTGTAAGTCCATGCCCTCAAGTTTTCAAATATCTTTTTGACGGAGTCGAATGGTATGGCGTGGTTTCAGTACCGAGTCCTCCATTTGGGTCAACAATTACGCTCAACGTTCAAATGTCGATTCCCAGCGCCTTGCCAACTGTAAGCAACCAATCTTCGCCATAATTATTGTTAAAAAAAGACAGACAATTGCGAGTCGAGAAGAGGGTTCCGTACCATTCCGTTTTCCGTGAGGACTTTAAGACGCAGGATTTTCGTTTAGGTTTTATAAACTATGGGTGACGCCCTATATCTCCTATTTAATAATTCCACATAAAATTTATCATTGTTTGGGCTTTTTCCTTTACTCGTGCCTAATTACACAATTCTAGGTCAACGAGAATTAACCTATATGTTTTGATGAGCGTCTGAAGAAAAAAAACTATGAAAGCACCGAACATTGTTCTAACGACAAGGTAAACTGGATTGAGGGACAAACTTAACTTTGACGTTGGAAAACTGCAAATAAGTTTATAATCGCAAAAAATATTTATTTTGTGATGTAGCTACAAATTTACGGTTTTCGGATTTTTCTCTTTACTTGTGCTATAAGACATTGCTTGTTGCCAAATTTCATGATTCTAGATCAACGGGACATAAATCAATGCGACATAAACAGCCGTATCTTTTGATTGCGTTGACTTAGAAGTTTGAATTTTTCACAGTTCCAAGGGATTGCTGACCTGAGTATTTGATATTAATTTCAACTTGATATTTTCACGCGTTCCTGAAAACAAGGGTCTTGACAGACAGACGGACAATGAAATGATCTTATTTCCTTTTTTCCTTTTGAGGTACGGAACCCTAAAAAGAATATCTTTATCTTTAGCTATGGAACACTAGACATTTAAAAAGTCACAAATTATTCCTTCAAACCAATAAAGACTCTTCAATTGAAAGCTACCTGTCTTAAATCTACATAATATTGAAGATGTTCTTTCTTATTATATTTTATTTATTAATTTGTTGTCAACATTTATTAAATTTTTTGTTAACATTTCTTAAGTTTATGCTAATATTTATTTTTTTAAACCTGTTATTGCTTTTTAAAGGTCAATTATTATTTTGTCAACAATATTTTAAATTTGTCTGTAGATGGGGCAGAGTGGAAATTAGCTGTTGGCTGCATATCTGTACTCAAATAAAGAATTTATTATTATTGTGTGTTCGTAATCCGAAACGGTTGACCGATTTTGATGAAATCTCGCACTCAAGTCATTTTTTCTTCCCCTTATTTTTCGTACCCGTCCATTTCTTCTTACGCTAAAGAAGGTTCACTTCAAAAACAATTTGTGAATAATGTATTTTAATTTACAATGAATCAAAATTATCTCCTCAATTTTAGGGTAACGCTGGTAGCATTGAACTGGTTGGACCTCGAGCTGATATATTAGAAGCGGCCCTCTATGGTCGGAATATAAACTACAACATCAGATTTCCTCTACCTTCAGTCATACCGGTAATCACAGGAATTATTCTTAACGGAAACACTCTTTGTTCTGGACCACCAGGTAATCTTATATATTTAAGCAAGCAATTTTTGTATATATATTTATTTATAGTCCTAGAAAGGAGAAAATTTCCGAAAGAAATGTCGACTCTCGGAATTTCATCTCTATTATTAATACTTTACATTATAGTGTTGAAAATAGGGCTCCGTGTGGTCGGCGCTTTGTCAATAAAACGTAACCAATTTAGATAGGCTCCAATTCAGTATTTGCACCCAGGCCCTTGGTTACGTAGCTATGCCACTGAGCAAATCCAATTTTTTTAATAAGTCTATAAATTATTGAGTCCTTTTTGAACACTATAAATTCTGTATACCTTTTTTTCAGCTTCTGGGTTGACTGTAACAGCGGTTACCCTTCAGCATATATTAACGCCTGCCAACCGAACACCAAATACTAATAATGCTGCTCTATCAACGGCTAGACCTAATGTCTTCGAATATGATCCTGAATCGAAAGATACTGGTGTCCAAATATTTGATGAATATGGAAATGAGATAAAATTCAACTCAAATAATAACCAACCATATCCTTCAAATGGTGAACAACATCAACCTTATCCCGTAAAAAGACCAGATTCATTGAATAATCAACAAAATACTTGGTCAGTTCCGAATCAACCTTCTAACAATCTTTGGAATACTCAAAATAAACCCCACGAAGTTATCGGGCAACCATTAAATCCGAACGAATATACAGGCCAGGAAACTTATCCTCAATCTAAGCCAAACCAAATTTACAATCAGCAATACCAACCAAATACATTTCATTCTAATCAAAATAACAAGCTTGTACAATACCTACCCAATCAAAATACCAATGCTCATAATATTCCAACTAGTCATAATTATAATAATCAACTTCAAAATCCGCAAATCAGGGGTTCCACCAGTTTCGTTTCACCAAATAACAACCACAATTCAGCTCCAGCAACGTTGACTCAGTTTACTGAGCTACGACCAAATAATCAAAATATTAATAACAATCCTGTACAAGTCTTAGCCAATCAAAATAAAAATGTCCATTATATTCCAAATAATCATCAACTTCAAAATCCGCAAATCAGGGATTCCACCAGTTTCGTTCCATCAAATAACAACCAAAATTCAGCTTCAGCAACCTTGAACCAGTTTACTGAACCACGACCAAATAATCAAAATATTAATAACAATCATGTACAAGTCCTAGCCAATCAAAATAGCGATGTTTATAATATACCAAAAAATCATCAACTTCAACTTCAAAATCCGCAAATTGGGAATTCTACCAGTTTCGTTCCACCAAATAACCAGAATCAAGCTTCAGCGACTTTGAACCAGTTACCACGACCAAATAATCAAGTACTGACCCAAGGAGTGACTTCACAAAGTTTAAAACCACCAAACATAAATCCACAGCCTAGTCCTGAAAAACCTGAACCTTCATTCCATGCGTTGCAGCAAAATTACTTAAAAATGTGCGGCTTAACCGTGATCAGTAATCCACTGATAGCAAACGGTCAGGCGACTAAAAAAGGAGAGTTTCCTTGGTTATCTGCATTATTTACGCAAAAAACTTTGGGATTGGAGTTCAGATGTAGCGCCTCATTGATAAGCAATAAACATGTAGTTACAGGTACTTGTTTTTATTAAAAAAAAATGACGGGTGTACTTTTGTACGCACGGCAGAAGTGATACTTCTTTGGCGTGATCGCGATAATTGATATTCACATTTTCGTTAAAGATGTACATTGATAAAAGAAAATAGAATATCTAGAGAGATGATAAATATAGTTAAAAGTTTTTCTGAGCCTGTTTTTCTAGAAACATCGATAATTGTTCTTTCTGGGTTCTGTCCTAAGCCGTTCACTTCAAAAATTAGAGAGATGGACTTCTAAATCGTTTTGTCCAAGCACTATTTTCCCAATGTTTTATATTTCTCAATTTTTTTATATTACGTAGACGAGGGGGATCTTCTAAACCGTTCTGTCCAAAAGTTAGAGAGGATAAAATTCCACATAAATAAATTAAATATATAAATATAACATTTACGGCTAAAGAAGTTTCACTTCCACCACGTGCTTAGGTGGATGAGGCTTACACGTTTTTTTTATATTCTACCGAAAAAACTAAAATACTATGGAAAATTAAATTACGATATTTAGTTTTCAAATTCTCTTTTTTAGCTGGTCATTGTGTAAAATTTGGAGATAATCCAGCCGTAAAACCATCAGAAATCTTGATTATTCTCGGCAAACACAATATACGTCGTTGGACCGAAAAAGATGCAGTTATTTCGGAGGTAGAACGAATCCATATCCATCCAGAATATGGAAGTTTAGGATTCAATAACGATTTAGCGGTTTTATCACTAACTAAGATTGTGGAGTTTACTCTGTTTATTCGGCCAGTTTGCATGTGGAGTGAGACAGAAGATTTGAGAGAAATTGTTGGGCAACTTGCTACGGTAAACCAAATACAGTATAATCATAATATAACGAACCTTAATATAATGATTTCCACGATTTAACAAATGTTTCTAAATCTCCTAGAACTGCCCGTAAGAGTCAATGCAAGATATACATCTACATTACGACTATCTTTTTATGACGAATCTTCAATCATTTCAGAATATAAATAGAAAGTATATTTTACCTCTATTTAACGCTTTTTGTCACTTATAGCCTTTTTATAACGTATCCTACCAATCAATCACACACAATCCAAAAATAACAACAATTCATGTCTCGACAGGTTCAGACACATTAAATTTATCGTAAGATAATCATTGTTCTTTAATGTAAAGTAATGTAAACACTGTTGTTGGTCAGTGTTGTTAGTAAATTTAAAGTCACAACGGCTGAGAAAAGGTGTTCCTTAACCGTCGTAGAGAAACGAAAAAGTATGTAGACGAGAATCCTACAAAGAAAAATTAGACATCACTAAAGAGTTCGAAATTCCCGCAAGTACATTGACCACAATTTTAAAATTTAAAGATAAGTTTTCAGAAGAAAATGGGTTTTCTTACCTTGTTAAAACGGATCTTAGACCAACCTAACTTCTATACATATAACAAACTTCATTATAACGAATTACCTGGTATAACGAATATTTTCTAATTCCCTTCAGCTTTGTTATATCGACGTTGTAAATAATTAATAATATTTTTACAGGTTGTAGGATGGGGTCGTGATGAACAAGGACATCAAGTCACAGATGAACCAGGGTTAGCAATGATACCTATTGTGTCGCAAGAAGATTGCCTAAGATCTAAAGTAGAATTTAATTATTACACATCAAATCGGACCCTTTGTGCAGGTTTGATTTATTTTTTAGCAGTGTTCAAACTTAGAATTATAAAAAAGCTTCAAACACTTAAAAATTTGTTTAGTGCTACCAACATAAGTCACCAATCTGGGGTGCAATCATTGACATAAAAATATATAGTGTATTCACAAATTGGACGAAAAATAACACAAACATTTTTTGAGCAATCTAAGTTACTAAAAATAAAATTAATTAACTGTGAAAAACTGACAATTCAAATTTACTTCTTCAAGACTGATTTTTCATAGTATTTATAATAATATATAAATGTAAAAAATAATTCATCTTTAAAGTTCAGTTCCAGATAATAAAACCCGGGTCGCAGTGCCAAAACCCTGCCGACAATATAGTGTGTTTGCTTGTATAGGGCCGTGTGGTTTTATACTTTTATTATGTGAAATTAAGTTTGTTTTTGTGCAAAATAAAAAATTTAACCCCTTAATACACCCCTTAAAATAACATTTTTTTCTTAATTGTAATATTATTATCAATCTAATGTCTACACCAAATTAAATACACCCTTCAATAAATAAGTCACTATCTGCAAACTAGTGTTTTCATAAAACTTGTAAATCCGGTCCTGTCGGGCCGATTTTATTAAAATTGTGGGGAAACTTTTTAATCACTACCAAAGGGTTAAATTTCAATTTTGAAACGATTCGGAGAATTTTTTCGGTATTTTGGGACCCAAAAACAGTTTTCAACCCCTAAAAACTACCCTTAAAATAGCCCGATTAGGCCCATTTTAAATAGGCTTCTTGCGGTGATGGATTTCAACATGTGGCCCAAATTTCGTTGAAATCAATTAACTCTTTCGAAAGTTATCGCGCGTACACATATATATATATATATATATATATATATATATATATATATATATATATATACGTATATAAATATATATATATATATATACATATACATATATATATAAATTTCGTTAAAATGAATTAATTCCTTCGAAAGTTATTGCCCGCACACACATATATATATATATATATATATATATATATATATATATATATATATACATATACATATAAACATTTTTAAAAATGGTGCCAAAGTGTTTAGGAGGTTATGAAACGTCGAGAAATTTTGGTCCGACCCCTAGGTCCCGCCATCCGACCGACGCCAATAGTGTATGTTGCCATATGGCAAATACACTAATAATAATAATAATGCTTTAGTCAAATCAAAATACAAAAATAAATATTTTTATTTACATTCTGCAATATTATTGTTTTTGAAATAGTACTTAATGCATACACAAAAATATTTTAGCGACTTTTACGAAGATTTGACTATTTGTAAATAATTTTGTTTTTTTTTTAATTCTTTCCAACCATTCACCACTGCTAGTTTTTCTTTTTTCACCATAAATTCATTTTTCCTGGCATATTATTATATTTGTACTATTATATCAATTTAGACGTCAATATTTTCAAAAAATTGCAATTAATTTTACCAGTTAATTTAGATTATTTCTATGACATACGAACTGAAAAAAGCTTGTCTAGTGCTACCAACATTAGAGCACCAATCTGGTGTGCAGTAAACTATAATTTTTTTTGCAATGTATGGTTATTTACAGGTTTGAGAAATGGTAGCGGTCCGTGTAATGGAGACTCCGGTGGACCTCTTCTACTGCACAGAAAAGATCGATGGGTCCTCAGAGGCGTGGTATCTTTGTCACTTGTCGATCCTAAGACGCGAAACTGCGATGTGAGTCAATATACTGTGTTCACAGACGTTGCTAAATACAAGAAGTGGTTACTTCAGTTTTTCACTTATTGAAGGAATCGTTCAAAAATAAGAATTCTTTCTTTAGACTTTGTACTCCAGTACCTATTTTAATCCTGCAACATTTTTTTATGGATTTGTAACATTTATTTTTCAAATATTGAATACATGTATTTGTAATTATACACAGTAAGACTCCGCTTAACGCGGGAGATACGTTTCAATAAATTCCTGCGGTATACGAAACAGCACTAAACGAGGTCTTCTTAATACGTAGAATAGCATAAGTGAAACAGAACCGAAAATAAGAAAATTTGTTAGTTTTTTTTCCATTAGTTTTTAACATTTATTGTTAAATTTTTACTTTTTATTACATTAATTATAGATTTATTAATTGCTAGTATCGGTTTTTGTTCATAAAACATTCATGAAAATCAAATAAAAGTTCCAGTAAGAAGTTATGTTTTTGATGAGGAAGGTTCATCATTTGATGTATTTTGTTTTTGGTGAAGAAGTCATCTAGTGTAGTTTGCCTTTTTCTGTTTCGTTCAGCAAGCTGTTGTCTACAACAAGATATTGCATCAATGACACTTCGTCTTGCCTTTGAACTTCTATCAACATTTGAATTATTTTGTATAAACTAATCCATAATTTATTTACGTAATAGTGGCTAAATTTTTTTTTCAGAAACCGCGTAATACCGAAACAGCGTTAAGCGAGGTCTTACTGTACCTATTTTTATTCATATTTTTGTTAGGGTTATTTCATGTCTGTAACATTTTTTTTACAGATTTGTAATATTTATTCTTTTTTAATATTAAATATATTTTGTTTGATTTTTATGTTGATTTATATTCATTATATAGATACTGATGACTTTACCTGTTGAGCGTCTATAATCTACCATTTTCTTGTTATTACAACGCATTTCAATTAATAATTTGTACTTGGAGCTATTCACATATTAGCAGAGCCGAATTTAACCTTAGCGCCGCCCTGGGAACTGTAAAAAATTACGCCTATTCCCAAAATTTAGCATAAAATGGATAAACACTTGATATACAATTTTTAAATATAGCAGAAATTTTTTTATAATTAAGCTTTAATTCCTCTTTTAAAAAGAAGTATAACTTCAAAAATACAATTAGCTCGGCAGTTCATAAAAAAATTTCCATTCCTAGCGGGCACAAAAAAAATCGAACGGTCCATCAGGATTTTTCCCGGTATCTCGGCGGCCCCATGGGTCTCTGCTTAGAAGAACTTCTAGATTTTTGTTACAAAATGGCGGACTGCACCATGGCGATGACGTTTCTAGTCCCTATAATAGTGAAGCCACGTTGGCAAACGTTTATAATTGCATGTTTTTATCTCTTTATGACCCTCAATTTACATTTGCTTTTAGCAAGCTAATCAAACACTTTATAACCACTTGACTATAAAATATCAACATATTGTAATTAAGAAAAATTATTTCTAGTGTATTTGCACATACACTATTTACGTCGGTCGGATGGCGGAACTTCTTGACGTTTTACATCGACTGTAAGCAACTTGGCACCATTTTTGGAACTATTGATATATACTATAAATTATATATGCATATAGAGAATGATTTTTAAGTTGATTCTTTTTTTAACAGCATGTAGAAATCAAATAGACGAACAGATATCTCAAGGAACTTTTTAAATATGAGAGAAACAGTCATTCAAAGTTAAATTAAATTTTATTAAATTTTGAGATCGGTCATGGCGTTATGTTAATGTCACTATGGAAATATGTTATGTCATTATAAAGTAGTTACATACGTGACTTATCCCAACACCCACATGTAATAATAATATTAGATTTCTAGCATTGACAGATTCTAAGAAATCTAATCACGGACTGGCTACTGACGCTGCAATGTCAGCTAAAACTTAGCGTCATTTTGTTTTCTATAAATATGAGCTATGAACACAAATCGTGGTTCACAACTCATAAAGTCTTAGCTGGAGCGTAGATCCAGGGTGTTCCTCTAAAAATTACGTTCAGAGCATATATCTGAAGTTAATTAATAACAAAACATAAATAAACCTGCAAAAGCATACATTAATAAATGTACAAGTTAACATATTAAAATAAAAAGGTGTTAATAAAATAATATTATAAATATAATCTTCATCCAAAGTTATAATAAATCAGATTCAAAATAAAACGATATTTTTATTTATTAAGATTAATTAAATTCAACGTTACGTCCCGCTTGGCAGCGACAACGTAACTAAGTATTTACAGAAATTGCTCGAAGTTGTTCCCGTTTTGTTTCAAATAGGCACGGATATTTGATAATGACATAACATATCTTGTTGCGATCAGACGTATTTAGACTTCGTCTTAAATTAATCAAATTATATCATGTTTTATTTATTTATTTCTTAATTTTATATATTAATCAAAATGATCCTTACATCATGATTAATACTTATGTTCGTATGACTATAAAAAAATAAAGCATTGTTTGTTTATTTTAATTAATAATTTTACACCTATTAGTTTACTACTTTTTTCATTTCAGTAATAAACATCAGTAATTAAGAATATTTAAGTTTGATCACGAAAATATTTACTATAATGAATTAAACAACTCCAATCATTTGTGCGACAGAACCACTCCAACTCGAAAAATATTGACATTTGAGATATCTATAAATACAGGGCGTCCCACGACATGACTGCCATAGCCTGGGACTGTGTTGCTGGGGCGATTTCAAGTCGAAAGTGTCTAATGAACATATACCCGGAACGCTATCCTGAGCTAGAGCATTTGAAATTTTAGATAAGTAGTAGTAGGAATTCCCTACTATTTTAAAAACCATTTAAAAAGAAATCGCTTTATTGAATTAGTTGCTCAAAATGTCCACCCAGTTGCTGTATACATAGTCTAGCTCTTCTTAGAATTGAAGTGGTAGCTCTGCGAAGAGTCTCAGGATCAGCCACCTGGTCTTTTTAATAATAACAAAACCAACAGCCGAGCCTAATACCTGCATTAGTGGGCTTACTTATTTAAAATTTCAAATGCTTCTAGCTAAGTTAGGATAGCGTTCCGGGTAATATGTTCATTAGACATTTTTGACTTGAAATCACCCCAGCGACACAGTCCTACGCTATGGCAGTCATGTCGTGGGACACCCTGTATATGAATAAAATTGAAAGTTCTGTTTGTAATGTCAAAATAACAGCTTTTTACTAAATGCATATGAAAGCATTTACGCTGTTTATATCAAAAAACCAATTTTAAAATTTCCGTCTGTAAATTTTTACCTAAATTAGCACTATTTCCCACTAATGGTTTGGAATGGTAAATTCTAAGCAGTGAAATAATATTAAACCTGCTATAAAAATGAATCAAATTGGTTTGGGAATTTTTGTCAGATATTTAATTTATTAGTTACGTAATATAAAATATTATTTCTTAATAAAAAAAAGATAGTACCTATACATTGTAAAATCATATTTTTTCTATTTTAGAAAAAATCAAGGTCAGACAAACGATTGTTATTGTTGATTCATTTGCGCTTAGTTACAAATTGCTTTAGCAATCACGATATCTTCGGAACTATTAGACCTACAGACCTGACATTTGGGAGGCGTGTTTCTTTTGCTGAGTAATGTGCTGAGAACGAGTTTTTCACAAATCGACTCCTACGGAAGGGATTTGAATTTTTGTGCTCAAGGACACATAAACTTATCACTTAAAAAATTTCAAACACTAGTGACACATCCAGTTTGACATCTTTGATCGCGTCCATCCACGTATTGTCCCCGCTCTCAGCTGCCAGACCGGTTTTTATGTTCAGGATATAGTGTCCTTAATGAACTCACAAAAATTCAGGTTTGAGGAAATACTTTGAGGAAAATCGTCTCTAGCTCTCTAACTATTACAGTTCGGGAGATATCGTGATAGATTTCTCCCCATTAAGGTTTTTTTAGACAAAAGCTATCGCCTGGTAAAAACCGCATTCAAATCCGTTCAATAGGTCTCGCAATTTTAACAGACATTCAAACACACAAAGCAATTTAAAAGTGAATTTCCATAGTTTGGTTAAATAAAAAATTGCACGCCGATTTTTTCCGACAACCTTCAGAATTTCATTTAGGTCTTTCTGAACTTAAATTATCAATCGGAATAAATCCACCGTATTTTCTTATGGGATGCAGCCTAGCGTCTGCACTATAAGTAAGGGACTACATGGCTGAACTATGCCTTTACAATAAGTATGAATATAATACCAGTTTATAGCCATAATTAGTTTTAAGACCTTATGTATGTTGCGAAATTTAAATTTAATGTAATTTTTATCGTTCTTCGTACAACCGTATCCATAGCATATATGCTCTCATGTAAAATATCTATTTATCTATAATTACAGAATATCTTAAATTTTCTTTAATGCCAAACTTTAAAAACCCGGGTCGCAGTGCCAAAACCCTGCCGACAATATAGTGTATTTGCTTATACAGGCAGTGTGGCTTTATTTTGCGAGCTTAAGTTGGTTTTTGGGCAAAATAAAAAATTTTACTCCTTAATACACCCCTTAAAATAACATTTTTTTTCTTAATTGCAATATTATTATAAATCGAACCTCTATACCAAATTATATACAACTTTCAGTAAATAATTCACTATTTGTAAACTAGTGTTTTCATAAAATTTATAAGTCCGGTCCTGTCAGGCCGATTTTATTTAAATTTTAGGGACACCTTTTAATTACTACTAAAGGGTTAAATGTCAATTTTGAAACGATTCTGAGAATTTTTTCGGTATTTTGGGGCCCAAAAACATTTTTCAACCCCTAAAAACTACCCTTAAAATGCCCCGATTACGCCCATTTTAAATAGGCTTCTTGCGGTGATGGATTTCAACACGTGGACCAAATTTCATTAAAATCAATTAACTCTTTCGAAAGTTATTGCCCGCACATATATATATAGACATTTTCAAAAATGGTGCCAAAGTGTTTAGGAGGTTATGAAACGTCGAGAAATTTTAGTCCGACCCCTAGGTCCCGCCATCCGACCAACGCCAATAGTGTATGTTGCCATATGGCAAATACACTAAAAACCTCGTCTTGCCACACTTTCCCCTACTGGTATTAAGATTTATGTATATTTTAAAAGTTGTTCTTCCCATTGACAAAAATATTTTCCGATCGGTAAGTCCCCTGAAATTCGCGTCACAATTCCCCCATTAGCCTTCTTAGTCACGAAACATTTTTTATAGGTTTTCCCATCAATTTCTTGCAGTTCATACACAGTTAACACAATTTATATGCGAATATTTCTATTCTATATAATTGTTACCGTTTGAATCCGAAACCAGTTAAAACGCAATCCAACTAGTGAAAACTGGTTATTGGTTTTAAGTTAATACTAGTTTTAACCGGTTAAAACTAGTTTCAACCAGTATTTACTCTGTCAACGTTTCAACTAACTCGTAATAATAATATGAAAAAAATATATATAAACTTAGGTACGTAAAATCAAAACGCTGCTTCGCTTAACGCTGTTTCAATAAAAAAAAAGTTTAGCCACTATAATGTAAATTATAGATCAGAATATTACAAAATGAATCCAATGTTGATAGAAGTTCAAAGGCAAGACGAAGTGTCATTGATGCAATATCTTGCTATCGACAACAGCTTGCTCAACAAAACAGAAAAACCCGGGTCGCAGTGCCAAAACCCTGCCGACAATATAGTGTATTTGCTTGTATAGGGCCGTGTGGTTTTATACTTTTATTATGTGAAATCAAGTTTGTTTTTGGGCAAAATAAAAAATTTAACCCCTTAATACACCCCTTAAAATAACATTTTTTTTCTTAATTGTAATATTATTATCAATCGAACGTCTACACCGAATTAAATACACCCTTCAATAAATAAGTCACTATCTGCAAACTAGTGTTTTCATAAAATTTGTAAATCCGGTCCTGTCGGGCCGATTTTATTAAAATTGTGGGGACACTTTTTAATCACTACCAAAGGGTTAAATTTCAATTTTGAAACGATTCGGAGAATTTTTTCGGTATTTTGGGGCCCAAAAACAGTTTTCAACCCCTAAAAACTACCCTTAAAATAGCCCGATTAGGCCCATTTTAAATAGGCTTCTTGCGGTGATGGATTTCAACACGTGGCCCAAATTTCGTTGAAATCAATAAACTCTTTCGAAAGTTATCGCGCGTACACATATATATATATATATATATATATATATATATATATATATATATATATATATATATATATATATATATATATATATATATATATATATATATATATATATACATATATATAAACATTTTTAAAAATGGTGCCAAAGTGTTTAGGAGGTTATGAAACGTCGAGAAATTTTGGTCCGACCCCTAGGTCCCGCCATCCGACCGACGCCAATAGTGTATGTTGCCATATGGCAAATACACTAAAAAGGAAAACGACATTATTGTCGGTTCTGTTTCACTTATTCCTATTATCTACGTATTAAGATGACCTCGTTTAGTGCTGTTTCGTATAGCGCAGGATTTTATTGCAACCTATCTCCCGCATTAATCGGGTTCCTACCGTACCGTGTAACTTTGCACATAATTCATCAATTATGACAGGACTTGCGTCAATTTAATTTCCCGAATAAGACTCTTAATTAGTTGGAAAGGTAAAAAATAATATATATTTCGTTGACATACATAGACTGTTGAAACCATGACCCTTCTTTGTTTGGTTGTGTCGCAAGTTTGGAAAAAATACAAAACAATAATTTCCTCAATGAAGTTTAGACTTTAGATCTTCTTCACAATTGACCTACTGACCTAGCATTAGTTTAGGTCAGCCATATTAGGAAACTTTACTGTTAATGTTCAAAGGAGGTCACTAATAGTACATTCAAGTATAATAATAATAAAAAACGAATGAGTGTACGCGCCGCAGAAGTTATACTTCTTTGGCGTGATCCCGATAATTGATATTCACATTTTCGTTAAAGATGTACGTTGACAAAATAAATTAGGATGTCTAGGGAGATGATAAATATAGTTAAAAGTTAGCCAAATTTTGTAAAGCTTAATGCTAAATCCCAAATTACAAAAAGAGTAATAAAATAAATTTTGCGACCACATTTCGAAATTTCCGAGAGCATATTTTACAAGCTGAGGGATCAGGCACCATAAACAAAAGAAACCAGACGAGTTTAGCACACCTTAGGTCATTCAATGGCAAGTTCATTGACCCCCACCGATTAACTCAAATAAAGTGACTCATTGCAGAACCATAGCGATAAGTAAAGGTAATATTATTTATACACACAATTTAAAAAATGCATATTGGTTAGATTATAATTCACGAAATCAGAGACTGCTTAATATATTATACTAGCTGTTACCCGCGACTGCGCAGCATTGCATTCTTTACTTTCTAAATTCGTGTTGTAACCTAAGGACCAATACGCATTGAAATGTTAAAAGTTGAACGAATGAAATATAAATCCAATATATTATGTTAACACATGTTTGTAAACTACGGTTTTGGTTTTGCCATCTTTTGCAAAGACAAAATCTAACCCTAAGTCTACCCAAGACGAACATTTACCTACGTCAATGGAAAAAGTCTGTTTTTGCATTTTCACACATACAACTAAAATAGTAAGGAATGTAGGTTTTAAGAAATAGCATCCTAAAATAAAAATAAAAGAACAGTTACTTCTTACCACAACAGATCTGTTGTGGTAAGAAGTAACTATTCTTTTATTTTTATTGTTCCAACCACAGTGCTCTTAATATTTATAATAGCATCCTAAATGAATTAGAATCGGCGTCAGCAAAAAGTAATAAAAAACCTGCAAATAACCTGAATATAACCGAATTCTTTGCAGCGAAAAATTTAATACGTGTAACAACGACGTCTGTCCTCATAGTCCAAGAGCTATTAAACATTTTTGAGTAGGTATTTAGAGACTGTGAAAATTTGTACAATACCTCTTTAGTAATAAAATATGTTCAGTGGTTTAGGCGTGAAAAGTAACAAACTGACAGACTTTCGCATTTATAATATTAGTATGGATTAATAAAAAAAACCCGGTCGCAGTGCCAAAGCCCTGCCGACAATATAGTGTATTTGCTAATACAGGTATTGTGGCTTTAATGAAATTAAGTTTGTTTTTGGACAAAATAAAAAAAATTGAAACCCTTAATACACCCCTTACATAAATAATTTTATTAGTTGAAATATTGTTATCAATCCAACATCTGCACCAAATTAAATACGACCTTCAGTAAGTAAATTCGTATACGCAAATTAGTGTTTTCATAAAATTTGTAAGTCCGGTCCTGTCGGACCGATTTGCTTATAATTTTAGGAGCACTTTTTAATTGCTACTAAAAGGTTAAATTTCAATTTTGAAACGATTCTGATAATTTTTTCGGTATTTTTGGGCCCAAAAACTTTTTTCAACCCCCAAAAACTACCCTTAAAATGACCCAATTGGGCCCATTTTAAATAGGCTTCGTGCGGTAATGGATTCCAACATGTATGCCAAATTTCGTTAAAATGAATTAATTCCTTCGAAAGTTATTGCCCGCACACATATATATATATATATATATATATATATATATATATATATATATATACATATACATATAAACATTTTTAAAAATGGTGCCAAAGTGTTTAGGAGGTTATGAAACGTCGAGAAATTTTGGTCCGACCCATTAGGTCCCGCCATCCGACCAACGCTAATAGTGTATGTTGCCATATGGCAAATACACTAATAAAAACATTTTAATTTAAAAATATTGTTTCTAATATAAAAGTGTAGGGGCGCCAGCTTCCGTCGTGTATCCACGAACCGCCGCACCTCTTTTTTATGCATGTGGTGGTCCGTTTCAGTTTTAAACCGACTTCAAAAAAAGAAGGAGGTTCTCAATTCGTCGGAATCTTTTTTTATTTTTTATGTATGTTCCCCGATTACTCAAAGACGCCTGAACCGATTTGAAAAATTATTTTTTTGTTTGAACGGGTATACATCCCAGATGGTTCCATATAGTTTTTATTAAAATCGGTTCATCCGTTTTTAAATGACGTCAAAAAAGCATATTTTTTAATGTATGCTACCTCATATCTCCAACATTTGTAAAGCGATTATGATGATTCTTTTCTTATTTGATAGGGCACATCTTCAGGGTGATTCCACATAAATTTTACTTAAATCGGTTCAGTATTTTCTAAAAATGTGCGAAGTAAAATCCACTAAAAAGTAAAAAATAAAATAAACTTTTTTTAAAATAAAAATATCAACCTCCTTCAAAAAAGTCACTAAAAAGATGAAAATAATGAAATTTTGAGGTCGGAGCTAATTTCATTACAAAAAAAATCACTAAAAAGATGAAAATAATGAAATTTTGAGGTCGGCGCCTATTTAATAAAAGTAGATATGTAATTAAAAGTTTTTGTAATGACATTAGCTCCGACCTCAAAATTTCATTACTTTCATCTTTTTAGTGACTTTTTTGAAGGAGGTTGATATTTTTATTGTAAAAAAAGTTTATTTTATAGTACTAGTGTACTACTGCCATATTTAATTTTACCTTGACCTTCAGTTTATTAATTGTCTTATTGTAAATGATATATCATCATTAGGTGGTATAGAGAATATTTTTTACTGTATAGTTTTCAAATCCTTATAGCATCTATAAATAAATATGAGTATATGTTGTCTATCTTATTTTAATGATTTTTTATTTATTTTTCGTATTTTATCGAATAGAGTATTACGTAGCAATGCCATCAGCTGAATACATTAGGAGGTATTAAAAAATGCCAGCCAGCTGGGCGACAGAACCATTTCAACTTAAAAAATGTTAACACTTGATATATTATAAAAAATAAAATACAAGTTTTGTTAAAGCTTGAGGTGGAACGAGTATTATGAAATTTGCTGTTCGTTTGCATGGTTACATAATAAGGTTTACGCATGTAAAAATTAACCAAAGCATGCTTGTTAGCTACCTAATTTATTTTTGAGAGAAAAACAAAAGAATTTAAATCACACCTCTTAGAAAGGAACATGAAAATTTGTTTTTTGGTAAAAACCAATCAAAACTTAGGTCGTTATGTACCTGCTGCCATCTACGTTACGTTTGTCATGTGTCGCCATGTCCATTGTTTTGTTCTGCATATAAGGAGGGGTCGAATAATGAAATATATACTGACTCGGCAAAATTCGCGTCATTATAGTCCAACGTGCTGTAAAAAAATTTTGTCGAATATCACGTTTTTTGATTTAATTTTTAGGTCAAAAATACTCATGTTTTTAAAATGTTTAAGTGGCAAGCCAAATTTTGCGAAACTTATTAATCACAACTAATAAAAAACCCGGGTCGCAGTGCCAAAACCCTTGCGACAGTATAGTGTATTTGCTAATACAGGTATTGTGGCTTTATTATATGAACTTAAGTTTGTTTTTGGACAAAATAAAAAAAAATTGAACCCCTTAATACACCCCTTACAATAATAATTTTATTAGTGGAAATATTGTTATCAATCCAACATCTGCACCAAATTAAATACGACCTTCAGTAAATAAATTTATATATATACGCAAACTAGTGTTTTCATAAAATTTGTAAGTCCGGTCCTGTTGGGCCGATTTGCTTATAATTTTAGGAGCACTTTTTAATTGCTACTAAAGGGTTAAATTTCAATTTTGAAACGATTCTGAGAATTTTTTCGGTATTTTTGGGCCCACAAACTTTTTTCTACCCCTAAAAACCACCCTTAAAATGACCCGATTGGGCCCATTTTAAATAGGCTTCGTGCGGTGATGGATTCCAACATGTATGCCAAATTTCGTTAAAATTAATTAATTCCTTCGAAAGTTATTATTGCCCGCACACATATATATATATATAAACATTTTAAAAAATGGTGCCAAAGTGTTTAGGAGGTTATGAAACCGACCAACGCCAATAGTGTATGTTGCCATATGGCAAATACACTAAAAACAGTAATAAAATGAATTTTGCCACCAAAAGCATATTTTATAATCTGAGAGACCAGTTAAAAATATTACCTTTTTTAAAGAAATATCTGATTTATTCTAATTGTTGCAATTAACGCCTATGATTCATCGTTCTGAAAAAATGTCAACATTGTGTCTGTAAAACGTTTTAAACTTGAAAATATCGTTTAATCAATTTCCAACTTAGTCGTCTTATGAAGTCATAATCATTTCCATTCTATGAAACAGTGTAAAACATCATAGCAAATATTATTGTTTGGTTTTCCTTATTGTTCAGTTTTTTCTCCTTTATTTGTATAAGATAGAAGAAGGGGAACCTAATTTACGAATTTTAAACAGAATGAAAAGTTGTACTTAGTCGTAAACTTGACTTCGGCGTGTTAAGATGATTTTTTTCTGTCTTAATAATGTAAATCGGTAAATTCAAGTTCTGTTTTGGTGATATTGAAATAAAATACTAAAAAAACATCAACAAATCTAAAGTATCTGTACAAAGTGAATATTTAATAATAAACTAGGTGATATAAAAATAACCGGTTAAAATTGTTCAATAAGAAAATGTTAACAAAAGTATGAATCCTTAATTTTTAATGATTAATAGATAGTTAAGTAAAATTGTAACTGGACATATGTGCTAAATTTCGTTTCCTTGTGGTTTTTTGTGGGTATTTTGTATGACACCTAAATGGAATAAACGCGTTTCCAGAATTAATGTCTGTCTGTCTGCATTAGTAGAGTACAGCTGTACTGATTTCAGCGAAACTCAGATACTATTTTAGTGTAAAAATGGTACTAATTTGGGTAAAAATTTTACAATATTTTATCATTTTGAGGTCCCCTGTTTGTCTGTGAACACGATACAGATTAAACGGATTAGCGGATTGGAAGCAAATTTTGGAAGGATGTCTAAAATGCAAATATGAAGAGCCGTATTGTTTTTGAGTAAAATCGGCGCCAGCGCAAAAGGGATATGTGCTATACTGTTATTTTTCCTGTCATAACAGTATGTTTTTTATGACGGATTATTATTCTATTTATTTTTCCAAGAAAGTTTTGATTGAAACTTTTTAGTTACGGAAATATTTTTAAAAAAATCAGCTGTTTTATTTGTTCTGAAGATGTGTCAAAAATATATAAGTTAGGTAGCTTTGATTAATTTTTACACGTGGAACAATATTATGTAACCATGGAAACGAATAGGAAATATTTTATATGTTACTAACCGTTACCCGCGTCACCACACACATTAACAGAAATTTTATTTTATTTATTATAACATGTTGGTATAGACGCTGATAACCTCAGTTGTTGAGCGTCTATAATCTACAATCTCTCTCTCTCTTTAAAGTTGGTTTAAACTGGTAATATGCCTGGAATTTATAAACATTATGAAATCTCTAGTACATTAAAACTATATATGAGTGATTTTTTACTATAAAAAAAATTGGCGATTCAAGGAACTATTAAAATGAAATGTGGAGGTGGTTGTTTGAAGACCGTCTTAATATTATTGTGTCTATCAGCAGACGTAGTTAATTCTTCTCCAGTAAGTCCATGCCCTCAGGTGTTTAATTACCGTTTCGACGGAGTTGAGTGGTATGGAGTTATTTCGGTGCCAAGCCCCCAGCAGTATGGATCATCGATCAAATTGAACGTTCATATGTCAATTCCAGTCAGTTTGCCGAATGTAAGTATTACAGAAAGATATTGTAAAAAAATTAACAGGAAAAAATGAATAATTACTCTGTTCAGGGCTCACAACTTAAAGCGAGACAGATTTTTTTGACATACATATTTCACGTTTGAACTAAAATAAAAAAAGCAATTACTTACTGCTTTATTGAACGAATATTCTTCGATTTATTTATAATATAATTTTGGTAATCGGAAGAAATAGCCCCGGAAGAAATAGCCCCGGAAAAAATAGACTTGGAAAAAATAGATCTGGAAAAAACAGATTTGGAAAAAATAGATCTGGAAAAAATAGACCCGGAAAAAGTGAGTGGGTGGATGTTGGGCGCTTTTGAGTGGGTGGCCCATATACTGATTTTTATGTATTCTTAGTGCATATAATATATCGGGTCTATTTTTTCCAGGGCTATTTATTCCAAATCTATTTTTTCCGGGGCTAATTTTTCCAGGGCTATTTTTTCCGGGATTCTATAATTTTACATACTAATGTAACATTTTTCACGTGACAAAATAATAATAAATAAAAATCGGTCCAGCCGTTTTGGAGTCCATAAGGAACAGAGACATCGCCCGAGTTAAATGTAATATATAGAATATAAAAAATGAGAATCATTATCATAAAATTATCAATGTGTATTGAATTTGCGCTAATTCAATCGCTTTTAATATTCAAAAAACGAACAAAAATCAAAATGACCAAAAAACAAAAGAAAAAATCATAATGAGCCCCACCCTCATAAGCTCACATAAGAAGTTTAACTTGTAGATTGATAATAATATATCAAATGTCAATATTTTTGAATTTGGGATGGTCCTGTCGCCCAATTGATTAGAATTTTTTAAACTATTATATAGTGTAAAAATACCTTAAATGAGTTAATTTATTATGCTCTTAACAATAATGATTTCTTCCAAATTGCAGAATAACGCAGGCCGTATTGAATTAGTAGGACCTCGAGCTGAAGTGGTACAGGCAGCCCTCTACGGTCGAAATATACAATATAACGTCAGATTTCCACTACCGTCAGTAATTCCAACAATTACAGGAATTATCCTAAATGACAATATTATTTGTTCTGGACCACCAGGTAAAATATTACATTTTATTTCCAAATTCATTATCAATTTTCTTCTTCAAAAAAAAACTTTTACGGGATTGAAATAAAACCTCTTCGACGTAAAATAAAAAAACTCGGATCACAATGCCAAAACTCTGCTAATTCCATTCCTCCCTACCTTAATAATCTAATACATATATTTATATCAATAGAAATGCTCTTACATTATAAAACTAGAACAATTACTAACAATGATTCTAACACGTTGCAGTTTTAAATTGCAATTTGATGTCCTACTTAAAATATACTCTACAATTGTTTTCAGTAACTGGTCCAGTTGTTACATCCCTTAAGCTTCAACATACTTTGTTTCCGGATAACAGAAGACAGAACACGATTCCTTCGACATCAAGACCCTCATCTAATGTTCAGATCTACGAATACGATTTTGGGTCTCATTCAGTAGAAGATCCAAACATTCAAATATTTGATGAATATGGAAATCAAATAACCAATAGTGGCCAACAATATTCGTCATTCAATAATCAGAATCAACCTTACAACTATCAAGGCAATAATCGACCCAATGAGTGGTCATATTCTAACCAACCCAATTCGAACAACTACTGGAATACCCAAAATAAACCTTACGACAATAACGGACAGCAATATTATCCATCTCAGTATAATCCAACTCAAAATAACGCATATCAAACCACTAATCCGAGTTCCTTTAATCCAACCCAAAACACCAACACTCAATATTATAATCCTTCCCAATACAACCCAAGTAGTCAGAACACCGGCATAACTTCTAGACCCAACAACAATAATTATAATCCTTCACAATACAACCCAAGCTATAATCAAAACATTGGCGTAACATCTAGACCCAATAATAATTATCAAGGACAAACCCATCAAACGAGATATCCCTATTACAATCCTACGACTACTAAGCGTGTCCCTAGTCGAGTGACCCAATCATATAAACCGACCACTCAGCGAACGCCGCAAAACACCAGTCAACGTCGAAAACCGGGAAATGTCAATTCAGTTGCACCAGTGGCTTCTTCTCAACCGGTAAACCCACCAGTAATAAATTTCAATCAGCAATTTAACAATAATTCTCCAAAACCAGTTGTGGCGACATCGTTGCCAAGTGGATCATTTAGGGAACAATACTCAGATGTATGCGGAGTTTCTTCGGTTGGCAATCCTCTGATAGCCAATGGTCAAACCACCATTAAAGGGGAATTCCCGTGGCTAGCTGCTTTATTTACACAGAAAACTTTGGGATTAGAGTTTAGGTGCAGTGCGTCTTTAATAACCAACAGACATGTTGTTACCGGTAAGAAAACTCAACATTAATATTTTTTTTAACAATTATAGCAAACTATTGCTATTATACTGTTGTGTTACAAAGTATACCCTAGTGAACAATTTATTAATATGATATTACTAGCGGCCCGGTCAAGCTTCGCACGGGTAGCTCTAATTATCGATAAAAGATGAGAATCATTATCATAAAATTCTCAACGTGTATTGAATTTGCTATCCTCAGGAATATAAAACATATACTTAACCAATAATATTTTTGTAGAATTTTCAAGTGTTTTGGTTTATCTGTTATTATTAATCATGTTCTACCAAGTGCCGAGTGAAAAATCACTGCAAATTATTTTCTACATTGTTGAAATATTTTTCAGCGGCCCACTGTATAAAATATGGAGACAATCCAACTTTGAAAGAACGAGAAATTTTAATTATTCTCGGTAAATATAATATCCGTCGTTGGACTGAAAAAGGCACTCTAATTTTGGAAGTCGAACAAATACATCTTCATCCAAATTATGGAAGCTTGGGATTCGACGCTGATTTAGCAGTTCTTTCTTTTATCAGGAATGTGGAATTCAATACCCAAGTTCGTCCAATATGCATGTGGGATGAACCGGAAGATTTATTACGAGTTGTGGGACAATTTGCTACGGTAAATACATCAAATTTTATAATAATAATAATAATAATACTTTAATCATTCGTATGATATACTTTTCCATAATAATTTATTTTCTATTTAATTTCCTAAGAAAGTTTTGTAAAAAAATTTTTCTTCTAAACTTTATAATTTCGGGAATACATATTTTGAAAATCAATTGTTCTTTCGTTCTAAAGATCTGTCAAAAAGAAATTATTTAGGTAGCTCACAAGCATACTTTGATTAATTTTTACATGTTAAACCATATTATGTAACCATGGAAATAAATAGAAAATATCATTTTAGTTACTAGCTGTTACCCGCGTCACTGCGAGCGTTAACAAATTTTATTTTATTTGTTATATAATATATAACAAATAAAACTTTCAAAATATTCAAATTTGACATATTATGTCAAATTTGAATATTTTGAAAGTTGGGTTCTGTCGCCCAATTGACTGGAATTTTTGTTAAATGATAGCAAAAAGATATCAAATTTAATATCAATTTTGAAAGCGTTGGTAATGTTTTTTTCCCGATTAACATAGTGATCAAATTCAGTGGGATCTCAATTAATGCTCACATTGTCTAAAATACAACATTTTTTGCAGTGGCTATTCGTATCTCAAATTATTAAGCACTAACTTTTTAATTATGAATTTTCTACATTAATAATAATCAAAAACTTACTTTTAATTGCAATCGACGTAGCTTTTAACAACTTGTGCAGCGCTCTTTGAAGACGAAAAAAATCCACATTTTTCCTTGTAATCGTAAAACGTTTATCACAAAATGTTTTTTCAAAACTATAAAATAATGAACAACTGAAAACTAAATCACTAATATAAAAAAAAGTCAATAAATTACTAATGTTTGAAGAAAAAAATACGAAACCACATAAAATCAACATTCACAAAGTTCTTGTATTTATGAAACGCTAGAATAATTAACACACGAAAACAAACACTTAAATAAAACGTACATATTTTTTGAAATCCATTAAGAAATCATAATAACTAAAAAAAATTAAATCAAAATCACAGAGAAGGTACGATAATATACTCTATTCAGAAATCACGTTGCAACTAAAATTCTCAGCAGGTCATTTTTAAAACGTGAATTGTCCTGTAGATTACACAATTTGAATCATGTAATTCAAAAAACCAACAACGCTGTTTCATTTATTTCATTTTTATAATGCTGGAAAAAACCTTAAAAATATTATTTATATTTTGGTCTTTTAAAATAAAAATACGTTGAACTGTAGAAACTAACTGAATGAAATTTGTTAGGAAGTATTTTGCGAATGCTTCGTATAATCGTCAATACAAATTAAAAAAAAAAATTAACTAAAAAAAAATTAATATAAATAATTAATGCTTTTAAGCAATATTTAATTGCTTAATAGCATTAATTAATTGATCCACTGTCCTCTTAAACAATATCATTATAATATACCGGATCTGAACCACATATATAAAAATTAATAGCTACAATACTTTTTATTAGGGTGTTCTAAAAAGTAGCAAATAAAAAACGAATCTTCCAAAGAGATGATATAAAGTAGTAAAATTTTCAAAACTTAAATAATTTTGGAGCAAAGATATGAAAATTTCTAGAATTTTCTATGAAATTTGTAGAAGGTTCTATGAGGTTTTCAGAATGTTTCAGAAGGTTTCCGATCATATCTAGAGCCTATCAATTATACATCTTACACCCAATACTTCTTACTTTATGTACTTTATATCAAATGTGAATATTTTTGAAGTTGCAAAACTTATTGGTTTCCGGGCTTGTACGCTGTGGTCCATTGGTATTTCTACCTGACGTTTCGTCTACAACTGCGGTAGACATTATCAAAGGCGATGTGGTAGCGGGCGAAGTGTCCTTCTCGGCTGCTCACAAGCAAGTGTGTCGACTACTGCTGCTCCTTCTTCTTTTATGCACCGTTGGTTGTCGTTCTCTGCTCGGTCGTAGTTTGCTCTTCTCTGATTGGTCGTTGGGTTCATTAGCTTAGTGTGCCTCAGTGCTGGTGTCTTACTGAGGTGCAGACCTTCTTCTTTTTAGAAATACCAATGGACCACGGCGTACAAGGCCGGAAACCAAGAAGTTTTGCAACAACGCCAGCCGTGAAAGCCTAAACAATTGGATTTTTGAAGTTGGAATGGTTCTGTCGCCCAATTGACTGGCTTTTTTTGCTTGTATTGCAAACTCTGTTTGTTTTCGTTTATTAGGTTGTAGGATGGGGCCGTGACGAGAAAGGCCAGAGAATTACAGATGAACCAAAATTAGCAAGAATACCAATTGTATCTCAAGAAGATTGTCTTCGATCTAAAGAAGAGTTTCGTCATTATACTTCAAATCGGACATTATGCGCAGGTTTGTGATTATATGTTTTAAAAACTTTCCATTATTATTCTCGGTTTCACTTGCCTTTAACCTTTGAAAATCCTACAAAGTTTTATTGTGAGTCAATCTTATACTATCGCGAACTTTTTTTAGAGCTTTTTAAGTGGAAAAATTCCACCATACATCATTTTCGTGGAACTTTAACCATTTACGCAGTGGACGCCACGGAAGCTCTCAGAAGGGTCGTTTTTTTCCGACTTCATTCACAAATATCATCATACCGGTAGCTTATTTCCACCAAAATGTTCATCAATTATAGCCTCTAACCTTCTTAGATAATCCATCTGTCTATTGTTGAAAACCGTATCAAAATCCGTAGCGTAATTTCTGAGATTAGTCCGGACAAACACAAAATCAGCGCGGCGGAGATTTCAATTTATAATATGCAAAGATTCATCCACAAATATCATTGTACCGGTAGCTTATTTCCGTCAAAATGTTCATCAATTATAGCATCTAACCTTCTTAGATAATCCATCTCTCTATTATTGAAAACTGTATCAAAATCCGTAGCGTAATTTCTGAGATTAGTCCGGACAAACACAAACTCCGCGGCGGAGACTTCAATTTATAATATGCAAAGATTCATTCACAAATATCATCATACCGGTAGCTTATTTTCACCAAAAAGTTCATACATTATAACCTACAACCTTCCTAGATGATCCCTCTTTCTATTGGTGAAAACCATATGAAAATCCGTACAGTAGTTTCTGACTTTTTGATATGTAATGATGCCTTTATTTGCAGGTTTAAGAAACGGCACAGGACCATGCAACGGCGATTCTGGCGGAGCCCTTCTTCTGCACAGAAATAATAGATGGTTTATCAGGGGCGTAGTCTCCCTATCGCTCATCGATCCCACGACCCGCAGCTGCGATCTAAGTCAATACACGGTTTTCACAGACATAGCCAAATATAAGGACTGGCTGGTCCAATTCTACTTTTAATTCAATTTTTTCCAGCAGTTATGCAGATTCTCAGGTTGATAAGAATGAAAACTAATCAGCTTCTTAGAGATAGCGCATGTACACTACTTTTTGTATCACGATTGTGCGATTAAGTCGCTTTTATTTGCTGAAATACGCAACTAATGTAGCGTAAGTTTTTTGTCTTTATTACAAATGTGTAGGGATTTAAAATTGTCTTGATTAAAATTGTGGTCATTATCTATACAATGAGTCACAAAGATTGCATTGTGACTGCCAGCGCTGGATTTACACTAGAGGCTAGTGCCCAGGGCAGCAAATTTCCAGGGGCGGCAAAATTTGGTACATGGGAAAAATATTACACGTTATAGAAAAGTTTTCGAAAAGTGTGATCGTGTTCAAGACATTCATAAATAAAATACTTTTTCTCTTTATTAAGAATGTGTGTAAAATTATAAACACTGCAGTTTTATTTACAAAATTGTGAAATAAATTTAGCGTCTAGAATTTTACACACAGAGAATAAGTATCCTGTTATTCACAATTTTTGAAAGTTTTTGGCTCGACTACAATTAGTTTGATATGATCATTATTTTAGTTTAAATTGCGCGCTGCAAAATGCACAAATTGTCCAGTTTGCAAATCAAAAAGTCAGACGTGTTTGCCTCTGAAAAGATATATAATATCTCGCAACTTATGAGCAATCGCTTTGTTTTTCCATTTATGATTTTTAATACGAAAAAGAATGTTTTTTGTATAATTATTCTGTTTATAATAAATAGATTTTCAACTATAAATGGATCGTTTTTAATTTTTAATTATAAAACTAAAAACAAATTAACTATACTGTAATTTTTCAAGGTTCTTTATCCTGAAGGTCCTGGTCAGGAAAATGGGACAAATTTATTAAATTATTGTACTGTCGTCGGTCCTTGATAAGTGTGCAAAGTTTCAGTTTAATCTGACATTTTGAAGTAGGTAGGTAAGTTTTTTTATCCTGAAGGTCCTAGTCGCGATAATGGGACAAACTTATTAAATTATTGTATTTTCGTCGGTCCTTGATAAGTGTGGAAAGTTTTAGTTTAATCTGACGTTTTGAAGTAGGTGAATTTCACGTTTAAAGATTTCATTACAAACATACAGGTGAAGCTAATAAAAGCGTATTAAAAACAATAATTTAGACAAGAAATCCAAATTCCAAAAAATTATTCGATTCAAGAAACCAACAATTGAAATTCTAAAATACAAAAAATAATCATAAAAAATAGCTGTCCCAAGCAATCTTCAACAAACGATTTTATTGTCGTATCAATCAATGGTGTCATATTTAACATAGGGTATACGCAATCCATTCTTCTCAATTCATTTTCAAAATCACGACCTAGGCAGACAATAGACACTTTGCCAAATGCCTGCTCTCTCGAACACACGATACGCACAATGGCGGCATCTCCATCGGCCAAACAAGACACAAAATCTTATCAAGCAAATCGTGTCTGTAACTTGTTCGTCAAATTGATTATATGAAAATACATTTAATTAAAAAATGCACATAGGCTCGAAACTGTTTATTATTTAAGGGCAACATAATGATATAGTTAATGTCAATCACTTATATTAAATTATGTATAACGGGAATTAAGGACCAGTATTTGTGTAATAATTTTATTTTTGCAAACGTTTCATCAGACTTTGCTGATATCTTCAAGGCTCAAATTTGTCTGTATCACATAAGTCAAGATTGTTTTCTCATTACTAATGGTGACATTATTTGTTATAAGTTTTCCGTCTAAGCATATATTCCAATTTTATTACTTCCAGATTAAATACTCCTTTTACAATATTTTCTTAAAATTCAGTGAAAGCATTAATTTCAAACTATAATTCTATAGTTAATATGATCTGAGTTAAGCACTAATCCTTTAGGCCCTAGCCCTTGATCAGGGTAGAGCGGGATTGTCTTCACGTAAATTGTAATTCGGTTTTATGTTAAATAAATAATAAGTCCCAAATTTTCAAAAATCAACTTTTATTGCAAACATCAACACTTGTTGAATTTAAATTAAATTATAAGTAGCTTTAATTATTATACTTCTGCTTTTTTAACATTAAGAATGTTCCTGCCGCTATATAATTAAATTAGTATTTGGTGTTAATTTCAGTCAGTCACTAAATAATAAAATCTGTTACCTATGTTGGAAATTGTTTTTTGCATTTGACTTTTTTGCACTCCATGCCACCTGGCGCCTAGAGTGACTTAAATCGGAGTTTATATTGTAGTAATTCAGAGAACAGAATAATTTTTATTTAATCAATTTCAACTCAAAAGATACTTAATAATATAAAGTAGATAAATTTTAAATAACAAAATTATACATAATTCATCTTTAAAGTTCAATTCCAAAATATGTAATAATAGAAATTAGTTTCACGGGTAATTGGAATAATAATTGATTTTTTATTCCAATTACCCGTGAAACTAATTTCTATTATTATACATAATATCAAAATAAAAGAGGATATACAATAATTATAAATTAAAGTCCTTTGTCGCGCTGAATTTGTCCGGATTAATCTCAGAAACTACTGTACGAATTTTCATACGATTTTCACCAATAGAAAAAGTGATCATCTACGAAAGTTATAGACTTTAATTTATGAATATTTTGATGAAAATAAGCTACCGGTATGATTATATTTGTGAATGAAGTCGGAAAAAACCGTCCCTTCTGAGAGCTTCCGTGGCATGCGAAAATAATGTGTGTTCGAATAGTTCCTCTTAAAAAGTTCTAAAAAAAAGTCCGCGATAACATATGTCTAGCTTTAAAGGTTCACTCACAATAAACATTTTTATGATTTTCAAATTCGGTCTAAAAGAATACTTCATTTGCGAAGGCCTTTTTACCGGCATAGTATTAATCTTTATTTAATTAGATATGTAAGTTACCTTAAGGCGCTATGTTACAATCTTTTGAGTTTTCGCTGAGGTAAAGGGGTGCAGGGACGGTAAAATCAGTGAGAATTCGGTCCGCCAATAGGAATAGAGATGACAATATTCATAGTTAAGCAAATGCAACACTGGCCTGCATTGGCGCTGTTTACATCGTTGACACCATAGAGCTTATAAAATGTTCCATGGTTCAAATTTCTACACCTACTTACTAGCTAGAGCTGAAGAGTTATAATATTAAAATTATATTCACATGACATCGTGTTCATAAAAATAGTTGCTTTATATGCACATATGTAAAATATATTTTCTATTGAAAATAACATAATTATTGTTTATTGGCCATATTTTATGGTTTTAGACGGGATGGTTTTTGATTTTTGTAAAGAATAATGCTAGATGTTAGAATTCAGGAAAACAATTTAGTATCAGACTGTTTAATAATAATAATAAATATTTTGTATTTTATAAAAGAAAAATAAATCATTAATTATCAGTTTTCTATATTTTATAAATCTTATAAATTGACATCATCGTACAGTTTACAAAGTATTATTTTATAATTATATATATTTTATTTATCTTATATTAATTTACTGTACGGTTTTTAGGTAAGTATTTAATTTTTAACTTCTCACTATTGAAAATCTATACTAATATTATAAAACGAGAGGCAACTTCGCTTCGCAGGGGGAGAATTTCTCGCGAGGGAGTGGTGGTAATAAAGCATAAATTCTTATCTCTGGAACCTCTAAATCGATTCTAAAAATTCTTTCAATAATTGAAAGCTAGACTATCCCTGAGTGATATAGGCTATATTTTATTTTGATTCTCACGGGGGGGATAAATCATAAATTATTATTTCTAGAACTACTGAACTGATTCTAAAAATTATCTCACTAATAGAAAGCTATACTATCCCCGAGTGATATAGGCTTTTTATTCACAATTTTTACTGCTCGTAAATTCGTGTTTCATGCATATGAAAATATTCCGCTAATGATCTCGAACGTTCAGAAATGTAAATAGCAAAGAATTAAAATTAGGCAGGTCTATCTGGATTTCTTATTGGCAAATTTCGAGGCAGTCTAGGGTCTATAATTTCTGGGAGTATACATAATTTGTAAAAATGTATTAGCTTGTCCTTCATTTTTTCTTCCCAAAAGGAATTATCGCGATTGATCTGGAAAAAAAAACAAAAACAATAATATATACATAATTTTCAAACACAGTTAGAATTAGGAAGGGTATCTAAATTATATTGTAATATCTAAGATATTATACCTTCAGTATTTTGGTATCAAGGGGGGTCCAGACAACAAAGTAACAATACTCTTTATTGCAAACTTCCATTTGTCCCTGCACTTGATACATGTAAAGATCTTCCGGTTTTAAATTAATGTCCCCGTCAGCATTTAGATTTAAAAACTTTATTTTTTTTTGCTCAATTGCCTCTTGAATGGTTAACTTTGAAGCAGACCACGGACATTTTATTTCAAGAATGCCATATTCGCCAACTAGGCCATCTGGACTAGCTCCTAAAAATGGGTAATCTCTGTGTATGAAGAGACCGCAACCTTGAACTTCTAAGCCTGAAATATGCGAAAATTTTGAGAGAGCTATTGGTTCATGTTCGTTGCCATATCGCGTAGCAGCATTTCCAAAAAAGTCTTTATAAAGCAATAATTCCACCGTTTTTACACACGATGTTTTCTTCTGGAGCTTACAAATTTTGCCAAACACTGAAGCTGTAATCCGAATAGCTCTTTCTTGTTTCCATAAAGGGCTGGAATTTTGTCCTCTTGTTATTATTTCAAGTTCCGATCTCTGCGTTTCGTCAATTTCTAGTGACTTGAGAAACTCCTCTTGCTTTTGCAAACACACATTTTCAGGCATGTCTTCTGTAGATCCACAATCCTGATCTGCATTGTTTCCCAGGTTTTTCACATGAGGTTTTCTGCTTACTGCATTAAAATTCAATCGTAGCCTAGCGTTGTAATTTTTCTGTTTGGTTTTTGACGCGATGAAAAATTTGGTGTACATTCCTGGACTTCTTTGCGTTACAGATTTATTTATCTTAGAATACAGGTCTGAAGAACAATTATATGACAACGCTGCTGCTTCGCATCTTGTTTGATATGCTCCTTTTAGTGAAAAATTTATTCGCTTTCCACCAACGAATTTACACAAAATTGAATTGTACAATTCAGCGGCATTGTTGTTCATGTCCATCAACAAACTTGATGCGTGCTGAACTAAGCGGTATACGCAGCACATTATATCTTCATATAACTCGCAAAATTTTAAATCTGCAATCAAAAAAGTATAAAATAAAATATAAAACACCCAGTTATTTCGGTTTAGAAATTAGCATAAGTGTATGTAAACTAAGTACATATTACGAACCTTCAACCTTGTTGTCATCATCAGGTACAGTCTTAGAACAGAAATAACCTAAGTTATTACATTTCAAATGCTCTCCAAATACATGACTTGGTGAATTGATCAAGTCGTTTTTAAGACTGTTAATTTTGGTTTCCAAACTTGCAGAACATTTTTTTCGAACGCAATTGCCTTAGACACCGCAATCCGCAATCGAGTAATATTTGATTCCAAACATTTACGCAAAATAGGTGGAACTGCTAGATTTTTTGGAACTGTTCCTCTTTTTAGTTAGTTCTTTTAATTTGTTGCAATAATTTCGTAACAGGTGGTTACGGCATTCTATTTTTTCAACTAAATTATTACCGTACGGTTTTGCCAGTTTCAAATTTTTCATGACACTGCTATCCCCGTCACCGACTAATTTTTTATAAACAAGACCATGATGTAATATAGAAGAACGGAATCCTTCGACTATAATACTGGCTTCCATAGCTGTTGAGGTTCCATTCCAATTCTTGTAGCAAATATGTTGATCGGCTATCAACCCAAGAGAATCAGCTCTTGTACAATTGGTGCAATATTTATTTTTGACCCCCAAAAACAGCATTTTCCCGGTTCTTTGACCTATTATGCACCCCACTCCCGATAGCGCGTTATAATTTGTTTTGTACGATCGTTTACACCATGCCCCATCAGCTATAACTGTAATCATCGGAATGCCGTCGTCTGTAATGTCCCCAACTTCTTTAGCCAATCGAGCTTCTTCTTTGCCCGCCTCTTCCATCGACTTCCATGCTGTATTACGAATAACATTAGCCATTTTATTGTGACTAGCTGTATAATGATAGACTGATAAACTTGGCTGATTAAGTGCAGCATGTTGTTCAACTAACTGGGTATGGCCTATACCCGTAGTTAGACAACCAAGAACGGCTGCATCATTCACTGTTATGTTGGCAGATGGATCATCGTCGTCGGTACTAAGTGTATCTTTTATATTACACATTTTACATTGCAATGTAAATATACTTTTTAATCCACTTCTCTTTTCAGATATTACATACATGTCCTGTAGACCACAAGAAAACGGCTGATGTAATTTCATTTCAAAGATTTGTTTAAAAAAATAGTGGATATTGATCACCCTTCTTCCAGTAGGTAATTGGTCTCCCAATTCATAATATGAATCCTCCATGTCAGTTCTAAATGGGTCCCTATCGGTATATGAACTGTTTGTAAGATCATTTTTTTCTGAAGTGGAAGATATATTAAGCATGTCTAAGCTATTTGTATCATCTATGTATTCAACAAGCTCGTTTCTATTTGTCAAATCTTCAGGGACTAGTGTATCAGATCACCTTTGACCCTCATTACCCATATCGACATTAGGCAAAATTTCAGAGGAAGTACCAGGCGAAAACATTGATCTACTTTGTCTTACGCTAAAATAAATAAAAATTATTGTAACAAGTTGTTTTTGTTTCTCGAAAAAAATGATGACTTCGTTAGGGTTCGAATCGAAGCGTAACGACGTAAATATAGTCTGAAAGAAATTTTATCAAAATAAGGTCAATTTTTTATAAAAGAAACGCAAAAAGCGGATTTTACAGGAGGCTTAAAAGGTCGTTTCCATGATTACGCCACAAAAATACTGTATTTACGTTAAAAATATTTTCTTTATAAAAAAAATTATTATCTATTTAATAAAATGAAAAAATGAATTTAGTACTGACTTATTTCCATTATTGAAAAAAAATAATTATATATATAATGATCGGACTTGTTGAGTCCTAATACACGACCCGGACTTTTTATAACATGGATTTTGTCTAATTTTATTGAATATACTGACAAAACAACTTGAATGATATATAAATTGTTATTAGAAAGAAAAATGAATCACATATTCTACTTACAACTTGACTCTCTGCTTTGCGCTCTTTTTACGACCATAATATGTTCTCTTGCTTATTGTCATTTTGAATTCACTTATGTTGCATAAACGGCAAAAACACTATTACACTACAGAATTGGAATTCTATTATTCTGCTGTCTTCATAACATACTATATATTATTTAACACTCGTATTATTATTAGTTACTATAACTACAAATCACAATGAATGAAAATAGATTCTGAAAACACATATTTGCTAAAAAACAGCAAAATAAGGTCAAACTAGGAGGTTACATTACGTTATCTCCTTCTAAAATTCTAATCTCCCTAATTTAAATGTTCGCCATCTAGCTACGTTATTAACTCAAATTGCCATTTGAGGCAGCACCGGACGATTGTAATAATATGAAATTATTTTTAATTCGTTTTTCATAAATAAAAAACCACCTTTTCAATTTACGCCACAATGTTATTGAAAGAAGTCGTCTATTTTTGTTTTAGAATGTGCGCTACAAGCTCAAAAAAGTAAAAAAAAAGTAAATAATGATATTTTTTATTTATTTTTTTAATTTCAAAAATCTGGCTTTGTAGCGCAACTTGTCGTATCATGAAGCGTATATGTGCAAAATTTCAGACAAATATTCAATCATTTGTTCAAGTTATTTATGAAAAACGAAAAATTTCATTTATATAGCGCCTTAAGTATTTAATTTAGACCAAAATTGCTCTTTACATAATTTAATTTAGATTAATAGGTAAACATTTTTTTACCACGCCGTGTTAGTTTATTTTATTACTTTTGTAATTATTCTAATTTTATCAATTTTTGGGCTGAAGTAATGGAAAAGTTTATAACTCATTACGTTTTATCCACGCTTACTTTTAGTGTCAAAAATTATTCACTTCGAACAAAGGGAAATTCACATGGATCGTTGGAGGAGGGAATAATAACTAAATATGTACAAATATAAAAAAAATATTAGTCTCATTATTTTATAACCATACTACACTTAAAAATATATTAGTGTTATGATTAGCTTAATCAGAACTTGTAATTCAATCATAACTGATATATTATTTATGCAGCACTTAGACAATAATATCTTTACAATGTCGTACAACTGACAAAATACATGCTGCTATTATAAGAACTCTCCTTAAAAGAGTAGTTTCTCTTCTCTAATCATTCAAGTGTAGCATTCCAAAGAATTCTTTACGTAGAATTTAATCGTTTAATAATGAACTTCAAAATTTTCCTGCTGTCGTACTACTTTCGCGTTATTTTTTCTTTGAATATTTATGAAGAAATCCAAATAAACACAGACCAAAAATTTGCGAACTGTCTAACGAAGATTGAGTCATTCTTATCACATTGGTTAAAAACGTTTATTTTGTATGATGATGACTTAATAAACACAATTCCAAAATCGGATATAAGCGCATTAATATCAAAAATCGGACCATATTCCATCAATCCAGTTTTGGAGCAGCCTGAAAACATCTACTTGAAACCTCGAAAAGTTGATCTTTATATTATGATTGGCCGTTATCAAACAATTGAAGTGTTGTTTAATTACACCGACCTGAATTACCGAGCCAATTTTGTTTTAATAACTGATCAAGTAAACGAAACGTTAAGACGAGACTTTTTCGAAATTATGTGGAGAAACGTAATAAAAAACGTTATTGTAATTGAATTTGGAAAAAATAAAGAAATTAATAAAATTTATTCTTGGTTACCGATGAGCACGCCCGAGGAATGCAGTGGAAAAATCCTAAACATAATTGACCTTGGGAGCTGTAACATTGAAAATTCGTCTGACATTAAACTATTTCTGAGAAAAATGTTCACTGAAAAAAATAATTGTCGCTACAATATGCATACTATAGACATGCAGCCACTAGTTATCAATACTACCGCGACAAAAAATCCAGGTAAGTTATGTAAGAAGTTATACTTTTTTTGGCGCATCGAGGATAAAATTTTCTCTGTTACGGAAGCTACACCCGTGTGGTGTATACTATTTTTCTTTATACCCGGTCGAAAGTACGAACTTTCACTAATATATAAAAAGACTAATAACTTTCAAGTAAGCAATTTTGAGGTTATACGCAATAACCGCTGTTAGCTACTACTAACTGGCGCTAGTCTTACATATCAGTGTGCACGAGAAAACCCTTTCGACCCGCTGTTATAGATGGCGTGCGAGTAATTCCAGCAGAGCATAAACGTTCGGTTTTCTGCCTTAAAGTAGAAGCCGAAAATACGTACTTTCGAGCGGGTATCAAGAAAAAACTATTTTCAGGTTTATTGGTGGATTACGCAAAAGCCATGGGTATATTAGGACGATTGGATTTGACGTTCGTCCCAGCTGAAGAGCAATATTTAAAAATTTCCTTGGCAAACGGATCTCTGGACAGCGTCAAGGAAAAACTCTTTGGATTTCATAATTTAGCACTTTTGGGTCCTACTTCGTACCATCTGGCAAGAATGAGATTATTTGACATGACTCCTGGAATGTTTGACGACTGGTTGGACTGGCTGGTACCCGTAGCAGAGCCTCTTGCTCACTGGAAAGCCTTATTCGTACCATTTAGTAAATACGTTTGGTACTCTTTTGTTGGTACACTTGCAATTATAACATTTGTGTGGTGGCACCTCTCACGGTATTTAAATGAAGCAATGTCAATAACCAAATGCTTTATTTATCAGTTAAGTCTTAATATCGGTATATCTGTTGATAAGGTGCCGAAAGGCCAAATTTTGAAAGCATTGTTTCTATTTTCTTTGATTTATGGATTGCATATTAATGCGGCTTTCACGGGAAAATTGAGTGGAATTTTAATTAACCCTGGATATGAGAAACAGGTATCTAATTTAGAAGATTTGATCGAATCTGATTTTAAAATAACCATGCAAAAGGTTTTATTCAAATTTTTTAATACCACACATCCTTCTATGTTTGGAAAACTATCTGAAAAATATATTGGAAGTCAAGATAATATAGCAGAAGATATTTTGTTTGCAGCAAAAAGAAAAGGTGTCGCTGTACAGGCTAATCGTTTAACTGCTAATTTTGTGAAAAGGGCTTCTATTGATCCAAAAACAGGTAAATAAGACACTATTTTTTTAACATTTAGCTTCACCTGGTTGTTTGTTTGTAACGAAATCTTTGAACGTGAAATTCACCTACTTCAAAACGTCAGATTAAACTGAAACTTTGCACACTTATGAAGGACCGATGACAATACAATAATTTAATAAGTTTGTCCCATTATCCTGAACAGGACTTTCAGGATAAAAAAACTTGAAAAATTACAGCAAGCAAAGTAACACGCTGTACAATGACGTACGTGCGTTGTCTATCCCATAGTAAACTGAAATATTATTTTTTACTCTTAAAATTAGAGTTTAAAAAACTAAAACACGCTTTTATGAACTAAAAAACTCCAAATAATATTACAACAAAATTAGCTTTACTGTAAAAAGCGTGTGTTGTTATCTACTTAAATTTTCATAATAGCTCGACTTTACAATAGTAAATAAAAAATTTATTACCGATATTAAACACTCCACGCTTTTTCCACTTAAGCTAATTTTGTTGTCTAATTATTTGGCATTTTTAGTTCATAAATGCGTGTTGTTTTAGTTATTAGTGTATTTGCCATATGGCAACATACACTATTGGCATCGGTCGGATGGCGGGACCTAGGGGTCGGACCAAAATTTCTCGACGTTTCATAACCTCCTAAACACTTTGGCACCATTTTTAAAAATGTTTATATATATATATATATATGTGCGTGTGTACGGGCAATAACTTTCGAAAAAGTTAATTGATTTTAACGAAATTTGGCCCACGTATTGAAATCCATCACCGCCAGAAGCCTATTTAAAATGGGCGTAATCGGGCCATTTTAAGGGTAGTTTTTAGGGGTTGAAAAATGTTTTTGGGCTTCAAAATACCGAAAAAATTCTCAGAATCTTTTCAAAATTGACATTTAACCCTTTAGTAGTGATTAAAAAGTGCCCCCAAAATTTTAATAAAATCGGCTTAACAGGACCGAACTTACAAATTTTTTGAAAACTAATTTGTAGATAGTGACTTATTTATTGAAGGGTGTATTTAATTCGGTGTAGACGTTAGATTGATAATAATATTGCAGTTAAGAAAAAAAATGTTATTTTAAGGGGTGTATTAAGGAGTCAAATTTTTAATTTTGCCCAAAAACCAACTTAAGTTCGCGTAATAAAGTCACACTGCCTGTATAAGCAAATACACTATATTGTCGGCAGGGTTTTGGCACTGCGACCCGGGTTTCTTTTTATTATTAAGTTAACATTTTAGGTAAACAATCGCTATATACTTTTATGGCGCATTCATTGAGATACGAGTACTGCATCTTCATACAGAAAGGACACCCGTTATTAAAAACAATTGAAAGAATGGCTACACAAATACGCGAAACAGGATTGCCACTGAAATGGCTAGCTGACCTTGAGAATTACGTAACAGACAACTGCTCTGAAATAAATTGTACAAGAGAACGTTTTGTGGCTTCCAAAGCTGATGGCGCTTTTGTTTCATTGACAATTGAGCATCTCGAGGGTGCTTTCTGCGTTCTTTTGTTTGGTTGGAGTATTGCACTGGTAACATTTGGCTTGGAAATACTTTTACGTCGATATGTTTCCATCAAAAAGATAGCCGTTAGAAAAATTGAATAAATATTCAGTTATCAATAATGTTATAAAATAGAGTTCAACACAAAAATCTATTTTTTTAAATTAGATTTTATCAAGCAATGACATTCACATAAAAAGTGGGCCGTGCACTTATTTACGCGCAGCAGAAGTGATACTTCTTTGGCGTGATCGCGATAATTGATATTCACATTTTAGTATAAAATTGTAATTAGAAAATTCCTTTTTTTCGGGTTTTCTGGCCAGCAAAAGTGTTAATGGCATCATCAAAGTTAAAATTTCGGGCCATGGAATATTCGATGGATAGAATAGCTAAGTTGTGTAACCTTTCTTGTGCCCTAGAATTTCTTGAATACGTTTTTATCAATTTTAATTTTGAAAATGTTCGCTCGGCGCTAGCCGTAGTCACAGGAATGGTTACAAAAAAACCGAAATGCAGTGCACACTTCAGGAAAGCTTGAAGAAACAAAATTATTCTTTATGATTAATAAATCAGCAAGTTCCCCTATGGAAGATAACTTTTCTATTTCGTGTCTTAAAAGTGGATCGAAAACTGAGACACTTCATTTTTTCCAGCTACAGCGTTGCGTTTACAAGTGGCGAGCATTTTATTACGTATCGAATGCGTTCTAAGACTAGGTGATATCTTTTTCTTACAAATGCGTTCAAATCTTGATACATTTTCTTGTTTGTGTATGTACTTTAGTTGATAACTTAAATTAATTAAATTTGCTAAATGTTGTAATAATAAAAGTTAGGATACATCTGTCCTCACGGCTCTCTTGGGTCGAGGGCCTCCTCTGGCCTTTTCGAGGAAGAACAGAACTTACAAAAGAAAAACTGTCCTCCCTAAAGTATAAAAATACACAATTTTTACGATTAATATCAGTTCAACAGAAAATTGTTTTTATTTAATTATCACAATAATAATACTGTACAATTTTCCCAAAAAATAGATTAACAAATTCTAGTAAAGCGTTGTTTTATTATTTCAGATTATTTTTTTAACTCTCGAGTTATCCTTTCAAGCCTTTTCTTAACCATTGATGTGTAAACGCTGTCCTTTTGATAATTTAATAAAGGAAACGTTTTGTATCTATCTCGAGCGACTTTTTTTACAATGTATATCAGTTTTTCAACTGCTGAATTCTCGTCATCGGTATAAATCTAAAAATTAAACAACTAAATTCAGGGTTGGCGTGATTAAAACAAGTTGTTTAAAACACGTGTTTCAAATAACGGAATGGCCCTCACTCTGACAAGTAATGTGAAATGGATCATTAATACGCTTTTATTAGCTTCAGCTATATGTTTGTAACGGAATCTTTGAACATAAAATTCACTCACTTCAAAACGTCAGATTAAACTGAAACTTTGTACACTTATCAAGGACCGATGACAACACAAGAATTTAATAAGTTTATTCAATTATCCTAACCGAGATCTTCAGGATAAAAAAACTTACCTATTTCAAAACGTCAGATTAAACTGAAACTTTGCACACTTATCAAGGTCCGACGACAATTTAATACAGTCAAATCTGTTGTAACGACATCGAAGGTTCTACTCATATTTGGTCATAAAAATCGATAGTCGTAACAACCGGTGATGTTTTCGAGGTACAAAGTAATTTTTTATTAAGTATGTAGTATTATTGAATGGTTAATATCCATAGATATTAAAAGGAATAATATTCAGATTATCATTGTCATTTTTCTGTAGTCATAAAATCTGTTATTTTAGTCTGTTTGGAACACTTCTATGCGTACGAATTTTGTTTACAATACAGCTGGTCGTTCTAACAGATATAATTCTCCGAAGATATGAAGATATTACACTAAATGTGGTCGCTTAATGCGGTATGTCGTAAAAAGCAGTGTCTTTTTATAAGGCGGTCATATAGCATTCAGCCGGGACCTATGATTTTTGTCAATATAACCGGTATGTTGTTCTAAACGATGTCGTCGTAAACGGTTTTGACTGTATTTTTTGTACTATTGCTATACAGACATGAAAAGAAATTTATAGAGTGATATCCAAGAAAATATTTACCGTCCATGGAAACAATTCGGGCGAGGTGTTATGCAAGTTTAAATATACTTCTCTTGTGTTAATGACGCTTTTTATGAAATAGTTCAAAGCCATGTCCGGATTTAACAACGTCTCCACTGAAGATTCTTCGTAATTCAGAACTAACTCCACCGATTCACTTTCTGGCGCACATTCGACCCTTCGTTAAATGAATCAGGATAATTATTAAGCATTATTCAATTTGCAATAATTTAAAAGGAAATAATTTAGTCATTAATAGACATGGGCACACGACAAGCGTAACGTAGATGGCTGCAGGTATATACAGACTTAAGGCTGTCGGATTTAAGCCAAAAATAGAGCTTCGGCTGTCAACTGATTGTAGACTTATTCGTCAACATTCTACAAATCTCGGTCTCTAATGGACTACTTTTGTAATTTATGTACTATTTACTAGAAAAAATTTGGCATTAATTGTGCTAAAAATACACACGTTTTCAATGTCATACTATGGCCTTATTCGTACCTACTTATTTCACAAAACTGTTCCACCACAAACCTAAAATGACTCTTCCTTTTTCGGAAAAGTTTTTTAAATCTTCAAAATATTTCCAAAAATTAGAGTAATCAATTACAGCGGCATCCATGCAAAAAAAAATTATCCTCGTAGTTGGCACCAGCCAAAAATTGAAACGTGCGGATGATTTGAGCGAGACAGAGCTAAAGAAGGTCACACCCACAATATGGCTTCTGCCTACCTCGCCCTTTACCGCTGGGTCTCAGCATTAACAAAATTCAGAGCGTTCCGACAGCCTTAAGTTATGATTGCTTTTCACTAAGAAGTACAGTAAAAACCCAACTACATGTTCCTTTCTACCTAAGTGGCGTGGTTTAAATACGGAATACAGTCAAACCTAGATAAGCAAGAGTTCAAGGGACCGCGATCTCTTTTTTGTTTATGGAGGTTTTTCACTATTAACCCGAGTTTCAAGCTTATAAGAGGTACACTCATAGAGTTCTATAAAAATACAGCAAATGTGTAGTAATAAACATGTTTGTATTATTCGACATAGATGCTAAAAAAAGAAAAAAAAATCTTTTTTACAGTAAAAAAATAGTTTTTGCATTTTAGTTCCATTTGCTATTAAAACGTGTTTTTTTAAACTATTATTTTATAGTACATATACACACCAATCTGAAATGTCTGAGTTTTCGTTAAGTTTACTATCATTTTGATCTATAGTTACTTTCGAATTTCTTTTTGGATTTTTGGATTCCCTTGACAATGGCACACTATCGGAGTTTATCGTTTCAGATTTGTTTTGGGTATTCGCAGACATTTTTGCATTGGCACAATAGCAGTCTCCCACGCAACCACATCCTACTAAACATTACTGAAATTATTTTTGGCATTCTCTTAGGTTACAATTGTTATTTAGGGGTCGATGCTGAATAAACAGAAAGAGGCCATCCATAAAACACGTCAGCCCAAATCAGGACCCCCTTCCTATAGGTAAGAGCGAATTTTTAGATATCAAAAGATAATTCTACGGCAAATTTTTAGATTGAACAAACGACAATCGTGTAGACAACGGTTTATTGATAAACAAATTCTGACATTTTATGGTCTGTATATCTTTGAACTCATTGTATATGTTAAGCAAAATATGAATAGCTTGATATCTGATATACATAATTGCAATATTCGTAACAATAATAATATTTAGATAGGCCGATACAGAACTACAAGATGTAACAACAGTCCACTAATGGTGCAGATTACTACAACATGTTATTAATAACAGACGGATGTCTATACGATTCGAATTTTATATTTTAACTAATTATTTTATTGAGAATTTAAGGTCATTCAATTTTTGATACGGTAAATGTTACTATAAATTCTCAATATTGTTCACGTCCATTATAATTAATAAGTTTTTTTTATTTTTTAACGGGAAATTGGACAAATCAAATTCAATATATAAATTTGTTACTATAAATGTTTCTCAAAATGGGTCTTTTTTACAGTTAGTGAATTTTTTGTTATGTTGTTGATAAGTGTATAATTTTAATTATGTATTTCTCTAACGTATCAAATGGGTGGTACCTATGTCTCAACTGACTTAAATAAATATCTATATATCAATGTGGAAGCGCTATTTTTTTGTAGTAAAACTTCTTTAGGAGCGATGTGAGCCGTGAGGGGTAACTCAGATCTTTTTCTAACGGAAGTAACGTTCAGTTTACAGAAAGGAGTATCGACAAGTTGGTAAGTTAGAAATAGATAACTGTTGAAGCTCTTTGACTTAAAAATTAAAAGCTATGTATTCTTAAAATGTTTTTTACCTTTAGGAACATACGTTAAATAATCATAAAATGGAGATTCGTCATGCACAAGATTCAAAAAATCATCCTATAAACACAATAACATTAAAATAGAAATTGTAAATTAAGATAAACATGATTTGTCGGGAAAAAGGACTTTTTAAGTAAACACTTATTTGTTATTTATAGCGACGTTTCGTCCGTTGCTTGGGACTTTTTCAAGCTTTATAACTGTAATGGAATTATTCTATTTTTATATTAATTACCAAGGACAAAAAAGAAAAAAAGTCAATTGTAAATTAAGGATAAAAAACCCTACCTCAAAAATGGAATACACAATGTTCAGTGCATCTCATTTACTTTCTTTTATGAAGTGAAACTTCTTTAGCTAGAAGGAATTTGTTAGTAATTTTTGGTTTAAGGGGAAATGATTCGACGGCGGGGAACATAAAAAAAACCTTGGTAATGCGAAATTTAAGGGGAAATTATTCAACGCCGAGGGCAATATAAGCAAAACCTTGGTAATACAAAACTGATAACGCATCAATGAAACGAGCTCATAATTTTAAAGAAGTTTCACTTCCTCCATGAGCTTATGTGGGTGAGACACACACGTTTTTGAAGTGAAACTTCTTTAGCGAGGAGGAAATTAAATAAAAGTTCGAGTAACAAGTAATGTTTGTGATGAGAAAGGTTCCTTATTTGACATATTTTGTTTTTTGTAAAGAAGTCATCTAATGTCGTTTGCCTTTTTCTGTTTCGTTCAGCATGCTGACATTTATGAAAATTAAATAAAAGTTCGTGTAAGAAGTATGTTTGTAATAAGAAAGGTTTCTCATTTGACATATTTTGTTTTTTGTAAAGAAGTCATCTAACATCGTTTGCCTTTTTCTGTTTCGTTCAGCAAGCTGTTGTCGATAGCAAGATTGCGTCAATGACATTTCGTTTTGCCTTTGAACTTTTGTCAACATTTGAATCATTTTGTAGAAAATGATCCATAATTTACGTTATAGTTTTTAGAAACAGCGTTAAGCGAGATCTTAATGTATTGTACCTGAACATATCTTTTGATATCAATTGGTCCATTTAGTGCATTTGAATATACCGATTCATACTTTTTAATCAGCATTTGTTTATGACATTCTTCTGTTCGCGGCATAGCCAATACCATTACAGGACACAACCAGCGAATATTCAGCTCAAAAGCTGTCTTAATACTAAAATGAAATACGCATATTTTGTGTTCATCTGTCGCTTTTTCCAATTCCGAGAGACCTTGAAAAGATTAAAACTGCACTTATTGAAGTTTGGTAGCGATCGGATCAACAGAATTACTTTTTGTTGTTTGGCAATTTTGATTTTTGAGCATTCACAATTAAAAGCGTTTGAATTCGCGCAAATGCAATGCACGTTGAGAATTTTATGATAATGATTCTCATCTAACCATAATACTATTCACATTTTCACATAAACTGTAACAATAATATAAAGTCCGCTGGAGCATATGTCTATCTTTAAAGGTGCGCTTACCCGGGCAACTAAAATTGCTCAATTCCGGGCAATAGTGGTCAACTATGTACATCAGCAATTCACGGCGATGGCAACATGTAGCAATTGTTGCCAAAGATACCGCCACACAATATCACGCGATATGGAGCGACTTTGAAAAACTAGGCAATACAAGGCAATCATTCATACACTATAGCAATTCAGTTGAACTGTCGCTGCCTATGGACGAGGTTTTACTGGCAGCGGTGTGTAGTGCTTTTATTATAATAAGTTTAAAACGAAAAAAAAGAAAAGGAATAGACAGATTTGGGTGCGAACGTATCTAGCAAGACGAAAGCCACCTTTATTGTGTGATGATATGGACAATTATTTATTCAAAAACTTTACCAAAAGCAAAGAAAATTAAATGATAGCGGCGCATCTCATCCCTGTCACCACACGAAAGTGAAACCATGGATACGTATACGTATAGAAGAAAAATTGACTAAAATTTCCAAACCGTGTGGATATTCGGCAATTCATGTCCGCCACTTTGGGCAATAAGGAATATATGGAGCAATTAGAAGCAATATTGCCGAAACAATTGCCGCATTTTATTGAAATTGCTCCAGATTGATCTATTAATTGCTCCATTCTGTTGCCGGGCAATTATTACTCAAAGAATTGCTCGTGTAAAGGCACCTTAAGACAATCTACAAATCCGAACGAGCGCTTGTAGTAATATATAAACATAAAACTCGTGAACTATGATGTAAATATTTTCAAAATAAAATATGTTACAGCATGAGTCTCGTTATGTAATTAGTCACATGTATTTACTAAAGCACTTACTAAGCCCATAATGATTTCCCAACAATTCAGTGAGAGCGATAAATTCTCCTTTATTTGTCATTTCATGAAACTTTTCTTGTGAGATAAAATAATAATCTTGACCATCAGTTTCGTTGTCTTCCATTGGACGAGTCGTATAACAAATGCCTCGCTGAACTAAATCCGGTATTTTTGCAACTAATTTTCTTACTATATAATTAAAGCATGTATAAAATTATCTTTTGAAGCAAGAAATGTGTAAATCGATACAAAAAAAAATGTGAACCTCTTTCACATAAGTTCTCGGAGAAATTGAGACTTCTTTAGTCGTAGATGTTACTTATATATTAATTTCGTTTGAAATGTGGTACAATAACCTGAATTACATACAAAAATTAAAGTACAAATACGATAAATTCGTTATAAATAAAACTAATTGACAGAATAAAAACAGTTATTAGTTAAAAAAAGTCTTAAGTCCTCTTTTAAAAATTACCGTATTACCACTGTTTTTTTATATTAGATGGTAATGTGTTGACCATTTTAATGCAATTACATATATAAACATATAAATAGCGAACCTATAACGGCCTTATTGCTGCCTTGTGGCCCAACAAGGGCTATTAATGGCCGTGGTCCTTGGTCAGCAGGAACAATAGCAGCAGTAATATTGGGCTTATGAATTTGTTCAAGTATCATTAATTTGGCTTGTTGAGTTGCAATCAATAGCCAATTTGACGGTGAAAACCAACATTGGGCAGCAGTCTACAGAAAAAAAAATTAACAGAAGAATATTACCATTCCGTACCTCAAAAGGAAAACCCTTATAGGATCACTCTGTCCGTCCCTCTGTCATAGCCAATTTGCTCTGAAAATACTGGACCGATTAAGTTTAAACTTGGTACACGTATGTAAGTTGGTGACCCAAAGACGGACGTGTAACGTAAATAAATGAAATTGGGTGTAATATACTATTTTATTATTACCTTTTCTTCGATTCCAACTGGACTGGCATTAAAAAAATTGATTGATGGTAAAGAAAACAAAATGAAGTCTTTCAATCGTTTCCAGTCCATGATTGGGTTGTAAGATAAATCAAGCTCATTTAAATAGATCATATCCGACAAATAGCTGATATCCATTAGATTACGGATGTTGTTCTGGGACACGTCGATCTTTTTCAAGGTCGTTACTCCCTGGAGAAATGCAAGAGTCGGCAAATGATTGAATGACAACAACAACACTTCCATGTTGTACATTGTCCTGAAACCGACGTTGGGACCTTTTTCGGCGTGTTCCAGTTTGTTGTATCTCATGTCTAAATACTGGATTTTAAGGTCACTCAAATTTTCAATGCAACATATGTTATTCATGTAGAGGATTAGTGTTTTCAAATATCTGAAATGTACATGAATTTAAAAAAAATTAACTACTGTAAGGCCTCGTGAACGCTGTTTCAGTATTACGCGATTTCTAAAACAAAAGTTTAGCCACTATAACGCAAATTATGGATCAGTTTATACAAAATGATTGAAATGTTGATAGAAGTTCAAAGTCAACACGAAGCATCATTGATGCTATCGACAACAACTTGCTGAACGAACATTAGATGACTGCTTTACAAAAAACAAAATATGTCAAATGAGGAACCTTCCTCATCACAAACATAACTGCTTACACGAACTTTTGATTTGCATAAATGTTTTATGAACAAAAATCGATATTAGCAATTAATAAATCTATAATTAATGTGATAAAAAAGTATTTAACCATAAATGTTACAAAATTTTCTTATTCTCGGTTCTGTTTCACTTATGTCTATTATCAATGTATTGAGATGACCTCGTTTAGCGCTGTTTCGTATAACGCAGGAACTTATTGGAACGTATCTCCCGTGTGAAGCGGGATCTTACTGTATGTAGTTTCCAGATATCGTGATAGACTACAAAAACTCTCGATAATTACATTTTACCTCAAATTATGTAAACCTTCAATTTTCGTTATTTTATTATATGCTAAATCCAAATAAACGATTGACCAAAAATCCGACAGATCTCCAAGCCGAGTGACGTAATTATGAGAATAATTAACATATGTTAAATTCCACGGCGCTTTGAACGGTAACACGGATTCAAGGCAGTTATGAGAAACGTCCAAATACATCAAAAATGGACATCCACCTAAAGATGTTATATCGGAGAGTTTATTGTGACTCAGATCAACATATTGCAAATAATGGTGGAACGACATAATTCTGATATCAACCAAATCTTTGTCGGCCAAGTTGACCTTGGTTACGACATATTTATTCTTCTCCGGACACCTGTCCAGGTAACTCGTACATGTTGACATAATACGATCGGTTAAAATGCCTTCTTGCTCCATTTCGTTTAATACTAAATCGCAATATGTACGAATGCTGACTATCGGTCTTTTGACGTCCAACCATGGATTAGGATCTATTCCAAACGTGCCCCAAGTTCCACCTAAAAGATTAATGTATCAAAGTTTTTGGCAGGTCACATGGCTGTCGTGGGGAACGATTTGGTTGACACTGCGGCTGAGGACGCTGCAAATAATGGTGAAAAAGTGTTTTGCGTTATCGATGATGACCGTAAGAACGGATGTAGATTGGTCTTTTATTCTATAATACTGTGGAACAACGTAGAATGTGTCACATATTACATATATAAACCAGAAATATTTATATCAAAAATAAAAAAATCTCTAATGTTGTAAGACATTTTGAAGTTAAAAAATCTTTAAGCTGTCACAATTGTTAAGATTTTTTATCTCATTCGGCAGTTTGTTATATATTTTGATGCAAGTACAGACCTAAACTTTCTTCAGAGCAAGTACTGTTTACGTCTGTTATTAGTTCAAAAACATCATCCTTTTTCAAATTTTCATTACTTTTCTGTTCGTCCCTGGTACTACAAAATAGAGAAATAGTTTTCTTTTAATTATGATAGTTTAGAGTTTAGACCACGAGTATAAAAATCGATACATATACAGCAGGGATTCCCAAAGTGCAGCCCGCAAAGCCTGTGAATTCGGCCCGCAATATCGATACGATATATTATATTTTTATTAAAAAATAAATAAGTAAAATAAATAATAAATATGACAAATAAGATACAATAAAATATTTTAATATTTTTAAAAAATTCTTACAGAACTGTAACCATAATCGTGGTTATTGTTTTGATTTTATTCCGTTTTTTTTTTTGGCCCGCCAAACAAATCGGTAATATTAAATTGGCCCGCCTAAGAAAAACTTTGGGAACCCTTGATATACAGGTTTCTTTCCTGGATTGTTTTCTTGGATGGTATATTTGCAGCCTAATCGAATGATTAAAAATTTACAAAACCTTCGCATCAAAACGAAGCATTAACGTATTAAAAATGCTTCAAAATAAACTAGAAATCTGTGGAAATCTTTGAAATTAATGCTAACAAAATAAACTAGAAATATGTATTATTCTTCCGATATGTCTTTTAGCCAAGTTTTTACAGTTTATTTGATCTAAATAATCGATTTAAAATCAGATAAAAACAAGAAAATGAACATATAACTTTACACAAAATTTTGTGCGGAAAAAATTAAATTCGAATAAAAATATTGAACACACTAAATTTGTCACTATTTTCAACATACGTTCGTGAAGAAAAAACTTCAAAATGTTAATTGGCCTCCCCGTAATTCGAAATCTCGTGGCGTGTTGTAAAAAAATATTAGTGAATATCACATTGTTTTTAGAGTTCCGTACCTCAAAAGAAAAAAACGGACTCTTAAAGGATCATTCGTGTGTCTGGCACCCTTTCACAGCGAATTTGCTCCGAGCTACTGGACCGATTGAGTTGAAATTTCGTACACATATGTAAGTCGGTGATTATTAGATGGACGTGTAACGTAAATAAATGAATTTTGAACATGGGGATCATTTTTGGGGAAAAAATTGCAAAATTAAAAAAAAAGTTTGTCATACTGTACGGTGTGACATATCAAATGAAAGAGCTTGTCATAAGGGTCTCAAAGATAATTTATAATTTAAAAATAAATAGTTTTCAAGTTATTTAAGAAAATAGGTGAAAATGTACCATTTGCCCCCCTTTATCTCCTACTAGACCGATTGAGTTGAAATTTAGTACACATATGTAAGTCGTGTAACGTAATTGAATAAATTTTGAACATGAGGGTAATTTTTGGGGAAAAATTAGGAAATTAAAAAAAAAGTTTTGCAAACTGTACCGTGTGACATATCAAATGAAAGAGCTTGTAGTAAGGGTCTCAAATATATTTTTTTATATTTTTAAAATAAATAGTTTTAAAGTTATTTGAGATAATAGATGAACAATTGACCGTTCCCCCCCTTATGTCCGAAACTATTGAGCCTAAAATTTTGAAAAAAATAGGCAATGTCGGGTCTCACCCATAGTTTACAGGAAAACCTAAACGAAAACCTGAAGTCTTAAAGTACTCACGGAAAACAGATTAGTACGAAACTCTCTTCTCGCGAGTTCGACTCGCACTTGACCGGTTTTTTTATTAAAATTTTAGGGCAGAAATATATGTTTTTTTGAAATGTTAAGCACCAAGCCAAATGTTGTGAAGCTTTCTGCTTAAACACAGCTAATAAAAGCAGTAATAAAATGTAGCTCCCAAACGGCTGAACCGATTTTGATTAAGTTTTTTTATCATTTATTGAATGAAAATCAGTAATAAATAACTTTTTATATTGAATCTAAAAAATACCTTTCTTCAAAAAAGTTAATTTGGGATTCAGGGCACCATAAAACCGATTCCTCTTTCGGTTCTTCATTTATAATTGTACAATCTTGATCAGAAAGTTCAACACTCTCAAGAGTGTCAATAGGAGACTCTGAGTCTGATTCTGATATTTGCCGATACTCATTTGAATCATCATTAATTTGAAATCTTGGTTTAAACATTGCATAAATATTAAAATAATCACAAAATAAAATATATAAAACTGACAGAAAAAAAAGTGTTTGTGTTTCGTTTCTATAGCCTCCAAAAATAAGTTTTTCGGCAAGATGTAAAGAAATGTTTAACCTACAATATTTAAACGAATGTTATCCAGGATTGTTCTATGAATTGTGTAATTCTTTATGTTATGTAAACTGATATTGTGGAAATTGTAAACGGATACAGGGCCACTCTGCTTTGAGACAGGATAGATTGTAAGAAAATGTTTAACCTATAGTATTTAAACAATTCTTCTTCAGTGTTAAGTTCTATGAATTGTGTAATGCTTTATGTTATATAAACCGCCTATACTGATATTGTGGCGATTGTAAACGAATTCAGGATCCACGGGCATTCTGTGTTGAGACAGGATAGATTGTAAGAAAATGTTTAACCTATAGTATTTAAACGAATCTTCTTCAGTGTTAAGTTCTATGAATTGTGTAATGCTTTATGTTATATAAACCGCCTATACTGATATTGTGGCGATTGTAAACGAATTCAGGATCCACGGGCATTTTGTGTTGAGACAGGATAGATTGTAAGAAAATGTTTAACCTACTGTATCTAAATGAACCTTATTCAATGTGTTATATTGTTCTATGACTCGTGTGATGGTTTTTGTTATGGAAACTGCCAACTGGATATACTGATATTGAAGAGATTGAAAGCAGATGGAGTTCACATCGATTGTGTTGCTGAATTAAATATACTTAAATATGCTTTATTGTGATATAAATTTACTTGGTTATTTTTTTCTAAAATCTTTATTGTCTGGACATTATGACTACGCAGTTATTTTATTATTTAGTTTGTTTTTTATTGCAGAAAATATTAATTAAAAAGTGCAAAATAAGCGAGGGGAATTCAAATTTGCGAAACGCGGTTCCGATTAATCTACGGACTTTAGTAATTCACTAACATCAGCGCTATGTGTCCATAAAATGAATTATAGTGTGTACCCGTTTTTGTCGATGCAAAAATTATGAAAATGTCACCCTCTGTATATCTTCTTCAGGCATGCAGCCATACATGCATCCCTCCATGTCTAGTTGCATACTAGTCTGAACAAAAATACTACTTTAAGGTAGTTGTCGTGGTACAATATTGTCAAAAAGTTATAGATTATACGCGCCACAAAAGTATAATAGCTTGTAGCCAAGTGATCCATAATTTGTACGCAAGACTATACCCGTGGAAACGTAACCCATACAGTATTTATATGCATGTATACTTTTCTATAAATTGTTGAACTTTAAACCGTTATTTATAAATAATTAGACGGCCAAAAACTCTTTCTTATTTTTTTTAAACTCATGACAAATGCATTGAAAGACTGTCAGTTTTTGGAAAGTTTCTGACAGTTAGTTCTTTTTTTATAAATAAGAAACTGGTTCAGAACTACAGAGATCGTATACAATCAATGTTAATTATCCAATTTTTAATTGAATTTATCTCGGATTATATACGGTCGATCGACTTCAAATTTTCAGGGTAATTGTTTTATCATGTCCTTAAGGTATTATACAGTTTAAGTGAATTTTATAATATTCATTTTAACAGTGAATTTTATAATATTAATTTGAACAATGTTATGTAGTATTTTTAATGTTTCATCACGTCTGTTGAAAATGTATAAATTGTCCGAATTATATTTAATATGTAATTTGTAATTGTAATTGACGTTTTCTATAAGAGTGTATCATCTCTCATCAATTGAAATAAATAGCTAATTATTATTATTACTATTATTATCAGACCCCTCTTTTCCACTGGGCACTCTGAGTAAATGCTCAGGACCCCGCAATCGATGGGGCCCCCATCCATAACCGATACTGCTGACAAATATATTAATAATGTATTTGTTATTTACTGATTTGCTTAGTAATTGCGCTCTTTTTTTAAGAAAAAATAGTTTTCTCTAATAGTCATAGGAGCTTCATTATCCTAAAGTGTCCAGGGTCTCCAATAGGTTAAAGATGGCCCTGACTATTAAATTTTTTGACTTGTTATAATCAAATTAATGTTTTAAGGCTATGACGAATAAATTATCTATCTACACCCAATCCCAATTATGGCGTAACTATAACCGTTTGAGGCCCGTGGCAAATTCATCGGATGGGGCCCTGTCTCTCTGTAATAAAGCTTAACCAACGTTATAGTTAATTTTTTTATAAATCACCATGTGAAGTAGGTAGTACAAACGCTATTATAATTAGTTGATTTTCGAGCAATTTTTAATTTATAGAGCATAATAACAATTTTAGTTTTAATACAAAATTCCTTTTTTAGGGCTTTTTGTCCAGCAAAAGTGTTAATGACATCATCAAAGTTCAAATTTCGGGCCATGGAAAGTTCGATGAATAGAATAGCTAAGTTGCGGCGATTTTTAAACTGTCTCGTCTTGATTCCAAGTTGATTTTGCCTGAACCTTTGCTATTTATTTTTCAAATTTCAATATAAAAATCCTCACGTCTTCTAGAAATTTTGATGAATTATTACACCTGAGTATTATTTTACAGCAAGAGAGAAACCATTGTTAGAGAGAGAATGAGCACACCATGTAATATTAACGCCATGATAGCTACGTTCGTAGTAATATGTCTACTTCCCACTAGATGTCACGACAAAAATAACACCGATGTATTATTATTTTATCGAAATAATACAATAATTTCTATTAATTAACAAAATGTTTAATGTTTTAGTCAGTTATATCTGAAAGGAAACGAGAAAACTTAGTTTGATCAGTAATAACTTATCGACTTTTCAATTTTTCTTTACCCCCTCTTACGTCGATATAACATCTGTAAAACAGCTGACAGTCGACAGATCAGTCATTAGAAAGGCTGCTCTACTGTCAACATCTGATTTTGAATGTTCGTTTTAAAGTCAAATAAGTTGAAGAAAAAACCATTTTCAGCGAAAATGTTTAATGTGAGAAGTAAAGACAATAATATTATAATCGTTTTATAGCGAATAGTTGATGTGTTGAGTGCGTCAAGTTGAAAACAAAAGGTAAGAAATATGTAATAATGGCAGACACTGTATTATATTGGTATCCATTTTGTTATTCCAATTAATAAAGAAATAATCCTGGGTATTGTAACAAATTACAATAATATATATTATTTAGCTTATGTAAATTCATTTGATTAACAAACATAAATTCATTACTTAATATATATATCTACTTTCATTTTTTTTTTGTTACATGAATTATGGGTGAGACTTTTATTTCTGTTTTATATGTAAACAATTAAAGAATATTATTTGTAAACTGTGTAATCTCGTAGTCATAACTCAATAATAAATCATGTTTTGTTGATTTTAAAATATATCTTTTCTTTATCATTGAAATAAAGTGAATCAAAATATTTTTAGTCAAGTTTATTGGAATTGTAATCCTGTTTCCACAAAGTATTTATTATGTATTATTTTTATTGAACACAAATCTCAATTTTACTTGAGTAAAAAAATTTGCATTGTATTATAATTTGACGTAACCTATTTGTATTTTATTCTCTAGGTTTAAAACGAACTAGAACCTAGTAATTATTTTGTTGTAATGCGGACTTTTTCATTTACGATATATTGTGTCCCATTGTAGACTTGATTTTGAAACTGAAATGTTATTTTGATGTCAAAAATTTACATTTGCATCGTGAATATATGAAAAACACTAAATGCAGAGATATTTGTATTTCTGCCTCATACTTAAAATCAAAATCAAAAACGACGTTAAAAATAAGTGAAATATGTATTGTTTTATAGCTAAATATATCGTTTATTTTTAAACGTAAAAAAAGTGAACTAAAATAATCGCATATATTATATGATATTACAGAAATAACATACCTGAAATGGATGTATTTATTTAAAATAAACAAGCACAGATATATTTGTTAAACTAAATTATTATTTAAACAATAAAATTGTGACAGTACATAATACAAAAATGTAAATACAGTTTGCAATTTTTAATTGTTTATACAATTCAGTTCTGTTTTTCAGCATTTTAAACGTATTTTGAGTGAAAAAAATGTACTTTGTTACATAATTCCAAGATCTTTAAGTGCTAGTTTTGTATAACAGGAAATATTTGATTAATTCTTTCTTCTTGAATGTTACTTTATGATTTTTTCTTATCCACTCTTACAGCGTCTTAATAGATTCGGTTTACACATTTTTTCGCACATTTTTCATAAGATTTCGTCACTACTCTTTATTTATTAAACTTTTGATTTGAAATTGCAGTTTTTCACTTAAAACTCTTACGCAAAATTATTATTTCATAAAAAAATCTTTTTTGTTTTGGAATTGAAATGTCGACAGGGAATTACCGTGGTGATACAATAATTTAAAGATTGCAACTTTGTCTCAATTAATTGTGACAGAACTTGTGTCAACTTAATTTCCCAAATATAACTCTTGGTTAGTTTTAAAGGTAAAAAATTCAAAAGTGCTATTTGCACCCGGAGGAAGCCGGGCCGGTCCGCTAGTTATCATAATATTGTATTGTCATCAGACCTAAAGGTGTGTACCAAATTTCAGATCAATCGGTCAACAGGAAGGAGGTAAAATTTCAATCACTAGATTTGACCCACACAAGACTCAAACTAAGCAAGCTAAATAAAACCGATTAAAATAACATATATTGCTGTTATAATCATTTGGAAAAAGGTTTTAAACATAAAATTCGATATTGGTTCTATGTTCTTAAAACGTGAATTTTATAAGGAAAAAGTAAATCTTATCTCTGTCACAATACAAAGTTCTATTTTTGTGATATATATCGAAATACTTAGATACTAAATAACGATACTATAAAATCTATTCAATTCCTTTTGTATCATTGTTTTATGTGCATTACTTTTCTGTATGCATTTCTAACTAAAAAAGAGCATTCCTTCAAATTTATATCACTTTCTAACTAATTTAACTTTACATAAGTTAAAGCGAGACAGAAATTTAACACGGCTGTAAAATTCCAAACATTGCCTATACAAAATTTCACCATATAATGTTGTTGGACAATCTTTACAATACCTACTAGAGATGGGATATTTCGATTGAAAATTGTCGAACTATTCGATTATTAAAATACCCCGAAAGGTTATTCTAAATCATCGAGTGAATTGTATACCTATAATAGAATCTCCAGTATTAAATTATTATACTACGTTATTTATTTACTCTTCAAAACACTGCATGCAATTGTCTCTCTCTGATTGCATTTCGCTGTCTTCAATATGTGATTATTTAGTCTTTTATCTGCCACTGTTCTATCTCAAGTTTTATAATCGATAAATCATTCGAATGCGTAGACAGATATAATGAATTGTGTTTTCACTCGCGTTGTACCACCACTCGAGGTAGTACGAAATACGATTACTTGAATCTTTTATCTGCGTCTACACTTTGAAGCACCATATGTTGATTACTCTCTCACAACTGGCAATCGAAATTCGAAACCCCCATAGCTAAATTCATTCGTTATAATAATCACATCAAAAGGATTGGGTTTTTACTCAATTCGTTATTATCATACATCGGCTGAAGGAGTCGTTTCGATTATCAAAATTATTCGATTGTTCCCCTGTCCTCTGTCACTCAATTGTTAGAGTATTGGCAATTTTAACGTTAGAAACGATAACAGTACCGAATATTCGTTTATATTATATTGTCTTCCGTGTGACCTGAATCTATATGCGGCATGGAAAGTTCCAAACTCCGCGTTTACAGCGCAACAAATGTGGCGATGAGAACGCTGTGAGTTGATTGCAACAGAAACCACTGATCTCTAATAATTATATGGCCTTAAGTTCCTTGAAAGAGACGTATTGGGGGGAAAGCTTTGAATGACAACTTATTATACCTACATGCGAGGTGTGGCTACAGAGACAAATTAACAATCTCGGGCGCCCTAGGCCTTTTAGTAGTATAGCCGCCCTTTTCTGCTGATTTTGAACCTTTCCGATTAACGCTGATGACCTCAGCTGTTGACCGTCTATAATCTACAATTTCTTTCTTTCTCGAAGGACCACTCGTGCCAGATCAGTAGTACTTTGTGTGTTAGCTAAACACGCATATATACAGTAACCTCGGTATAACGAAGCTGAAGGGAATTAGAAAATATTCAAGTAATTCGTTAAAATGAAGTTTGTTATGTAGAGGTTAGGTGGGTCTAAAGTTCGTTGTAACAAGGTAAGAAGATTATTTTCTTCTGAAAAATTATCTACTTTAAAATTGTGGTCAATGTACTTGCGGGAATTTCGAACTCTTTAGCGATGTCTAATTTTTTCTTTGTAGGATTCTCGTCTACATACTTAATGATTTTTTGGTTTCTTTGCGACGGTTAAGGAACACCTTTTTCGTTTCTCAGCCGTTGCGACTTTAAATTTACTAACAACAGTGACCAACAGCAGTGTTTACATTACTTTACATCAAACAACAATGATTGTCTTACGATAAATTTAACGTGTCGAGATATGGAATTGTTGTTGTTATTGTGGAATGGTGTGTGATTGATTGGTAGGATACGTTATGTAAAGGTTATAAGTTGACAAAAATCGTTAAATAGAGATAAATTATACTTTTTATTTATATTCTGCAATGATTGAAAACTCGTTTTAAAGAAGTTTTTAACTAAAATTATTCGTAATGTAGAGGTATATTTTGCATTAACTCTTACGGGCAAGTTCTAGGAGATTTCGAAGAATTTGTTAAATCGAGGAAATCGTTATATTGAGGTCCGTTATATGAAAGTTACACTGTATATATTTTTAAACACCGACCTCAAACTTCTAGAGTTACCTCGCGACGTAGTCTAGTTAGCACCACAGTACATTGGGAAATTATTGAAGGTCCGAAAATAGAAAACCAAATTTTTCAAGATTACTAGAAACTAAGGTTGGGCGTTAGCATTGTTGAAACTGGCGATTGCTTCCGTCAACGATGCCCATGGCTTGGTTTGTCAATTATTGTTATCTCAACTGTTTGGAAAAGACTCCACAAGCCTACTTACCCCGTCCTCTTATGCGTCTCGCCTTGTCACACCTTCAACAATGCTAACGTCCAACCTTAGTTTCTAGTAATCCTTGAAACATTTGTTAAAAATTTGAATTTTTGTATTCGGACCCAAATATAAGTTGTATTTTAGGTTACTCCACAAGATCACAATATTTATATTTGTATTCGTTTGTTTATTTGTATACAGTTATAAGATTTTAAAAATAAAAGAAAAACTTGACGTAATAAATTTTTTCAACGGAGAAGTAAATTTATAGATGAAAAATTTACAACACGTGTTTAGACTAGAATTCTGATGCGTGAACGGTTGGAGATATTTAAATCTACGTATTTGAGAGGAAATGTGGCCTTGGTTCTTGCGTTTGTTTTATGTATAGCTAATATCTATTCGTTAATTTCTTTGCCAATAATTCTACACCATTGTAAATTCATTGTCAAGCATACCTCCGCTGTTGTTTTGTTTGACGATTTTTACCAAAATATTGTTTTTTAACAGAATGGCCTTTACTCTGACAGGTAATTAGCCAGAGCTAGTTTCTAATTGAATTTGAAATAAATAAAGAAACGTTTGATTGATTTTTCCAAAATATAAATACTTTTGTTAAATGATGTTTCTAACTCAACTTCCCTATTCCTTCAAGTTTTACTTAGCACATTTTTTTTTTGAATTTTTACTTATCTATATTATAAAGAGGTAAAGGTTGTAGAAGTAATCTCCGAAACTACTCCACTGATTTCAAATCTTTTTTCACCAATATTTAGAACGGACCTTCAGGATGGCCATAGGCTATATATTATCGCGTTAAATTTAAAGCGCTTTTCATGGAAACCAATCTATACTGATATCATAAAAGAGGTAAAATTTGGAAATTTTAATGTAGTAGGTAATTTCTGAAACTACTCATCCGATTTCAATTTTTTTTTTTCACCAATATTTAGAGTGGACCTTCAGGATGGACATAGGCTATATATTGTCGCGTTAAATTTAAAGCGCTTTTCGTGGAAACCAATCTATACTGATATCATAAAAGAGGTAAAATTTGGAAATTTTAATGTACCTAGTAGGTAATTTCTGAAACTACTTATCCGATTTCAATTTTTTTTTCACCAATATTTAGAGTGGACTTTTAGGATATTATCAAAAACCAAATTTCTCTTGTGATAAAAAAGAGGAACGACAGGTTTATGATTAGCTTGTAAGCGACAAAAAATAAATCCAGCCCTGATTCTAATTCTGTATGAAACAGGTATCCAAACGAAACGCACTTATTTTTAGACGGCACACTTAAAAAGAATATAACATCTTATTTCCTCATTCTCTCCGCCGTTAATTATGCTTTTTTTTTCATTAGAAATAGATTTTTCCTCAAAAATATATTCGACTTATAATTTATATAATCTTAGCATGGAATATCCCCTCCCAAAAAAAACACCCGACTGCCAAACAAGCTGTTGAATAAAAGCCCCTTATTTGTGTCAGAGACTGTATTTTGTTTTCCTTTTTTTGTGTTTTATGTAATTATTAACAAATTAAATAAATTCTTTGATAAAATAAAATTATTGTAATTTTTGCTAAACGCGTTGCATTAAAAACCTTTTTCAAAGAAAGTCGTTTATTATTTTTCAAATAACCTACAACATAAGCCAAACACGCTTTTGACAAAATCCACACAATTGCTATTTCGCACAATTACTGTTTTCCATCAACCACACTTCCCGTTATTTTTCTGCATTTTTAAACTTCAACTTAAGAGCAATGGGCGAATGAAGGAATCATATAGGATAAGGGTAGGCAATTTTTGAACTAGGACTTTGACAGATAATCGGCCATGACCTCGAATAAGAAACATCTCGATATTAATCTGGAATTAATTGAGGAAAACCGTGGAAAACCTCAACAAGATAGCCAGTATAGGAATTACCATTTCTTGGCGAGAGGCATTAGGAAAAAGTCCCAACCACATTTGCCTCCGCTGGGATTCGAACCCAGTACCTCCCGAGTCTAGTGCTCTCACCACCACACTGCCGCGCTCGAATTGTTTGCCAAAATTATCGAAAGTATATCAGATCAGAATACTGTAGGTCAGCATTAATCAAAATTACCACGACAAACCTCTCCAAATAGCGTCCTAAGTTGATTCTCTAGTTTTTACTCTAATTGGTGTGTGCATCATGTCTAAAATACAGATGACCTCAGCTGTTTAGCATCTATAATTCTTCTTCTAAAATGCTGCAGGTATGCACCGTACTGCACATTTCATTAACTTTGATTTGAGAGTTAGATATGAGCGCATTTGGCTCGAAATTACAATTTTTTTTCAAAGTATGCCAAAACTCTTCCCGGGTAAATTATCGGTTTGCTGGCACAACGGATTTTGACTTTAACATGTATAAATAATAACAAATAAATAAAGACATTAGAAAATTCTACAAAATGTTTTATTAAATTATTTCTCGACAAGCGTTTCGGACAATAAGTCCCTCCTCAGGAATATAAAATATATATTGACATATACATCTACCAAGTGCCGAGTTAAAAATGCGACATGACTCGAAGTAACCCGATAGGACTTGCACCATGAACCACTAGACGCTTGTGTGAAAAATCAGTGCAAATTGTGTATAAATAATGTACAGGTCGCACAACTCGGTACAGCAAAAAAGAGCATCTGCGTACCCGGAAATCCTATCTCGAAAGAGAACGCGAATAATGAACTTTCACGTGAGTCATCAGTCAGATTTTGTACTGACAAAACGAATGTTAATTGTGTATTTTTGTTTTGTTTTGTTATTAAATAGTAGGAGAGCTGTTAGACATTTTTGGGTAGGTATTGGAGGCACTGTGAAAATTTATACAATGCCTATTTAGTAATACCTGAATACAAAAACACAAACCTGGCTGAAAGGTAGCGGGGCTTTACCGACCCTAAAATTTTTAATCACCTGGCAGGTAGAATGTCCCACTGAAACTACCTGTTCGTTCGGCAAGCTGTTGTCGATAGCAAGATATTGCATCAATGACACTTCGTCTTGCGTAACTTCTATCAACGTTCGAATCATTTTGTGTAATTTAAACTTTTGTTTTTAGAAACAGCGTAATACTGAAATAGCGTTAAGCGGAGCAGCGTTAAGAGAGGTCTGACGGTATTTGAGTCTTAAATGTTATTTTAATTTCGAAAATGCGATGCTAGTTTTATTCATCTAATCTTTGTATTTACGCAAATTCGCTTTAGACTTAGACCTTTGTTCTATTATTAAGTTTGCACAGAGATAAAATTATCTGGTGTCAGGTATAAGACACTTAAGTAAAAAATTCCAGCCAATTGGGCAACAAGACCACTCTATATATAACTTCAAAAATAATTACATTTGTTTATATTATATTACAGTACCTGGGAGACCGGGCTTTGCTCGAGCTAATGGATTGTTTTAAAGTTTTTGACATGTGAGAAAGAAAGTTTATGAAATATATCAAAAAAATTATAATGTGCCTCACCCTTATAAGCTCACATAAGAAGTTTAACTTTTTTTGTTTTAAATATTATTCCCAAGTTTAATTTTTTTTTTGTGAAACTAATTAATAATTGACTTTTTTTCTTTTTTGTCCTTGGTAATTAATATAAAATTGATTTGTCGGGAAAAAGGACTTTTTTCCCGACAAATCAATTTTATACTAATTAATAATATTTACACATACTCAGCAACATACTATAAACTTCTGTCCTTGTCAGTTTCATGTAATTTAGGAGACAGATTAACTTCCCCTTTATTTGCCATTTCTACTTCCCCTCGATGTCTTACTTTTTTCAAATAGATTCGTCGCTAAAGAAGTTAAACTTCAAAAATTCAAGAATGCATCATACATTAGGGAGCGTTCATAAACCACGTAGCCCTATTTCAGCCTCAATTGAAACCCCACCCTCCCTCCATGTAGCCTTTCCCACCTATCTGCAAAACTACTGACCCTAAAATTTTGAAAAAAATACAAAAAATAGTTCTTTACTTCTAGATTACAGTAAAACCTACAAGAAACTCTCTCCAGGCCAAGTCAACTCGGTTTTGTCCCCTTTTTTATTTAATTCAAAGACTCAATTTGTACGTGGGATTGAAAATCTGTCATTACATAACTTGATTTGTACATTTTTTTCTATGTACATGTATGTTTTATTCCACACCTATTTGTAAAACATAATATACATAATATTTATGCATTAGGTTTTCATGCGTTTAAAACATCCTTGAAAATCAGCTGTTTGATATAAGTGTGAGCTCCATTATGCATACCAGGTGTTTAAGGTAAATGATCCCTCAAATTGTAAAATATGCTCTCGGGAAATTTCGAACTGTGGTCGCATAATTCTTTTTAATACTGTTTTTTTATTAGCTATGATTAAGCTTTAAGCTTCACAAAATTTGGGTTTCTGCTTAAAAATTTCAAAAAACATTAATTTTTGCCCTAAAACCTGATATTCGTCATTTCTTCTTACAGCACGTCACGAGATTTCGAATTACGGAAAGGTAAATTGACATCTTAAAGTTTTTTCTTTACAAACTTATGTTTAAAATACTGACAAATTTGGCTTGCTCAATATTTTTTTTCAAATTTAATTTTTTCTGTACAAAAATTTGTTTGAAACTTGTGTTAATTTTTGCGTTTTTATCAAATTTTAAATTGTTTATTTAGATCAAATAAACTATAAAAAACTGAGCTAAAACAAGAATGATACATGTTTCGAGTTTCTAGAGTGAATAAGATTTTCTATAGAAATTGGAGTTTTCTTAAATGTAAGCACTTTTTACAATATCCAAAGGATAGTGCTCTGAGGCTGAAAAAGGAAGGATATTATTTCAACAGTAGAACAACAATCTTTGGTTACATTATTGAGGATGGAATCTAGTAGCCAACCTTCTGGAGCTCATAAGAAGATCCAGATTATTTGCTGGTTAGTTCCAGTAAAAAGGGGAAGCCCAAAAATCCTTTCAGTGTGTGGTGCATTTGGGCCAAGCGAGTGAAAAACGGAGCCTATTGAACAGCTGGTAAACGAAAACTCTTTATACACTTGACCTAGGCACTTAGACACATTGAACAAAACAAGCAACGACTGCCAAATAATCGTTTACCGGCGTCTGTTTGTTATATTTTAATGATATTTTATGCAGAATTAAAAAAACAGCTCAATTATAAATAGGAGGTCTCGATCTTCACCTTTTTTTTAAATAAGTTACTTCTGTTTTCATTGATAATAATTTGCTTACCAATATTAATTTTTATACTTTCACTAGCTGTTACCCCCGACTTCATCCGCGTTGGATTTTTTACTTTCTAAATTCGTGTTGTAACCTAAGGACCTATACGTATTGAAATATTCAAAAAAGTTGAACGAATGAAAGGATGTCTTATTTTTGGTAAACTGCGTTTTTGGTTTAGCCATCTTTCGCTAAGACAAATCTATGTATTGCAGCGTTGCCAGACGCCCGATTTTGGCGGGACATCCCGATTTTTAAATAAAAATTAAATGTCCCGCGCGGGACAGGTTCAGTCCCGCTTTTCGGGGAAAACTCGACCGTGCGTAAATAATTATTCTCTTATTGTAAGTTGGAATTTGTAACACTCACTCCTCAGACTATTGTTTGAAACGCCATATTTTGCTAGTGAATAAAACTTTTTTGATTTTGGTTTCTGTTTTTTTTATTTTTTTATTCAGAAGACGAATAAGACTCAACTATTTAACGATAGGGTAAATCTGATTTAAAATATCATATTTTTTTTGAAATACATTTTCTATGGCTATTTTTGCTATCTATTGTCACGTAAACGTAATTTGAACTCAAATAAAAAGATAAATATTTAAAAACTTCTGATTATATACGTTTTTTACTATGTCCCGCTTTCGATGAAAGAATCCCGTTTTTTTCAATCAAAAAGTTCCAAAATCCCGACTTGGCAAAAAAAATCTGGCAACGCTGATTGAAATATTAAAAAGTTGAACGAATCAAAGGATATCTTATTTTTGTAAACTGCGTTTTTGGTTTTGCCATCTTTTGCTAAGACAAATCTGTGTATTGAGAAATCTGACCCCAAACCTGTCCGAGCCATAAATTTACTACCCCTAACCATGACAATGTTTTTTAACACTTACAAACAAATAACTAAAAAAATACGGATTGTAGCTTTTGGACTCGATAATTAAAAAAAACCCGGGTCGCAGTGCCAAAACCCTGCCGACAATATAGTGTATTTGCTAATATAGGCAGTGTGGCTTTGTTATGCGAACTTAAGTTGGTTTTTTGGGCAAAATAAAAATTTGGCTTCTTAATACACCCCTTAAAAGAACATTTTTTTCTCAGTTGCAATATTATTATCTATCGAACCTCTATACCAAATTATATACAACTTTCAGAAAATAATTCACTATCTGTAAACTAGTATTTTCAAAAAATTTGTAAGTCCGGTCCTGTCGGCCCGATTTTATTAAAATTTTAGGAACACTTTTTAATTACTACTAAAGGGTTAAATATCAATATTGAAACGATTCTGAGAATTTTTTCGGTATTTTGGGCCCAAAAACATTTTTCAACCCCTAAAAACTACCCTTAAAATGCCCCGATTACGCCCATTTTAAATAGGCTTCTTGCGGTGATGGATTTCAACACGTGGGCCAAATTTCGTTAAAATCAATTAACTCTTTCGAAAGTTATTGCCCGCACACACATATATATATATACGTATATATATATATATATATACATATATATATAAACATTTCCAAAAATGGTGCCAAAGTGTTTAGGAGGTTATGAAACGTCGAGAAATTTTGGTCCGACCCCTAGGTCCCGCCATCCGACCGACGCCAATAGTGTATGTTGCCATATGGCAAATACACTAACTAGGTTCCATCAGAGGGAGGTCAAAAGAAAGGCTGCGTTAGGCTATATATGAAAGGTTCCAGAAAGGCTGAAATAGGGCCACGTGCAGGTTTATGGACGCTCCCTAGTTACCATTCCCCACTAGTGGAGTTGGAATGGTAAAAAAACCGGCCAAGTGCGAGTCGGACTCGCGCACGAAGGGTTCCGTACCATTATCTATAAAACCGGCAAAAAAATCACGTTTGTTGTATGGGAGCCCCCTTAAATATTTTTTTATTCTGCTTTTTTTTTAAGTATTTGTTGTTATAGCGGCAACAGAAATACATCATCTGTGAAATTTTCAACTGCCTAACTATCACGGTTCATGAGATACAGCCTGGTGACAGTCTTAGTAATAGGGTCTCGTTTTATCCTTTGGGTACGGAACCCTAAAAATCAGAACAGTCTATATAAAATAATACGCGGTTAGAGCCAAACAGTCTATTGATGATTGTTTATATTATATGTATGGACTATAGGTATCTCTTTTCCACTAATGCAGTCGTTTCCCATACATTCCACTGATATTTAACGCATGGATTTTGAATAGCCGCCATTGTATGAATAATAATAATAGTAATAAATGGCGTCATATATAAAAATAGTTACATATCATATCAAGGGGGGAAAAGGGTCGGAATATTTCTGATACTACAACTTATAAGAAATATTGTCAGAAATTTTGAAGTCATTAGGAGCAAAACTTTTCGAGTTACAGACAATTGAGTCTCCGGGCGCTTGGTCTTTTATGCTCTATTTTATTCGTGTATCTAACTTCAATCGCGTTTTTCTCAAAACTTTTTTTAAGTCGGTAGTCAAAATTTCTCGAAAACCGTTGGGCCGATTTCGTTTAAACTTTGCGCACTTCTTTTACATACTAAATACTCGGTTCTGAACGAAGGATTTTTTTTCCAATAACAACTTATTTTTTAAATAAACAATAAGGGCAATTTTTGGCAAAAATCAGAGTTTTTTGATAGCACCTTTACCAAAAATTCAAAAATGAATATTTTGTTGATTCCTTCGTTCAAATCAAAGATAAACTTAGGTACTAATGAAATCTTGTTTTTTTAATTTTAAATGAACCAGTCATGAGTTATCCTGACTTCAGCATGGAAACTTTTTTTTGACGTAACTCGGTTCTGACCACTACCACTGACTTATTTTTCAATATTTTTTTATGAAAATTTATTAGAATATTCTTAGCATAATAATGTAGCAATAATGTAACAATTTTTTTTCAAATATTAATAAAAAATAAGCTATTCTGAAAAAAAAAATCACAAAAATATGCTTTTTTTGTATCTCAAACCCTTTTCCCCCCTTAAATATTCATGAATGCTATATATACATAAGATTTTAAAGTGCGCTCATTTTTTTTTGAAATTATTTATGTCTTAATTGCCAATTGGATTAAACAATTTACCACCAGCATATCTTGGGGATTTAGTAGAAGAATAATTTATAAAAAAGTCATTATGTATTAAGTTTTTTTTGTCTAGTTAGGCACACAATCAAGATAAGAAATGTTCTTTTTAACATAAAGCAAAATCTTAAATAGATATATGGAGGTAACAGTTAATGGGCAAGGAGATTTGAAAATTGGTCTGCATGTCTCGTTGTTTATTAATTAAATATTGCTCTAATAATTCTTTTTTTGTATAACAAAAACTCTTTGAATGTCACAAGCTTAGCCCCAAACAGTGATATTGAAACTTTTTTTGTGTAAAATTGCGTTTTTACAAGAAATACAGTCAAAATCTGTTATAACGACATCGGAGGGTCTACTCATATTGGGTCGTAAAAACCGATAGTCGTAACAACCGGTGATGTTTTGGAAGTACAAAGTAATTGTTTATTAAGTATGTAGTATTATTGAATGTGTAATATCCATAGATATTAATAGGAATAATATTCAGATTATCATTGTCATTTTTCTGTATTCATCAAATCTGTAATTTTAGTCTGTTTGGAACACTTCTGTGCGTACGAATTTTGTTTACAAAACAGCTGGTCGTTCTAACAGATATAATTCTCCGAAGATATGAAGATATTACATTAAATGTAGTCGCTTAATGCGGTATGTCGTAATAAGCAATGTCGTAAAAAGCAGTGTTTTTTATAAGGCGGTCATATAGCATTCAGCCGGAACCTATGATTTTGGTCAATATAACCGGTATGTTGTTCTAAACATATAAACGATGTCGCTGTAAACGGTTTTGACTGTATAAAGGTAAACTGAAAAAGTAAAACCTTATCTAAATACAAAATTTCATCTAAATCGTTAAAGCCAAAATAAATTTAAATAAATAAATTTATACACAAGAATCGCTCATTTAAATATATAAGAGAAATTTGAGCAAACTGCTTCATTTCGTTTTTTAATCCCGTCGGTTTTACGTAATCCATGTAATCGAGATCAATGGTACATTAATACGTTGTACAGCCTTGACAAATAATAAACAGCTTTCAGCTGATTTAGCAATCGAGCCATTCAAATTTATATTTTGTCTCATTCTATCTTGAGCATACTATGTTTGGCTATCCCGTCCATTGTTGGCAAAATCGTTGTACCAACAAAATTGGAAGTATTCTGTTGTCTCTTTCTTTCCTGGAAATTTCTGATAGTTTTTTCTCTTTTCATTCATTAATCGGTATACTACTTTTTATCCTCCTACTCAAAATTATGTAAGAAGTGCGTTTCAATTGTTGTGCTGTAAAAAACGTGTTTTGAAGACCCTGACATTAACAGAGTCGACTGTCACTTGTTTGTCGCTAGCTCTCTCTAACTTGCATGCTGTAATCGTGCAACTTTTAAGCCTTTACAACTGCTGTCTAATTATTTTATCGCTGCCTTGTTTAATGGAAAAATACATTTGAAATAAAATTTATACAGTTGCGGATTATATAAACTAATAATTAAAAAAAAATATGTTCAGTTACTAAAAGAGATTGTAAAATATACCTATAGCATTATACTTATTCATATAGAAGCAAAACTGGAAAAAACGGGAATTTTATATCTATAACGCCCCCCGAAAGTCGATTTTTGCAAAGCTCGTTCTTAGCGAATCTGTAATCAATAAAAGAATTTACATGCATGCCAAATTTTCAGTCTGTAGGTCTTATAGTTCAAAAACGGTAATTTTTTATCTATATAGCGTCCCCGCAGCCTTCCTTGGGAGTCGATTTACGCAAAACCTATTCTTAGGGGAGCTCTGTTTATCAAAAAAGACATGCCTGCCAATTCAAGTCTTAGGTCTAATAGTCCGGAGATATCGTGACGACCTGTCATTGACTTTCATCCGCTATTTCGCCCACTTTAGGCTCTTTTTTAAGACAAAAGGTAGCCTATGTCCTGCCTCAAGATTCAGTCTATCTCCTTGCCAAATTTTATCTAAATCTGTTCAGTGGTTTAGGCCTGAAAAGGTAACAGACAAAGACAAAGCTACTTTCGAATTCCTAACCTATTCACCCACTTCAGGTTTTTTTTGAGACAAAAGGTAGCCTATGTCCTTCCTCACGATGTAATCTATCTCATTGCCAAATTTTATCGAAGTCTGTTCAGTGGTTTAGGCGTGAAAAGGTAACAGACGAAGACAGAGCTACTTTCGAATTCATAACCTATTCACCCACTGCAGTTTTTTTTTTGAGACAAAAGGTAGCCTATGTCCTTCCTCACGATGTAATCTATCTCATTGTCAAATTTTATCGAAATCTGTTTAGTGGTTTAGGCGTGAAAAGGTAACAGACGAAGACAGAGCTACTTTCGAATTCATAACCTATATTCATCCACTTCAGGTTTTTTTTCTTGAGAGAAAGGGTAGCCTAAAGCCTTCCTCACGATGCAAGCAATTTGCTTGCCAAATTTTATCGAAGTCTGTTCAGTGGTTTAGGCGTGAAAAGGCAACAGACGAAGACAGAGCTACTTTCGAATTCATAACCTATATTCATCCACTTTAGGTTTTTTTTTAGACAAAAGGTAGCCTATGTCCTTCCTCACGATGTAATCTATCTCATTGCCAAATTTTATCGAAATCTGTTTAGTGGTTTAGGCGTGAAAAGGTAACAGACGAAGACAGAGCTACTTTCGAATTCATAACCTATATTCATCCACTTCAGGTTTTTTTTCTTGAGAGAAAGGGTAGCCTAAAGCCTTCCTCACGATGCAAGCAATTTCCTTGCCAAATTTTATCGAAATCTGTTTATCGCTTAGACGCGAAAAGTTAACAGACTTTCGCGTTTATAATATTAGAATGGTTTGTTTTTAAATAACCTAAAATTTAAATTTGTTCAGGTACATGTGGACCTCTGTATCTATGTGTACTTGATGTTTGATTATAATACCTAAATAATGGGCACAGCACTATATTTATATAACATACACTGCATGCAATAATATCATTATTACTTATAAATTTATAACCTACTTGCTTCAATGGAGTTGTTATATTATGAACATGAACTTGAAATCCAGTTACTTGAATTCAAGTAGGTTGCCATCCGTCCGGGTTTCCCCGGATTTTACCTAGTTTAGAGGGCATCCGGGGAGCGTCCGGGCGGGGCTTCATTTCTAGTCCGGGCTTAAAAATTAAAGTCTTGGGCCGCCCGCGACATAAAAAAATTCTAACTGATTATTTAAACAATTTGTAACAAACTATAATAGTTAGTTTATTAATTCTCCAGAGACAATACAAACATTGTATGGATTTGTCAAATACAAAATTTACAATAAGTAGTTCATTTCTAAAATTACACTAACAATAAGACATATATAATATGAATATGCACTCTTATGAACGACATATTTTTTTCTCCATGAACAGCGTATAATGTCCATGATATGAACAAGAACAAATTCGTTAGAGCCTGTTTGGTTTTTGCCTTTTTTCAGTTTTCTTAAGTAAATACATAGTGTTTTAGTGTGTGAGAGTGAATTTTAGTTTGGTGGTGTTCATCTTTGAAGCTAAAGAATGTATGTACATTGTACATAGTTACTTAAATCGTACTTTATTTCATGCATTGATCAGTTTGAAATGGTCAAAATAAAGTAAAATCAGAATGTTTTTCTCTTTCTGAAAAAGCAAAACTCATAAAAGATGCCAATAAAGGTTTAGGAGTGACTTTACAATCAAAAAAATATGGCATTGCTAAGTCAACAGTTTGTTCAATTAAACGCAAAAGTAGTAAAATTGTTGAAAGAATAGCTTATACAATAAAACCAACCAAGCCCTCAGCATAGCCATAGAGTGGGCTAAGCAGAACAGAAATCGCGAGTTAAAAAAACATTCATGAAAAAGCTCATAAAAGATGCTAATAAAGGTTTAGGAGTAACTTTACTGTCAAAAAAATATGGCATTGCTAAGTCAACAGTTTGTTCAATTAAAAGCAAAAGCAGAAAATTGTTGAAAGAGTAGCTATAATACAATGTTAGGTAGGTACGGTGAGAAGTTTTGGAAATCCATAATTATGAGATATTGGGAAGACCCATTCCAACCAAAAAAAAATGTACTTTAAAAAATCTGAACTTCCAGAAATGGAACGTTTACTTTATAAATGATTCCTTGCCCAACGCGAAAGGAATAATCCAGTTTCTGGAGAAAGCATTAATATACACTATATAATGTATGCACGTGTTTCTTGCGAATCTATCGCTACTATGAACTCCTCAGGATTTTTTGGCTTCATGTTACCGAGGGTGAGATTGTACTGTATGTATTTCTTCGAACGAAAGATTGAAGCATTGTCGCACAGAATTTTCCTTGCGACACCATGTTCTTGAAAGTAATTTAATATTAGTAGGCTGAAATGGTTTTGGTAGTTGCGCTTTGTAGAGCACATTTTGAGTATGGTTGACCTAGATCAAATAAACTATAAAAATTTGGCTGAAAGTCATATGGCAAGAATGTTACATATTTCCAGTTTATTTTGTAAGCAATAACATCAAAGATTGAATAAAATATTTCGTAGAAACTAGAGATTTTCGAAACGTGAGTGCATTTTTTGTAAGATAGAACCTACGCGAGTAAAAAAGGGAGCCTACTGAACAGCTGGTACTTTGTAACCTTTAAGTCTGGCAACGACGTTTCATTCTGAATCAAGTCAATGGCCACTGGCTGACTGGCCAGTGAAATAGTGGAGGGTCTTTGACATCACCGCGTCATTCATCAAATCATCACTCAGTTTTATCTCGAATATTCCTCTATGATTGCGTTTAGATATAAGGCGACCTACATTATTTTTTATTATACTTTAGTTGCCGAAACTAGCATGCAAAAAAAAGAACTATGTTCTTTGTTGTGAGTTAAGGTGATATCAGACGATTCACTCGGACCAATGTTCATTTTAGTTTAATTCCGCGTTCACACGGCACAGACAGAATGACATAGAAATGAACGTTCATCCAGTCTTTTCCTCGAAGATGTCGTCGATTGAAGTTGTGCGCCTTGGAATTCGTTTGATTTGTGATCATTTGATCGAAGAATTGACAAAAAAGAAGGCAAAGTCTAAGTTTAAATCATTCATTAGAAATTTTATAGAATTTGTCCGTATTATTCTGTCTTTGTATTCGTCGAGTTTGTGGTTCGAGACATTGATAATTAAAAGCGATTGAATTCGCGCAAATTCAATACACGTTGACAATTTTCATATTTTTTGGCTATAGATAATTAGATAATTAGTGCTAAATAAAACCGTTTAAAAATAATCGAGATACAGGCCTGCTGAGTCATGTCTGGGACACCCTGTAACAAAATTTCGTTTTGAACATCTTTGAAATGTGACATTGTTACGGCTTCAATTGAATAATTTTATTTACATAAAGTCTACTTAAGAATACAATGTATTGTCGCCATTCTACGCCTTGATTTTAAACAAAGGAATTCCATTAAGCATGCTTCACATTCATTTTACATTGCATGTAGTATTTCAATATGAAATGACAAAACATCCTTATTAATCTGTACCTACTATAATGATTATAAAATATTTTTACCATTACAATTTTTATTTATTGTAGATTATAGACGTTCGACAACTCAGATCATTAGCGTTCTAATTACACCAAATAAAACTAAACATCACAAAACATCCATCAGAGGCAGGCTTTGCCATTCCAAGTTCATAAAAGCGTGTTATTTTAACCTTATTAATCTGTACCTGCTATAGTGATTATAAAATATTTTTACCATTACAATTTTTATTTATTGTAGATTATAGACGTTCGACAACTCAGGTCATTAGCGTCCTAATTGCACCAAATAACACAGCTACTTAAAACTAAACATCACAAAACATCCATCAGAGGCAGGCTTTACCATTCCGAGTTCTTAAAACCGTGTTATTTTAACCCTTCAATTCCCATGTCCAAGTTAATAAAGATTTTTGGTTTCTTTTTAAATAAAATACCTTATATACATTTGGTTATGACAAGAAAAAATATAAATAAAAAATAAACTACTCAAATTTTCTTTTATGGGGGTGTCACCTACAGGTGACACTGGGCGTTGTGAAATTAGGACTTTGAAGCAGACAGATTGTTTCTTATTGTTACGGCAAGAATAAAACGTTAGAATTTATAATGATATTTATTTATATTTAGATATATCAGTTTCTTTATAATAAAAATAGTTTATCTGAAAGAAACAAAACACTTATCTATTCTAATATCATAAAGCTGAAGAGTTTGTTTGTTTGTTTGGTTGTTTGAGCGCGGTAATCTCAGGAAATACTAGTTTGAATTGAAAAATTATTTTTTTGTTGGATAGTCCATTTATCGAGGAAGGCTATAGGCTACATAATATCAAGTTACGACCAGTAGGAACGGAGCATCAATGAAAAATGTTGCAAAAATGGGAAAAATTATTCCTTTTGAGAGCTTCCGTTGCGGCATAAAGGGTTATTATAATGCCCAGTGTCACCCGTAGGTGACACGGCATATTTCCAACGTCGTAAAAAACGTGTTCAAAGTTATTTTTACCAATAAAAAAATTTGTGCAAAAGCTTATTTATTTATTTATTACATGCAATAAGAAAAATTAACAATAGTTACGGTTTAGGCATTTTTATTTCACTTTTTATCGCAAGAGATTACACAAACACAGACTGCTCGAATTTCGCGCGAAACATCTGATTATATTTGACAGATGACATTTGGCTAGTATTGTTAGAAAAAAAATATTAATAGTTTTACTTATTGGCTTTGCAACAATGGTAGTGGAATTAAATAATAAAATCTCCGTGTGGTAGAAAAAAAATATTAAACTTCTGTCACCTACAACTGACACTGGGAATTGAAGAGTTAAGAATCATCAAAAGATCATTAAATACTGTTTAGCCATCTCCTAATGTGGATATTTTTTTAGTATTAAACCGTTCTCTTTAGTTGATTTCGTAATGTTTGCATAGATTGATTTTAGATTGAATTGGGTCATGGGTTAGTTCAACGTGTGTTCAACTGCGGCACGTATTTCATAAGTGCAAAATAATTCTAAGACACGTGTTTGATAGTTTATAATGATCAACAATTTCTTTTATAAATGAACCAATATTGTGAAATTAATAAGCAAAACGGATAAACGTTTTTTAACAGTTTTAAAAAAATCGTTTTTAAACATTTTTCAAGAAATTGTGACTAATACTTCAGATTGTAAAATATGCTCTTGGGAAATTTCTAAATGCGTTTTATTAATATCTTTATTAGCTGTGATTAAGCATTAAGCTACACAAAAAGCTTGCTGCTTAAAAATTTCACGTATTTTTCTAAAAATTGAACAAAAAAACGTGATATTCGTCAATATTTCTTTAAAGCACGTCACGAGAGTTCGAATTACGGGAAGGAAAATTAACATTTTAAATATAAAAATGATTTGTCGGGAAAAAGGACTTTTAAGTAAACACTTATTTGTTATTTATAGCGACGTTTCGTTCCTTGCTTGGAACTTTTTCAAGCTTTATAACTGTAATTGAATTTTTAAAATACAATTTATAAATTTACAATTGAAATATAAAATATCAAATATGAATTATACACAGCTATTAAATGTTTAGATCACTGATCAAGTAGATATAAAAGTTAAAATACACATGTAAATATAAATTTGATTTTTTGTTTATAATAATTCCGTTTTTTAAATAATATTTTTACAGTTGATGTTCAAATTATTTTATTTTATTGACGATTAGTAAATACAGTCACGTGACTTAATTTATCCGGTTTTAATTAATTAATGAATGTCCTTTTTCTCGACAAATCATTTTTATATTAATTACCAAGGACAAAAAAGAAAAAAAGTTAACATTTTAAAGTTTTTTCTTTGTAGACATATTAAAAATACGGACCAATTTGGCAATATTGTTAAATTTATTTTTTTCTGTACAAATCTGTACAAAAATTTGTGTAAAACTTTTGGTAATTTTTGTCGTTTTTATCTGATTTTAAATCGTTTATTTAGATCAAATAAACTGCAAAAACTTGGCTAAAAGTCATATGAGAATAATGTTACATATTTCTAGTTTATTTTGTAAGCATTAACATCAAAGATTAAATTGGATTTTTCATTGAAATTAGTGATTTCCGAAACGTGAGTGCATTTTACATGCACACGCGCATTATGCGTGAAAAGAGGATCCGCGGGTCCCTCGTCAACCGCGATTTCATCAACCGCGACTAACACTTCCGCAACCTAACGCTAGGCGAAGGATTACTGTATTATTGTAACACTTATGAATGTAAAATAGTATCGGAATATTGTTTTTATTTCACCAGCTGTAGCAGATTTTTTTTCGTATGTACATGCGCCATAATATGTCTGTCCGGCTATCACACACATCGAACTCTTGACCCCCGGGTCACGTACAGACTCGACATATTATTGTGTGTGTGTGTCCTGTGTGTTTGTGAACCATTCAATCGTATTTTAACCTCGAACTTAGTTTTATTACGTCTAGGCCATCGTTCGACTGCAGGCACGGACTGGGTTAAAAGACAATTTTCTTCTTAATGTCTGTGTACTATAGATACATAATATGCATAACTAGTATTATACATGCGAAAGTCTGTGTGTCTGTTACCTTTTCACGCCTAAACCGCTGAACATATTTCGATAAAAATAAAAATGATTTGTCGGGAAAAAGGACTTTTTAAGTAAACACTTAATAGTGTATTTGCCATATGGCAACATACACTATTGGCGTCGGTCGGATGGCGGGACCTAGGGGTCGGACCAAAATTTCTCGACGTTTCATAACCTCCTAAACACTTTGGCACCATTTTTAAAAATGTTTATATAATATATATGTATAAATATATTTATATATTTATGTGTGCGGGCAATAACTTTCGAAAGAGTTAACTGATTTCAACTAAATTTGGCCCACACGTTAAAATCCATCACCGCAAGAAGCCTATTTAAAACGGGCCTAATCGGGTCATTTTAAGGGTAGTTTTTAGGGGTTGAAAATTGTTTTTGGGCCCCAAAACACTGAAAAAATTCTCCGAATCGTTTCAAAATTGAAATTTAACCCTCTGGTAGCAATTAAAATCTGTCCCTAGAATTTTAATAAAATCGGCCCAACAGGACCGGATTTACAAATTTTATGAAAACACTATTTTGCAGATAGGGAATTTTTTACTGAAAGGTGTATATAATTTGGTATATAGGTTCGATTGATAATAATATTGCAATTAAGAAAAAAAATGTTATTTTAAGGGGTGTATTAAGGAGTAAAATTTTTTATTTTGCCCAAAAACCAACTTAAGTTCGCATAATAAAGCCACACTGCCTGTATAAACAAATACACTATATTGTCGGCAGGGTTTTGGCACTGCGACCCGGGTTTTTTGTTATTTATAATTCAATTACAGTTATAAAGCTTGAAAAAGTCCCAAGCAAGGGACGAAACGTCGCTATAAATAACAAATTAAAGTGTTTACTTAAAAAGTCCTTTTTCCCGACAAATCATTTTTATATTAATTACCAAGGACAAAAAAGAAAAAAAGTCAATATTTCGATAAAATTTGGCAAAGAGATTGATTGCATCTTGAGGAGGAATATAGACTACCTTTTGTATCAGAAAATCGAAGTGGGTGTATGCAAGTTATATATGGACTCCAAAACGGCTGAACCGATTTTGATGATAATTTCAGGCAGTCTTCAGATTAACCCAGCGGGTGATCCTGTGAAGTTTGATAGCGATCGGATCAACAGAATTTTGGTTTTGTATTTTCTGGCAATTTTAATTTTTCTTCCTTTTTTGAACATTCACAATTAAAAGCGATTGAATTCGCGCAAATGCAATACACGCTAAGCATTTTATGATAATGGTTATCAGTTTTTATGATTATAGATAATTAGTGCTTCCCGTGCGAAACCGGACCGGGCCGCTAATACTTTATAATAATTAAGTAATAGAATAAATAGAATAATGCATTTAACGTCCGTTTCTCAACTTTATGTCATAACAGACACCATTCGCACCATTACTATTTTTTCATCTACCACTTCCCGTTATTTTCTACATTTTTTTTACAACTTCAACTTATGTAATAGCAATGGGCGAATGAAGGAATTAGGATAAGGTCGGTAATTTTTGAACTAGGAGTTTGATAGGTAATCGGCCATGGCCTTAAATAAGGAACCATCTCGATATTTATCTGGAATTAATTAGGGGAAACCATGGAAAACCTCAATCAAGATGGCCGGTACAGGAATTACCGTTTCTCGGCGAGAGGCAGTAGAAAAAAGTCCCAGCCACATCTGCCCCCGCCGGACTCGAACCCGGTACCTCCCGAATGCGAGTCTAGTGCTGTCACCACTACTCTACCCAGCTCGGTATAATTAAATAATACCTTAAGATGGTAATTTCACCGCGCTGTGTCTACTTCTATCTAAACTAATTTAGGTTGTTTTTTTACACTAAAATTTCGTCAGTATTAGACAGCATTCATTAAATAACTACGTGGGCTGATCAATAAGTACCCTTGTCTGAAATATTAACGCAATATATTTCAACAAAATGTTTTTATTTCTCAATGTAGTCTCCTTTCAGGTCTACACACTTTTCCCACCGCTCGTGCCATTTATTTAACCCGTTGAAAAAATATGGTTTTTCGAACTCTGCAAAATACGCTTCTGTCCCGGCGATTACCTCTTCATTTGACCCGAATTTTTGTTCCTCGGAGCCATGTCTTCAAGTTAGGGAATAGGAAAAAGTTGCTGGGTGCCAGGTCGAGTGACTAAGGTGAGTACAATTTGGCCGCGACAATCAAAGACGAATGTGCTGGTGCGTTGTCGTGATGAAAGAGCATTTTTTTCTTCGCCATATGGGGCCGTGTCTCCTTCAATTTCTTATTGAATCTGTCCAACAACTCACTGTAGTACTGCCCGGTGAACGTTTCTTCTTTCTGCAGAAAGTCGATGAGGATGATTTCTTTGGAATTCCAAAAAATCGTGACCAAACACGGGTAACTTATTGATATGCCCGCGTAGTCCCTGCCATACTATATATTGTATGCCCGTGTAGACATGCCATTCTCTTCTTGAATTCAATCATGATCGACGTTTTTATTTAAAACGATTGTTTACACACTAAATTGACAATCAACCGTAACAAAATTTTTACACAACTGTTTTTGGCAATCGAGAACTTTCTAAGTAGATTGCTTCCGACATTTTTGTGCCAAAATAAGCGCTTTTATACTACTACTAATCACTACCCGTGACTTCGCACGCAATTGAGTTGAAATAATTTAGTTCCTCAGGGTAAACGTTATCGAAATCTGTTCAGCGGTTTTGGCGTAATAAAAGTAACAAACACAGAGAAAGAGCTACTTTCGAATTTATAACCTATTCACCCACTTCAGGTTTGTTTTTTTGAGACTGAAGATAGCCTAGGACCTTCCTCAGAGTGCAGTCTATTTCCCTGCCAAATTTTGTCGAAATCTGTTTAGCGGTTTTGGCGTAAAAAAAAGTAACAAACACGGAGAAAGAGCTACTTTCGAATTTATAACCTATTCACCCACTTCAGGTTTGTTTTCTTGCGACTAAAGGTAGCCTAAGGCCTTCCTCAGAATGCAGTCTATTTCCCTGCCAAATTTTGTCGAAATCTGTTTAGCGGTTTTGGCGTAAAAAAAGTAACAAACACAGAGAAAGAGCTACTTTCGAATTTATAACCTATTCACCCACTTCAGGTTTGTTTTCTTGCGACTAAAGGTAGCTTATGGCCTTCCTCAGAATGCAGTCTATTTCCCTGCCAAATTTTGTCGAAATATGTTTAGCGGTTTTGGCGTAAAAAAAGTAACAAACACAGAGAAAGAGCTACTTTCGACTTTATAACCTATTCACCCACTTCAGGTTTATTTTTTTGAGACTAAAGGTAGTCTATGTCCTTCGTCAACTAACTCCTTGCCAAATTTTATCTAAATCTGTTCAACGGTTTAGGTGTGAAAAGGTAAGACATACAAACAGAGCTACTGTCGAATTTATAACATATTCGCCCACTTCAGGTTTGTGTTTTTTGCACTAAAGGTAGCCTATGTCGTTTCTCAGGGTGCAATCTATCTTCTTGCCAAATTTTATCGAAATCTGTTCAACGGTTTATGCGTGAAAAGGTCACAGACAGACAGACACACATTCGCATTTATAATATTATTGTAGAATAAAATTCAACGAAAAATCATGTGTTAATTGAAACTCTCTCTGTAAGCAGTTTAGCTGCTAGATAGGTACAATTAGTCTCAAAATGAATATAAATATAACTACCTACGTACGTTGATAATTTAATATTTCAGTAAAAGTTTCAGCTTGGCAACTGAAAGTCGACGAACTTGTCCGACAGGTGATTCAACCCTTAACATCCCTTGTGTCTGGTGCTTTGCACTCTGCAGACAAAAAACATACTCTGTATATTATTATGTTCGTACTAGCTTGTTACTCGCGGCTTCGTCCGTGTTAAATTTTTTACTTTCTTAATTCGTGCTGTAACCTAAGGACCTGTGCGTATTGAAATGTAAAAAGTTGAAAGAATGAAAGGAAATAATAACTGCATTATTTTATATTAACACATTTTTGTAAACTGCGTTTTTGGTTTTGCCATCGTTTGCTACGACAAATTCAGGTATTGAGAATACCTACCCTCTAATTAATTAAAGTGGTTTTTTTGCATATTCAGACAGAAAATTAAAATAGTAAGGAATGTAGTTTTAAGAAAAAACAACCTAAATGAATAAAAAACCCGGGTCGCAGTGCCAAAACCCTGCCGACAATATAGTGTATTTGCTTGTATAGGGCCGTATGGTTTTATACTTTTATTATGTGAAATTAAGTTTGTTTTTGGGCTAAATAAAAAATTTAACCCCTTAATACACCCCTTAAAATAACATTTTTTTCTTAATTGTAATATTATTATCAATCTAACGTCTACACCAAATTAAATACACCCTTCAATAAATAAGTCACTATCTGCAAACTAGTGTTTTCATAAAATTTGTAAATCCTATCCTGTCGGGCCGATTTTATTAAAATTCTGGGGAAACTTTTTAATCACTACCAAAGGGTTAAATTTCAATTTTGAAACGATTCGGAGAATTTTTTCGGTATTTTGGGGCCCAAAAACAGTTTTCAACCCCTAAAAACTACCCTTAAAATAGCCCGATTAGGCCCATTTTAAATAGGCTTCTTGCGGTGATGGATTTCAACACGTGGCCCAAATTTCGTTGAAATCAATTAACTCTTTCGAAAGTTATCGCGCGTACACATATATATATATATATATATATATATATATATAAATATATATATATATATATATATATATATATATATACATATATATATAAACATTTTTAAAAATGGTGGCAAAGTGTTTAGGAGGTTATGAAACGTCGAGAAATTTTGGTCCGACCCCTAGGTCCCGCCATCCGACCGACGCCAATAGTGTATGTTGCCATATGGCAAATACACTAATAATAATGCCGCTAGTTTTAAAATAAATCCACTTGCAGTCAAAATGAACATCTGTCCATTCACTGACCTCCCTCAAAGCTCTCAACACATACGTCTTACATATCTTTAATTATACGATGAACGACCATTGTCTAAATAAAGCAGATGACTACTCAAAATAATTATTAGACTATTTTCCTCTGTTCAACTTAAAAACATTCATTGGTAATTCAAGCACAAATAACTTGTTCACACGGCATGGAGTCGAAAGCTCCACTACTGCTGTCACTGTCAAATTTTACCCCAAGCGCGTACGCATATTTTTATTAACTCAGTTTTCGGCGAGCCAAAACTCGTATTTTAGGTTGACACCGAACCTTTGATTGAACATAAACCTAATACAGTATAACCTCGATAAGTTAAAATCCAAGGAAAGCGTTAAAAAATTTATGTTATCGAGTTTTTTGCGTATCGAGAGGAGGTTAGAGAGGTTGTTAAATTAAAATTTTTAACTTACCGAGGTTTGTGGATTTTATAGAGGATGTATTTAGTTCAATAGAGGATAATACTTTAACTTATGGAGGTCACCAAAATATTATTTTAAGTTATCGAGGGCGATGTTCAGAATATTTGTTTAAGTTACCGAGGTTTTGTGATTTAAGTAATGGAGGTTTTATGCTTTCAGGGGAACGGAATTCAAAAAATGTTTAACTTACAGAGGTTCTTAACTTATCGAGGTTCTATTGTATTATAAAGAGATAAAGTTTGGATGTAGTAGGTAATTTCCGAAACTATGCATCCGATTTAAAATAATCTCCGAAACTACTCAACTGATTTCAATTTTTTTTCACCAATATTTAGAATGGACCTTCAGAATGGACATAGGCTATATATTATCGTGTTAAAATAAAAGCACTTTTCGTGGAGACCATTCTATACTAATATTATAAAAAGGATAAGTTTTTAAATTTGGTTGTAGGGAGGTAATCCCCGAAACTTCTCATCCGATTTCAATTTTTTTTTTCATTAATATGGGCCTTCAGGATGGACCAGTGATGCTTGCCACTCAGGGGATTTTCCCCTTAATTTAGGGATATTTTGCAAATGTCGGGAAAGTTTTAGGGGATAATTTTTTTTAGGGGATTTTTTTAGAGTTTTATTATTTGTTAACACATATTACATTTTTGCGCAATAAAATACCAATAGAATACAATTCCTTTGGATTAAATTGATAGTATAGCGTTTAGGATTGTCATCCATTGTCAAAAGAACATGTATAATTTCAGCATTAGGGGATTATGTTTCTAATTTAGGGACTTTTATTAAAAGCTGGAAATTTTTCTGAGGAGTTGGGAACACTGGGATGGACATAGGCTATATCGCGTTAAAATAAAAGCGCTTTTCGTGGAGACCAATTTTGCAACGTAAATCGACGAAAAAAAACTGTTGTTACTACCGAGCGAGGCGCAGCCTCGCAGGGCAAGGTTGTAAAACGCTGAAGACGAAGGCTCCACTACTGTTGTTACTGCCAAGCGAGCAATAAAATATTGTTTATCTTAATCGCGTAAGGAGACACGAGCTGCAGCTAGTATTAAAATAATGCGGTTGTTAAAAAGTAAACATTGATTTTTTTTTGTGTATTGTAATATCTAAGTCAAAGAGAATAAGTCGGCCAGCTGTTCAAAAAAATAAATCATCGAACTGTAACCGAAATTCCCGCCGAAATGTGGTGGCGGCCTCAATGAATAATTCATTGAAACAACAAAACATACTCAGATAGACATCAGTCGTAACGGAAACCAGTTTACCAATTGCAGAACGGTGTATTGGTAAAGCAGTTAAGAATAATAGATTGTGTTGCAACAAATACAAATTTTATATTATGTTGACATTTTTAACTCTATATAAAATTTAATCAGTAAAATGTCAAATCTAGAAACTCCTTTAGAAATCATTTAATACTCTAATTATCCCTGTTTCGTTTGCAACCTTGACAAGGTCAGAAATTGAAATCAACATTTTAATGCACCAAAAACTCAATTCAGTTCTTTCTCATATTTTCGACTAGCGGCCCGGTCCGGCTTCGCACGGGTAGCACTAATTATTTAATTAATTATCTATAGCCATAAAAGATGAGCTCCGATCTTGGTCAAAAAATATGTACAGATATGCGAAGGGTTGGTGGGGGCATTTTTCATGCAAAATTCCAGTTTACTATAACTTCAGGAAATACTCTAGGAATTTTGATGATCATCAGTGAGTCACGAAATCGATTTATTTCAGATATCAATAAATCTGAAAACATAAAAGCTCGATACTTGATACTTGGTGTGTTTGATAAGTCTACCAAGGACGTCTTATCCTAAAAATCTCAGCTTTCTAGTATTATCCAGACCGAAGCTATGACGGTTCGAAAATACGACGAAACGCTTCCAGGAAAGGTAGGAGGTTATGTCCTCGCTTCCTTTGGCTTGTCTTGGTGGGTGTACTACCGTGGCCTCAGATAGTTAATAGATCTGGCGGGAAACTTAGCTGGAAATACAGAATAGAACCACCAATAATTGCTACTTTGTGGGATTAATGTCAATAACCCTCTTCGTCCCACACGTTTTGTACAGAATATAAGAACGCCTACATGTCCGTGCGCTTACCTCATCAGGTCATAGCGAAGCGTCCGTTACAGATATTCAGATCAATGCCAAACTTTACCGCTAGGGGCGCCAGCTATATAATGCCTTCAGTCTGTGAGTAGTTCAGAGCAGTGTGTGCAAAATAAGCTTATTTCAAACTAGCGGTAACCCGCGGCTTCGCCTGCAATTGAGATGGAACAATTTTTTATAACCTGCTCTAGGCCCGTGGCAAATTCATCGAATAGGGCCGTCCCTTAATACAAAGAACCAATGTTATATCTTTTTCTTACAAATGCGTTCAAATCTTGATACATTTTTGAAGTTTAACTACTTTAGCGACGTAACTGTTTGAAAAAAGTAAAAATCGAGGGGAAGTAGAATTGTCCCCGAAAGGGGAAGTTAGTTTGTCTCCTAAATTACATAAAACTGGCAAAGACAGAAGTTTATAACGTGTTGCTAAGTGCATGAATATATTGTGCAAATATTTTTAATAAGTTTGACGTAACAAAAAATTAAACTTGGGAATAATATTAAAAACTAAAGAAGTTAAACTTCTTATGTGAGGTGAGGCTCATTATAATTTTTTTGTTTAATTTGCGTATGCATTTAGTAGGTAACTTAAATTAATTGAATACAAAATTTTACTAAATGTTGTTACAATAAATGCTAGGATGATCATTGGCTCACGACCCTCTCAGACCGGGGGCCCGTGGATTTTGCCCGTCCTGTGGTTTTTAGGGGTTGAAAAAAGTTTTTGGGCCCAAAAATACCGAAAACATTCTCAGAATCGTTTCAAAATTGAAATTTAGTCCTTTAGTAAATTTGAAAAAAATCGGCCCGCCAGGACCGGATTTACAAATTTTATGAAAACACTAGTTCGCAGATAGTGAGCTATTTACTGAAAGATGTATTTAATTTGGTGTAGATGTTCGATGATAGTAATGTTGCAATTAAGAAACAAACTGTTAATTTAAGGGGTGTATTAAGGGGTTAAATTTTTTATTTTGACCAAAAACAAACTTAAGTTCATGTAATAAAATCAGACTGCTTGTATTAGCAAATACACTATATTGTCGGCAGGGTTTGGGCACTGCGACCCGGGTTTTTTTTTATTTTAGACTACTCTTTGAAACAATAGTATTGTACAGTGTACAAAGAGAATTCTTCCACGCATGCTCCAAAAGGTTAGAATACTCTGACTAGTGACTGCGCAGGTGCAAGCAGACCTACACAGCTGATGAGTAATATTTACAAAGAACATATGATTATTGTTGTGAATACAATCAGTTGGTATTTGTTAGTGAGTGAGTGAGGTTATGTTTATGAACAGCTGATAATGGTAGACGATTTGTGTGATTCCCAAATTATTAGTGCGTTTATTTGGACTCAAAGTGAATTTCACTTGCTTGGTTAGTGTGTCGGATAAAAACGGTATACCTATACATTTTTGTTTCATTTATCAATAAGATTTTAGCCTTAAATATGTATATTTAGTTTATTTAAATGTTTTATTTGTTACACGTGTAAGATGTCAAAATTTTAGTTCGGTTATCAATCAGATTTTAGACTTAAATATGTCTAGTTTATATAAAGGTTCTTGCCACACATTCCAGATGTCAAAATTGTATTTCGCTTATCAATCTGATTTTAGACTTAAATATGTATATTTTCTTTATGTAAAGGTTTTATTTGTTACACGTTTAAGATGTTAAAATTTTAGTTCGTTTAACAATCAAATTTTAGACTGAAATATGTATATTTTGTTTATTTAAAGGTTTTATTTGTCATACATTCGAGATGTCAACATTTTAGTTCGTTTATCAATCAGACTTTAGGCTTAAATATGTATATTTAGTGTATTTAAAGGTTTTATTTGTTTTATGTCTAGACTAGGGCAGCATTCGTGTAGTTCAGTGGTCCCACAAAAAGGGCAAGCTGCAGATTTGGGATTGCTATAATGTGCCTAATTTCACACTAATATTATTTTGACCTTTCTATTGTACGATTTTCACTCTGGTCATATGTTTATCAATAAATCTTTTCAAATAATTACGGCTGGATTTGTAATAAATAATATGCATTTTTTACATGTATCATGTAGTGATGTTAAAAAAATAATATAATATTCACAAATAAATAACACTTAAAAATTCTAATAAAAATTATTATTAAATTATTTCTCGACGATCGTTTCGGACAATAAATCCATCAGGCATATAAAACATAGTATAATATTATCTATATGATTAACCTATTTATGCCTGATGCACTAAATGACTGGAACTGAGATGTTTAGCGTCTACAATCTTTCGCTAAATATATAAGAAAAAATATCATTGTTGATTCATATTTTTAATTGTTGAAATTTTTAGGCGTGAATTCAAATATTTTCAAGGACACCACGAGGCAGCAGCTAAGATTGATTTGACATTATTATCTTAGATACAGTAAGACCCCGCTTATCGCGGGAGGTATATTCCAATAAGTTCCTGCGCTATACAAAACAGTGCTAAGCGAGGTCATCTTAATACGTAAATAATAAGCATTAGTGAAACAAAACCGACAATATGAAAATTTGTTAGTTTAATTTTGTAACATTTATTTTTAAATACTTTTTATCACATTAATTAATTATAGACTTATTAATTGCTAATACCGATTCATAAAACATTTATGAAAATATAAAAGTTCGAGTAAGAAGTTGTGTTTGTCATAAGTAAGGTTTCTCATTTGACATATTTGGTTTTTTGGGAAGAAGTCATCTAATGTCGTTTGCCTTTTTCTGTGTCGTTCAGCAAGCTGTTGTCGATAGCAAGATAATTGCATCAATGACACTTCGCCTTAACTTTGAACTTCTATCAACATTTGAATCATATTGTATAAATTGATCCCTAATTTACGTTATAGTGGCTAAACTTTTTTTTCAGAAACCGCGTGATACTGAAGCAGCATTAAGCGAGGTCTTACTGTAATTATAATATTTATACATGCAACAACAGTCTAATGTCTACACTCTCAAACAAAACTCAAACAAAAACAGATTATTGATCTACATAGGAAAAGATCACTCTTCAAGCTAAGTTTTTGTCCAAATGCGTAGGAAAATGTTGTTTCAAAATTTCTGAGTGAGAGAGATTGTAGATTATAGACGTTCGACATCTGAGTCGAAGTTTCTGAGAGCTTCCGTGGCTTAAGCTAAGTAAATACTTAAAGTTACACGAAAAGAATGTATGGTGGAATACTTCATCTTAAAAAGTTCTAAAAAAAAAAGTTCGCGATAGCATACCTTTTAAGGTTGACTCACAATAACCATTTTTATGATTTTTAAATTCGGTCTAAAAGCATACTTTATTTGCGAAGGTGTTTTTACCAACATAGTATTAATCCTTATTAAAATAAATATGTTAGTCATCTCAAGTATATAATTCTGATCAAAATTGCCCTTTTCACCATGTAATTTCCATTAATACCGAGCTGGGTAGAGTAGTGGTGACAGCACTAGACTCGCATTCGGGACGTACCGGGTTCGAATCCCGGCGGGGGCAGATGTGGCTGGGACTTTTTCCTACTGCCTCTCGCCGAGAAACGGTAATTCCTGTACCGGCCATCTTGATTGAGGTTTTCCATGGTTTCCCTCAATTAATTTCAGATAAATATCGAGATGGTTCCTTATTTGAGGCCACCTATTAAACTCCTAGTTCAAAAATTACCTACCTTATCCTAATTCCTATAATTCCTTCATTCGCCCGTTGCTATTACATAAGTTGAAGTTGTAAATAATGTAGAAAATAACGGGAACTGGTACATGAAAAAATGGTAATGGTGCGAATGGCGTCTGTTATGACATAAAGTCGAGAAACGGACGTTAAACGCATTATTATTATTATTATAATTTCCAATAATAGGCAACTTACACATCCGGGCGAAGTCGGATCGGGCCGCTAGTTATTAAATAAGATGCAAAACAATTATGTAAACAGTTTCCGATTACTGAACAGCTGAAAGTTATTTCATAACAGCAAATGTTCAATGTTATGTACTTTTACTTCATTGTGCAGTTTGGGTGTAATTATGAGTGGATGAAACAGCGTAACATGCAGTGTTATTGCACACTTTTGCAATTACGTTTTTACTTTTATTAAGATTTAATTAAAAGAAACGACTCCATATTTTATTAGACGTGCCAATTGGTATCGGTTTATGTACTGACACTTGATGTGTAATTGTGTATTATTAATTATTGTTTTATAGGAAGGCTGATCAATAAGTACTCGTGTTTGAAACAATAACGCAATATTATTCAGCGAACTTTTTTTTATTTCTCAACGTAGTCTCCTTTAAGGTATTTTCTCAATATTCGTGCCATTTGTTTAACCCGTTGAAAAAATATGATTCTTCAAACCCTGCAAAATACGCTTCTGTCTTGGCGATTACCTCTTCATTTGAGCCATGTCTTCAAGTTAGGGAAGAGGAAAAAGTCGCCGGGTGCCAGGTCGAACGACTAAGGTGGGTACAATTTGGCCGCGACAATCAAAGACGCATGTGCTGGTGCGTTGTCGTGATGAAAGAGCATTTTTTTCTTCGTCATATGGGGCCGTGTCTCCTTCCATTTCTCATTTAATCTGTCCAACAACTCACTGTATTACTGCCCGGTGATTGTTTTTCCTTTCTGCAGAAAGTCGATGAGGATGATTCCTGTGGAATCCCAAAAAATCGTGATGGAATCTGTCGTCAGACACGGGTACTTGATCAACCCATGTATTATGCAGGTGTAAAGTAAATAAACGGATTGTTGATGCAACACTATTAAATATACAAGTTACTAATCTTGGAACAAATTCATTCCTTGGAATAAAATTAGCTTCCATTTCACCAAAGCATTATATATTCGGGCCTGTATTCATCGAATACTATTAAAGATAGAAGTTAGTAATCTTGGAATAAATTTATTCCTTGGAATAAAATTTACTTTCAGTTCACCAAACACTATTAAATATAGAAGCTACTAATCTTGGAACAAATTTATTTCTTTGAATAAACTTCCATTTCACCAAACCATTATACATTCGGGCCTGTATTCACCAAACACTATTAAAGATAGAAGTTACTAATTTAGAAAAACCCGGGTCGCAGTGCCAAAACCCTTCCGACAATATAGTGTATTTGCTTGTATAGGGCCGTGTGGTTTTATACTTTTATTATGTGAAATTAAATTTGTTTTTGGGCAAAATAAAAAATTTAACCCCTTAATACACCCCTTAAAATAACAATTTTTTTCTTAATTGTAATATTATTATCAATCTAACGTCTACACCGAATTAAAGACACCCTTTAATAAATAAATCACTATCTGCAAATTAGTGTTTTCAAAAAATTTGTAAGTTCGGTCCTGTCGGGCCGATTTTATTAAAATTTTAGGGCCACTTTTTAATTACTACTAAAGGGTTAAATGTCAATTTTGAAACGATTCTGAGAATTTTTTCGGTATTTTGGGGCCCAAAAACATTTTTCAACCCCTAAAAACTACCCTTAAAATGCCCCGATCACGCCCATTTTAAATAGGCTTCTTGCGGTGATGGATTTCAACACGTGGGCCAAATTTCGTTAAAACCAATTAACTCTTTCGAAAGTTATTGCCCGCACATATATATATATATATATATATACGTATATAAATAAATATATATATATATATATATATATATATATACATATATATATAAACATTTTCAAAAATGGTGCCAAAGTGTTTAGGAGGCTATGAAACGTCGAGAAATTTTGGTCCGACCCCTAGGTCCCGCCATCCGACCAACGCCAATAGTGTATGTTGCCTATAGCAAATACACTAATAAAGGATACGCTGTATTAAATTACTTAAGTTAAAAAAGAAATGCAAGTTCCACGGTCTTTCGAACACACTACCCGAACGGGGTGGTGGTGGATTTTATATATAAAAGAATTTAACCGGGTGCAATATATTTACTACTAGCGGCCCGGTCCGGCTTCGCTCGGGTGTAAATGTAATATATAGGATATAAAAGATGAGAATCATTATCATTAAATTCTGAACGTGTATTGAATTTGCGCGAACTCAATCGCTTTTATTTGTGAATGTTCAAAAATCGAAGAAAAATCTTATTTCCCAAAAAGAAATTAAAAAAAAAACTTGGAACGTGTCGCGGGACACGCGTTTGGAACGAAGTCCCTTTCGTATAAGACGTTTTTCGTAACGCATTTTATATAATCTAAAAACACCCAATATTTTCTAGCAATAAATATAGTCTATGTTACTTAGGGTGAATGTAGCTTTCTAATGGTGAAAGAATTTTTTAAATCGGCACAGTAGTTTTTGAGTTTGTTCGTTACATACACACAAAAATACAAATCTTTCCTCTTTATAATATTAGTGTAGATGACACGCGAACAAACTCGCGCGTAGACCGCTAGTATTTTTTTATAGAGAGATATGTTTACACCAAACCTGTTGAATATATATATTATGAAGGTCTTTCCAAGCTGATTAATATGCAATAGTTGTTTTCAAAACTGATAATACGCAGTAGACGAACTTTTTTAATGCTCGATTTTCGTATATTGACAGAAAAACTTACGGACTTCTACGACATATTGTGTATATAATTATTTATCTTTAATAATTATTATAAAGAAGTAAAGTTTATAAGTTTGGATGTAGGAGGAGGTAATCCCGAAATACTTAACCAATTTCAAAAATTTGTCATCAATATTTAGAAAGAACGAAATTAACTCTAAAAACTTAGAGTGAAGATGATGCTTGAAGTAGAATTGAAGAAATTTCTTAGGATAATCCTAGGTAGCACAGGATCGAAGAAAGCAAATACTGAATTATGTAAATTACATTTAATCTAACGTTTCGGCAAGCTTCTTGCCAAATGCAATTTAAATAATTCAGTATTTGCTTTCTCTGATCCTGTGCCACCTAGGGTTATCCTAAGAAATTTCTTCAATCTAGAATGAACCTTTAGGATAGACATAGGCTATATATTATCGCGTTAAAATAAAAGCGCTTTTCGTGTAGACCAATTTTGTAACGTAACGTTGTTAATATCGAACAGGGCGCAGTCTCGCAAGACACGTTTTTAACAGGATGGAACCGAAGGCTCTACTACTGTTGTTGCTGCCAATCGAGCCAAAAAACAGTGTTAATCTTAATCGCATGTCGAGCCGCGAGTAATGGCTAGTATGTTGTGCGTTTCTCCTAGTCAGTATTCGATAGTAACATTAATTTAGATTTTCTTACATTATGCTGATAAAAGTATAAATATACAGTTTGCTAACCTCCTGCATATAATGGCGTTCTGTTTGTAAACAAAAAAATGAAATGATAATATTTGATATTTCGTCATGACTTTAATTAACATTAATCAGAATATTGTTATTGTGATAATTTTAAACGACGTTATAATAATTGTTCAACCGGATGCAGAAGACGTTCAAATGTTTGCAATTCGTTTGTTTTTTTTTCAACTGTTATGTTGTCGTAAGAATTCGTATAAGGTCGTATAACATAGTGTGTCTTCCAGAACGAGCCTAACAAACTTTCATGTCTTTAATTCAGAGACGAGCTCGACAAAATTGTACTGCCTAAACATTTTTTGAAGTTAATACTTCTCTTGGCGCACTCTCTGTTACGGAAGTTGCGCATGCAATCAACGAATATGTTGTGGAAGTTATTTCTGATAACGTCAAAATAGTTATTTCATAAAGTAGGTTATACTGGCGACATCGAACGGAACTTCTTAAAAGCTATTCGTTTATATTTTTGCGCTTTAGTAGTTTTATGATAGACATGTCATGAATGAATACCAACTTTTGACAGCTAAATAACCAATAGTTCCTGAGGTATCGTGATAGATTGATATAATTGAACTTTTGTTCCCTATATCAAGTTTTTTTTTTTTAGACAAAGGTTAGCCTATGTCTTTTCCCTAGATACAATCTATCTCCTTGCCAAATTTTATCGAAATATGTTCAGCGATTTAGACGTGAAATAGACATACAAACGCAGATACTTTCGAAATTATAACCTATTCACCCACTTCAGGCTTTTTTTTTTTTTGACAAAAGAAGCCTTTATCCTTCCTCTGTATGTAATCTATATCCTTGCCAAATTTTATCAAAATCTGTTAAGCGGTTTAGGCGTGGAAAGGTAACAGACACTTAGACAGAGCTACTTTCGAATTTATAACCTACTCATTCACTTCAGGCTTGTTTTTCTGAGACAAAAGGTAGCCTATGTCCTTCCTTAAGATGCAGTCCACCTCCTTGCCACATTTTAATCTGTTACAGAGAGACAGACTTTCGCATTTATAATATTAGTATGGATAATAGTGGCTTTTCTTTTTTCAGTTTAAGAGATGCACAGTTCAGCAAGTGATTCGTGCGAACGACCCTTGGATGGTTCGGACGTGCTGGTCGCGATAGCAGCGCTGGTGACGGAGGGCAGGATGCCTGACAAGTTGAACACGAGTCAGCGCGGCTATTCCGAGGGACCGCATTGCTTCTGCAGCGAAACGACGGGATTGCATAATCATTCGTGCGACACAAACGAGTTTTTGGTAAGTGTCACAGACAATTCTTGGTGTTATTAATCAACATATTAATTATTGTTAAAAATACAATAAATTGTCACTACCACGCGCGAACATAACCATTCATGAAGTGTCATTTTACATTTTCAATCGCTGCGCCATATTTAAAAATATTTGCTAAAAGCCAGACACTTTTTCCGGGGTTTAAGACTATTGTTGGAAACCAATAGTCGTAGAGCTCATGACACCAGGCCATTTTTTAAAGATTTTCCACTAGGTGGCTAAACGAAGGATACCCCCCCCCCCCTCCCGTACATAATTGAGTTGAAAAACATTATAAGAAACAAGTTATTTTTACAACAATATATACCCGTAAATCAGGAAAATTAATTTTTTAATGTTATTACAAGTTAGCACTTGAGATATCAGTTGAAAAACAATGTTTTTTTTTAGCGAATATTTTTAAATATGAAGTTGCTATAAAAACTTCAGCGTGAATCAATCACTTATTTTTTTCATTTTTGAAAAGTCTACTTTGGGATGTTTCGATTTAATGCAAACCCCTCCAAAAGTGTCTGCTTCATTTATTTATTTTACATCAACTTAACCTTCGAATAGTACTTGTTGATTTTTGAATCAAACACTTTTTTGACACATATTTTTTTTAAACCTTTCCTGTATGCGCTGTACCTGGCGTACCCATGTAGGACAGGCATTTACCTATATATACTATTGTATGAAATTTCTCCCTGAATCAAACACTTCATGAAACGTGTGTCATGAGCTCTCCGACTATTGGTGAATTAAAAGTAAATTTTATTCCAAGGAATAGATTTGTTTCACGATTCGTTACTTCTATTTTCTTAGTGTTCGGTGAATATAGGGTTGCCATCTCTAAAATTTGGCAACCAGGACAAGACGCGTGAAAACCCCGGATTTTAGAGCCCAGAACCCGGACATGTCAACAGGTTTCTTAAACATAGCCAGTGTAATAAAAAACAGTTGAAAATGTGATAAATCACCTTTTTATTTATTTTCAGACCTTAAAATTAAATTTAGTAATTTTTTATCATCATTTTAAACGTGCCTAACAAAACATAATTTTATTACAGTTTGATACAAATTGTTTTAATAAACACAATGTGTCGCGGGCGGCCTAACACTTTAAATTTTTAAACCCGGACTACAATTAATGAAGCCCCGCCCGGACGCTCCCCGGATACCCTCTAAACTAGGACAAATCCGGGGAAACTCGGACAGGTGGCAGTCCTGTTAAAAACTGCAATTTAGCAAAACTTCAAAAAAGAAAAAAAAACGATTAATTATGATTTAATTCAGATTATTGTTTTAATTGCAATAGTGAAACAAATGAAACTCAACCTTGACACCGTTCAGAATGATGTACATACTCGTATCTAGGTACTTTTTACCTAGATATTTTGTATTTCAAAGTCGTAACAGTACTTCTAACACACGCATGCGAGTGCGTACACTTATAAGTGAAAGATTTCTAGTTTCACTAGCCTAGACATGCCACTGGCTGTGTTGTGTTCCAATCAACTAACTAAAAATGTGTGTAAAATTCTAGCCATTAAAGTTTTTATAAAAATGATTTGTCGGGAAAAAGGACTTTTAAGTAAACACTTATTTGTTATTTATAGCGACAAATAACAAATAAGTGTTTACTTAAAAAGTCCTTTTTCCCGACAAATCATTTTTATATTAATTACCAAGGACAAAAAAGAAAAAAAAAACCCGGGTCGCAGTGCCAAAACCCTGCCGACAATATAGTGTATTTGCTTATACAGGCAGGGAGGCTTTATTACGCGAACTTAAATTGGTTTTTAGGCAAAATAAAAAATTTGACTCCTTAATACACCCCTTAAAATAACATTTTTTTTCTTAATTGCAATATTATTATTAATCGACCTTTTATACCATATTATATACAACTTTCAGTAAATAATTCACTATCTGCAAAGTAGTGTTTTCATAAAATTTGTAAGTCCGGTCCTGTCGGCCCGATTTTATTAAAATTTTAGGGACACTTTTTAATTACTACTGGAGGGTTAAATGTCAATTTTGAAACGATTCTGAGAATTTTTTCGGTATTTTGGGGCCCAAAAACGTTTTTCAACCCCTAAAAACTACCCTTAAAATGGCCCGATTACGCCCATTTTAAATAGGCTTCTTGCGGTGATGGATTTCAATACGTGGACCAAATTTCGTTAAAATCAATTAACTCTTTCGAAAGTTATTGCCCGCACACATATATATATATATAAATATATATATACATATATATATAAACATTTTTAAAAATGGTGCCAAAGTGTTTAGGAGGTTATGAAACGCCGAGAAATTTTGGTCCGACCCCTAGGTCCCGCCATCCGACCGACGCCAATAGTGTATGTTGCCATATGGCAAATACACTAAAAATACTTTAAAGTTTTTATTTCACAATTTTGTAATTAAAACTGTAGTGTTTATAATTTATCTTTATGCCCGGTCGTAGGGATTTCGGAAGTGCCAAAAAGTATCGATATATATATCGTATCGAGATTTTTTTCAAGTTTCGATATTGATACTGATATATTTTTTTTAAAATATCGATATATCGGTACAATCTTAAAGAGAACATTGGCACTCAAAGAAATTTAGTATACATATCGGCTAACTTAATATAATCTCAAAAAGCAATTAACGGACATTATTTCTAATAAATCAAGTAATAAATAATTATCTGAACTAAAAAACAACGATAAGAATTTTTTTTGTGTATTAATCAAACGTCTAATACATTTAGGAGCAGATAATTTTAGAGATATATCGAACAATTAATAAATCTAGGGATGGCGAATCAGGGATGCATGCCAGAGGTGATATTCAACAGAAAATTGTTGGTACAGCTTTCACGTAGATGTAGAAATGAAATGAAATATTGCATGAATAGTTATTTTGACTGTTTATTATTCCGAAAATATCGAAAAATCCGGTGAAAAAGACCCGTGTTTTACATGTGCTTTATTCACTGTCGTTGTGTTTGGAACGCACTTAAAAGTATGTTCCAAAAACATATGTAAAAATCCATGTTTCTTTTTCAGTGGAGTTTTCGATATTTTCGGAATAATTAAACGGCCATAGTCAGTCGCAGTAGTACATACTCGAAAAAAATATCGGTTTTCGATACTCGGAATATTATATCGATATATCGAAATATTAAATATCGTTCAAAAATATCGATATTTTTTCGACATCCCTACCCGGTCGAAAGTACGTACTTTCGACTTCGATTAGAAAACCTAGCATTTATGCTTTGCTGGAATTAGCCGCACGCCATCTATAACAGCGGGACGAAAGACGCAGAGAGACGAAAGATTTTTCTCGGGCAACATTGATACGTGAGACTGCCGCCAACCAGTACTAGCTAACAGCTGTTATTGCGTATAACCTCAAAATTCCTCACTTAAAAGTTATTAGTTTTTTTTATATAATGGTCAAAGTACGCACTTTCGACCGAATATAAAGAAAAATAGTATACACCGTGAACTTTTTCAAATATTGCCGCCCCTAGAAATTTGTCGCCCTGAGCACTAGCCCTTAGGGTAAACCCAGCGCTGAGTGTATGCCATATATGGCAAATATACCAAAATAATTATTTTGATGATATCGTGTTGTGTTTTTTTGTTCTATGTCCCAGTTTATAATAGGCACACAGCGTTTAGATGTTAGCTATAGCTGGTATACTTATCGCTTAGCAGTGGCGTAACTATATCGTTTGAGTCCCGTGACAAATTAATCGGATGGGGCCCTTCCTCTCTGTAAAGAAGCTCAACCAACGTTATAGTTTGTTAGTTTTTTTATAAATCACCACGTGAAGTACCTACGTACAAACGTTATTATAATTAGTTGACTTTCTAGTAACTTTTAATATTCGACTAATTTTAGTTTTAGTACAAACTTGTAATTGTTAAAAGTCGTTTTTTCCGGTTCTCTGTTCAGCAAAAGTGTTAACGACATCATCAAAGTTCAAATTTCGGGCCATGGAATGGTCGATCAATAGAATAGCTAAGTTGCGTAACCTTTCTTGTCCCATAAAGTTTCTTAAATATCAATTTTAATTTAGAAAATGATCGCTCGGCGCTTGCCGTAGTCACAGGGTTACAAATAACGGAAATGCAGTGCGCACTTTTTAGGAAAGCTTGAAGAAACAAAATAATTCTTTATCTACACTAATATTATAAAGAGGAAATATTTGTATTTTTGTATCTTTGTAATGAATAAACTCAAAAACTACTGTGCCGATTTAAAAAATTCTTTCACCATTAGAAAGCTACATTCACCCTGAGTAACATAGGCTATATTTATTGCTAGAAAATATAAGGGATCCTTATACTAAAACTTTAGTAACGTAACCCAAGGTTTGCGCTGCGGAAACTATTGATGATAGAACAAAAGTAGATATTTCTGTATTCTGACGTGTTAAATGGATGTATGTTTCTATTGACTTAATAAATATCTATCTATCTATCTATGTTCTACAATATTAAAGAACATATCAATAACTACAAAAAACTTCGCGATAGTATATGTCCAACTATTATCGTTATCTCACAATAACCACTTTTTACATTTTAATAATCTATATAGATAAAAGACGATGTATATATGTAATCTATGGACTCCAAACGGGTAGACCATTTTTGATGAAATTTTCAGACAATCTTTAGATTAGCCCAGCGGGTGATCTTCTGAGGTTTGGTAGCGATCGGATCAACAGAATTTTTTAAATTTCCTTTTGGGAAATAAGATTTTTCTTCGATTTTTGAACATTCACAAATAAAAGCGATTGAATTCGCGCAAATTCAATACACGTTGAGAATTTAATGATAATGATTCTCATCTTTTATATCCTATATATTACATTTACACCCGGGCGAAGCCGGACTGGGCCGCTAGTGATTAATAAATCAGCAAATGCTCCTATAGACTTTTCTATTTCGTGTCTTAAAAGTGGATCGAAAATTGAGACTTCATTTCTTTCGGATACAGCGCTGCGTTTACAAGTGGCGAGGTCCTTATTACGTATCGGATGCGTTCTAAAACTGGCTGATATCTTCATTTTACAAATGCGTTCAAATCTTGTGTAATTGTACTTTAGTAAATATCTTAAATTAATTAAATAAAGAACTAATAAGTTGTACTAAATGTTGTAATAATAAAAGTTAAGATAAAAAATGATTTGTCGGGAAAAAGAACTTTTTAAGTAAACACTTATTTGTTATTTATAGCGACGTTTCGTCCCTTGCTTGGAACTTTTTCAAGGGACGAAACGTCACTATAAATAACAAATAAGTGTTTACTTAAAAAGTCCTTTTTCCCGACAAATCATTTTTATATTAATTACCAAGGACAAAAAAGAAAGAAAAAAGTCAGTAAATAAAAGTGCCGAGTGAAAAATCAGTGCAAATTAAAATAAAAGTTAAGATCCACTTGTGCTCACGACCCTCTCAGGCCGGGGGCCCGTGGCATTTTGGCCGTCCTGCCCCCCTATTGTTACGCCACTGCTGCTTAGGTATATGTATTACGCGGACAGCGACATTAGCATAGCATAATATAATTGTCTGTGTTGCGTATAAACACATGCATTGCCACATCTCCGATGTCTACTTAGTTTTAAAACGCTTATTAACAGTATATGCTTATTATTGCCTTTCATTTTGTTTATGTACTTTCTTGTTGGTATAGTTCCACGTGTGTTTCGTGTCCAGAACCGGCTTTAAAATTTGCAACACAAACCCAGCACCAGCGATCGGAACTGTTCGATAATTATCGTACACTAGCGGACCTGTCCTACGTCCCTGGGATTTGTAAATTACCTATATTAATCGATATATATTATTTCTCAAAGCTGTTTGATTATGAAACAAGATTTTATATTATTGAAGTGAAACTATATAGCGAAGTATCTGTTTTAAATTTCGTGTAACGATAAAGGGGAGATCTAAGAGAAACCTTGGTAACGCAAAATTAAAGAGGAAATGATTCAACGGCGAGAAAATTGAAAAATCTTATGGTAACGCAAAATTAATTAACGCATCGGTGAAACGAGTTCATAATTTTAAAAAAGTTTCACTTCCCCCGTGAGCTTATGTGGATGAGGCTCACACGTTAAGTTAAACTTCTTTAGCGAGGGTTCTGTTTGAAATTTTCTGTGTCGTTAAAGGGGAAATATTAGGAGACACTTGTGCAACGCAAAATTATATAACATCTACGACTCTAAAGAAGTTTCAATTCCCCCGCGAGCTTATTAGTGTATCTGCCATATGGCAACATACACTATTGGCATCGGTCGGATGGCGGGACCTAGGGGTCGGACCAAAATTTTTCGACGTTTCATAACCTCCTAAACACATTGCCACCATTTTAAAAAATGTTTATATATATGTATATATATATGTGCGTGTACGGGCAATAACTTTCGAAAGAGTTAATTGATTTTAACGAAATTTGGCCCATGTGTTGAAATCCATCACCGTAAGAAGCCTATTTAAAATGGGCGTAATCGGGCCATTTTAAGGGTAGTTTTTAGGGGTTGAAAAATGTTTTTGGGCCCCAAAATAACCGAAAAAATTCTCAGAATCGTTTCAAAATTGACATTTAACCTATTAGTAGCAATTAAAAACTGCCCCTAAAATTTTAATAAAATCGGCTTAACAGGACCGGATTACAATTTTTTTGAAAACACTAATTTGCATATAGTGACTTATTTATTGAAGGGTGTATTTAATTCGGTGTAGACGTTAGATTGATAATAATATTACAATTAAGAGAAGATATGTTATTTTAAGGGGTGTATTAAGGGGTTAAATTTTTTATTTTGCCCAAAAACAAACTTAATTTCACATAATAAAAGTATACGTAAAACCACACGGCCCTAATCAATACACTGTATTGTCGGCAGAGTTTTGGCAATGCGACCCGGGTTTTTTTGATATGGCTTCTCTAGTTTCCATGTTCTAATCCGATGAAAATTAAAGTTAATCCGGCTTCAGACGACCCGTTCATTTGTCATCGTGTATTTTTTCCTAATACGGTTCTGCAGGAGGAGTGTTTTAAGATACAGTGTCGAATATTATAATGTGCTGAAAACTTTTTCCATGTTATTTGAGTTATTTCGTCGTGCCATTTTAATATAAAATGACATTCAAAAATGTGTCTATCTTATGAAATTATTCATTTAATTAATAACTTGCGTAGTCCACGTGTTTTATATGTAAACAAGTGAATGTTGGGCGTGTTCCTCAACCTACAGAGTACCGATTACAGTTTTAGACCGAGAGCTGTTTGACATTTTCGGTTAGGTATTTGAGGCACTGAAAATTAGTACAATATCGTAGTCCACGAGAAGTTTGCAATTTAATTTGGGGCTAATTCAAAGACGAATGAATATTTTTCAAAGGGGTTTGTTTTATTAGAAAGAGTATAGATTCCCATTAAGGCTGTCGGAACGCTCTGAATTTAAGCCACACTATGAGGCTAATAAATGCTGTTGCAAGGGTGCCGCGGCTGTCGGTTGATTACTCTAAATTTTGGAAATATTTTGAAGATTTAAAAAACTTTTCCGAAAAAGGAAGAGTCACTTTAGGTTTGTGGTGGAACAATTTTGTGAAATAAGTACGAATAAAGTTGTAAAGCGACATTAAAAACGTGTGTTTTTTGGCACAATTAATGCCAGCTTTTTTCTAGTGAATCGTACATAAATTACAACAGTAATCAATTAGAGACCTAGATTTATCCTTTGTCTTCCTTATAAAGTAATGTTGACGAATAAGTCTACAATCAGCTATCACCCAAAGCCCTACTTTTGACTCAAATTCAGAGCGTACCGACAGCTTTAAGTACGGAACACAATTTACAGTACCCTATTCTGCCAACCCAATTTTTTAGAATATTTTCGATTGTATGGGCTCTTATCTCATCAATGGCAACTTCGATTTGATCTTTCAAGTCTTGAGTAGTCTCTGAATGGTTAGCGTAACACTTATCCTTAACGGTTCCCCACTAATAATAGTCCAACGGAACCTCGTGTTGACTAATTGACATCTCCGTTTCGGCTCATTATTCGATTCCCAATGACAGTGACCAAAAGACCAATTGTTTCGTTGGCTGTGTGGCAAGTTACACCGTCCTGTTGAAACCAAATGTCGCGCGTGTCCTCTTCTTAAATTCTGGATAACAAAAACTCGTTTATCATGGCTCGGTAACGCGGCTCTTTGCTCATTTTCGAAAACAATGAATGCTCAGACACGTTCTGAGCAACAGCTGTAATGGTCTCGACTGTCATTTTATTTATTAAAAAATTATATATCGAAAGTTTATCCATTTTATGCTAAATTTCGGTAATGAATCGGAATTTTTTACAGTACCCAGGGCGGTGCTAAGGCTAAATATACATTTGAGCAATTATAATATCGTCAAAATGTTTTCAGTGTTCCAGATACGAGAAGTTACGTTCCCAAGTGCTTGCGCTTTGGCAGAAGGCAATTCCGCTGTGTATAGAAGTTCTGTTAACATCGGATTGCGAGTGCGGCCAATCTCTAGCAGCTAGCATCGACTTCTCGAATGTGGCTACGTCGAAACGGGCAGCTTTCTCATCGAACACCGACGTATCATTGGACGATAGCGGTAATGGATCAAGTACGCAGGCACTTGCGAACGGAGAGTGTGTACCTATTGCAGAGGCGCTGCTATTGGAACAGTGGTATATTAATGTTGAACACAAAAGGTAGGAGTGTTTATAAAATTATTAAAATATGTCATTGTTAGTCATGAGCAAAATTGGTCTTGATCTTGCTTGATTTTAGTTTCAAACGATAGGCTTGTTGACACTCTGCGCAGGATTTGTCGGTTTTCGGTTTGAAAATTTCGGTTCGAGTTTTATGGCGACTTTTAGGTCGTGGCATTTTAATTTCTTAGGTTCAAATGTTGTTATTATTTTCTGTGAGTACTTCTGGTACTCGGAATTGGTGTTATTGGAGAAATTTAATTCTGAGGATCACACTTTGTATTTTCGCGACCGGACTTGTAGTTCCGAAGATATTTGAGTTTTAGTGGAGCAATTTAGAAATTTTCGGCGTACAAATATCCTCACGCAGACAAAGCCTAGATACGACTGAAGTCAGCTATCAGAATTTTCAGTACTATTGGTAGATAGGCGCAGAGTGACTTGATCACTTGACACCTGGTTTGCTGAGATTGGTTGAGCGGTTCGTGAGATAGTGGTATACCGAAAGTACATTTGAAACATGCGAGTAAAACATGCCTATGAATTCTATTTGTCAAAAACTATTTTGTCATATTGGTGAATTAGATTGCGTCAATGTTGTAATTATTAAACTGTCTCATCTTGATTTCATATTTGATAAACGTTTGGTATTTATTTTTTAAATTGTTAGTTACCAAAACATTTAAATATAAAAATCCAGCGCCGGCTCTGAGGTAGAGCTAGAGAAGCGGTCGCTCTAGGCGCCAGGTGGCAAGGGTCGCCAAAAAGCCAAATGCAAAAACTTTCTTAATGTTAAAGAAGCAGAAGTATAATAAAGCTACTTAATTTAATTATTAATCAACAAGCGTTGATGTTTGTAATAAAAGTTGGTTTTTGAAAATTTGGCACTTATTTATTTATTTAACAAAAAACCAAAGTACAATTTACGTGAAGTCAAAGCGTCGACCAAAGAGCGCTGAAAGACAATCTCGCTGTACCCTGATCAAGGGCCAGGACCCGCGCTGTAAAAATCCTCACGTTTTCTAGAATTTTTTATGATTTTATACACCTAAGTATTATTTTGCAGCAAAGTGCAAGAGAGAAGCACACCATGTAATATTTACGCCATGGGTTTTAATGGCGATATTTTTTTTCTGTCTTTGCAGATCCCATGATTGGACTCACTTTACTACAATTGAAAAATTGCTTGAAAGAATTCGCTCTCAGTTACAAACGTCTCAACTGGCGTCCTGGTTTTCAGTTAAAAACGACGATTCGAAAGAAATTCGGTTCCCCAATCAGCATAAAAACATAATTTATCGTTTAACCATCCCCGGCGAGACCATAGACAAATCTAAATGCGACGTGAATTTGGTAAAACACAATTTTCCTGTTGCCGACATGGGTGACAACAAAATTCTAAAATTAACCGTAAATGCTCTGCCACAAACTGACGAAGTCCCGGTGGTTGAATGTTTAAATTGTAAAATTAAACAACAATTGAAAACTAAATCTCCCGTAAAGAATGTAGTATCGCCGGTGAAATATCAAGGAAGATTGTTTGATGAGAGAACGCCTTGTTCCAAAAATGGCAAGCATAAATGTACGTATGGCGACTTGGAATCGGATTTAGACGAGCCAAATTTATTGGAAGGCAAGAGGAAAATAATGAAAAGGAGTTACAAGTCGAAGTATTTGGATGCTTCCAATGACAAATGTATCAGTGAAGATATTGTTACATCTATGACAGATATGTCAGATCTCAGAAGAAGACTTGATTTCGAAGAATTTATGCGCCACCAGCCAAGTACTAGTACAAAAAGTGTTGACTATTTTGCTGTGCCATCCACTTCCAATTGTGTTCATAACAATATTCTAACATCAAACAATTCCAAAAAATGCAATCTTTCGAATCAAGACAGGAGTAATCGTATAAGTCCTGAATTGTTTGAATGTGGAAATATTCTAACATCAAACAATTCCAGCTCCAAAAAATGCAATCTTTCGCAAGACAGTAGTATTCGTATAAGTCCAGAATTGTTTGAATGTGAAAAGCCAAATTTAAATACCCAGTTTTTTAATACTTCATCGGCAAAAATGATAAATTACGGATCAAAAAGTAAACCTCAGAAAGTAAAATGTTACTGCGACAAAATGACACAGACTTCCGATTTGGATTGTTTGTCCCAAAAAGAATTCAAAGAGATACTTTCGTGTTTAAATTCTCATTCGACGCCGTCAAAAAATAACTCGGTTAAAACTGATCTCACTAATAATAATCAAAGTAAAAGTGATATTTTACTCAATGCAATTTTACGTTCTTCTAAAATACAAGATGGCGCGCAAAGATCTGGCATAGACTCAAACTTCGCCGGAAATCAAGTTTGTGGATCTGAGAGTATAGATAATAGTTTGGGTGATATTTCTGAATGTAAATGTGATATTATGAATGATAAAAAGAGTGATAATTTTAGTAGTTATAAGTTAAACAATAAAGATTTTATTTATGTAGATAAACAAAGTACATGTGATATGAATGCTTTAGAGATAAACAAAGAGAAAATCAGAGATATATCGAATGTTGTGAATAATGGCAGAAGACATTTAGCTGAACGAAGGAAAGGGAGTACTAAAAATTTAAAAATGGATATTGATACAGTAAAACCCGAGTCGATTGACAAGAAAACCATGACAAGTCCGATAAAATTGAATGATGAATTGAAATCGGATAATAAAGGGACTAAACGTGCATTGAATGAATTGAGTGAATTTCCTAAACAAATCGATTTTAAATGTTTCGAAAAAAGTGGACAGTCGATGCTGAAGGCGTCGTTATTGGCAGAAAGTCGTAAGAAATTGTATAAAAACTCGGAGTTTGTCGAAACAAAACGTAAAATTGATTTCAGCCAATTGGAGAGTATTGACAAGACATCAAGTAACTGTACACAAAGCTCGTTGGATTGTACCGAATTAGTCGATGAGTTTGATCAGTTAGATCAAGAATGTGAGAATTTTATGAGTAATATTCCATCAGTTTTGGATAAAGAGAAATTCAGAAAATCTTTTGATAATGCTGCATCTATGGTCTTTCATTCGAGAACGGGTTTACCATTAACCAGCAGCCCAGCACCAATACGCAAAGGGAAAAAATGTTTTGACTACGATTCTGACATCAATTCAGTATCAGCTATTAGCAGGTAAGTTTCTTTGCATAAATTTATAAGTTCTTTGTTCAGTTGCTAAGAATTATTCAAGTATATGTTATTTTTTTACTTTAAAACTTGAAAGTCCGAATGCCCAGACGCGTATGTCAGAACTAAATGGTGACTTTTGTTGAAAATACACACTGTATCACACATAAACATTTTTTGAGCACTCGGTAAGTTATTAAAAATAAAATCACTTATCTATCAATAACTGACAGTTCACTTCTTCAAGACTGATTGATCAGAGTATAATAATATTATATACATTTTTATTGTAAAATTATTTTATATCCATAAAAACTTTTTGAAAAAAATGCGTTCACATTTTTATTAAAAATTACAAAACATGATTCAACAACATAAAAATGATTTGTCGGGAAAAAGGACGTTTTAAGTGAACACTTATTTGTTATTTATAGCGACGTTTCAAGCTTTATAACTGTTTTTCAAGCTTTATAACTGTAATTGAATTTTAATAATTCAATTACAGTTATAAAGCTTGAAAAAGTCCCAAGCAAGGGACGAAACGTCGCTATAAATAACAAATAAGTGTTTACTTAAAACGTCCTTTTTCCCGACAAATATTTTTTATATTAATTACCAAGGACAAAAAAGAAAAAAAGTCAATGATTCAACAACGTCGTAAATTTTATTGATCATTAATATTAACGTACATAATGTCGTAATAAATTATCACAAATAGCATTAAAAATGGAACGTATTTCAATGGGGGGCGACACTGGCTTAAAAGCCTAAAATATAAAACAACACCTGATTCACTCTGCAAACTACTATCACAATTCTCATACTTTATTATAATTTCATAAGGTGATTCTCTTTCTGACAAGCTGATAACGTTTGAATCAGATTCACCTAATTAAATTATAAATGGAGGAATGTCATTCACGCTACAAGTGCCCATGTTTTTTCCCAGTCACTTAACAATTTTCTCACAATGCTTGATACAATTTTGCCACATCTCGCTGTTAAATTTTGAAAGAGCTTCAAGCCATAAATTCTTCAACCGATCTTTTTGTTTTTTTTAAATTCCTTCCAACAATTTACCGCTGCCAGTTTCTCTTTTGTGGGCAAAATATTCTTTTTTTCCGGCATTTTATTATATTTATTCTCATTATATTTATATGATTTATAATAATTTTCTGAGTTATTTTCACAAATTTTCAAGAAAAACAAATTTATGTTATCTATTTATTTATATCGTTTCCATGACAAATTTGAATTTAAACAAAGTTTATCCGAAACTCGTGTGTATTTTTACCATCCATACGAACTGAAAAAAACTTAAAAATTTGTTTAGTGCTGCCAACATAAGTCAACATTTAGTTCTGACATACATGGGTAAACAGAGTATACGTTATTTATATATGTCAAAGTCAAAGTTCTTTGTGCCAACAAACCAATGATTACCTGGGAAAAGAGCCAATAGTCCAGACCCTTTTTGGGAAAAATTTGTAATTTCGAGCCATATGGACTTTAGTCAGAGCAAATCTGTGTATGCTATATTTTTTTTGCTTTAAAACTAAGTTATATTTGAGGAATTAAGTTGACACAAGACCTGTCACAATTAATGAATATTATTGAGTTGCAATCTTTAAATTATTGTATCACCACGATAACTGCCTATTTTGACATTTTAAGTTGAAAACAAATAATCTTTTCTTTTGTAATAATAATGTTGCTGAATAATAGTTACTAGACAACAACGTTCTAGTTAGTTTCAAAGTAAAAAATTAATATATAAATATTAGTGACAAATTTGTACGACTTTTTAAAGGAAAAGTATAATACAATATTTAATAGAAACTTACTTATTGGGGACTAAAATAATAATTCAGGTATCTCGTAAATATATTTATTTATTAAAATATCTAAATATTCAAACAGTTTTTTTTTTAAAGGCAACACTGGTTATTTTTCATAAAATGTTTAATAATTCTGAGAAAGTAGCTTCCGGGCTTGTAGACCGTGATCTATTGGTATTTCTACCTGTCGTTTCGTCTACAAATGTCTCAAATACCTACCCAAAAATGTCTAACGGCTCTTCTACTTAAATTGTGTTTACGACTGCTGCTCTTTCTTTTTTTATATAAAGCTTGTTAGTGTTTTCTACTCGGTCGTAGCGCAACGACCAATCACAGAAGAGCGAACTACGACCGAGTAGTGAACACTAACCCACATTGCATAAAAGAAGAAGGAGCGGCAGTTGTCGACACACTAGTCTAGAAGGACACTTCGCCCGCTGCCACATCGCCTTTGAAAATGTCTACCGCAGTTGTACATGAAATGTCAGGTAGAAATACCCATGAATCACGGCCTATGAGCCAAAAAGTTTTGGAACAGTAGACTAGATTTGAACAAACACAATTTCAACATCGTTCTTCTTTTTAAATAACATTTTTATCGTATTAATTGAAAAGCAACAGAGAGTATAATATTATCATTTGTCTAAAAATGGGTCTAAAGCGCGACGTATTGTATTGCGTAGCGCTCTGTTCGACCTTGAGCCCGTAACAAATGACGAGGACAGCGAATCAGATTGCACTGCCACATCGCCGTGCAGTCCGGACATCATCGTAGCATTCCCGATTCCTCCAAGGCCGCTCTCGCTGCGCCGCAAATATGCACATAACGGATCTAGTCTACTAGGTAGTATATTTTGATATGCGCGATTGAAAAATAAGTTTTCTTCATATCCGGTCGAAAGTCCGTACTTTCGGATTCGATTTTAAGGCAGAAAGTCCAACATTTATGCGTTGTTGGAATTACTCGCACGCCGTCTATAACAGCGTGTACACTGTTACGTGAGACTGCCGCCAACCAGAAGTAGCTCACAGCTGTTATTACGTATAACCTCAAAATTATGAGTCTGTTTAGATAATGGTGAAAGTACGTACTTTCGACCGGGTATAAAGAAAAATAGTATACACCACACGGTCAGAAAATTGAAATTCCTGCCCTTGCGGTGTAATATACTATTTATTGTATAGGTCTGAAAAGTGAAAAGTAATTTGACAGTTATATATAATGTTGATATTTAATTGTTGAATTTACAGGTAGTTTTGAGGAATCAGTATTAAACGGAAGGTTGGAGCCTGTGTCAACGGTTCAAGGGTTCATGGCCGACATTGGCGCAAGTGGCTCGTTTTCACCTGCCCATAAAAGATTACCTGTTACGGTATTCTTCTACACGCTAGGAGACATTGATAAATTATCAACGCCTTATCTGGTATGTTTATATTTCTTTGACAGTTACGAGGGTTGATCAATAAGTATCCGTGTTTGACGACAGATGGCGTTGTCGAGTGAAATTGACTTTACTATCGTGTACTGCAGACTTTTAAACGTCCTCGTGCTGAGTTATAGATAAATTCATAGGTTGGGTTATTTTTGACAGGCAGTTGTATCATTCGTGTTTTGTATTTTTCGACAAAATGGAAAAAGAACGTAATTCGTAAAACTTCCTTAGCAAGGATATCTGTTTGACTTTTTCTGTGAGGAAATGTAAGAGAAGTCTGGGCAACGCAAAATTATATAAATAACGTCTGCGACTGAAGAAGTTTCAATTCTTCCGCGAGCTTATGCAAATGAGGCTCACACATTTTTTTTTTCTTTAGGGTCATATAAATTTAGGCAAGAAAGGTTACAACGTACCGAAAAAAGGAACAATTCAAGTATCTCTTTTCAATCCGATGGGCTCCGTTGTGAAAATGTTTGTAATTTTATATGACTTGAGTGACATGCCATCAAATTCACAAACATTCATCCGCCAACGTACCCTTTATATGCCTACCAACTGTGAAGTTCCAAAGAACATCGGAGAAGGCGATTCGCGGTGGGGCCAGAAATATCTCCGATATTTGATACATTTGAGGTGAGTAATTATGTCGCCAGTTCTTCTTTATTGTCGATAAGCGGGATAGAGTAGTGGTGAGAGCTCTGGACTTGCATTCAAGAGGTACCGGGTTCGAATCCCGGCGGGGACAGATGTGGCTAGAACTTTTTCCTACTGTCTCTCGCCGAAAAACGGAAATTCCTGTACCGGCCATCTTGATGAAGTTGTCCATGGTGTCCCTCAATTATTTCCAGATAAATGTCGAGAATGTTCCTTATTCAAGGCCATGGCCGATTATTTATCAAACTCCTATAAGCATTAGACTCGTGTTTGGATGGTACCGGGTTCGAATCCCGGCGGGAGCAGATGTGGCCATGGTTTTATACCCATCAAACTCCTAGTTCAAAAATTACCTACTTTAACATAATTTCCTACAATTCCTTCATTCACCCATTGCTATTACTTAAGTTGAAGTTTGAAAAATGTACAAAATAACGCTTACAGAGGTTAGGCAAGTAATGTAGTGTCAGTTATAGAGGTCCATATGTGAAAAACGTCTTTCGCTTATAGAGGTTTCTGTTTCTCACTTATAGAGGGTTACAAAGACAAATTACTATCACTTAGAGAGTTTTGTCGATTACCCAGGTCTCACTCACTCAAGTTTGACTGTATTTTTGAAGTTCGAATGGTCCTGCCGCCCAATAGACTGGAAGTTTTAATACGCAATGAAAAGCAATTTTTTCTTTACAGATTCATGAGTTCAAAATCGGGACGCATTTATCTTCACACGGACATCCGAATGATCATTTTTCGTAAGTCAGACATGGACACAGCGACTGCGCACATCAATATGATGAGTTACGAACTGCGCAGTTTTCTGCACAGCCCAACCAACCCGAAATTCTCGCCACGTAAATAAAGCCATCGGCTTTGCTGTCGTAAAACTACCTGAGACGATTTATATTAGTGTAAAAGCGAATAAGTTTCGCTGTAAATACAGCGTCCGCTCTAGCGGGCAAAAAAGCAAATAGCCGCCCTGAAGAATGTCTTTATAATTTATATAATAAAATTCCGGTGTGCGCGTTTGTTCGTAATTCTTTTCCTCCTAAACGTGTTGTCCGATTTTGATGAAACTTTTTTTTTTGTACTTATGGAGTCACGTGGATTGTTCTTATAGATTATAGACGCTCAGCATCTAAGGTCATCAGCGTTGGATGGTTCTTAGCGATACTTGGACCCGGTATTTATGTCAAGATCCAGAACATATTTTTTTTTTAATTTTTCGACCAATTTTTTTTTGGATTTCTCAATAAAAAATATAATCCCAAATTTTATTTCAAGAAGTATATTTAGCTGGAGAGGTCTGTGGCAAGTTTTTTTTTAAATAAAGGTACATATTTTTTTCAATAAAAATGAAATCATTTTATTTAAATTTTAATAAAAGCATCGAGGAAACATGTAACATAACAATATTGACATCGTTCTGATTGATAGTTCGTGGGGGGAATGACGTCATTCAGTGTACTATGAATTAGCGTGGTTAAATCGGTTATTTTCTATTGTAACCATTTTAACCGGATAGTTAGCCGAATCTCTATAAAGCAAGATGACGGTTTCGGGTTTTTGTTTCTTAGAACAACAAAAAACAAAACATTCGAGCAGCGAAAGAATTCAATAATATATTTATGTAGATATTGGTTATAAAATTTACAATCATACGCAAAACTTTCTGCGCAGCCTTCCACAATAAGGACAAGATTACTAGAAACTAAGGTTAGGCGTTGGCATTGTTGAAGCTTTGACTAGGCGAGACACGAGAGTGGACTTGTGACGTCACAGGAAGCTTCTTCTAAACAGTTGGGAAAAGTTTCACGTGAAAAAAACATGGTCATCTGAGATCCAGTGACTCAACCAATCACAGACGCCCAATCTTCTAGTATTCTAGTAATCTTGCAATAAGAATCAAGATGATACTTCGAATCGCGGACGAAAAAATCGATATATGAAATTTTTTATAAATTGGGTATTTAACACATCAATATTTTCTCACTCTTACCGCCAAATCTTGGCGCCCTAGAGCGGGCGTTGCTGTAAATGTGTTAATGTTTGTATAGTAGACATTGGCTAGGTTGTGTTAATAAGTACTTTTGCTCTTCGCATTAAAATGCTCAGATACAATGATTAACAGTGTTTGTACTGGTCAAACAAAATAATGTTGTGTTTCAAGAAGAAAAACAAAGTCGCTATATAGTAATTTTCATTGTCATCATCATTTTTTGTCTTTGTTTTAACGTTAAAGTACCTTGGAGACCGAGCTTTGCTCGGGTGTTTGGAAGGTTTAAAGTTTTTTGACATGCAAAAAAGAAAAAAAAACCGTCAAGTGCGAGCCGAACTCGCGAGAAGATGGTTCCGTACTATTCCGTTTTCCGTAAGTAAGACTTAAGATTTTCGTTACCATTTTTCTGTAAACTATGGGTAAGACCCGACATTCCCATATTTTTTTCAAAATTTTAGGCTCAGTAGTCTCGGAGGAATGGTCAGTTTTCATCTATTTTCATAAATAACCGTAAAACTATTTATTTTAAAATTATAAAAATATATATATATATATATATATATATATATATATATATATATATTTGAGACCCTTACTACAAGCCCTTTGATATATGTTACACGGTACAGTTTGCAAAACTTGTTTTTTAATTTCCTAATTTGCCCCCCAAACATGGCCCCTATGTTTAAAATTAATTTATTTACGTACACGTCCGTCTTTGAGTCGCCGACTTACATATGTGTACCAAATTTCAACTGAATCAGTCCAGTAGTTTCGGAGCAAATTGGCTGTGACAGACGGGCAGACACGCGAGTAATCCTATAAGGGCTCCGTTTTTTCTTTTTGAGGTACAGAACCCTAAAAAATGATGTGAGTTATGAAGGAACAAGTCCTGGACCCTTTACCAGGAGCACTCACCGACCCACAATAAATTGTCTGTCATGAGGTGTCATCCGACAGGTAAAATTTATCTGTTCCCCAAGATCAAGTCTGTTGTGTTCAACGCCGTGAAAAAATATGAAAAAGACAACCCGAATTTAACAGCATGTAAAATGTGATATGTCTATGGTCTAAATTTCTATCACTAGAAATCATATCGTTAGAACGGCTATAGACATATACAAATTGATTGTACCAATGATTTAATGACAAACGCTTTTGGTAATTTCACTCATTTCATATTTTTGAAGGAAACAGCTTTATGGATTGATTTTGTTTTACCAGTAAGAACAATTTTACACTGTTATTTTATTCAAAACTAGCGGTTTACCAGCGACTTCGTCCACGAGTTATAAATTGTACCCGCAGTTTTTTTATATAAAATCCATCTCCACTCCGTTCGGGTAGATGTGTTCAAAAAAACAGTCGAACATGTATTTCTTTATTTTCTAAGAAGAGTATTTTTCCCGAGTCTTACGTTTTCAGCGTAAGCAATTTCAGAAATACAGCGTATCCTTTTTGAATGTTCCCCCCTTCTCTTCTTTAAGGCTTATTTTTGAGATAAAATGTAGCTTGGATCTCTTCTGACGTAACCAAAATTGCATAAATTATAGCCTATAATTTTCCTAGATAATCCCTATTTCTATTGGTGAAAACCGTATGAAAATCCGTACAGTAGTTTCGGAGACTAGCCACAAACTCAGCGCGACGGGAAATTTTATAAAATGTAGTGAAGTCGTCGCTTTGTAATGAAATGACAGTGTAACCAAGTCGTTCCAAAAGAACGGCTTGTAACTTATAATAATATTGAAGAATCCTATACTGTTATTTAATTGTGATATGCAGTTTAAAAATAAATAATAATTCTAAATAACTGCCAGCTGCCATCACATTAATAAGTGATTTATTTTAAGGTTTAAAGAAATCAAAAGTAATTTTCATGTTTGTTTTTATATAGAGTTGATTTTCGTCTTTAAAAATTATATCAATGTACATATTTCTAGTTTTTAAGTATGATTTTATTGTTAATTCTTGATTTTTAATAAGAATTGTAAAAGAAAAAGAATATTAAATAATATATAATATATTTTTACAAACATCATTGCGAAATATTCGTGTTTTTATTTTCAAATGCTTCTTTTCAGTTTTGTTGTTGAATTTTTTGAAGTAAATCTTCTTTAGTTGCAATATGACGGGTAAATCAGATCTTTTCTTCCGGAAGTAGCGTTCAGTTTATGCATAGTAGTATCGACATGTTGGTAAGTTAGAAATTTTATCAATATTCTTATTTCTAAATCAAGAATAAAGTCAAAATTATTTTCTTGAACATAAACTATTTCATAACAATAAAACATATTTTATATAAAAATATACAGTATACACAAGGTTAGTAGATTAGAAGCTGACCAATCAGCGTAAGCGCTGGAATGTCGTCAGCTGGTGGACCGTTCATATTTTTATGAACGTATAATGACAATATCAAAAATGTCCTTTATTTAGAACTGGGTAAGCGAGAAAACTATAATTGAGAGTAATAGCCAGCTACCCTCTTTGTAACCCTCTAAAACCTCTATAAGTGAGAAACAGAAACCTCTATAAGAGAAAGACGTATTTCACTCATGGACCTCTATAACTGACACTACTAATTGCCTGTACCTCTATAAGCGATAGTCGAACGTATTAATAGTTCCACGAAATTTAAAAATGAGTCATAAATAGCTGAACTAACTAACATTGTTTTTGTATCATTGGTTTTGATTTTCGTATTCTGTTCGAATAGCCAAATGTACTGACTTATTTGTCGAACTTACTACAGTTGATAAGTATCAATTGCAAAGAAAGGTTCGGCACGTAATCATAATGTTAAAACTTAATTCTATCACTACATATCTGCTGTATTTTTATAGACCTCTATAAGTGAGAAAGGTCACTCCTGTACCTCTATAAGCTAGAAACTCGGATTAGTAAAAAACCTCCATAAGCGAAAAAGAGATCGCGCTCCCTTGAACTCTTGCTTATTCAGGTTCGACTGTATATAAAATTGAAGTATCTGTCTGTAATGTCAAAATAACAACTTTTTACTAAATGCGTATGAAAGTATATAAAAAAAACGATTTTTTTAAATTTTTGTGCTTGTCTCTGCAGACGAAATCACGGGTATCAGCTATTGCAAATAAAATCAGTATTCTGTCTTCTGATTTCTTCACAATTTGTTCCAGGAGCAGATGATAATTTAATTAAACTTTGAATAGCTCTAATTTTTGAGTTTTTATAAAAAAGTTTTGTGACATATCTGTTCGTTTATTTGATTTCTAAACGCTGTTAAAAAGAATCAACTTAAAAATCACCTGTATTGTTCGATTCTGATTTATCTAAGAAACTTGTAAGTTTAGATGTTCAAGAAAAATATTATGTCTTGTAATATTACAAATTTATTTTAGGTACTTTTAAAAAATGTAAATGCATCATTTAACTATTATAAGTATTATTGAAAGAGAAATGTTTTAACTAGTGATATAACTAGAATATCTATTAAATTCAAGAAATATTATATTTATAATAATATCGAAGTATAACATAAATATTTTATATAGAGTTACAATGTTTAAAATAATAAAGTCGCGTCCAATATTTGTGTTTGATTTTTTACATTGAAAACCCAAACAATTTCAGATTTGAAACTACCGTGAAATTAATACATTCAAGATTTATGAAATACTAGCCGCCCGGTCCAGCTTCTACAGTCATAAAAAAATAAGAATCATTATCATAAAATTCTCAACGTGTATTGAAATTGCGCAAATTCAGTCGCCTTTAATTGTGAATGTTCAAAAATCGAAGAAAATTCAAAATTGCCAAAAAACAAAACAAAATTTCTGTTGATCCGACCCCTAAAAACAGTCCTTAAAATGGTCCAGTTAGGCCCATTTTAAATATGCTTCGTGCGGTGATGATTTTCAATGTGTGTACCAAATTTAGTTAAAATCAATCAAGTCTTTCGAAAGTTATTGCCCGTATATATTGTAGTCCAGCGTTTTCCACGAAAAGCCAATTAGTATTTCGTGAAAAATTATGTTGATTAGTAATAATAACAGCCTCGTCTGATTTTAAATGGTGCGCCAAGCTAAAAAATGTTTAAGACCTAATGTGTTTCAGAATTTGTGAAGTTTTTCGTATTACGAAAAGTTTGGGAAACGCTAGTATAGTTTATGAATGTCACTGCTGAATCTATAAGCTATTTATTTTGGAAGAATAATGTAAATCGGCTTAGAAGTTTTCGAGTTTCAAGGCACGCAGTTCGTCCAAACATCTGTTATTATGCTAGTACCTAAAGATTGATTTAAATAATGTTTCTGCAATATATTCAATTCTATTTATTAGATTCGGTCGTTTCTAATGTTATAGATTTTTATTTAACACGTTGACTGCCAACTACGAGATATCTCGTAGGTTGTCCCTTCATTACTTGCCATATTTGTACAGCTACGAGAAAACTCGTAGCATAACGCTGTAATTACGAATAGATGACCTCAGGAAAGAGAATAAAAAAATCAAGTTTGGCTTAAATGAACAGAAAAAACACTTAAACATTAAAAAAAAAAAAATTTCTTAAGCCTTTTGATAGTTTTTAATAATACATGTTTAAAAAATAATGTTTTGCTCAGCCCTGATTTAAATTTATACTTTGATTATTATGTCATTTGCTAGAATATAATTTTGTTTTATTATGTAACTTGTTAAAATATTTCATTTTAGTTTTTAATAAAATCAGTATTGAAAAAGCATTCGTCTGAATTACTTTTTACTAAAATTCACTACACAACATGATTAAATCAAATTGGCTCTTTAAACCGGAATCGTGAAAATTTCCGTGGCAATCAACGTGTTAATAAAACGCAGCGACACTTTTTAAGTGCAAATCAAATAAAATGCATTGCGTAATCGTGTCAGGTAGTTTTAGTAAAATATCATCTTTTAGTTAAATTCTATAAAATCTAACTGTATACATAATGTATGACCTTGTAGAATTTCGTTTATTCTTGAACGAAATACGATACGCGTCTGTCTGTTCTCTCGTGGCGTTGATAATAGATAATTAATAGGGGGCAGTTATGGTCTAGTGGTTAGCGTACTGGCTTCTCGACCTAACTGTCGTGGGTTCGAATCCCACCTCTGCTCATGGATATTTTGTGATGTCGATATTTTGACCCAGCTATATTTTCAATTTCTACTGGCCATATACCAAATGGTAGTGCCACAAAAAGGGTATTCTCTTGTATATGTGCATATGCTCTATATATGTGGACATATACAATTGGATATTCTTTTAAAAAAAAAAAAAAAAAAAAAAAAAAAAAAAAAAAAAAAAAAAAAAAAAAAAAAAAAAAAAAAAAGATAATTAATATTGTGTTGTTGAAATAAATAAAACAAGACTCCAGTGCAGTGTCTAAATTAATAAAATAATAGTGCCGTGCGTCGGTTGCTGTTCAAAATGGGATTCAGAAATACAGAATCTTACACAGATGTAAGCAGGGAGAGACTGAATTCAGGACCTTGGCTTCAAGTTGGTATGTATTACGATTTTGACGTGTTTTTATAACCTATTTTGCCTTCCTTTAACCATGCGTTGATATGCTTGCAAGGGGTATGTTATAGTCGATAGCTCATAGTTTTTTATCAACACTTTAAGAAGAATTAATTATGTGCAGAATTAATGCTGTTATTATTGATTGATAAAAAATGCATTTCACATTTTACAAATACAAATAAAAATTGCACTTTTAAAAGTACGTAGGATATTCTACTGTTTTTTGACCATTAATTTTGTCTTACCACAAAAATTTACGTATATGTAAATGTTGTTTTGGCAATTTTCAAAAATTAATAACATTAGAAATATCAACTCTACGAAAAAAAGTTTCTGGCTGGAAATCGATGAAAAAATATTTTTAAGAAATGTTTGATTGAAAATTTCTGAACTGATTTCAGGAAAAAAATTGAATCCGAACTGACTTCGGAACGGGAGCGCCGATTCTACCTGATCTAAAACACCTATAGTATTTTTTGCCAAAATAATGAAGTACAAATTAACAGAAAATGTTTCTTTTATTTCAGATAGCAGCTTCTAATGAATCTGCTTTGGTGAGTTTTTTTTTTTTTTTAATTCTTCTTAATCGTGAGTTTCTAGCCAATAGACATTTTTGAATAACAAATCTCTTTCGATTAACTAGAAAGGATGTTTTCTATTGACTGGAACAACTCGGACTGCAGAGTAGACAGCGGGTTATTTAATTATTAACCAACACAGCTATTAATAGTACTTAATTTCCAAAAATTAGAGTAATCAACTGACATCGGCACCCTTGTAATAGCATTTTTTAGCCTTGCAGTGTGGCTTAAATTCAGAGCGTTCCGACAGCCAGAGCTAATATAAAAACAGTAATATAATGCATTTTGCGATGACACTTCGAAATTTCCCGAGGGCATATTTTGCAATCTGAGGGACCTTAATTAGTAGAAAAAAAAAATCCAATTTCATATAAAAACTTTTATTATTTATTTTCTTGGTTAACATTTCTGTGATGGACTTGAAAATCGTACGGAGGTTGCTGGTGTTGTACATTTTCAGTTGTTTTATCGGGAGTCGAATTTTCATTTTCAGAAGGCATATCAATGGTTAAATCTTCTTTATTACTATTATTATTATTGGAATCAATTGTTTCTTGATCTGTGGTTGCAATATTATCTTGATCCCCAACAGGACTTGGTGGATTTACGATAGGCTCGCGTGGCTTTTTAGCTGCAAATAATGAAGTTATTAACATCTGAAAAATATGGTCAATTGGAATAAAGCGTCCATAAACCACGCAGCTCGATCAAGAGGGAGGGGAGATCAGTTCGAAAGCTACGTGAGGGGAGTGGGGAGAGTTGGTGTCAAGCTACGTAACTTTTTTCATGTATTTTATTTGGCACAATGAAAATAATTTGCAGAATTCGAGTTGTTATCGTCCATGATGTTATATGTTTATGGATCGTGGGTAATTGGACACAAATCAACAAAGATTCTAAACTATAAACTTGCTTGAAGAAGTAGGAAACTAACCTACGAAACGTAGCAAATTTAGAAAACTTAGAATTTTCATTTATTTGTGTCCAATTACCAACGATCCATAAACAAATTTGCAGAATATTTATTTCCCAGCATTGGTTAGTTTTATATATCTTAATATCTGCATATAACAAATTTCAGTCTTGTTTATTTTAAACCATTTTTTTTTAATAGTGTGTTAACAGGAAACACAAAATGTCTTCTGGACTTGATAATAAAATAACTAAGTTTCATCTACGTTAGGCTACATGAAGAGAAGAAGAGGTTCCAGGTAGACTGAAATAGGGCCACATGGTTTATGGACGCTTCTTAAATTCGAATAAACTTACCTCCCCCTAATAAAATATTACTTAGAACACCAACAGGGGCTTCAAAGGCCAATACCCACACGACAGAGATTATCAAACAGAAGAACATATCTCCCCAAAAGATGTACCACTGTAACAAAAAAAAATGTGTAAGTTCATTCACATAAGTTCGCGTGGAAAGTAAAGCTTCTTTAGTCGTAGACGTAATATTTTATGTCGAATTTTACCCCCTCTAATTTTTGGACAACACGGTTTTTGGACTCCTCTCTTTAATTTTTGGACAGAACGGTTTAGGAATTCCCCCTCGTCTACGTAATATAAAAATGTTGGAAAGTAATATCTGGATAAACCGGTTTAGGAGTTCCACCTCTAATTTTTGGACACAATGGTTTAAGAGTCATCTCTCTAATTTTTATTCAAAACGGCTTAGGAGTCTTTCCTCTAATTTTTCGAGTCCCACTTCTAGATTTTGCACAGAACGGTTTAAGAGTCCCTCTCTGGTCTACGTAATATAACAAATTTTGGAAAATAATTTTTGTACAAAACAGTTCAGGAGTCCCTCTCGTCTACGTAATATGAAAACATTCGGAAAATAATTTTAGGATAATCGGTTTAGGACTCCCCGTTTCCAATTTTTGAACAGAGCGATTTAAGAGCTTCCCTCTCTAAATTTTGGACAAAACGGCTTAGGAGTCCTCTTTTCTAATTTCAGGACAGAACGGTTTAGGAGTCCCTCCTCGTCTACGTAATATAAATATGACACTCAAGGTTTCATTTCTTCCCCCTCTTTTTCTTATTTATCCATTTCCCCTTACGCAAGGAATTTCAAACTGATACGTCGCTAAAGAAGTTTCACTTCAAAATGTGCATAAAACAGTTTACAATTAAAAAATTTTTGACTGGAGACAAAACCTTACCACATCCAAATTGGAGAAATGTCCTGGCGATCTAGCAACACCCCCTCGCATGTTTTGCAAAATCATATGAGTTAGGTACATGCTATAAGAAAATCGGCCCAGGACTTGGAACATTGGTAGAGACAATATCCAGTTAGCAGGGCCTCCATATCCGTGAACGCAAGCAAAAATAATCCACGAAAGTGCTATGGACCAAGCGACTCTGTGCAGCCCTATAAATAGACTACTGCCCCATCGTTTATAAACATAGCCTTCCTGCATTACGGGATACATTCCAAACAGGACGTATAAAGATACGATTGTTGATATTATCCACAAAACGGTTGAAGCTAGCTGAAATACACAAATAAACAAATACAACAATGGAATAGTTTCTGCGCTATACGAAACAGCGCTAAACGAGGTCATCTTAAACGTAGATAATAGGCATAAGTGAAACAGAACAGAGAATAAGAAAATTTGGAAGTTCTTTTTTGATTAATTTTGTAACATTTATTGTTAAATACTTTTTTATCACATTAATTATAGATTTATTAATTGCTAATATCCATTTTTGTTTTTAAAACATTTATAAAAATCAAATAAAAGTTCGAGTAAGAAGGTGTTTGTAATGAGAAAGATTCTCCATTTGACATATTTTGTTTTTTGTGGAGAAGTCATCTAATGTCGTTTGCCTTTTTCTGTTTCGCTCAGCAAGCTGTTGTCGATAGCAAGATATTGCATTAACGACACTTCGTCTTGCCTTTGAACTTCTATCAACATTTGAAACATTTAGTATAAACTGAGCCATAATTTACGTTATAGTGGCTAAGGTTTTTTTTTAGAAACCGCGTAATACTGAGGCAGCGTTAAGCGAGGCTTACTGTATATAATTTAAACCATCCGGTACTAAAGATTTTCAAAAATGCTTGTACAAAAATGTGTTGATGAAGGGGATAAAATAAGGGAAGATTTCAAAATTCACATGTAATATTTAAATCTTGGTATCCGTATTAACCCCTGACACATTTCGATGAAATTTGGCTACCCGAATGTGGCAGACACGAAAGGGCAGACACCTTTGCTACACGTATAAAAATCAGCTATACAACGAATTCGGTTATATTCAGTGTGTTTACAGGCTTTTTTTATCACTTTTTGCTGTCGTGGGTACTGAAGACGATTCTAACTCATTTTGGTTGATATTTTTGCATAACCTACATTCTCTATTCTATTAGTTATTTGTTTGTAAATGCTAAACAACATTGTCATGGTTTGAGGTAGTAAATTTCTGTCTCGGATAGGTTTGGGGTCAGATTTCTCAATACATAGATTTGTCTTAGCAAAAGATTGGCAAAACCAAAAACGTAGTTGACAAAAAATAAGATATTTTAGTTATATTCCTTTCATTCGTTCAACTTTTTACATTTCAATACGTACAGGTCTTTAGTGTATTTGCTAATACAGGTAGTGTAACTTTGTTTTTGGACAAAATAAAAATTTTAACATCTTAATACACCCCTTAAAATAATATGCTTTTCTTAATTTCAATATTTCATCTCTGTTTTATCAAGTCATAATCTGCACAAAATTATATATAGCCTTTAGTATGTATAATTCCCTGTCTGAAAGCATAACCCACGCATTTTGGAAAAAAATAAGTAGAAATGAATATCTTAGTGTATAAACAGACATAATCTTTATGAAATTGAGAATAAAACAGCTGGAGTCATTGCGTAATATTCAACGATTAGAAAATGTTACTTTTTCAGCTGTCAAACGTCAAAATAACAAAATTTAACTAAATATGAAACACTGTTTTTATTTAATAATAATCTGTAATTAAAAATACATGTTTTCTGAACTTTTTGGAAGTTTCTGACGAAGAAAAGTGATTTTATTTGCAAACATTAGAAATCAAGGAGGAAAAAATGGTGTACGTGCAATAATAGTCTCATAAGTTCCTCACCCCTCCGACCGGGATTTGCCTATCGTTAGTAGACCAGAGACATTGCTCAGGAGAGGTCGTTCAACTGCTTAAAAAAATGTTTTTTGTTTTGTTTAAATCAGTGTAAAAAGTGAATTACAATATGTAAAGTGCTTTTGTAAAACTGCTGAGATAATTTTGTGTTAAATAAATAATGCATAAATACATTTATTTCGATTTAATATAAAAGTGTGGGAAATGGCGGTTATGTTTCAAGTTGCTGTTCAATTGTTGGTGAAGCTGACGTTACAAGAAACAAATGAATGTGAACACAAACTTCTAACAAGTAAGTCATTTTTTAAATCAATATTCTTTCTTAATTTTTTAAAGTGATGATTAGTATTGCGTTTAAATACTGAAAAATTATAAATTATATATATTATTATGACCTTGAGCTTTACAGAATTTGACATTAGAATGTTTTGCACGTAATATTGTTTCAAACTCATTACTGGTTCGGTATTTTACTACAGCAAACGTTTTACATTAGTCTAGTATTATTTTTGTACCGCTAAAAGTTTTGTTTATTGTTTTTCCTACCGTTTTTTAACAAAATACTCAGCTTTTTAAATTATATTAATTTAGTGGTTAATTAGTGGTTTCATTAGCAGTTGTGTACATCAATTTTTTTTTAATTTCTGTTTTGAATCTTAAAATCTAAACTTGACGTTCATAATTTTTTTACCCCCGTCCCAACCAACCTTATATTTGTGATGAGGAATGTTCCTCATTTGACACATTTCGTTTTTTTGTGGAGAAGTCATCTAATGTCGTTTATTTATTTTATTTATTTATTACTTTTTTATCTTTTTCTGTTTCGTTCAGCAAGCAGTCGTTGATAGCAAGATATTGCCTCAATGACACTTCGTCTTGCCTTTGAACTTCTATCAACATTTGAACCACTTTGTATAAACCGATCAACAATTTACGTTATAGTGGCTAAACTTTTTTTTAGAAACCGCGCAATACCGAAACAGCGTTAAGCGGAGCAACGTTAAGCGAGGTCTGACTGTATTTATAATTTCTTCTAAAGATCTCGCGAATCACAGTTTTTCATGAAATGATTTTACCATACCGTGACAAAAGAAGTTTCACTCCAAAAATTCCTTGCAAGAGTCTTATTGAATTTGTAATTACCTTACTAATAGATATCTTCTTTGTTCGGGTGTAAAATAGAGCATATCCAAGACACAAACCAACTAGCCAAGTTCCAGCCCGAGTATGGGTTTGCGAGTAATACACGTCGTAGCTGTAAGAACGATAAAATCTAATCAGTAAATATAAAATTGAATAATTCTTCTGGAATTTATATTTCGACTTGTTCGACTTCGCAGAGACAATTTTTAATATGCTATTAATTATTATTATTATTAAAAATAAGTACATTTAACTGTCACGACCAGGTGGGACCATAACCATTCGTTGAAATATCATTTTACATTTTCGATCACTGTGACGTCAATCTGATTATCGGTAAACGTGCTTAGAATTAAAATACTCAACAGAATGCCCAAAGCGTATAATATAAAGTAAATTTGTTCCCTGAACTACTTTTCTACCGAATATAATGCTTGGTGAATAGAAAATTAATTTTATTCCAAGGTAGGGATGTCGAAAAAATATCGATATATCGATATTTTTTATTCGATATATCGATATTTTTGGACGATATTTAATATTTCGATATATCGATATAAAATTCCGAGTATCGAAACCGATATTTTTTTCCAATAGCAACACTTGTATGTACCTACTACCGCGACTTACTATGGCAGTTTAATTTTTCCGAAAATGTCGAACTGAAAAAGAAACAAAGTTTTTGGAACATACTTTTAAATGCGTTCCAAAAACAACAACTGTGAATCAAGCACATGTAAAACACGTTTCTTTTTCACCGGATTTTTCGATATTTTCGGAATAATAACAGTCATTTCAATTCTACAACATCTAGAATATTTTTAATTATTTCGATTTACACCTCATGCTGTGCCAACAATTTTCTGTCGAATGTCACCTCAGTTACGCATCCGATAGGTTCACCATCCCTGGCTTTATTAATTGTTCGATTAATCTCTAAAATTATCTGCTCCTAAATGTATTAGACGCTTAATTAATAAACAAAAAAATTCTTATCGTTGTTTTTGATTTCAGATAAATATTTATTAGTTATTTGAGATTATATTAAGCTAGCTAATATGTATACTAAATTTCTTTGAGTGCCAATGTTCTCTTTCAAATTGGACCGATATATCGATATTTTTTAAAAAATATATCGGTACCGATATCGATACTTGAAAAAAATATCGTAACGATATATATCGATATTTTTTGGCACTTCCGACATCCCTATTCCAAAGAATAAATTTGTTCCGAGATTAGTAGCTTTTAACTTTAATAGTGTTCGGTGAATAAGGACCTAAGAGTAATATAAAATACCCACGAGAAAAATTAATTACGGAGCCCTATTATAAATGTATTTACAAGTGGGTAATGAATTTTTAAATTTGGAATAAATTATTATTATGTTTGTTACCATTTAATTTCTAACCTATTTTAGTAGTCGTTTATAAACTTGTGTGTAACCCCATTTGTAGCGAATATGATTACCAATAAAGATTATATTGTATTGCAAAAAAAAAGACCTACTCGACACCTTCTCCTCGGAGGCCCCACATCATTAATTTATAACGATATGCTATGATTGTGGGGATCACTGTGAATATGATTACTAATGCAGCTAATAGTCCCCGAGCGAACCGCTTGAAATACCAAACTGGAAGAAGAATTAGAGGTGATAGCCAAAACAACTGCATATCAACTGCTAGATACCATGCCTGTCCCACACACTAAAAAACAAAAGGAAAAAATTCAGTAATAAAATTGTTACTAAAGGCTCGTCAAGTTACTAGAAACTAAGGTTGGGCTTTAGCATTGTTGAAGGTTTGACTTGGCGAGAGAGGGCAGGGAAGTAGGCTTGTGTCGTCACATGGAGTCTTTTTCCAAACAGTTGAGATTACAATAATTGAAAACCCAAGCCATGGGCGTCGGTGACGTAAGCAATCGACTCAACCAATCACGGACGTGACCATATTTATAGCCTGTTACACCCAAACTTCTAGTATTCTAGTAGCCTTGAAGACTCGTTCTCATTAGTAAATTTACTTGACTTCAAGTCGCTTGAATTCAAGTAACTTACTTTCAAGTTGATGTTCGTATTATAACGACTCCATTAAAGGAAATAGCGTTTCAAGATAGCGGTGAATGATTTGATGTGCTGGCATTTAACTTAACTAATGAGAACGAGCCATAATGATTTTATAATCTGACTAATTTACGTACAATTTCCTTCATTTCGTTATAATTAGCTTCGTAATTTTGAATATAAAGTAAGGTTTTCCACCAATTCCTCTCACACATGTCTTTCGAAGTCTTCAGTATCATAGGCCATCCAGGACCGGATCCCATGTATTGTAATATTGTAACATAAAAAGCTACAAGCACAGCCAAAGCCGGTGTTAATCTAGAAAAAATGTTTTCTCGGAATTAAAACTAATTATTGTACAACAAAAAAAAATGGTTCTAATGATTTGAAATTTGAAATAATTTTTTAAGAATATTAAAAAAATTAAATTTGTTGAAGTTATACTTCTTTTGAGGGTGAAATTTTCTCTGTTACGGAAGTTGTGTACGCAGCATGCAACAAATATGTGCGGAAGTTGTTTCTGATAACGTCAAAATAGTTGTTTTATAAAACAATAAACCATAAAATCTACAAATGGTGACAGTAAAATAGTCTTAATACTTGTATTTTTTTAAATTATGGATTCAACAGTAGAAAACCCTTTAATAGTTAAAAAGTTACTTTATGCAAGCACTAAAAATGTTACTTTTGAAAATGGAACAAAGGTAAAATGTATATAAGACTACAAACATAACCCAATCTCTGTTTAAAAATGTTTTTCCAACTATATTGATCATCTCCCTAGACATCCTATTTTATTTTATCAATGTACATCTTTAACGAAAATGTGAATATAAGTACACCCACCATTTTTTAAATTTATTTCCATTGTGTTTTTATAACTTTTTATTTAGTAATACTCAAAAAAATAAAAATGCCGGTTTCTAGTTTTGACATTTTTTACGTGTTTAAGCTGACCTAGGATAATTCTACAATTAATAAATCAACTGTAGAAGGCTGTGTACCAACCTAAGATATCGATGTAAATAAAACAATGGAATGTTAAAGGGGATTTTTTTGGTCATAGATTTCAGGAAGCCATACATCAGTAAGCAGCCGCTTAGCAAAAAGAAACTATCGACAGATACTGTACTTCCAAACTGAAGTTGACTCAGGAACTTTTTTTGCCACTAAAAAATAAAAAAATAACATTATTATTCTTCGCTATTACATTTTTTAACCCCCGACGCAAACAGAGGGGTGTTATACGATAACTCTCGACAGATGTAATTGATTTAAACTAAATTTGGTACACATGCAGGCATCTATCACCGCACGAGGCCTGTTTAAAATGGGCACAATCGGGCCACTTTAAGGGTGGTTTTTAGGAGTTGAAAAAAGTTTTTGTGCCCAAAAATATCGAAAAAAACTCTCAGAATCGTTTCAAAATTAAAATTTGACCCTTTAGTAGCAATTTAAAAGTGCTCCTAAAATTTTAATAAAATCGGCCTGACAGGACCGGATTTACAAATTTTATGAAAACACTAGCTTGTACATAGTAAATTATATAGGTACTGAAAGGTGTATTTCATTTGATGTAGATGTTCGATTAATAATAATATTGCAATTAAGAAAAAAAATGTTATTTTAAGGGGTGTATTAAGGAGTCAAATTTTTATTTTGCCCAAAAACTTAATTAAGTTTACATAATAAAGCCACACTGCCTGTATTAGCAGATACACTATATTGTCAGAGTTTGGCACTACGACCCGAGTTATTTTTTTGTGTCGAGGGTTTTTTCATAAATATTGAAATTTGTCCGTACTTCGAAAACATAAAACGCATTAACATTTGGCGCAAGCGCTGTAGCACTGTAGCGATGACCTAGTATAACCCACATCATACTAAACCACCTCATTCCGTGTAAGCAAGGCAATTGTTCCGGACTTTTATTTACCGCAATCAAACGTCTACCGTTTGTCAGAACGGAAAATGCGAGTAAAATTGGATACGTTGCTCCTGAAACGAAGAAAATTTAATTGTTTTCTTTGCACTTCTATTTTGACTAAGGGGCCGTTCATAAAACACGTCACGCTACAATCAACTTTTTTTGACCCCCCCCCCCTATTGTCACGCTGTGTCACACTTTCTGTGACCCCCCTGTAAATATTTCGTCACAAAAACTAAGACCCCCCCCTGAATATAATAAATTTCAATGGATAGTACACAAAATTTGAAAATTAAAAATATTTATTTAGTTTTTATAATAAAATATGAATAAATTAATAAATATCTTTTATAACGAACAAATAAATAATAATTCTATTTATCAGAAGTCCAAGGATTCTGTAAATGCGCCGAAATATCTATAATAGGTATTGCAATATCTTTGTTTCATAATAAAAATTGAGAAAAAAGTATTTATAGAAAAAATATTAATTTAAAATATTTTAAAGAACAGCGAACGTCACGTTGCCGTAGACCCCCCGTCCCCCCTTGTCACACTCAGCAAGACCTCCCCCCCTTGTATGCGAACGTATTTTATGCATGGCCCCTAATAGTATAGTATAAAGAATCATATAGTAGCCGGACTCCTTTGTCAGAACTTAAACCGCGCAGAGAAGCTGCGGTGGTTGTGTTACAAATGTATATGGTCACCATCTAAGGTCATTATCAAATCAGATTTTCTGAAAATACGCCTAAATATACGCTGAAAGATATGCCCAAAGATACGCTCAAAGATACACCTCAAGGTACGCCCAAAGATACACCTAAAAATACGCCCAAAGATAATAAATTTTTTCAATCAATATGGTCAGTATATAAGACCATTGTCAAATAAGACTTTTTGACAATGTTGACCCTGTTGTTGAAATAAATAAATAAATATTTTTGTGCTAACATAATGCGCTGCAGTCAAATAACAAATATAGTAGGTACTTACGTTTTTCCGTTTGTTGCAAATAAATGTCGTATACTGTGCTTAACACCAATAAACACAAAATAACAATCAGAAAACCTCTGAAAAACAAATGCCGGTATAAGTAACAAATGAAGTCTATGCAATACACAATTTTGTTTATAAAATAATTGGATACGTACACAAAAACCCAGTCGCCAGTTCTTAGTTTCGGTTTTATTGTTTCTGAAGTTTGACAGTTCGATTCATCGAGCAGGAAATTAATTGGACTGTTCTCTCCAAATAAATTTGTTTGGACATATTGCTGAATTTGTTCAGCAGAGCATGCATCTGGGACGCATAATGACCATTTTATTCCAATATAAAGTAAAAGTCCTGCTTCTGCATTGCGCAATTGCATTTCATTTTGTATTTCCATTTGCTATAAAATGGACATCAAAAGTTGAAAACGAATAAAAAAAAAATGTGGATCTCATCCACAAAAGCTCGCGGGGAAAGTGAAACTTCTTTATATAATTTTACAAAACAAAGTAGCACGAATAATTGTCGATGTTCCCTGGCTTATCCGCAACAACCAGATACACCATGAACTAGGAATTATAACAGTTGAACAATTTATAAAAAAACGCAATGAAGTTCTTCAATAACTTAAACGAGTGCCTCGGTGCAGTGCATTTTAATCTCGGAAGTAGTCCTGGTGAACGACGACTTAAACGAAAATGGCCAATCAACTTAATAAATTAATTATTTAGTGTATCCCTAAAATATAGTGTAGTGCTGGGCATCGACCCTTAATGTGATTCCAGTTAAACGTTTTCATAAACAGTCAACAATACCATGCAATAGCCCTCGTGTGCTGGACTGGTAACAATATAAAAAAAATACCTCCTCGCTAAAGAAGTTTCACTTCAAAAACAGTTAGATAAATATAGTTCAGATAATCAGATATCAACTCACATTGATTGGAGCACCTATGAAATTTAGAAAAGCCAGGGCATCCTTTTCTTCGTCTTTAAAACTCGTCTTGTTTTTAAGGGCTTCAAAGTCAACACTTAGCGAAGCGTAACAGTGTTTTCCGTTAATCGTAATATTATTTGAAACAACATTTTCAATGCTCAAACATTGATCAAACGCCCCCATCTCTACGACGTTTCCCGCCAAAAGACCCGGCTGTAACTTCGATGACGCGTCAAACACTGAAAATTTGTCAATCGCTGGTTTAATTTATCTATTTATAGAAGATATTTTTAATAGCCCGAGAGTTTTTAGACATTTTTGGGTAGCTATTTGAGACACTGTGAAAATTTGTACAATATCTCTTTAGTAATATCCGAATACAAAAACACAGACCTGGCTGAACGGTAGCAGGACTTAACCGATTTATCAAATATATTGATCGCCTGGCAGGTAAAATGTCCCACCGAAACGACCTGTTTTTTTGAATATATCTATTTTCAGTTACCGACATTATTTTGTTTCAACGTGCCTCAAATATATTTTATAAATTTTTCAAAAATATAAGAGTTTGTAGAAAAAGAATGAAAAATTTAAACACTATTTGGATTATTTACACCCAAGCCTCCTTAAAATAAAAAAAAATGGAAATATGTACTTTTGTAAGCCCACACTTTTGGTGGCTGTGCCATAAGTCCCAAAAAATACTCGTCCGTTTGCTTCCCACATGTTCCATTTAAAACATTGTCAGATTTTAAAGTATAAAATCCTGCAATTTTATTAAAAAAATTGTCAGAAATTATCGATTCTTCGGACCGACTTACACATGTCGTTACACAGATCAAAATTTGTACGAAAAATATAACACTTTTTAATGCTTTCATATTTACGAAATAGAAATTACAATAAAATAAATATTTTTTTTATATACAACTTTTTGGCTTCTAAACCGATTAGTGGAATTACCCACGTCTTGAAGATAAATATTTACAAACTAAATTTTGCGGTAGCTACTTTATCACACTGTTTATATTGTTAGCTTAGACGTCAATGTTTATATATCTAATAAAATATTAAAATTATCAAAATATCGCACTTGTAATTACAATTATACAATCTTATCCTAATTATCTTATACTACTTATTAAAAAAAAATCTGTAGTACAGTAGAATATTTATTAAGAGGACAGTTATATTTATTAAGGTAGTTGTCGTAGTACAATATTGTCAAAAAGTTATAGATTGTACGCGCCACAAAAGTATACTAGCTTGTAGCTAAGTGATCCACAATTTGTACGCAAGACTGTACCCGTGGAAACGTAACCCATACAGTATTCATATGCATGTATACTTTTCTATAAATTGTTGAACTTTAAACCGTTATTTATAAATAATTAGACGGTCAAAATTGTTTTCTTATTTTTTTTTAAACTCATAACAAATGCATTGAAAGACTGTCAGTTTTTGGAAAGTTTCTGACAGTTAGTTCTTTTTTTATAAATAAGAAATTGGTTCAGAGCTACAGAGATCGTATACAATCAATGTTAATTATCCAATTTTTAATTGAATTTATCTCGGACTATATACGGTCGATCGACTTCAAATTTTCAGGGTAATTGTATTATCATGTCCTTAATAAGTATATAAAAATTAAGAATTTTCTGACGGTGTGCCTTAACCACGACAACTACCTTAAGAGGACAGTTGTGGTCCAGTGGTTAGCATACTGGCTTCTTGATTTGACTGTCGAGGGTTCGAATCCCGTCTCTGCTCATGGATGTTTTGTGATGTCGATATTTTGACCCAGCTATATTTACGAGTTTACTGACCAAATACCAAGCGGTGGTGCCATTAAATAAATATTTATTATAACTGCGGACCCGTGCGAATACTTCGCACTTTTAGTGGTCGGTTACGTAATATAATAGGGTGGAAATAAATTTTATTCTATATTCTATTCAGAGAGTGTAGCGTCACTACGTCACTTAATATTACCGAGAATCGTTAAAATAAACAGATTGCCACCAGACGGCGACATTTGTTTTATTTTATTCTATTCTATTCAAAGACTTTAGCGCCACTATGTCACTTAATACTATCGACAACTGTTAAAACAAACACATTGCCACGAGACGGCGACATTTGTTTCATTTTATTCTATTCTATTCAGAGACTTTAGCGCCACTACGTCACTTAATATTACCGACAACTGTTAAAATAAACAGATTGCCACGAGACGCCGACATTCATTTTATTTTATTCTGTTCTATTCAGAGACTTCATCCGTTTGACAGACTAACAGACAAACAAAAATATGTTTTTTGGATTCGGGGGACCTCAAAACGAAAAAAATATTGTTAAATTTTAAAAAGTGAATTTTGACCCTCCACTAGTGGGTTGGAATAGTAATACACTATAAGCAGGATTTTGGCACTGCGACCCAAGTTTTTATTATTATTAATTTTATTCGAACATTCTGTTATTTCACTGTGATTTTCATTAGACATTTTCCTATGAAAATTTGACTCATCAGTTAGCTATTAATAGATTATAAAATTTGATAAGATTGGGGAATAACTAAGTGATTATATTTAATGATTTATGCGTAATCAAAGATTACTACTATAACGCATTAACTGAAAATTCTATGTATTTAATTTGTCAATAATTATAGAGATATTTATTAATAGATTTATAAATAGCAAACATTTTTGGAGTTCCGTACCTCAAAAGGAAAAAAGGAACCCTTATAGAATCACTTCGTTGTCCGTCTGTCTGTCAAAATCCTTTATCTGCAATACCTACAATCCATACTCTTTCAGTTATTTGTGTGAAAATGCAAAAACAAAAAAAAAATTCGTTGATTAGAGGTACATAGGTAAATTTCTGTCTCGGGTTGGTTTGGGCCTTGGGGTCAGATTTCGCAATACATAGAATTGTCTCAACAAAAGATGGTAAAACCAACAACATAGGGCTGTTGGAACGCTCTGAATTTAAGCCACACTACGAGGCCAAAAAAAGCTGTTGCAAGGGTGCAGCTGTCAGTTGATTACTTTAATTTTTGGAAATATTTTGAAGATGTAAAAAACTTTTCCGAAAAAGGAAAAGTCACTTTAAGTTTATGATGGAACAATTTTGTGAAATTAGTACGAATAAGGTCGTAGTGTGAAATTGAAAACGTGTGTTTTTTGGCACAGTTAATGCCAACTTTTTTCTAGTAAATCGTACATAAATTACAAAAAAAGTCCATTGGAAATCTAAATTTATCTTCCTTAGAGAGAAAGAATTTTTGCAAAATGTTGACGAATAATTCTACAATCAGCTATGTGCCGAAGCCCCAGTTTTTGCTTAAATTCAGAGCGTTCCGACAGCCTTAAAATAAGGTTATGTTTCTTTCATTCGTTCAACTTTTTACATTTCAATATGTATAGATCCTAAGGTTACAAGTTAAAACACAAATTTAGATATTAAACATTTCGCGGGTAACAGCTAGTATTTAATATGTAGTTATAATAATAATAATAATGCGTTTAACGTTCGTTTCTCGACTTTATGCCATAACAGACGCCATTCGCGCCATGACAATTTTTCATCTACCACTTCCTGTTATTTTCTGCATTTTTAAAACGTCAACTTAAGTAATAGCAATGGGCGAATGAAGGCATTATAGAAAACTAGGGTAGGTAATTTTTGAACTAGGAGTTTGAGAGGTAACCGGCCATGGCCTCGAGTAAGGATCCATCTCAATATTTATCTGGAATTAAGGTAGTTGTCGTGGTACAATATTGTCAAAAAGTTATAGATTATACGTGCCACAAAAGTATAATAGCTTGTAGCTAAGTGATCCATAATTTGTACGCAAGACTGTACCCGTGGAAACGTAACCCATACAGTAATCATATGCATGTATACTTTTCTATAAATTGTTGAACTTTAAACCGTTATTTATAAATAATTAGACGGTCAAAAATGTTTTCTTATTTTTTTTAAACTCATAACAAATGCATTGAAAGACTGTCAGTTTTTGGAAAGTTTCTGACAGTTAGTTCTTTTTTTATAAATAAGAAACTGGTTCAGAACTACAGAGATCGTATACAATCAATGTTAATTATCCAATTTTTAATTGAATTTATCTCGGATTATATACGGTCGATCGACTTCAAATTTTCAGGGTAATTGTATTATCATGTCCTTAATAAGTATACAAAAAATAAGAATTTTCTGACGGTGTGCCTTAACCACGACAACTACCTTAATGGAGAGTTTCTACCTTAATTGAGGGAAAACGTGACAAACCTCAACAAGATGTTCGGTCCAGGAATTACCGTTTCTCGGCGAGAGGCACTAGGAAAAGGTCCCTAGCCACATCTGCCCCCGCCGGGATTCGAACCCGGTACGGGTCTAGTGCTCTCACCACTATTCTACCGCGCTCGGTTATCATATGTAGTTCAATTAAACATTTGTATGCAGTTGTTGTACACTAATGTTTGAGGCGTTACTTTTAAACAAGTGAATGTTTACATTACATCGGGATTAACAGTTAAGAATACAAATATAATAAAACAGATGCTAGTTGGTAATAATTAATGAATGATACGTGAACCTATTCTATTTAAAAATAAAACATTTTACTGATGTTTGATGATATGGGATACAGTGGACCAATTAAACAATGTTCAAACTTCAAAAAGAAATTAATGTTAATGAGTACCAGCTGTTCAATATGCTCCCTTTTTTCACCCGCATATTATTTTCTAGCTAATTGTAAACGTAGAGCTATTATGAAAATTTAAGTAGCTAGCACCCCACGTTTTTTACAGTAAAACTAATTTTGTTGTCAAATTATTTTGCATTTTTCAGTTCAGTAAAGCTTATTGTTTTTAATCCCTGACGCAAAAACAGGGGTGTTATAAGTTTGACCGCTAACGGATGAACCGATTTGGATGCGATTTTTTTTATATGAAAGCAGGTTTTCTAGCGATGGTTCTTAGACATGTTTTATCAAAATCGGTTCAGCGTTTCCGAGTCATCAGCTCTTTTCTTAGCTGCGGTAGGGATCTTAGACGCATAACGGGTATTTTGTTTGTAACTAAATTTAAAAAGTTTAAAATAAAAACTAAATTAATAATTTAAAAAACCCCCGACACAAAAAAACCTATAAAAAGTTAAAAAATAAAATTGCTGGGCCTGGTCCTTTAACTTTAATATTTAAATACTTAATTAATAATATTTTGTGATTCAAACGTTGTAGCGTTTCAGATTAACTTAGTGGGTAGCGACCAGATCGACATATTTGGCAATTTCGATTTTTCTTCGATTGTTGAACATTAACAATTAAAAGCGATTGAATTCGCGCAAATTCAATACACGTTGAGAATTTTATGATAATGATTCTCATCTTTTATGGCTATAGATAATTTGTGTTACCCGTGTGAAGCCGGATCGGGCCGCTAGTATTGTCTAAATATTCGAAGAATCAAAATAATTCCAATGTTTGGAGCATTCAGCTGGCTTACAATAGATAGATTGATAAAGAATTGGGGACCACTCGTTCAACATACGGGACGCCCTGAATATTACATAAATACCGGTCTCTCCTGACTAAAGTTGGTTAATTAGTGGTGATACGTGTGTTAAGAACTGACTTGGCTGCAGGATATAGGTAAGTCATATTTTATTTTTGTAATTCTAGCTATAGACAAAATATCTGACTTCATAAATATAATTTTTATTTTTCAAATTTTATATAAACATTAAGAGCACTGTGGTTGGAACAAAATAAAATAAAAGAATAGTTACTTCTTACCACAACAGATTTATTCAGTGGATGTACATTTCGAGAGCTAAGCTCCCATCTTCAGAAAAACTCTAAGCTAGTTTAGTGTTTTGCTGAAGATGGGAGCTTATAGCTCTCGAAATGTACATCCACTGAATAAATCTATTGTGGTAAGAAGTAACTATACTTTTATTTTATTTTCAAATTTTAGTTTATTCCGTGTTAGCTTATGTTAGCAAAAATATAAATGCAAAAAAATAAGCCAAGCTCTCCTGTATTACTTCGTTAGCTCGCCAAGGAAATAGACAGTCAAAACGGCTTGAAAAACAGATTTATTGGTGACTTTTCCCTCAGATTATAAAATATGCTCTCGGGAAATTTCGAACTATGGCTGCCAAATTCAATTTATTACTGTTTTTATTAGCTGTGATTAAGCATTAAGCTTTACAAAATGTGACTTGCTGCTTAAAAGTTTAAAAAACACTTTTTTGCCCTAAAAATTAAATAAAGAAACGTTATATTCGGAAAACTTCTTTACAACATGTTTAGAGATTTCGAATTATACGAGAAGGCAAATTAGCATTTTGAAGTTTTTTTTACACAAACTAATGTTAAAAATACTGACAAATCTATCTTTCTTAATTTTTTTTTTCAAATTTAATTTTTTTTGAACAATTTCTGTATAACTTATGTTATTTTTCGAGTTTTTATCCGATTTAAATCGTTTATTTAGAATATTTAGATCAAATAAACTATAAAAACTTCAGTAAGTCATATGGGAAGAATGGTACATATTTTTAGTTTATTTTGTAAGCATTTTCATCAAAGATTAAATAAGATTTTTCATATAAATTAGAGTTTTCCGAAACGCGAATGCATTTTACATGCTCAAAGAGGGGCATACTGAATAGCTGGTAAACTGTCACCTTAAATCTGTAAACTCATTTGTTATTATCAAACCAATTATTTCGCAGATTAAACAAAATGAAGTCGACAATTCTATTATTACTATTCGCTGTTTGTTGTCAATGTACTGACGATTTTCTGCGGAAAGCAGCTAAAAGTGTCCCTAGGATAGGTCGTAGCGGCGGGGCCGACTATGAGAACTTCTTTTTAAAAGCTTCGAAGTCAGTGCCACGTATTGGCAGACGAGGAGATAGTAGCTTCGTAAGTATTCTCTCTTTCAAACACAAATATTATCACTGCATATAAATTAACGTCCGTGCCACGCTGAGTTTGTGTTGTCCGGACTAATCTCAGAAACTAATGAACGGATTTTAATACAATTTTCACAAATATAGAAAGAGAGATAATCTAGGCAGGTTATAGGCTATAATTGATAAACATTTTGGCGAAAATAAGCTACTAGTTTGTGAATGAATCACTACATATTATAAATTAAATTCCCCGCCGCGCTGAATTTGTGTTTGTCCAGGCAGTCTCAGAAATTACTGTATAGATTTTCATATGTTTTTCATCAATAGAAAGAGGGATTATCTAGTAAGGTTATAAGCTATAATTTATGAACATTTTGGCGAAAATAAGCTACCAGTGAATGAATCACTACATATTATAAATTAAATTCCCCCGCGGCGCTGAGTTTGTGTTTGTCCGGGCAGTCTCAGAAATTACTGTATAGATTTTCATATGTTTTTCACCAATATAAAGAGGGATTATCTAGTAAGGTTATAGGCTATAATTTATGATAATTTTTGCGAAAATAAGCTACCGTTATGATGATATTTGTGAATGAATTACTGCATTCTATAAATTAAAGCCCCACGCCGCGCTGAGTATGTGTTTGTCCGGGCAGTCTTAGAAATTACTGTATAGATTTTCATATGTTTTTCACCAATAGAAAGAGAGATTATCGAGGAAGGTTATAGGTTATAATTTATGAACATTTTGACAAAAGTAAGCTACCGGTATGATGATAATTTTGAATGAAGTATGGCAATATTTGGTACCTTATTTACAGTTATTGTTTTAGGGCGAAGCTTATGAACAATGGCTAAAACAAAATAATTTTATGACACGTTACGCAAAGCGTTTGGATCCAGTTGAAAAAGGTAAATAAATAATTTTTAAAAATGTATTCAGGCTTTTTCAGAAGGAATGGTATATAATTTAGTAAGTTACAGTATCATTCTTGGATTTGATTCAAAATTGAAATTTAACTTTTCAGTATCAATTAAAAAGTGCTCATAAAATTTTAATAAAATCTGCTTGACAGGACCGAACTTACAAATTTTATTAAAACACTTGCTTTCGGTAGAGTACCTACTATACTTTCTGTATATAATTTTGTGCAGATGATGATTTGATAAAACAGGGACGAAATATTTAAATTAAGAAAAAAATGTTATCTATTTTAAGAAGTGTATTAAGGGGATACATTTTTTATTTGGTCTAAAAACAAACATAAGTTCACATAATAAAGCCAAACTGCCTGTATTAGCAACAATGCTGAATTTAGAGGTCTGGAGGCCTCGGGGCAACAACGGAGTGGAGGCCCCGTGGCCCCAAATTATTTTCCAAATAAAATGGACAATTTTTTTCAGTCGAGTTTTTCAATAAGTAATTTATTGTGAAACCAATTCTTTTATTATTTAACAAATATATAATCGGAAACAAGAATTATCTGAAATTAAATTTTAGCGTTAACGAACGGAACCTTCCGAGCTTATTGTTTACTAGTGTTTACTAGTCTGAATTTGAATTTTTTTTCCGAAGTCTCTATTGTGGGGGCCTCTCTTTTGTGGAGGCCCCGGGACTGTATCCCCGGCTGCCCTCCCCTAAATCCGGCTCTGATTAGCAAATACACTATATTGTCTGCGACCCGGGTTTCTTATAAATTAATATTGATGCTGATTAAGTATTGATTAGTATGAATTTTCAGGTCTTCAGTGGTCGGACCTGGCTGAAATCGTGGAATACAACCCGGACTTATTGTCGTCACCAAGAATAATGGCTACTTTGCAAGCACTCAGAAACGATAATAATGATTTTAAAGAGTTTGATTGGGACACTGCTAGAGTAAAACGAGATAAGGAATTCGAGATTTGAATAAATTAATATAAAACTGTCCTAAAATGTTTCGATACATTCGAAATTCTAAACAAAAAATTATTGGGTCTAAAGAGAATATATTTTTTTTGTTCTAGATATTTATAGCTATAACAATGGGTACCTACTCTATTCAATTATAATTTTATAAAAAAAAAAGTTACGCTGAAAATTATTTATTAAATTTCATAACTTTTTATTTTATTTTGAGGTTATATTTGACATTTGAATGTAACAGATTTCAAAATATCTGGTCTGGAGTTGACAAATTTCAAAAACTCTTTGCAGTCAATTTTAATAAGTTCAATAAGTTCTTTTCTACAGCATCAACATCATAATCATCAATCTCACAACAATTACCACTATTTTTTGTCTCTTTTTCTTCACAAATAACACATAATATAGCCTCGGTGCGCCGCGTTTAAGTAAAAAAAAAATTATTATTGTATACCTATTGTTAGACATTATATCGCATCCAAAATTATTAATATAATTCAATAATAGATCACAGGTATTTGGATAAACAAAAATAGTCGAAACGTTGCAAGAATAACAATAACGTGATTGGTTTATATTATTTTATCCAAATACCTGTGATCTATTATTGAATTATATTGTATATTGTTTTTTATTATGACGACTATGCTTTAAATAAGGAATTTCGATTACCTACTATTTATATGAAAATATTTATTTTATAATTTATACTAATAAAAATTAAGAATGGATTATTTTTTATGTTATTTATAATAATAATAATAATACGTTTAACGTCCGTTTCTCGACTTTATGTCATAACAGACGCCATTCGCACCATTACTATTTTTTCATCTATCACTTCCCGTTATTTTCTACATTTTTTACAACTTCAACTTATGTAAGAGTAATGGGCGAATGAAGGAATTATAGGAAATTAGTATAAGGTAGGTAATTTTTGAACTAGGTAATCGGCCATGGCCTCAAATAAGGAACCATCTTGATATTTATCTGAATTAATTGAGGGAAACCATGGAAAACCTCAATCAAGATGGCCGTTTCTCGGCGAGAGGCAGTAGGAAAAAGTCCCAGCCACATCTGCCCCCGCCGGGATTCGAACTCGGTACCTCCCGAATGCGAGTCTAGTGCTGTCACCACTACTCTACCCAGCTCGGTCATGTTTGAAAACTACGTTTTTGGTTTATCTTTTGCAAAGACAAAATCTAACCCTAAGTCTACCCAAGACGAAAATTTATACCTAGTCGAGTTAAACATCTTTAGGCGCGATATGAGGATTAAGTAACTCAGATCTTTTTCTGACGAACGTACTTTTTCTCACGAAAAAACGTTCAGTTTATATAAAGGAGTATCGGCAGATTGGTAAGTTAGAAATTTTAGTCAATAGATGGCAGCTGTAAAATTGCTAGCTTGCCGACATAAATTGTGCCAAGTGTCATTAATTCATTTTGTCACGATCACTATCCAATCTCCTATATTTTTTGGATAGAACGATGTCCCCTCTATGTATTTAAAAATTTTGTTGGAAAATAATTTTTGTACAAAACGGTTTAGGAATCCCCCCCCCCACTCTAATTTTTGGTCAAAACGGGTCGGGAGCCTATCCCATATAATTTTAAGACAGAACAACTGGGAAGTCCCCCTCTATGTATTAAAAAATTTAGTTGGAAAATAATTTTTGGACAAAACGGTTTAGGAGCCCTTCCCCCACTCTAATTTTTAGTCAGAACTATTCGGGAGCTTCCTCCTAATAAGTTTAGGACAGAATAACTCCTGAGGTTCCCTCTTCTAATTTTTGGACACAACGGTTTATGAGTCCCTCCTCTAATTGTTGAACACAGCGGTTTAGGAGCCCCCCTGCCATTTTTCAACCGAACGGTTTAGGAATCTTCATTTCTAAGTTTTCTTTGATATTTTTCATTTAACGTCATAGAAAACCTTGCCCTCGCTAAAGAAGTTTTACTTCAAAAATATTATTTTAAGGGGGTGTATTAAAGGTTTACCAAAAACAAACCGAAATTTTTCAACAGAACGGTTTAGGAATCTTCGTTTCTAAGTTTTCTTTTATGTTTCCCGTTTAACGCCATAGAAAATCTTGCCCTCGCTAAAGAAGTTTTACTCCAAAAATATTACACTTGCTTGTGAGCAGCCGAGAAGGACATTTCGCCCGCTACCACATCGCCTTTGATAATGTCTACCGCAGTTGTAGACGAAACGTCAGGTAGAAATACCAATGGACCACGGCGTACAAGCCCGGAAACCAAGAAGTTTTGCAACTACGCCAGCCGTGAAAGCCTACAATTGGATGTATTAAGGGGTTACCAAAAACCAACCGAAATTCACATAATATTTTTTTGACTTTTTACATGGCGCCGTCTTGAAATACACGACTTTGCTCTTACATCTAGGCGCATAGCCCTCTTTTCCACTGGGCACGTGCCCAGGGCCCCGCAATCTATGGGGCCCCCTAGTTCCAGATCAACATCTGAAAACCGATACTTTCAACAAATATGTATATCAATATATTTTTTAATGATGTATTTGTTAATTTTTGATTTGCTTAGTAATTACGCTCTTTTTTTAAGAAAAAATAGCCCTCTTTAATAGTCATAGGGGCCCCATTATCCAAAAGTGCCCCGGGCCTCCAATAGTTTAAAGACGGCTTTGCATAGACGCGCGGGCCTGCACCAAGAAACTTTTATAATAAATAATGAGAACAACTGCCTTTAGTTCTTTACTTCTTATATCGTATGATTGGATTATTCTCGAAATAATAGTAGATAATTAGGTATTTCAATAATAAAGCGATGCATTTCTCTATAATCCAGCATATTATTGAAAGCTAATAACTATCTGCTCTTCGCAGACAAGAAAGTCATTCAATATTAATTGTGAACATTTGTAACATCCCTTTGGCTCACCCCCGGTTCTACTGTCGTTATAGTTTGCGGTCATATTATCCCGTGTGACATTTTCATATTGTATAATATCTCGCGAATATTGCTCTAGGCAATTTGTTTAAATTGCATTATTCTTCTGACTTAATAATAATAAATTGCTCTTATTGTTGTACGGAATGTTCAAAAACAACATAATGCTTAAGGCTGTCGGAACGCTCTGAATTTAAGCTGATTGTAGACCTATTCGTCAACATTTTGCAAAAATTCTTTCTCTATGAGGAAGATCAAGGACAAATCTAGGTCTCTAATGGACTACTTTTTATGTACGATTTACTACAAAAAAATTACCATTGATTGTGCCAAAAAACACACGTTTTCAATGTCACACTACGACCTTATTCGTACTTTTTTCACAAAACTGTTCCATCACAAACCTATGAAGTGACTCTTCCTTTTTCGGAAAAATGCTTTAAATCTTCTAAATATTTCCAAAAATTCGAGTAATCAGCTGACAACGGCACCCTTGCAACAGCATTTTTTAGCCTCGTAGTGTGGCTTAAATTCAGAGCGTTCCGACAGCCTTAACGCGGGAGATACATTTCAATAAGTTCCTGCGCTATTCGAAACAGTGCTAAACGAGGTCATCTTAATGCGTAATTAAGAGGCATAAGTGAAACAGAACCGAGAATAAAATTAATTGTTTGTTTTTTTTTTTTAATTTCGTAATATTTATTATTGCTTTTTTATCACATTAGTTATAGATTTATTAATTGCTAATATCGATTTTTGTTCATAAAACATTTATGAAAATCAAGAATAAGACGTTATGTTTGTGATGAGAAAGGTTCCTCATTTGACATATTTTGTTTTTTGTGCAGAAGTCATCTAATGTCGGTTGCCTCTTTCTGTTTCGTTCAGCAAGCTGCTGTCGATAGCAAGACATTTAATCAATGACACTTCGTCTTGCCTTTGAACTTCTATCAACATTTGAATCATTTTGTATAAATTGACCCATAATTTACGTTACAGTGGCTAAACTTTTTTTTAGAAACCGCGTAATACTGAAACAGCGTTAAGCGGAGTCTTACTGTAATTATATTCTGACTTGATAAAATTTGAACAGTTTAGTTAGGGTCCCATCTTTTTTTTGCACCAGGGAATTTGGTTTTCTAACTACGCCTTTGCTAATAACAAACTTACTATATTTGTGTATCTCGTTCGTAAAAGAAGTTATTATACGAGTAAAGCACATTATGTTAAAAACATTTTGTCGTATCCCGTTTACGAGCTAGAAGCCTCTGACAAACGAACAATAAGACTCCATTTGGTTCCTTTAAGTACGAAACTCTAAAAAGTAACTGTGAGTTACTGTGAGTTTAAGAAGCACTAAACACTGCGCGCCATATTCAAATATGAGTCGAAAAAGCGCGAGATTTCTCTCAGCGAAATCGACTACGTGACAAAAATCTAAGCCACCCCCCCGCTCCTGTGACTGAGCGTAGTACTTTGAAGACCTCCCCCCCCCCCATAAACGGGTCACGTAGTATGGGTATGTTCCCTAAGTTAAAATCCAAGGGAAACGTTAAAAAATTTAAGTTATCGAGTTTTTTACTTATCGAGAATTGAAGTTAAAAAGGTTGTCAGAGCAAAATTTTTAACTTACCGAAGTTTGTGAATTTTATAGAGGATGTATTTAGTTCAATAGAGGTTACATACATTTTTTATCTATTCATTTATTTATTTAGAATCAATTATTTATATATTTAAACAAAGAAATCAGTAAAGCGATTTAGTGGAAGACTAAAGTGAAAATCAATTAATTAAGTTCTTGGCAAAACCTTTTGTTTGGATACTTACTCATGCTGACTCACTGATAATACTTTAACTTACGGAGGTCAACAAAATATTATTTTAAGTTATCAAGGGCGATGTTCAGAATATTTATTTAAGTTACCGAGGTTTTTTGATTTAAGAAATGGAGGTTTTATGTTTATACAGAGGTTTTTAACTTATCGAGGTTCTACTGTACGTACTTTCGTATCAGTGTGCACGAGAAAACTGTTTCGCTGTTACAGACGGTATGCGAGTAATTCCAGCTGTGTTAGACTTTCTGCTTTAAAATCGAAGCAGAAAGTACGTACTTTCGGCATGTTATGTTAGAAAATATAATATTGTACACATTTTAGGATAGTCGGTATTCGCAATATCGCAAACATTTGTTTGATTTCATAAAAATGACATATTGAGAACAATTGATCGACGCCGCGGGCATCAAATAAAAACTAATAACCTTTACGTGAATGTTTTTTAAAATACGAGATAATTTTAGAGGTTGATGGTTATTTGTAGTAAATAATTTATGGCGTAAAATGAAAAATGAGACAAATAACAAGCTTTGTTACAACGTTTTATTGCTTCAGTAGATTTTAAATTAACAGTCATATGTCCAAATTAAATAAAAATATTACAATAGCTTTTATAGTTTTTAAAAGATGTTATAAAATTCGATGCGTATTTTTTTTTTGTGTATGTTCCGCCATAGCGTCGCCAGTTTGACTTGAAAATTTTCGACGCCATTTTATTCAGAATGCTATGGGATTGGTGCCATATAGTTTTTCTTACAATCGGTTCATCTGTTTTTAAATGACTGTTACCTCATATCTTAACAGATTTTGATGATTCTTTTCGTATTTAATAGGGTTTACCTTCGGGATGATCTCACATAATTTTATTTAAATCGATTCAGCAGTTTTTTATGTATGTTCCACGATATCTCCGTCAGTTGTGAACCGAAATTTACAATCTTTAAATAATCACCTATTGACTTTTTTTAAGGAGGTTAACATATATATTTTTTTTATTCCAAGCTTTTATTTAATGTGATCAATCCCGGAAATGCTAAAAATTTCGAGATTAATAAGTTGTCGATTTAACAAGAATTTTGAGATACAAAAGATTTAATTGCTAAAATTTCGACTTATAAATGCGCAATTTCAAAGTATTTCGAATCATAGAATTTCAACTAAGACGTCATTATATATTAGTCGCAGAAATTAAAGTATATTAAAAAAAATCCAAATTTTTCGGTGATTTTTAACAGGAGGAAAATGGCCGTACAGGAAAAAAAAAAAAAGGAAATTGTAGCTTTTCGAATCTGGACTTTAAAATTTTTTTAGCGCAAGCGATTTTTGAGTTATCGTACAAAAACCAATGGAGAACATTTTTTTCAAATTTTTTATCGTGTTTAACACGGTCTATGGGCTTTGGTAATTTTTTTTTTTTTGGTGATTTCACTATGAAACTCTTTTAGAAAATTTAATTAGCTTTAATTTGACCTTTTTGGAAGCTCTGTACGATGATTTCGCGCTGAGTTATCGCCGATCAAAGCAAAAAAAGCCTTTTTCGACTTTGATAATTAATTACCCGGGACGTAATGATCGCACAGAAAATTAAAGTAGGGTTTTGTAAACTGCAAAATATTCTACACAAGAAAGGATTAGTGACTTTCGAAGAAAACATTTTTTTTGAAGTGAAATTGTTGAATGAAAAAAAGATAAAAAATAGCATATTTAAGGATATTTGGATAACTTGGTATAAACTTTGCATATAATGGATAAACGAAAGATATCGTCTATACGTTTTCAACCTCAAATTGTCCCATGCAAAGGCACCCTGAAAGTTTCAAAGCGCTGCGATTTTTTTTTTCTTAGCGCTCGGAAGGCTTAAATATTTTATCGTTTTTACCAAAAATCAACGTAAAGTGCAATTTTTTATTTTTTATTCATTTTCTCAAGTTCAGAATATTTTTTCAGTAGTAATCCTTATTTCCTCAATTTTTTGCAACCTTTTCACAAAAATCAAAGTTTTTGATCGAGGAAATAAGGATGATAGTTAAAAAAAACATTTTGATTTTAAGGAAATGAATAAAAAATAAAAAATTGCACGTTACGTTGATTTTTGGCAAACACGAAAAATTTAAACCTTCCGAGCACAAAGAGAAAAAAATCGTAGCTCTTTGAAACTTTCAGGATACCTTTGGGACACTTTGAGGTTGAAAACGTATAGACGATATCATTCGTTTATCCATTATATGCAAAGTTTATATCAAGTTCTAAAAGAATTTCATAGTGAAATCACCAAAAAAAATTTACCAAAGCCCATAGACCGTGTTAAATTTGAAAAAAAATTTCTTCGTTGGTGGCCTTCTCGGCTGCTCACAAGCAGCCGAGAAGGACACTTCGCCCGCTACCACATCGCCTTTGATAATGTCTACCGTAGTTGTAGACGAAACGTCAGGTAGAAATACCAATGGATCACGGCGTACAAGCCCGGAAACCAAGAAGTTTTGCATTGTTTCCATTTAATGGAAGGTTGACCGTTTAAGTCGATGTTCCGTTCTTTACGTTGATATGTAAGAATGATGACTCTTTTGGCGTTAAAGAGTCAAATAAATATGATTTAAAGACAGGGGCGTAGCTACCGCCGTATCTGCCGTATCAATTATACGGGGCCCCCGGGCCACGGGGGCCCCCAACGTGCGTAAGCAAAAATTAATAAAAACTTCCCAATTTTTTTTTTAATTTCAGAAATGACAAAAGTCAAAAAAAGCTATTTCTTTTTTTCCCGCGTAAAAAAGTTGGCAACACCCTACATCGGTTATCGCGGGCTGCGGGATTTCCCCGTTTAAGTCATTTACTTTAACGGGGGAAGGGCCCCCAAACAAATTTTTATACGGGGCCCCGTCAAAGCACGCTACGCTTCTGTTTAAAGACATCCAGTTTAGAAAAAGTTAAAAGCATATCTTGCAGGAACCGTGCCTTATCGCATTTCAGATATATTTTAATTATTTTCTTAATTTTGATATTTGCTTAATTGTATTTTGACGACTGTATCCATACTTGGCTCCATAAATAAAAACTATTCTATTCTATTATTTCGTTGGAGCCATCGCGGGGGTTTAGCGGGGCCCAAAGGCTCCGCGGAGCATACTTATAGATAATAAAACTAAATGTTATGCCTGTAGCACGTTAATAATTAGTGTATTTGCCATAAGGCAACATACACTATTGGCGTTGGTCGGATGGCGGGACCTAGGGGTCGGACCAAAATTTCTCGACGTTTCATAACCTCCTAAACACTTTGGCACCATTTTTAAAAATGTTTATATATATATGTATATATATATTTATATATATATTTATATATATATATATATATGTGTACGCGCGATAACTTTCGAAAGAGTTAATTGATTTCAACGAAATTTGGGCCACATGTTGAAATCCATCACCGCAAGAAGCCTATTTAAAATGGGCCTAATCGGGCTATTTTAAGGGTAGTTTTTAGGGGTTGAAAACTGTTTTTGGGCCCCAAAATACCGAAAAAATTCTCCGAATCGTTTCAAAATTGAAATTTAACCCTTTGTTAGTGATTAAAAAGTTTCCCCACAATTTTAATAAAATCGGCCCGACAGGACCGGATTTACAAATTTTATGAAAACACTAGTTTGCAGATAGTGACTTATTTATTGACGGGTGTATTTAATTTGGTGTAGACGTTAGATTGATAATAATATTACAATTAAGAAAAAAATGTTATTTTAAGGGGTGTATTAAGGGGTTAAATTTTTTATTTTGCCCAAAAACAAACTTAATTTCACATAATAAAAGTATAAAACCACACGGCCCTATACAAGCAAATACACTATATTGTCGGCAGGGTTTTGGCACTGCGACCCGGGTTTTATTTATCTATGGTGATGATAAAATTATAAATAATTTGATATATTAGTACAAAATTACTAGATCACAGAACTGACGCTACTGTAGTTCGTATAGGGTTTTATTAATCTCATTTAAAACCTAATAAATATATGTGCTCTTATAAATGCAAATTGATAATATAACCTATTAAGTATTATCACTATTATATTTTCATCGTGTAATTTATAGGTAGGTACCTACTTATATATTTAAATGATTGTGAAATGTGCTTTCAGGTTTTTATGAAATGTTATTAAATAAAAATTCTGGTAATTATATAGAAATTCTTTCTATCATTATCTGAAATACTTGAAATGTATTAATTACTAGCCGCTACCCGCGACTCCGTACGCAATTGTGATGAAACATGACAACAGTAGTGGAGCCTTCGCTTCCACCGTATTGTTATCTTTCCTCACGGGGCTGCAGCCCACTCGTAGCAGCCTTCTGCTCAACTATATTACAATCTTGCCTCACGGGTTCGGCAAAAACTAGAAAACAGATAACAGTCCTTAGGAACTACAGTAGTGCCTTGACATACGAGTGCCCTAACGAGTTTTTTGAGATACAAGCTCGTCTAGGAGCAGTCTCAGGAACTGACGACCGAGGAGTTAGAAGAGTCGCAGCAGAATACGGAGGTTCTGCAAGAAATTGATTTCCTGGAAGAGCCAGAGGTGGAGGAGGTTATCTCTACAAGTGAGATAAAGGAGCTTTTGGGAATGTGGGATAGAGTTTCACAGTTCGTGAAAAAGAAACACCCCGAAAATTTTGCAACTGCGGTCGTGCATCGGAGCTATTTAATGATACTTGCCTAATTCATTTCCGCAGCATTCTGAAAGGGAGGAAGAAACAAACCTCCTTGGAAGTTTTTTTTTAAACGGCTTGCGGTGAAAGTGAGGAAAGGGTGGCGCAAAAGATAAAGAACAGTGTAGAAAAAAACAGTGACGAAAATTAAGCGAAAGTAACACCTCCGCCAACATCTTCCGTAACCTCAAGTCATTTGTAAATACATTTTTCTTTATTATCTAATATTTTTGAACTCCATTCGTAATTAAGATTAATTAATAAATGTAATAATTAGTATTAAAGCAAAGAAATGCTACTGAGATGTTGAAAATAAAGAGAAAATATCGTTTTTAGTGTCCATAGCAACACAAAATTCAACAATTCAAGTACAGCCATGTTTGTTTCGTGTTCATTTGTTATTAAACAGGCGGTAACTGTACCGACCAATCACAAACCCGTCATTACGCGCTGGTTACTATAGCAACAGCTGTTGTGTGGGCGGCGCTTAAGTGCGCATGTGCGACAAGACATTTTGTTTATTTCAACATCGATTCAAACCTTCTTGTAAGAGTATAACTTACCGACAGATTTAGTATAGAAAAACATGTATAGATGGAGCGGTCGGTTATGAAAATATTGTGTCTGTCGTTATACAAAACCAATTTTCCTGTAATTTATTATTTTAATGCTTTAATTATCTGAAAGTACACACTCAAAAAAGTTATTCAACAATGGAATGAATGAAAACCTCTCTCTTTATGTACACTTATTATATAAAATTATTTTTCATTGACTAATAATGCAGGAACATGCAAATAGAAATTTGTCTATTGTTGGGAATGTAGCCATTATTAGTGCCTTTGCCTTATGACACATACACTATTGGCGTCGGTCGGATGGCGGAACCATTTTCCACGTTTCATAGCCTCCTGAATAATTTGGCACCATTTTTGAAAATGTGTGTGTGTTTGTGTGTTAGCACGATAACTCTCGACAGATTTAATTGATTTGAACGAAATTTCGTCCACGTGTTGGAATCTGTCATCGCACGAAACCTATTTAAAATGGGTCTAATCGGACCAATTTAAGTGATGTATTTAGGAGTTGGAAATAGTTTTGGGGCCCAAAAACATCTAAAAAGTTCTTGGAAGTGATTGATAATTGAAATTTAACCCGTTAGTATCTATTAAAAGGTGATCCTGAAATTTTAGTAAAATCGGATGGACAGGATTGGATTTTCTGAAATTACTAGTTTGCGTGGACAAATTTGCTTGCTGAAGGGTGTATTTAATTTGGTGCAGATGTTGGATTGATAACAATATTTCAACTGAGAAAAAATTGCAATATTAAAGCAGTGGCTCCCAATTCGTAGAAGTCTGCGAACCATTCATCCTGAAATTGAATCAATACGCGGATCTCCCATACCATACCCCCCCTCCCATTAGTGGTAACCAAATTTAAAGGTGTTTAAATAAAACAGTTTTTTAAAACACATTTATTATGATAGCACAGATTTCACTCCATCTTCAACGCATATCGCTTTTAAAATTCTTATTTAATGGCAACTTTCCACTTCCGGGGCTCTCACCGACCATAGGTTGGGAATCACAGTTTTAAAAGGTGTATTAAATGGATAATTTTTTTTATTTGGTTCAAAAACTTACTTAAGTCCACGTAATAAAGCTACACTACCTGTATTAGCAACGTATACTGTATTGTCGGCAGGGTTTTGGCACTGCGACCCGAGTTTTTCAGTAGATTGCAGAATAATGTGATAATAAGACCAATTTATGATAACAATATAATCCGTTGTCCACACTTCTTGCCTAACCGTTTTTCCGTTTTTCGCATGCTTGTCGTCATGCGGCATGCGTGTATGTTTTAATTTAATTCGATTTTACATGCGAAACTATTTTGTGTTAAAGACATGGAACACTAAATTTATTCCACAATTTATGATAATTTTATTATTATAGGCATGTGGTTTCAGTTCACGAATCACGAATCACGATTGACATGTTTTACATATTGTGTCTTCGACTCTTGATTTTAATAAAACGATGTAAGCGACATTTTATTTAAAATTGAATTATACACATGTTGCATCATGCCTACTTAAAAATAACAATACATAAATTACAGAATTTGTTTTTGAAGTGAAATAGTATAATTACACCACACAGGCAGAAAGTTGAAAGCCCTGCACTGCGCGACATGATGCTCGAGGCGACAAAATTTGTTTATTGGATTCAGAGGATACCAAAACGAAAAATATTGTAAAATTTGAAATGTAAATTTTGACCTACATTAGTATCATTTCCCACTATTGGAATTGGAATCGTAAAAAAGTCGAAATTAAATTTGCAAATTGAATTATTATAGTGTTTCGTTAATAAATTGAATTAATTAGTACGTGGATAATAAATTAAGGCTTTTTTTAAATTTTTAATACGCTTTTATTAGCTTCGTTTCTATGTTCATTTGTTTGTTTGTAAAAAAATCTTTAAACGTGAAATTCACCTACTTCAAAACGTCAGATTAAACTGAAACTTTGCACACTTATCAAGGACCGACGACAATACAATAATCTAACAAGTTTGCCCCATTATCGTGATCAGTCAAATGCAATATTGGTTTCTTAGTCTTATAATTAAAATCATATAGTTTAAAAAACACTAAAATAACACGCCTTTATGAACTGAAATATGCAAAATAATTTAACAGGAAAATTAGCTTTATTGTAAAAAGCGTGGAGTGCTTAATATCGGTAATAAATTTTTCATTTACTAGCTAATTGTAAACGCAGAGCTATCATGAAAATTTAAGTAGATAACACCCCGCGCTTTTTACAGTAAAGCTTATTTTCTTGACAAATTATTTGGCATATTTCAGTTCATAAAAGCGTATTGTTTTAGTTTTTTTAAACTCTAATTTTATTGTCATAGAAATTTTAGGAGTTAAATTAGAAAAAGGATTTTGGACTATTGAAGCTATAAGCAAACAACTCGTGACAGGCGTACCTAAGTTTTGTGGTGTATTTACTGTCATTTATTTTTTTCGCTCACGTGATTCACTATTTTAACTATAATTTGATGAAATTGACATGCAGGGGCAGAGGACATTTGTAACAAACAATTGCAGTACCTAACAATCGACTGTTTGTTCGTTATTCACTTGTTATATCTAACTTGATTCTCTAGGTTACATTATACAAGGTGAATTCTTTAATTGTAAATGTTATTTAAATACAGTGATATCTCGACATACGAGTATTATTCGTTCCGTTACCTTGCTCGTATCTCATAGCAAATTTCCTCGTTTAAATTAATTGAAATGCCATTAATCCGTTCCAACACCCAGAATGCCACCCCATTTGTTTTTGTTACGTGTTTTTGCTTAAGAAGAATCTATTTATAAATGACAAATATTGTATAAAAACATAATAAAAGAGTTTATAAAGAAATAAACTGGTTTTATAAAGTGTATCCTTGGAAATCAGCCGACTTGAGCTTACGGAAGATGCTGGCGGAGGTGTTACTTTCGCTTAATTTTCGTCACTGTTTTTCTCTTCACTGGTCTTGGTCTTTTTCGCCACGCTTTCCTCACTTTCATCTGCAGGCCGTTAAAAAAACCTGGCCAAAGAGTTTTGTTTCTTCCTCCCTTTCAGAATGTTGCGAAAGTCAGTTAGACAAGTGTCATTAAATAGCTCCAATACACGACCAGTTGCAACTCTTTTGGGTGTTTCTTTTTCAAGAACTGTAAAACTCTATCCCACATTCCCAAGAGCTCCTTTATCTCACTTAAAGAGATTACCTGCTCCACTTCTGGTTCCTCCTCGAAACCAATTTCTTGCAGAACTTCCGTACGCTGCTGCGACTGTAACTCTTGTAACTCCTCGGTCGTCAGTTCTTGAGAGTTCGAGCTCGTATCTAAAAAAACTGGTATGTTAGGACACGCGCGTGTCAATTACATCACTAGATTTGTCGCCATTTGTCAATATGGACACTGTTTGCCCACCACCCTGTATATGATGGTAAAGTAAAGAGAATAGACTGTGTATTTTTGTATGAATGCAACAACAGAGGACTAATTGTCCCGGATTTCAGTTGAAAAATTCTTCGACATGAATTCTATCAAGCATGTAAATTTGACATGCAAACGTAGCTTGTCGATGCAGTGATGCCATCCCGGAGTTAAATATACGAGGTGCGGTTACAAAATAACGTAATTAATGCTGTAAAATATTTTTCTTCATAATTAAAAAAAAAGTGTATTGCTGAAGAGCGTTGCTCTGGAAATGTACATCCACTAATAAAACTATTGTGGTAAGAAGTAGCTATTATTTTCTTTTATTTTTGTAGTACTCTTAATGTGTTTAATTTTCTTCATACTCTGTCGAAACTACGCACTTTCGGCTTCGATTTTAAGACAGAAAGCTTAACATTTATCCGATTACCTCTTCATTTGAGCCGATTTTTTTCATCGGAGCCATGTCTTCAAGTTAGGGGAGAGGAAAAAGTCGCTGGGTGCCAGGTCGGGCGAGTAAGGTGGGTGCGGAAGCGATTCGTAATGCAGTTCGTGCAATTTGGCCGCGCCAATCAAACACGAATGTGCTGGTGCGTTGTCGTGATGAAAGAGCATTTTTTCTTCGCCATATGGGGCCGTGTCTCCTTGAATTTCTCCTTGAATCTGTCCAACAACTCATTGTAGTACTGCCCGGTGATTGTTTTTCCTTTCTGCAGAAAGTCGATGAGGATGATTCCTTTGGAATCCCAAAAAATCGTGGCCAAACACGGGTACTATTGATCTGCCCACGTATATAGGAGATAGTGCGCTGTGAAACAACTGAACAGGCATTGCGTCATAATCTATCCTTGCACCGCGACCGACACAATGCAAGGCTCAGAATAAAACTATTGTCGCACTATTGTCACCCATCCGACGTTAACCGACCCATGCACAGTACAACCAAGGTTACTGGAATACTAGAAGGTGGACGTAAGAGGCTATGTTTATAGTTTCTTCACGTCTGTGATTGGTTGAGTCGATTGCTACGTCACCGATGCCCGTAGCTTGGTTTTTGAAATATGTTAATGTCAACTGTTTTGAAAAAGACGCAACAAGCCTACTTCCCCCGTCCTCTCTCGCGTCTCGCCTTCTCACACCTTCAACAATGCTAACGCCGAACTTAGATTGAACGTAAGAGGCTATAAACATGGTCACGTCTGTGATTGATTGAGTCGATTGCTTACGTCACCGATGCCCATGGCTTGGTTTTTTCAATTATTGTTATCCCAACTGAAAAAGACTTCATGTGACGTCACAGGCCTACTTTCCCCGCTCTCTCTCGCGTCTCTCCTTGTCACACCTTCAACAATACTAACGCCCAGCCTTAGTTTCTAGTTAAACCTTGCAGTACAAATATTTGTTATTTTTTTTGCTTTAAAACTAAGAGTTATATTTGCGAAATTAAGTTGGCACCACTTCTGTCACAATTTGTCGATTATGTTATGAAGTTACAATATGTAAATTATTTTATCACCACGGTAAGGGCCTAATTTGACATTTTAATTTCAAAACAACAAAATGAAATAATAAAATTAGGGAAGAGTCTTAAGTGATAAATTGCAATTTTGTTTTGTAAAAAAGGTTGTTTCTATACTTTATAGTTTCAGAAATAATTTGAAAATAATAAATAAATCAACTGTTCTTCTGTTCTGAAGATATACAAACTGAAAAACACTCGTTTTTCAAAATCGCTTCACTCGCTTAGACTCAAGAAAGCAATACGTAATAATAACTCGTTTGAAATATACATCCTAATTCCGTCATTAAATTTTCAAAATTTTTATATACCTAATGTCACTCTTGAATAAACAAGCTATCCGCCAGTAAATTTTTAGTCAAAATTCGTTCAGTATTTAAAACTACAGAGTGGCATAAATATATGGTAAAATCAACCACATAACCCCTCTTCCTTCAGTAGTCGAGTAAGATACTATGCAGATTACATATTTAAAAAAAATATATATAGAATATGTACCTATATACAACAACCATTTGAAACTATATTTAATACTTTAAACATTAAAATACATGTAAAATAACACCTATTGTAGAATTTCTGTACCGAACATGGTTCATGGAATTTTTTCATATTATTCTGTTTGTTAAATGAGTCAACAGGTATAATTATTTCCATGCCGTCGTAATAAAATCTACTCTTATGCCGGCGCCAGATATAGCAACAATATTTGAACACTTATTTGAACGCTTGTTTTAACTAAGGATGGGGATTATAAATCATTATTCGAAATAATCACAAAAAGAATATTTTTCCCGATTTTATAGAAGAAAAAAAGTTTTATTGTTCTTTTAAAACTGTGGGAACGAACAGGCAAGTTGTCACAATAAAACTTTTTTTCTTCTATAAAATCGGGATAAATATTCTTTTTTGGACCGATTATCCGATTTTACGGTAATAAAATAATCGGTTTTCCCCACAATCGTTTTTTCGAAATAATCGGAATCGATTGGCAGGAAAATAATCGATTTATAATCCCCATCCTTAGTTAAAAAAAAACCCGGGTCGCAGTGCCAAAACCCTGCCGACAATATAGTGTATTTGCTTGTATAGGGCCGTGTGGTTTTATACTTTTATTATGTGAAATTAAGTTTGTTTTTGGGCAAAATAAAAAATTTAACCCCTTAATACTCCCCTTAAAATAACATTTTTTTCTTAATTGTAATATTATTATCAATCTAACGTCTACACCGAATTAAATACACCCTTCAATAAATAAGTCACTATCTGCAAACTAGTGTTTTCATAAAATTTGTAAATCCGGTCCTGTCGGGCCGATTTTATTAAAATTGTGGGGACACTTTTTGATTACTACCAAAGGGTTAAATTTCAATTTTGAAACGATTCGGAGAATTTTTTCAGTATTTTGGGGCCCAAAAACAGTTTTCAACCCCTAAAAACTACCCTTAAAATAGCCCGATTAGGCCCATTTTAAATAGGCTTCTTGCGGTGATGGATTTCAACACGTGGCCCAAATTTCGTTGAAATCAATTAACTCTTTCGAAAGTTATCGCGCGTACACACATATATATATATATATATATTAGAATTACAAAATTAAGTGTTTCAAAATACATTTGGAAAAAAACTTTTATCATAACTTTATTAAATTAGTGCCCGGCTACAAGCTGATACATATTTCAATTTGAATAACGAAATATTTGCTACAAAAATTGGTTTTCTATTTTGTATAATTTAAGTGACAGCCGTGTGAATTTTATGCCAGCGAAATAGTGGTTCATTTGTAAATAGAATATTATTTGGTGTTCATTAACGTCAATAAGTAATAAGATATTCATGACAAATATATCTTTCTTTGGGTAAAATAGTTTTGTCATAGCACATTCGAAGCGTATTAGCTATTAGCACAGAGCAGGGCCTGTGGTTTTATGCGTAGGTAGTGGGCTAGTCTATTCGGGATTAGGGGGTTCGATAATAGATCGCTGCTGTTATTAAAACACATAATTAACCGGTTAAACTTTCGAAGCATTGTTGACTATTGTAACAATTAGTTTACTTAAGTGTTTTTAATTGTTTTTATATAAATATCGGTCGTTAGATTGCAAAATTTATCGTAAACATGTTGTTTGCGAAAATTGCATTGCGGTTGTATGGTGTTTGACGTTTGGTAAGATTCATTTCAAGTTTTTGGCTATAATTTTTTTCAGTGGACATTTAAATTATATATCACTGTAATGAGGTAAAAATGTTCTTTAAAATGATACCTAGTTTGCCCGGTTTGAAGAAATTTTTTTCCGAAAAAGTTGATATGAATATTGAGGTTATGTGACTTCGACGGTAGATCAGATAGCTTAGCTGTGCCATGTATAGGTACAATAGCCGTACCAATGATTACCGTGCTTTCTGCGTTCTGTGATAAATGTGATAATTATATACATTTTACTTATTTTTTAATAATTTATCTATTTATTACGATAAGTATTTAATTGCTTAATATGTTTTTTTAGATTTTTATTTGATTTTAATTTATTTAATATTGTTTTTTATTCATATACATATTAAGCTTAGTTTATTTTTAATAGCCGTTTACGTTTTTGATTGTAGTTTATTCACAGTGATTTTTGACTTTTCAGCTTGGTCAACTGTAACGATTATAAACGAATAAATTTTCATTTTATTTTTTTTTTCTTACTGTAGACTATAGACGCTCGACAACTAAATTCATAAGCGCTTTTTTAGATATCTGTGCTATACCACTCAAGTATTCAAGAGTTAAGAACATATTTTTTATACCATTTTTTTTTTAATTTCAGATGGAACAGAATTTGAGGCAAATTCTGATGATGCAGTGTTCGATCGGGCTGTTGGTGAAATGAATCAAATTCTGATGCCGAGGTGTTCGACCGCGCTGTTGACGAGTTTTAAGGTAGGAAATATTTATTTTTTATTTTTTCAAAATGGATTTCCAAGTTGTTTTTGTCTCAAACAGGTTTAACATCGAATTAGTGGCCAAATATTTACAAAATTAGGAAATATTTGAAGCTGCTGTAAATACGTTTGTGCAGACCACATTATTTTTTTGAAAGTTTACATTTCAACAAATCGTACAATGTTTCTCAGATTTTGATGTTCAAATTGAAGTATATTTTCGTTTTGCTTAATAAAAATGCGATGATTAATTTTATATGAAAGTTTAAATTTTATAATTAATTACGAAGACAGACGTAATTGATTTAAACTAAATTTGGTACACATGCAGGCATCCATCACCGCACGAGGCCTATTTAAAATGGGCACAATCGGGCCACTTTAAGGGTGGTTTTTAGGAGTTGAAAAAAGTTTTTGTGCCCAAAAATATCGAAAAAAACTCTCAGAATCGTTTCAAAATTAAAATTTGACCCTTTAGTAGCAATTTAAAAGTGCTCCTAAAATTTTAATAAAATCGGCCTGACAGGACCGGATTTACAAATTTTATGAAAACGTTAGCTTACAAATAGTGAATTATTTACTGAAAGGTGTATATAATTTGGTATAGAGGTTCGACTGATAATAATATTTCAATTAAGAAAAATAACGTTATTTTAAGGGGTGTATTAAGGAGTCAAATTTTATATTTTGCCCAAAAACCAACTTAAGTTCGCATAATAAAGCCACACTGCCGGTGTTAGCAAATACACTATATTGTCGGCAGGGTTTTGGCACTGCGACCCGGGTTTTTTTTAACATTGATAATAATTATTATTATTCGCGATATTAACCATAACCTTTAATATTTAAGCATCTGCAGGAAACTTAATAATAAATTATTTCTCGATGATCGTTTCGGACAATAAGTCCAGCCTCAGGAATAAAAAACATTTTTTATATTCCTGAAAATGAACTTAATGTCGAATTTTTAAGTGTTTTTAGTTAACTGTTACCTACTATCAATCGTATTCTACCAAGTGCCGAATTAATAATCATTAAAAATTGTACTGACTCTGTTTGATGAATTCAATTTTTGCTACTTATTCCGAACAAGTCAATGGAATAAATAACTAATTACGTTAGGTGAATACGGGCCTAAATGAATGAAGTTTCACGTTATAGGTAAATGTTCATTATTTACGAAATGTTTAAAATCAACAACACTACTAATTTGTTATGGATATATGCAATTACCCACTAATACTTTTTAAGTGTACCGTATCCAAATTTGTTTTTTATTCAAATGATTTACTTCAATTAAATTTTTGTTATTTTAAGTTTTAAAATTTACCATTTTAATTATTATATGCCTGATTACAAAAGATGCAAAGAGATATGAAACAAAACAAAATCTGGGTGCACCCGCCAAATCGAGCACACCCTTTCTTTATGCGGTTCGGGCGTATTTTTGAACCCTTGCAACTTGGGTACAACTTCCCGTATGAAATTTTCAGGATCAAAATTACGCAACATGCCAAATTTTATTTTTTTTGTCGTGTTCACAATGTTATCGTATTGGTACCATGTAGTTTTTATTGAAATCGGTTCATCCGTTTTTGAATTACTTCAAAAAAAAAAACATAATAATAATGCGCTTAACGTCCGTCTCTTAATAACTACCTATAGTTGACATTTTCTAATTTATAAACAAAGCAGTTAAATCTTATTACAAATGTGAGAAATCAAATCCACTAAAAAGCAAAGAATAAAAAAAACTTTAAAATAATATTAACCTCCTAGAAAAAAGTCATTATATATGATATTTTTAGAAAGTCTATTTTCTACGATTTTCTGAAGTCAAAGTCAACTATAGTCTCTATTTGAAATAACTAAGTTCATGATATCAAACAATTGATAAGCGATATTTTTTTATGACAAATGTGTCTTATCCTCAGTCGAAAAGTGCTTGTAGAAAGTTTTTATCGTTTGAAAAAATATCAACAAATAAAAAAGTTACGAAATTTTTTCGAAATCGGTCTAATGTCAATTTTTGCCACTATTTTGGTTACAGATATTGAAATGCGATTTTCAAATCAAGCTTTAGACTTAAAGATCAGTTTTTCTCGCCTTGGTCTGGAAATAGGAAAAACTGCTAAAATTAATCATTTTGGGACAGCCTGTACATTAAAAATGACAAAAATCTAGCCCTTGATCAGGGTAGAACAAGATTGTCTTTCAACACGCTTTGGCCGACGCTTTCACTTTACATAAATTGCACTTCGGTTTTATGTTACAAAAATAATAAGCCCCAAATTTTGAAAAATCAACTTTTATTGCAAATATCAACACTGTAGACCTATGGATTTATTTAGAGGCAATCTATGGAAATATACAGATATTTCAGCGTCATCCTACGGATTTTTAAAAATCAGATCTGTCACCACTGCCCCCGCGCCTCTTAAAGGGCTCCATCAAAATTTTATTTTGCGCTGGAAATTGTTTTTGGCGCCCCTTGCTACCTGGCGCTTAGAGCGACCGCTCCTCCGCTCTACCCCAGGACTGGCGCTGCTGATGAGAGCTCGGTCTCTCTATTCTGTCCACCGAGAGATCGTATCTCTTTCGCCACCATCGACAAATCGTGTGAACCAAATGAAAAATGACACAAGTATGACTTAACATATTTTTTATATAACCGAAAACACACTTTGCTGACGAACGCTGGTCGACATTATTATATTCTTTATATATGGTATCGTTAAAACCCGAAATGTTACAGCTAGTTATAACTAGCCAGAAGAAGTGTTAACTGGTTTCGGGTTTTAACGCTAACATAGTTGGTTTACATTTATTACAATACCTTGCTGTTTATAAGAACTAATCGCCGGCTATTACACGCTATTTAAACATAGTTAAAGATCAATTTATCACTAGATATTTATGTTTTGTATTTAATACAAGCGCTGTTATGATTAATTAATGGTTTTGTAAGAAGTGAGCGCGCGTCAAAATATTAACTTGTTTCAAGTCGAAACAATACGATGAGGAAAGTGACATTTTTTGCGGTTTTCTGACAGAAAAAATACTTATTCATCTTTTGTCAAGAGAAACAAATAACATATTATGATGGTCATGCTCCTGGTATTAATATTTTTTATAGTTTAAGTGCTTCTTAAAGAATCGTAACCATAGAAAATTAGTGTTGAAATGGAGAACGGTTTAATTAAAAATAGTTTGATATTACTTGGCAATGTTTTAATGTACACTCCGCAACTTAATCAAGAGGACACATAAAAAATGTTGAAACTTAGATGATTTTCAAATCGCTGTATTTTCGCGAAAAATGATCGGATTTTAAAAAAGAATAGCTCATTTTAAAGCTTATACATTCTTAGTTTTTGAGTCAAAATTTCTAATCATCCCTTAGCAAACCGTGACAAAAAAAATGTCCCTTTAATTTTATATAAAATTGCATCATGTCTATTGGCTCAAAAAAAAAATCCAAATACATTTCGAGTGAAGCATCTTAAAGCTGGTACTTTTTTCTTTAAAATGCGTTTTTAAAACTTTCCTACGATTTTTTTTAGCCGAGTTATTAGCTGTGAAAGCAAAAATGCCACTTTAGACTTTAAATGCTCATGCGGCAATTTTCCAAAGAGCATTCAGAATGCTAAGAATGTCCTCTTTAAAATGCTTCTGTTCAATTTTTTTTCTTGAAAAAATGATTTTAAAAAGAAAAAGATTGAACGGAAGCAAATACACCATATTATCGGCAGGGTTTTGGCATTACGACCCAAGTTTTTATTAGATGAACAAGCTTGTGACAGAATGATAAAGAATCATCTGTACCACGGGATTAAGTTGTGTAAGAATATTAGATGCCGAATTGCTACCACACACATTTTTTGTCATTATTAGTGTATTTGCCATACGGCACATACACTATTGGCGTCGGTCGGATGGCGGGATCTAGGAGTCGGACAAAAACCTTTCAACCTTTTATAGCCTCCTGAACAGTTTCAAACACTTTTTGAAAATGTTTATGATGATTTTTAAGTTGACTATTTTTTATCAGCGTGTAGAAATCAAATAGACGAACAAATATTCCAAGTAACTTTTTTATCAAAACTCAAAAATAAGAGAGAAAACAGTCATTCAAAGTTTAATTAAATTTTGAGGTCAGTCCTGGCGTTATGTTATGTCACAAAGAAATCATGAAATTCGTGTGGCGTAATGTATGGATGGCCCCATATAATAAAGTCACACTGCTTGTATTGGCAAATACACTATATTGTCGACAGGGTTTTGGCACTGCGACCCGAGTTTTATTATTTTTTTTTACAACCGTATCTATGTGAAGGTATCTGCTACCGGTGTTACTTTTGTTGACTTAAATGTTCAGTCATTTGTGAGATCCCGACAACATATTATAGTTACTGTATTATTCTACTGATGAAAAAAAAACCGGCTCGATTTTTTGCTATCAGCAACAGTCTTAGCGATTGCTACCGACTTAACAGCGATGGAGGAATACGTTAGAATGTTGCTCGATGGATTGTTGTGGAGTCTTTTTCATTATGAATGCAGTAACAGACAACGCCAGCAGTTCTTGCACAGTCATTGGCCAATCATGAATCATTATTAATGATGACTTTTCAAATTATAACACTATATATCTCAATAATCAAAGATTGGTTAAGAATTACCTGACCAAGACACGCGAACAACTAAGCATAACTCAACAGTGAAGTGAGATGGAAATTAAGAACAATTTTGGTTTCTAAGAAATGACGGTAGGGATTAAAAATTAAAATAGAATGTGGTGGTCGTTTGACTCAATTACGCCACATCCTGAAAGGATTTTTGTACTTCCCGTTTTACTGACTCTAGTCTGCAAATAATCTGGATCTTCTTAAGCTCCCAGAAGATTGGCTACTAGATTGTCCTGTGGAACTATTCCATCCTCATCAAAGATGGTTGTCCTCCAGTAGGTTAGAGCCTCACTTTCGAACGCGATATTGGAAATTAAGAACAAAATTTGTTTTTCTAAGAAAAGGCGGTAGGAACTAAAGATTAAAATAAAATCGGGTGCTATCTTGGCTCAAATGCACCACACCCTGAAAGGATTTTTGTACTTCCCGTTTTACTGGAACTAATCAGTAAATAATCTGGATCTTCTTATGAGCTCCAGAAGATTGGCTACTAGATTGTCCTGTGGAACTGTTCCATCCTCATCAATGTAGCCAAAGATGGTTGTCTCCAGAGCTTGGAACTTTTTCAAACTTTATAACTGTAATTGAATTTTTAAAATACAATTTATAAATTTACAATTGCAATATATCAAATATTAATTATACACACCTATTAAATGTTTAGATCAAGTAGATATAAAAGATAAATTACACATGTAAATATAAATTTGAGTTAAACAATTGTTCATTAAAAGTTTACTCTGTAATTGGGCATTTTGCCTGTTGAGTACGTTCAATAAATAAATAAATAATAATTCCGTTTTTTAAAAAAAAATTACTGTTGATAGGTGTGTATAATTAATATTTGATATTTGATATTTCTATTGTAAATTTATAAATTGTATTTTAAAAATTCAATTACAGTTATAAAGCTTGAAAAAGTTCCAAGCAAGGAACGAAACGTCGCTATAAATAACAAATAAGTGTTTACTTAAAAAGTCCTTTTCCCCGACAAATCATTTTTATTCTTAATATTGTTCACGTTCATTATAATTAATAAGTTTTTTTTATTTTTTAACGGGAAATTGGACAAATCAAATTTAATATAGTTAAACAATTTTTTTTTTATTAAATAGAATTGAAATAATACCTTTCACTAGTTAACCATAACATGCTATGGTTAACTAATTAAAGGTATTATTTCAATTCTATTTAATAAAAAAAAAATTGTAATTATTTCATTAACTAATTAGTGTATTTGCCATATGGCAACATACACTATTGGCGTCGGTCGGATGGCGGGACCTAGGGGTCGGACCAAAATTTCTCGACGTTTCATAACCTCCTAAACACATTGGCACCATTTTTAAAAATGTTTATATATATATATATATGTGTGTACGCGCAATAACTTTCGAAAGAGTTAATTGATTTCAACGAAATTTGGACCACGTGTTGAAATCCATCACCGCAAAAAGCCTATTTAAAATGGGCCTAATCGGGCTATTTTAAGGGTAGTTTTTAGGGGTTGAAAAATGTTTTTGGGCCCCAAAATACCGAAAAAATTCTCAGAATCGTTTCAAAATTGAAATTTAACCCTTTGGTAGTAATTAAAAAGTGTCCCCAAAATTTTAATAAAATCGGCCCGACAGGACCAGATTTCCAAATTTTATGAAAACACTAGTTTGCAGATAGTGACGTATTTATTGAAGGGTGTATTTAATTCGGTGTAGACGTTAGATTGATAATAATATTACAATTAAGAAAAAAAATGTTATTTTAAGGGGTGTATTAAGGGGTTAAATTTTTTATTTTGCCCAAAAACAAACTTAATTTCACATAATAAAAGTATAAAACCACACGGCCCTATACAAGCAAATACACTATATTGTCGGCAGGGTTTTGGCACTGCGACCCGGGTTTTTTGTATTTGTAATCATTTCAGCTCTGCCCGAAGAAGTTGAAATCATTTAACGAAACGGTGCAATTTTTTAATTTAGTTTAACTATATTAAATTTGATTTGTCCAATTTCCCGTTAAAAAATAAAAAAAACTTAATCATTTTTATGTTTTACCTAAGCTTTCTAGCTTAGGAGATATTTGTTCTGAAGATGTGTCAAAAATAAATTAGGCTGCATGTTTTGGTTAATTTTTACGCGTAAAACCATATTATCTAACCATGAAAATGAATCGCAAATTTCATAATATTTATTACTAGGTAATCGTTAACTAACCGCACGCTTTAATATAAATTTTATTTCATTTATTGCAATATATCAAATGTGAATATTTTTTGGAACGGTCGTGTCACCCAATTGGCTGCATTTTTTCCTGAAAAATCTAAAGTAAATGTAACAGCGTATATCATATAAGATGCGATTTTCAGAATAACAGATTATTTTTGTGGTTTCTGCACGAAAAAAGCCAGTATACGAAATATTGCCCTTATTTTATAACTTACTCTATTCATGTGTCTCCATTTATACAAATAACTGCAGGTAATTGCTATTATAAGAAAAGAAAATGTCCACATAAACACGTGATAGTGAAATAAAAGGAACGATTATACGAGGTGTGGTTAATTAAAGAACGAGACTAATGCTGTAAAATATTTTGTTTTATTAACACGCTTTTATTAGCTTCACCTGTATGTTTGTAACGGAATCTTTGAATGTGAAATTTACCCACTTCAAAACGTCAGATTAAACTGAAACTTGGCACACTTATCAAGGATCGATGACAATACAATAATTTAATAAGTTTGTCCCATTATCCTGACCAGGGCCTTCAGGATAAAACAATTTAAAAAATTCCAGTAAGCAAGCTAACACGGTGTATATTGACGTACGTTGAGTTGCCTACCCCATACTCAAGTACAATATTGTTTTTTAGTCTTAGAATTAAAATTAAAGTTTAAAAAAACTAAAACAGACACTTTTAAGAACTCAAAAATGTAAAGTAATTTGACAACAAAATAAGCTTTACTGTAAAAAGCGTGGGGTGTTGTCTACTAAAATTTTCATAATAGCTCTACGTTTACAATTAGCTAGTAAATGAAAAATGTATTACCGATATTAAGCACTCCACGCTTTTTACAGTGAAGCTAATTTTCTTGTCAAATTATTTCGCGTTTTTTAGTTCATAAAAGCGCGTTGTTTTGGTTTTTTTAAACTCTATTTTTTATAACCACACCTCGTAATATTTAGATTGAACGTTCACGATTTTTCATTTCTAAATAGCAGCATCGCTTCCTATTAACATGAAACATTTGAAAGAGTTCCTATGGTCTTAAGGCATGATTTCACGTGATACAAAAATATCATAAAACTTGACCTCACCGGCCAAGGAATGGTCTATTTTTAAGCTGTCCCAGTATAAAGTATAGCCTTTTTGTGATATGAAGCAATATAAAGTATTTTATACTTCAGGGTTTTCGATCATTTACATACAAAATTACTTTTAAAGATAATAGATAATATATTACATGGGTTGTGGATAATTTTATGGGCAGCAGGAATGAAAATGGAAACAAATTCTATAGACAGTTTGTGGAAATTCAAATAATTTAAAAGATTTTACAGATTTTTAAATAATTGACATAGTTGAAATGTTCTTTATATGCCGTTTCTGAAGATATCGTGATAGAGTGATTATTGGACTTTCTTCTCCTAGTTCAACCCTTCAAGTTTTTTTTTTAGACAAAAGGTAGCTTATGTCCTTCCTCAGAATGCAATCTATGCCCTTGCCAAATTTTATTGAAATCTGTTCAGCGGTTAAGACGTGCAAACTGCAAAGGTAGCAGAAAGACAGAGCTACTTTCGAATTTCTAACATAGTCATTCACTTCAGGTTTTTAGTGTATTTGCCATAGGCAACATACACTATTGGCGTTGGTCGGATGGCGGGACCTAGGGGTCGGACCAAAATTTCTCGACGTTTCATAACCTTCTAAACACTTTGGCACCATTTTTAAAAATGTTTATATATATGTATATACAGGGTGTCTCACCGAACGTTGGCTAACATGGGTAACTCTGTTATTAGTGGAGATAGAAAATCGGTTAAATGGGCAAAGTAGTGCAGAAAATTGGCCTCATTAACATCCCGTCGAAAAAACAATAGAATTTTGACACCCTATGAATTTATTCGGAAAATAGTGAAAATTGCGATTTATGAAAACTGGCCATAACTTTTTTATTTATGAAGATATTTGAAAATTTCATTAACCATTTTTTGATAACTTTTTAAGGTCTTTTCAGTGGCGTAGGTTTAATTTTTTTATTTCCACTACATAATGAGATATTGACATGAACTTTGATTTTTCTTATGGACGGCATTTTTGATTTTCAGATATTCGAATTCTACTTATTTTTCTGAATAATTTGACATAGCATATCCTATATCTCAACCAATCAGAAGCTACAAAACTGACAAAAATAACTTTTTGGCGTTATCAAAGTGTGCCGTGTAAAACGAAATTTGTTGACACAAATACATATCGACAGGTTAACAATCTGTCGAGCGATCGCTACAGTTTTGCTAATTCATTTTGTTTGATTTACTCTCCAAGATGGCTCAAGCATTCTCAAATTTGGAGAAACAGGCTATTTTTGCGCATACATTCAGCGTAACAAAAATACCACGTGGGCTCAAGCAGAATACTTGAACCTTTATCCAGAAAGGCGACAGCCTTATTCAATAACTTTTAGGAACTTTACTCCATTAATTTCAACGTTTGCTAAACCTAATTCTTCTTCATAGTGTTGAATGTTGCCTTTTTTCTTTGAAAATGAATCGTATACCTTTAAATTTCTATTTAAGTTCCTAAAAGTTATTGAATAAGGCTGTCGCCTTTCTGGATAAAGGTTCAAGTATTGTGCTTGAGCCCACGTGGTATTTTTGTTACGCTGAATGTATGCGCAAAAATAGCCTGTTTCCCCAAATTTGAGAATGCTTGAGCCATCTTAGAGAGTAAATCAAACAAAATGAATTAGCAAAACTGTAGCGATCGCTCGACAGATTGTTAGCCTGTCGATATGTATTTGTTTCAACAAATTTCGTTTTACACGGCACACTTTGATAACGCCAAAAAGCTATTTTTGTCAGTTTTGTAGCTTCTGATTGGTTTAGATATAGGATATGCTATGTCAAATTATTCAGAAAAATAAGTAGAATTCGAATATCTGAAAATCAAAAATACCGTCCATAAGAAAAACCAAAGTTCATGTCAATATCTCATTATGTAGTGAAAATAAAAAAATTAAACGTACGCCACTGAAAAGACTTTAAAAAGTTATCAAAAAATGGTTAATGAAATTTTCAAATATCTTCATAAATAAAAAAGTTATGGCCAGTTTTCATAACTGGCAATTTTCACTATTTTCTGAATAAATTCATAGGGTGTCAAAATTCAATTGTTTTTTCGACGGGATGTTAATGAGCCCAATTTTCTGCACTACTTTGCCCATTTAACCGACTTTCTATCTCCACTAATAACAAAGTTACCCATGTTAGCCAACGTTCGGTGAGACACCCTGTATATATATATATATATATATATATATATATATATATATATATATATATATATATATGTGTGTGTGTGTGCGCTATAACTTTCGAAAGAGTTAATTGATTTTTACGAAATTTTGCCCACATGTTGGAATCCACCACCGCAAGAACCCTATTTAAAATGGGCCCAATCGGACCATTTTAAGGGTAGTTTTTAGGGTTTGAAAAAAGTTTTTGGGCCCAAAAATGCCTAAAAAATTCTCAGAATCGTTTCAAAATTGAAATTTAACCCTTTAATAGCAATTAAAAAGTGCTCCTAAATTTTAATAAAATCGGCCCGACAGGACCGGATTTACAAATTTTATGAAAACACTAGTGAATTATTTGCTGAAAGGTGTATATAATTTAGTTGAGAGGTTTGATTGATAATAATATTGCAACTGAGAAAAAAATGTTCTTTTAAGGGGTGTATTAAGGAGTCAAATTTATTATTTTGCCCAAAAAACCAACTTAAGTTCGCATAATAAAGCCACACTGCCTATATTAGTAAATACACTATATTGTCGGCGGGGTTTTGGCACTGCGACCCGGGTTTTTTCTTTATACTAAAGATAGTCTACGTGCTTCCGTAGGATGCAATTTATTTCCTTGCAAAATTTTATTGAAATCTGTTCACCGGTTAAGTCGTGAAAAGGTAAGACAGACAGACATTCGCATTTATAATATTAATATATAGATCGTATGGATAAAAGTGAAATTCTAAATTCATTAACGGGACAAATAGTTTCAAATAATTATTACTGCAGTTTCAGTGAAAGATATACTGACCTGTTTAGCGTTTATAATCTACTAGCGACCCGGTCCGGCTTCGCACGGATAGCACTAACTATGTATCTGTAGTCATGAAAGATAAGAATCATTATCATAAAATTCTCAACGTGTATTGAATTTGCGCGAATTCAATCGCTTTTAATTGTGAATGTTCAAAAATCTCAGAAAAATCAAAATTGCCAAAAGCGACAAAAAAAATTCTGTTAATCCGATCGATACCAAACTTCATAGGATCATCCGCTGGGCTAAACTAAAAATTGCCTGCAAATTTCATCAAAATCGGTCCATAGATAACATACATACTGCATACATCGCCTTTTATATATTTTATAGATTAAAAGATTTGAGTTTGCAAGCTTGCATTTCAACGTTCGGACATGTTCTAACGAATGAATCGTACAGTAGCACCAATTCTCTTGTTACACACTATTATTTGAATATCTTTATCATAATTTCTTACCAGGCACCTATAATAAGACTATAACATAGTGAATATTTTTGCAGATTCACTTTTTGTTAGATTTTCAGTTTTGTCTTATTACAGTAATTGCTTCTGTAACTTATTAATAATGTCTAATTTGTTGCAAACTAATTAATTTAATTTAATTAACATTACATATTCATGATAAGTCATTTATAGTCGTGATTTGCTTCCGTATTTATTATTATTATAAATCATTCAAAGCCCAAGAGCTATTAAGCATTTTTGAGTAGGTATTTGAGACACTATGAAGATTTGTACAACTCTTTAGTAATATCCGAATACAAAAACACAGATCTGGCTGAAGGGGCTTAAGGGGGGCGGGTATTCTTATGGAACGCATAAATTTTACCTCTTTTTAGGGAATTTTTTTTTAGACGACAATAACATTCAATCATTTTAATTTTTTTATATGTTTTTGTTCGTATCTTTAACTGTATAAAAAAATTTTTTTCTCTCTTATTTTACATTTTTTATATATATATTTTTTTAAATTAAATTAGACACTAAAAAAAGCGGGTCACTGGTCATGGTAATAGCGGCTGTTCATGTTGTCTGAAACAAAAAATCGAATGGATCATTGTTCAGTAGGGATGTCGCTATCGTCCCTACCAAAATTAATCAATTTCATTAAAAAAAAATGGCGGACTGTAGAAAAAAAGTTTGTTTTTTGTTAATTTTTTGTTAAAAATCGTTTAAAAAAATAAGAAAATATTTTCGAAAATAAGCAATTTTGGTACGGACGATAACCATTAATGAGTAGAAGAACATATATAGATTTCAAAGCAATCGGTGGAATACTTTTTCTTTTAGGACCATGACAGTTTTAGAAAATAATGTTTCCAGATAAATGCGTTTAAAGTTTCAAGAGCCAACAAGTCGCTTATACGGCTCGTCGGCGACTATGAGTTGTAATTTATTTAAAACGAGGAATTTCGGTTTCTATTTTTCACAGCATATTTTCGATAGGTTTTACTATTAAAATGTGAAAAAAAAAATCGATTTTTTGAAGTGGTCACATGAGAATACCCCCTTAAATTTCAACGTGCCTTAAATATATTTTTAAGTCTTAAAAAATATTATTTTGCAAACACCTGGCAAGTAATGGGTCAAAATATTCTTGGTCTTTGAGACTGCTAATACAGGAAGTATGTGTCGAAACCATTCAGTCAAAGGTCCTTGATGTCATGTTAAGATATTTTTAACTGATAAAATATGAAAGGCAGTTCCCATTATAAAAGTACCATTAGACTTGGATTTTGCCACTCAATGCTAAGCAAAAATGAATTGTAACTTTTCTCTTAATTGAGGGATAAAAAAAACCTCTGAGCCTCACCCACATACGCTCATGGGAGCAGTGAAACTTCTTTAGGGTTATGAACTCGTTTCATCGATGCGTTATCAATTTTGAGTCACTAAAATACTATTTCTAGAATCTCAAGAGTTGACGATTTTTTTGAAATCTCGAAAAAAAAGTTTGAACTGAATAAAGGTGCAAAAATAATAATCAGTTTAATAGCTATCGTTTGCTATAATTGTTAAGAAACAATTGTAGCAAATGATAGCTATTATACTGCTTATTAATTATGTCTTACGAAATGTACCGTAATGAACAATTAAATAATATGTTATTATAGTGGTTAATTTACCAATTTTAAATTAACGTGTTTTTTCGCATTTAACTGACCTAATGATTTAGATAAATAATATACGTCGAAGGGAGATGATAAAACGGAGATTTAATCTCAATTCACCAAAGATTATAAAATTATATCTCTGGCGGGTGATTTCCATAAAGAAAGTAAGTGATTTGATCAAATCCCTTAACTGATTTAGTGAAAAGATGAAACTGTAATACAACAATAGTCATTGAAACACAAATAATTTGGTCGGAACTAATAACTAAAAGAAATAGGTACTTGGGCTGATATTTTTAAATAATAAAAACAAAATTTTTAAAAACAAAAATGATAGTTGTGGTGAAATATTAAACATTTTTAGTGAATGTAATTAATACATAATAATATTCATTTTTATTAAAACACGTTGTTGATTTGTGGCATCTCGAGTTACGTACGGTACTTTTTTACAGACACATCTTTCGACTAAAACAGTTACGGGATTTGATGAAATCACTTACTTTCTTTAGGGAAATTACCCCACAGAGATGTAATTTTACAATCTTCCGTGAATTGATCATCTACCTTAGAGATTTGATCAAATGTCCGTTTTCATCATTTCCATGCGACATATGTATTCTGTGACTTAGTGAATTAGTGAATGGAAAATCTTTGATTCACTCAAAAACTCTCACTACTGCAAGGGTTCATGTCTCTCGCATGATGTGAATTTCCTGTTACAATTTACGTTACTACGAGAAAGATCAACGGTTGAGATATGGCACCGTAGAGTACCTAACTGAGAACTCATTCCGCCGCGAAAGTGGGAAGATTCGGGTTTAAGTCCCGACGATGACAGTTGTTCGAAAATAAATTTTTCTAATATGTATAGCATAGTAACAATGAATGTTTCTTAACAATTACAGCAAACAATAGCTATTGTATTTGTTATTACCGAGCTGGGTAGAGTAGTGGTGACAGCACTAGACTCGCATTCGGGAGGTACCGGGTTCGAATCCCGGCGGGGGCAGATGTGGCTGGGACTTTTTCCTACTGCCTCTCGCCGAGAAACGGTAATTCCTGTACCGGCCATCTTGAATGAGGTTTTCCATGGTTTCCCTCAATTCCAGATAAATATCGAGATGGTTCCTTATTTGAGGCCATGGCCGATTACCTATCTAGTTCAAAAATTACCTACCTTATCCTAATTTCCTAAAATTCCTTCATTCGCCCATTGCTATTACATAAGTTGAAGTTGTAAAGAATGTAGAAAATAACGGGAAGTGGGACATGAAAAAATGGTAATGGTGCGAATGGCGCCTGTTATGACATAAAGTCGAGAAACGGACGTTAAACACATTATTGTTATTATTATTGTACTGGTTATTAACACTTACCAACTAAATCGTATAATAGAAATAATAATTTTGGAAAAATTATCAAAAATTCGACATGAGCAGTTTTGTAGTGCGGTCAAAGAGATAAAGACAGGTGTATTGTATATATTATGATTTATTCCAGTCGTACTTGAAGTTGCCGGCAACTAAAAAAGGTAAAGGCGTGTTCCTTTGGCGCCACCAACATTACAAATAAAAAAGAGATGGACGTATGGCGGCTCATACGTTGCTCTGAAGTCAGATTATTGTTTTTATTAGTGTGTTTGCCATTTGGCACGTACACTATTGGCGTCGGTCGCATGACGAGACCTAGCGGTCGGAACAAAATTTCTCGACGTTTTACAACATTCTAAGCAACTTGGCACTATTTTTGAAAATGTTTATATATGTCGCAGGATAATCGACATCATCGGATCTTCGCGAAAATTCCAGGACGATTGCAAAAAACCGGATTACAATTACCCGGTTTTTTGCAGTCGTCCTGGGATTTTCGCGAAGATCCGATGATTTCGATTATCCTGCGAAATATATAAACATTTTCAAAAATGGTGCCAAGTTGCTTAGAATGTTGTGAGACGTCGAGAAATTTTGATCCGACCCCTAGGTCCCGTCATCCTAGGACTTTCAATTATCCAACGACATATATATGTTTTGCAACGATAACTTTCGACAGATTTAATTGATTTGAACTAAATTTGGTACATTATACTGGAATCTACCACCGTACGAAGCTTATTTAAAATGGGCTCAATCGGGCCATTTTTAAGAATGTTTTTTAGGCATTGAAAAATGTTTTTGTGTCCAAAAATACCACACACACATTAAGTTTGTGTTAATTGATTTTAATGAAATTTGGCCCACATTTTGGATTCCGTTACTATTTAAAATAGGCCTAATCGGACTATTTTAAGGGGTGTATTTAGAAGTTAAAATGATTTTGGGGCTCAAAAACACCGAAAAAAATATGAGAATTGATTCAAAGTTGAAGTTTAACCTTATAGTGGCAATTAAAATATGCTCCCAAAATTTTAATAAAATCGGCTCAACAGGACCGGACTTACACATTTTATGAAAATACTAGTTTGCAGATAGTGAATTAATCACTGAAAGGCGTATTTAATTTGGTGTAGATGTTCGATTGATAATAATATTGCAATTAAGAAAAATTGTCTTATTTTAAGGGGTATTTTTTAATATGCCCTGAAATAAAGTTAAGTTTACCTAATAAAACCACACAGTCTGTATTAGCAAATACACTATATTGCCGACAGGGTTTTGGCACTACGACCCGAGTTTTTAGTGTATTTGCCATATGGCAACATACACTATTGGCGTCGGTCGGATGGCGGGACCTAGGAGTCGGACCAAAATTTCTCGACGTTTCATAACCTCCTAAACACTTTGGCACCATTTTTAAAAATGTTTATATATATATGTATATATATATATATATTTATATATATATATATATATGTGTGCGGGCTATAACTTTCGAAGGAGTTAATTCATTTTAACGAAATTTGGCACACATGTTGGAATCCATCACCGCACGAAGCCTATTTAAAATGGGCCTAATCGGATCAATTTAAGGGTGGTTTTTAGGGGTATAAAATAGTTTTTGGGCCCCAAAATACCGAAAAAAATCTCAGAATCGTTTCAAAATTGAAATTTAACCCTTTAGTAGCAATTAAAAAGTGCCCCCAAAATTTTAATAAAATCGGCCCTACAGGACCGGATTTAAAAATTTTACGAATGACTAGTTTGCAGATAGTGAATTATTTACTGAAAGGTGTATATAACTTGGTATAGAGGTTCGATTGATAATAATATTGCAATTAAGAAAAAACATTTTATTTTAAGGGGTGTATTAAGGAGTCATATTTTTATTTTGCCTACAAACCAAATTAAATTCGCATAATAAAGCTACACTGCCTGTATTAGCAAATACACTATATTGCCGACAGGGTTTTGGCACTGCGACCCGAGTTTTTATATCATTATTATTACCTGAGTTTTATGTTCTTTAGTGCGACCCCTAAAAAGAGAGATGTGTGGTTGTCTACCTTTTTTACTTTTACTAATTATTCGTTAAATGAATCCTTCATAACCATTTGCAATTAATATTTCACCAATCTGCATTATACAAATTTAAGAAAACTAGAAATTATTTCAGATGTATGCTTGGATATTAAATTTACTCATATCGTTTTCAATAGGATATCCCTAATATATTTAGAAAAATCTAGAACCACTAAATACCGTAATCAAAGGGATACATTACTACAACATGTGAGGTTTAGAAATAAAATCAATAGGGATGTTGACTGTATTCAAATAAAAACATAATTTTAACGAAAAGTAGTAGTTTCTATGATAGAAATACTAAAAAACACTATATTTTTCCTTATTTTTAAGGAATTTAATTAATATTTAATAAATAAAGCCTAATAAAATCACTCTCAAGTCACGTGACAACAGACACCAATCAGAGCGCATGACGTCATATGTTGAGCCGCTGTCAAAAAACTTCATTATTTGGTTAATATTTAGTGTGTAATTTATTATTATTTGTTTATAGGAAACGTCAAATTACATGTAACTATAGCAACGACTACGAAACAACTTTTCATCACCTCAGTTTACTAACGTTTATGAGCACAGAATACGCATCTATAGGATGGTAGCTCCCGTGTAAACTTTTGAGCCTCCTTTGGTATGAATAGGTGACGTCACGCGACTAGTATTGGCGTTTTGGACCGAAATTTAAAACGGGATTTAAAATACACGATTTTTAAGGCTTGAGTTGTATTTAAATAAAAATTATAAATATTTGTTGCAATATTAGGTACGTATGCACGATTTAAAACACTTTCCCAAAAATAGTCAACATCCCTATTCAGAGTATTAATATTTTCAAAAATAGAGTAAAGAAATTGCTGTTAGATAGTTGTCTATGCTCTATATCAGTGGTTCCCAACCTTTTTCAGCTGGCGACCCACTTTTCCACGGTCCATCGGTCCATGGTGGAGTAAAAAAAAATAATCTGAAAGCGGTTCTGTTGTCTGCCCAGATGCCAAAAATTAAGAACCAAGAAAACCTTTAAAACACAACTCTATTTGTTTCGATTTTTCTTATCTTTTCTGATGATTTATTCGATGGTGTCTGATAGTTTTAGAATCGAGTCGCGACCCACCTGTAACCTTTCCGCGACCCAGTAGTCGAGACCCACCGGCTGGGAACCGCTGCTCTATATGATTGCCGCGTGCAATTCTAGGACAAATCTGTCCAATTATTTTATTTAATATTTTATTTATGTGTGACGCTATTATATCTCTTTTGGTTTTCAATAAAGTAATCATTCTAATTCTATTTAATTCTAATTAAAATATTTACATACCTAACAATGATAGACATGTCTACAAAAACTAAAAAAGGAACAAATAAAAGAGCTCATAGCATTCCACATAAATGGATTTGAAATCGTATCAACGGGGTTTATATTCATATACTTTGTGTGTTCGCCACACACGCCCAATGGCGCCAGCATCGCCTCAGGCTATTATATAGAACCTATATAGTATTAACCTATGTTCTAATGGTACGGGAGCTAGCAACGTTTGGAAAACAAGAATTTTAGGTCAGCTGAATTTTTGATATATCGTCCTTCTTGCTCTTTCGGTTAGAGTCTGGACTACCTGGCTGGCGATAGCGGTTGCGTTTATTAGTGCGCATCCTACCTGCACAGGTGATAATTCTGGATTAAAAAAAAAATTTTTTAAGGTTAATTTTCAATTTTTTGCCTATAGATAGGTCTACTGGACATACATTTTTTATTGCCAGACATTTTTATAATTGTTAATTATGTGCCATACGCGAATTTTTTATTTTTTTTAATAAAAAATTCAAAGTATTTTTTAATGTTTGTAATTTTTATATTATATTCTTTAAAAATAAACAAATCTAAAATTAATTTGCCAAACGTTAATTCGATTGTTAAATCTTGAATAAAAATTAAAAACTCTTGAAAAGTATTGCCGTATGATGCTAGTACTTAGAGATTTGTTTATCTTTAAAGAATATTATATAAAAATTACAAACATTAAAAAATACTTTGAATTTTTTATTTAAAAAAATATAATATTCGCGTATGGCACATAATTAACAATTATAAAAATGTCTGGCAATAAAAAATGTATGTCCAGTAGACCTATCTATAGACAAAAAATTAAAAATTAAGCTTAAAATTTTTTTTTTAAATCCAGAATTATCACCTGTGCGGGTAGGATGCGCTTTAATAAACGCAACTGCTACCACCAGCCAGGTAGCCCAGACTCTAACCGAAAGAGCAAGAAGGACGATATATCGAAAAATCAGCTGACCTAAAATTCTCTCTCGAAAACGTTGCGAGCTCCTATACTATAAGCACAGTTGAAACTGCAGGTCAAGCAATAATACTTTTGTCTTCAGGTTACCGAATATCAGCTGTTCAATGCGCCCCTTTTTTACCCACAATATATAGCTATATCTTACGACCAATTAGATGTGTGTTTGCATGTAAAATACACTTACGTTTCGGAAATCTCTAGTTTCTTTGATGTTGATGTTAATGCTTACAAAATAAACTAGAAATATGTACAATTCTTCCCATATGGCTTTTAGCTAAGTTTTTGCGGTTTATTTGATCTAAATAAGCGATTTAAAATCAGATAGAAACGAGAAAATTGGCATAAGTTGTACACAAATTTTTGTACAGGAAAAAATTATTAAGCAAGTCAAAGTCAGTATTTGTAACATAAGTTTGTAAAGAAAAAATTTCAAAATGTTATTTGCCTCCCCTAATTCGAAATCTCGTGACGTGCTCTAAAGAAATATTGACGAATATGACTTTTTTATTTAATTTCTAGGGCAGTGTTTTTTTAAATTTTAAGCAGGAAGCCAATTTTTTTAGAAACCGCGTAATACTGAAACAGCGTTAAGCGAGATCTTACTGTACTTTTAATATGTCGGTTCGAACAATAACCATCTTAAAGTATACAATATTTTTAAAACATTACAATACAAGTGACATAACACCTATTGTAGAATTTCTGTACCGCACATGGCGCACAGAATTTATTATTCGATTTGCTAAACGAGTCAATTGTGGCATAATTCACAAAAAAGAACGACCGCAATGCTATAATATCTGCTCTTGCTATTTTGTATTGATATTATAATAACAGAGAAATTGTAGTTATTATGCAAACCGTAGTAGGCCATGAATTGACTAGCGCGCAGCCTGCTCAAAATGCAGTGATATGTGCTAATGATGGGTCTGACGCTGGTATTTTGGAAATATAATCACAAAATTGAGTGTTTCAAAATACATTTGGAAAAAAACTTCTATCAGAACTTTATTAAATTAGTGTCCAGCTACAAGCTGATATATATTTCAATTTGAACAACGAAATATTTGTGATAAAAATTGGTTTTGAATTTTGTATAATTTAAGTGACAGCTGTGTTAATTTTATGCAAGCGAAATAGGTGAGTCAGAGTTGATGTTCCTTTATTTCAGTGGTTCATTTGTTAATAGAATATTATTTGGTGCGTGTAGTTTTCAAAATTTTTGTAATTTTTACCATGCGACTCACAAAGGCGTTAATTTGTTTTATTATGTATTGAAGGTTAAAATTAGATGTCACGTAATATTAAATGGTTAAAAATTTTAATTAAAAAATTAAATTTTAATTTCATGGTAGATCACATTTAAAAAGATTATTGTAACGATGATTGTAGATTATAGACGCTCAACATCTGAGGTTATCAGCGTCTAACGATGTTCAACAATAATCATTAATACAGGCAGTGGCGTAACCAAAGAAATTTTGAAGGTGAATTTATTGGTGTAATTCCTTGTTTACTAAAGCTGATTTGGTTACTATTTTGGATCGTTTTGAATTTTTTAAACGTCAGTATTTTCTGTATGCTTCTGAACATGTTTTTTGACACAATATGTATTTATTCTTAATGAATTTCATTTCTTGACTGGCGTGGACAAGTTTTCTTTGAACGTAGTATCTCGATATTTATATAGCCGAATTTGAGCGTAGTCAATACAGGGTCGCCCAGTGTTCTACATTTATAGTGCTTCGTTTATTTTTTTAAATTTTTTCTAAAAAAATTGCACCTAAATATTATTTTTGTATTTTATTCTTTTCCAACATACCTTTATTAATTAACCATTTGGTCAACTGCAATAATTATATACGAACTTTATTTTTTTTAGATACTGTAAGCTATACACGCTCGACAACTTAAAGCGCTACACCATTCGAGTATTCAAGAGTTTAAAACATATATTTTAACACCATCTTTTTTTCATTTCAGATGAAGTGAAATTGAGCCAAATTCTGACCCCAAGATGTTCGATCGCGCTGTTGACGAGTTTTAAGGTAGGAAACTTATTTTTATTATTTTTGGAGTAAATCGACGCATGCGCAGAAGAAATATACGCCATAACGGTGTCTTTTATATTATAATGGTATACTTTTCATAACGGTTTATTATTCTATTTATTTTTACAAGAAAGTTTTGTAAAAACATTTTTTTTCTAAGCTTTATAGTTTCGGAAATATTTTGACTCTAAAAAAACTGTTTTTCTTTGTTCTGAAGATCTGTCAAAAATAAATTAGTTAGGTAGCTGACAAGCATGCTTTGGTTAATTTTTACGTGTAAAACCATATTATGTAACTATTGCAAACGAGAGGGCAATGTAGTCCAGTGATTAGCGTGCTGGCTTCTTGACCGAACTGTTGTGGATTCGAATCTTGCCTCTGCTCATGGGTGTTATGTGATGTCGTTTAGTTTTAAGTGATTATGTTATTTCATGTATTTAAGACGCTATTGACCTAAGTTGTCGAGCGTCTATAATCTACAATGAAGAAAAACATTGCAAACGAATAGCAAATTTCATAATATGTATTACTAGTCGTTACCCGCGTCCCCGCACGCTTTAACGAAAAATTCATTTTATTTTTTATAATATGTGTCAATATTTTTGAAGTTGGTAGAGCGAGATTGTCTTTCAGCGCCCTTTGGTCGACGTTTTCACTTCACATAAATTGTACTTCGGTTTTGTGTTAAATAAATAATAAATCCCAAATTTTCAAAACTCAACTTTTATTGCAAACATCAACACTTGTTGAATTTAAATTACATTAAGTAGCTTTAATTATTTATATTTCTGTTTCTCTAACATCAAGAAAGTTTTTGCATTTGGCATTTTGGCGCCCCTTGCCACCTGGCGCCTAGAGCTACCGCTCCTCTCGCTCCACCCCAGGACCGGGGTCCAATTCGTTGCTATTTTTACTTTTCTTTCAGTAGTTTTTCACAACTGCACGGAACTTTTAAAGTGTAAAACATGTATTTGTCGAATCGTGGTCGCGTTGTATCATTACGTGCAACTTTTGGACAAAATCTACAATGTATAATTTCGCCTTAAGTAGCATTTCTATTAAAAATATAAACGTATAAAATATTGTCAGACGGCAAGTCTGTAAAATGGCATATTTCATATTTCAAAATACTTAGTATAAATTTTATGCAAAGCTATCTTTATAGGTTGCTGTTGAGTCTCGGAAATAATCGAATGATTTTAATAATCAAAAAAGACAGACTTCACAAAAAACAAAATATGTTAAATCTCATCACAAACAACTTCTTACTCGAACAGTTATTTGATTTTCATAATTGTTTTTTGAACAAAAATTGATATTAGCAATTAATAAATCTATAATTAATGTGATAAAAAAGTGATTAACAATAAAATTAAACAAAAAAAAAAATTAACAAATTTTCTCATTCTCGGTTCTGTTTCACTTATCCCTATTATTAGTGTATTTGCCATAGGCAACATACACTATTGGCGTCGGTCGGATGGCGGGACCTAGGGGTCGGACCAAAATTTCTCGACGTTTCATAACCTACTAAACACTTTGGCACCATTTTTAAAAATGTTTATATATATATGTATATATATATATATATATTTATATATATATATATATATATATATATATATATATGTGTGTGCGCTATAACTCTCGAAAGAGTTAATTGATTGTAACGAAATTTTGCCCACATATTGGAATCCACCACCGCAAGAACCCTATTTAAAATGGACCCAATCGGACCATTTTAAGGGTAGTTTTTAGGGGTTGAAAAATGTTTTTGGGCCCCAAAATACCGAAAAAATTCTCCGAATCGTTTCAAAATTGAAATTTAACCCTCTGGTGGTAATTAAAAAGTGTCCCTAAAATTTTAATAAAATTGGCCCGACAGAACTGGATTTACAAATTTTTTGAAAATACTAGTTTGCAGATAGTGACTTATTTATTGAAGGGTGTATTTAATTCAATGTAGACGTTAGATTGATAATAATATTACAATTAAGAAAAAAAATGTTATTTTAAAGGGTGTATTAAGGGGTTAAATTTTTTATTTTGCCCAAAAACAAACTTAATTTCACATAATAAAAATATAAAACCACACGGCCCTATACAAGCAAATACACTATATTGTCGGCAGGGTTTTGGCACTGCGACCCGGGTTTTTTTACGTATTAAGATGACTTCGTTTAGCGCTGTTTCGTATAGCGCAAGAACTTATTGGAACGCTCTGAATTCAAGCCAAAAATAGGACTTCGGCTGATAACTGATTGTTGACGTATTCGTCAACATTTTGTAAAAATTTTTTCTCTTTAAGGAAGATAAAGGACAAATCTAGGTCTCTAAGGGACTACTTTTGTAATTTATGTACGATTTACTAGAAAAAAGTTGGCATTAATTGTGCCAAAAAACACGCGTTTTCAATTTCACACTACGACCTTATTCGTACTTATTTCACAAAAGTGTTCCATCACAAACCTAAAGCGAATCTCCGTTTTTCGGGAAAGTTTTTAAATTTTCAAAATATTTCCAAAGTTTAGAGTAATCAGTTGACAGCGGCACCCTTGCAACAGCATTTTTTGGCCTTGTAGTGTGGCTTAAATTCAGAGCGTTCCAACAGCCTTAAGCGGGGTCTTACTGTATTTTAATAATTGAATAGTTCGAAATTTTTCATTCGAAATATCCCATCTTTGAGGATATTACATATATAGCTACTATAGATATATATATTGTAGTTGTTATATTGCACAAGAGCTGTAAGTATGCATAGTTTAGTACCTCTAGGGAGATTCCAACTTCATCGGATCGAATTTCTAGGAATCGTTACGTTTTCTCTATAATTTAAAGTATACATAAAAAACAAGTAAAACAGCTATAATGCATAAAATTTACGACTTTTCTATTAACAACAAGAAAAGTTTTGTTACGTTTCCGTAATAAAATACGTAAATGCATTTATGCGTGAAAAATAAAAAAGTGATGCTGTTGATATGATTTGTAAAATTTGCAAAATAGTGTTAACGTTCAACAAAATTATTTTATTTCAATCAAAAAAATATACATTAACAAAATACAATTTAAACTTTAAAAAAAATGATGTACAGCCGAAGCAAGTTTTAATATTACCTAATTTTAATTTTTACAAAAGAACAGATGTCGATTTTTAACCAAAATTGCGGTTACGCAATTACTATTATTTATTATTGAATATTTTTTGACAATCTTCGCTAATGCATGATTGTACAAGTTCAGAGTACATATATATAACATATAGAATCTTAGCATTGGATCTGTAATTTGTCGAATTACAAGGTACTCTTTTGTAAAAAATTCCGGACTATAGGGGGTCTTAGGCAGTACTCTATAATCCGACAAATTCGATAGTTCGACACTGCCCTGCAAAATGTTTGTCGGATTGCCGGGGGTCCACTGTATTTTCATTTAGTAGCTAATTGTAAACGTAGAGCTATTATGAAAATTTAAGTAGATAGCACTCCACGCTTTTTACAGTAAAGCTAATTTTGTTATCAAATTACAGTAGAATCGCGATAATATGAATATGCACTCTTATGAACGACTCAGTAATATGAACATAATTTTTGTAGAGAACTTAACGCTCTACAAAAAAGGTATCTTGTGATTTTTCGTTAAGTTTACTTGTTCAAAAGTTTTTCGAGATTAAAGTTTAAACTTGCTCGATACTTTTTAGCGTCAAATTGTTAAATTATTTTGCATTTTTTAGTTCATAAAAGCGTGTTGTTTTAGTTGTTTTCAAACTTTATATTTTATTTTGAAGTCCGTTAAAAAATGCTGCATTTTTATACATTACAATATTATGTGTTTTTCCACGTGTACGTAATCTTAGTGTCCGATTCGTAGAACCAAAGACTATTCACGAAACGTCTAGACGTCAAAGAAAAAGGTGTTTCACTTTGTGGTTTAGTTGCTTGTGGCGGTAGGAATAAAAGATTTTACAAGAAGCGATCTTATAAGTCACTCATTGGAATTATTTCAAAATACTGTTTGATGATTTTACTTATTGTAGCAGAACTTTTGACCTTAAATTAATACCATAGACCATGTACAAGGATCTGTTATGTGCAGTCCGAGTTGGTTCCAAAATGTCCGAATTGGTTCCCGAGTTGTTATGAAGGGTATATCCAAACTGGTTCCCGAGTTTTTACGGGGAATATATCCAAATTCGCTCCCATATTGTTTTAAAAGCAATTTCAATTTTCTTTTCCATTTTATACTGACTTAGGACTATCCACATATAGGTATTTTTAAATAATGGGATGAAAAATGTAATAAAATATTAAGGTGATATCAGACGGTTCATTCCGAATGAATGTTCATTTGACTGAATATTCATTTTTGTTTCATTCTGCGTTCACACGGCACAGACAAAATTACATAAAAATGAACGTTCATTCCGTCTTTTCGTCGATGTCGTGGAATGAAGTTGTTCGCCTTGGAATTCGTTTTGTTTTGTGATCATTTGATCGAAGAATTGACAAAAAAAAAGCAGTCTAAGTTTAAATTATTAATTAGAGATTTTATAGAATTTGTATTCGTGAGTTTGTGGTTCCAAAATTTTTGAAATTCTCCTAAAACAGCAGCGTATTTTGGCCGTTCCTTTTGAATACCACCACAGACAGAATATATTCACTATGCGGTGTCGTAGTCTCAAGCCTGGCCGCTACAAAACACGACACAAAATGATCGAACCCGAATGAATGTTCTTTCTTGTGTTCAGACGTTTCGTTTTTCGTTCATTCAGAGTGGGAATGAATGATGCCGAATGGTGATATCTAGCGTTGTTGGATCGGTTCATTAATGAATTCATTTTTCATTATTGTTTCATTTTGTGTTCAGACGTTTCATTTCGAATGAAGGACAGAAATGAACAAAAAATGAACCGTCTGATATCACTTTTAACAAATAAAATAAATTAGGCTTGTATTATTATAGGTGTATGTTCTATTGTAGTAAAAATTTATAACATCTGTTAGATATAAATTCAAATCTAGAAATTGCATTATTTTTTAAGGGGGTATTCTCATGTGAACGCATACATTTTACCTCTTTTTAGGGAATTTTTTTTTAGACCACACTGACATTCAATCATTTTAATTTTTTTATATGTTTTTGTTTGTATCTTTAATTGTATAAAAAATTTTTTTTTCTCTTATTTTACATTTTTTATATATATATTTTTTTGTCTGAAATAAAAAAATCGAATGGACCATTGTTCAGTAGGGATGTCGCTATCGTCCCTACCAAAATTAATCAATTTCATTAAAAAAAAAATGGCGGACTGTAGAAAAAAGTTTGTGATTTTTGTTAATTTTTTTGTTAAAAATCGTTTAAAAAAATAAAATATTTTCGAAAATAAGCAATTTTGGTACGGACGATAACCATTAATGAGTAGAAGAACGTATATAAATTTCAAAGCAACCGGTTGAATACTTTTATTTTTAGGACCATGACAGTTTTAGAAAATAATGTTTCCAGATCAATGCGTTTAAAGTTTCAAGAGCCAACAAGTCGCTTATACGGCTCGTCGGCGACTATGAGTTGTAATTTATTTAAAACTAGGAATTTCGGTCTCTATTTTTCACAGCATATTTTCGATAGGTTTTACTATTGGAATATGAAAAAAAAATCGATTTTTCGAAGTGGTCACATGAGAATACCCCCTTAATTTTTCCATTTCTTTTTTCCATTCCAACCCACTAGTGGAATGGTACTAATTTAGATCAAAAATTACTTTTCAAAATTTTACAATATTTTCTCGTTTTGAGGTCTTCTGAATCAAAAAACACATTTTTGGCTAAAAGCATATTGGACAGATGGTACATTAACAATTCTGCACGCTGCACTGATGTTGCTATCGACTTGAAAATACAGACACAGAAATGTAATTGAAAACCGCAAAACTTAATTTGCTTCCGTAACCTTGGCCTATAATCTGACTCACACAGTTCAGTAGCGTAGGTCTAATGTTTACTGCTGTGGCGATTACTTAATTGAGTCGAATTAAATATCCTCTCTGCGTAGCGATGTAGATCTAAAAATAAAAGTTAAAAAAAAACTAAATATAAAATCAGACGTCGTAAAAGAAGAAATTAAGCTTGCCAATATGAAACGTAGTCGAATAAAAATATACTAGCAAAGCCGTGCGAATACTTCCCACGTTATAGTGCAGGTCAGTTACGTAATATAATAGGGTGGAAATAAATTTTATTCTATATTCTATTCAGAGACTTCAGCGCAACTACTTCACTTAATATTACCTGTTAAAATAAACAGATTGCCACCAGAACCCTAAACCCAAAAAACATATTTTTGGAAAATGTGAATACGATACAGATCAAACGGATGAGTTGATTGAAACCAAATTTTCATAAAAAAATATTTACTATGCAAAAATAATAAGCCTTATTGTTTTTGGGAAAAATCAATAATGTTGTTTTTTGTATAATGATGGTATATTTTTTATAAAGGTTTAGTATTCTATTTATGGAAATATTTACATATATAGCTAACTGTTTTTAACGAAATTTGAAATCCAACACAGCAGGAAGCCTTTTTAAAATGGGAGCAATCTGACCGTTTTAAGGGGTGTATTTAGGGGTTGAGAATTATTTTGTGGGTCATAAATACCGTGAAAATTCTCAGCATTGATTCAAATTTGAAATTTAACCATTTAGTATCAATTAAAAGGTGCTCCTAAAATTTTAATGTAATCGGTTTGACAGGATCAAACTTAAATTTTATGAAAATACTTGCTTACGTGTAGAAAATTATACTTACTGAAGGCTGTATGTTGTGCAAATGATGAAATGATAAAACAGAGACGAAGTATTTAAATTAAGACAGAAATATTATTTTAAGAGGTGTATTAAGGAGTTAATTTTTTTTGTACAAAAACAAACTTACGTGTAGATTTTAGTCACACCGCCTGTGTTAGCAAATACACTATATTGTCGGCAGAGTTTTGGCACTGCGCCCAGGGGCGGATTTACACGGGAACTAATAGGGGTTAAACCCGGACCTCAGATGTCAAGGCCCCACAAAAATTGAATTTTCATAAACAAGTGCTTACTGTATACAGTAAAAAATTGGTAATATTAATGATTATCGACTTTTTTTTTCTTTTTTGTCCTTGCTAATTAATATAAAAATGATTATCATTAGCATGGATGAATTTTAAAATTTTTTTTGGTGAATTTAGACAATTATTTAGGTACCGAAATTTTAACAATTTTTTTTATGAAATTTGACAATTTTTTGGGTGAATTTTAAAAAAGTTTTGATTGAATTTAGACAAATCTTTGGGTAAATTTTAATACATAAATATTTTGGTGAAATTTGACCATTTTCTGGCAGAATTTTGAAAAAATTTTGAGTGAAAATAAACGATTTTTTGCGTCAGTTTTAGTACATTTTTGGGTGACTTTTAACAAATTTTTGGGTGTACTTTGGCTTTTTTTGGGTGAATTTGACATTTTTTCGGATGAATTTATAGTATTATTTGTTCAGTCAGAACAGCAAGTTGCAAGTTTGATTTTAATTTTAATAAAAAAAAAATTACAACTGCAATTTCGAGATTCTTAATTTAACAAAATTCAATAAGCCTCAGGCCCTTAAAAATCTAAATCCGTCCCTGATTGCGACTCGAGTTTTATTATACATTCACGAAGAAAATATTCCATTCTAGTCGGCAATCACCAATCATATTTATTTGTTATTACTTTTTTAATTACTCTGTGTGCACAAGGCGTCAAATCAGGTTACAAGTGTATTAACATGTATTCAAATCACTACACTGTATGCATATGCTAGATACGTAATATTTTGTATTATAAGTAACTAGCCGCTACCCGCGGCTCCGCACTCAATCGAGATAAAACATGGCAGCCACAATAGTAATTGTAATAACTACGAAGTCTGATAGTTAAGTGTTTTATTCAAAATTAAAATACTTTTATAAATCATTTACAATTACTCATTATGTAATTCTTAATTATTATATAAGTCAATAGCATTATGACAGTAATCTTGCCTTCTTATGCTCCACGCGGTAGCAACAACAGTAGTGGAGCCTTTGGTTCCACTGTATTACAGTCCATATAAAAATTATTTGAAAAAATATTACATAAAAAACTTTAAAAAAAAGACATGCTTTTATTGCAGTGTACAAAAAAGGATTAAAAAAATCATAATGAGCCTTACCTTCATAAGCTCTCACATAAGAAATTTAACTTCTTTAGCTTTTAATATTATTCCCAAGTTTAATTTTTTTTATGTAAAACTAATTAATAATATTTACACATACTTAGGCAACACACTATAAAATTGTGTCCTTGTCAGTTTCATGTAATTTAGGAGACAAACTAACTTCCCCTTTATGTGCCAGTTCTACTTCTCCTCGATTTCTTACTTTTTTTCAAATAGATACGTCGCTAAAGAAGTTAAATTTCAATAATTTTTAATAATTTAGTTGAAAGAAAAAACAAGATATACTTGATAACGCTATAATCTAATAATAATCTAATATCATTTCCAAAAGTATGTTATACAGCGTCGCCAAATTTTTTTTCGAGCAAAGCAAATTTTGAAAACTTTTGAGTAAAAAAAAGCGGAATTCTTTCGTCGAAAGCAGGACATACTAAAAAACGTATAATATAATCAGTAGTTTTAAAAATACTTATCCTTTTATTTTTCAAATTAAGTTTGCATGACAATAGATATCCAAAACAGTCATAGAAAATGTATGTTAATGAAAATACGTTACTTTACTATACTAATAACAATAATTGTTTGGTTGACCCTGTAGTTGGGCAGTTGAGTACCTAATCCCCGAAAATCAGTACTGAGTCTATCCCGCGCGGGGCATTTAATTTTGGGCAAAAATTCGGGACGTCTGGCAACGCTGATCTTGTATCTCATATCCATAATATAATACTTTAGTATCTTGTACAGCGTTGCCAGATATTTTTTTTTGCCAAGTCGGGATTTTGGAACTTTTTGAGTGAAAAAAGCGGGATTCTTTCGTCGAAAGCGGGACATAGTAAAAAAACGTATATAATCAGAAGTTTTTAAATATTTATCTTTTTATTTGAGTTCAAATTACGTTAAGGTGACAATAGATAGGAAAAATAGCCATAGAAAATGTATTTTAAAAAAATTTTACAAATGTTACAAATTGCAACTTACAATAAAAGAATAATTATTTACGCAAGGTCAAATTATCCCCGAAAAGCGGGACTGAGCCTGTCCCGCGCGGGACATTAAATTTTGATTTAAAAATCGGGACGTCTGGCAATACTGATAGATATCCAAAACAGTCATAGAAAATGTCTGTTAAGGAAAATACGTTACTTTACTATACTAATAACAAATAACTGTCTGGTTCACCCTGTAGTTGGGCAGTTGAGTAATCCCCGAAAAGCGGAACTGAGCATTCCGCGCGGGACATTTAATTTTGGACAAAAAATCGGAACGTCTGGCAACGCTGATCTTGTATATGATATCTATATAATACTTTAGTATCTTGTATTCCAATTTCTTTTTATGAGGTATTTTGTACATTTATGGCAGACTGGAACAGAGCTAAAATAATCCTTAAAAAAAATAATGTATATATCAGATCCTTTTGATGTTAATAATTTATAAGTATTTTAGAGGAATTAAGATCAATGAAATTAAAAGATCACCTGATGAAGTATTGATTTAATACGAAACGTTGTGAAATAATAATTTGTCTTTTAATTTCATTGATCCTAATTCATCTAAAATATTTATAAATTCTTAAAAAAATGTTTAACTATAGAAGATTAGACGTAAGTGTAGATTAGATTGGTGTTTGTTGATTGAGAGCTTCTTCCGGCAGACTGATAGCTCCTAAACTTGTGATTTAGAGCACCAAACAATGGTAGCGGCAGTGTTCTTAAACAAAGAACACCCTGGATGTAGGAACAAACCGACATGTCAAAGAAAATAATCTATTTTTTTAATATTTCTGACTTTTATGTCTGAGCATAATTTGCTTTCTTCACAATAATTAAAAACAGTCCGTACTCGTTTAGCGTTTAAGTGCTGAAATCATATATTGAAATGGTCAGGTAAAAAAGGCGTTATATGTTGCTTAACATAAATAACGTTTAAAAATCGGCCGACAAAAGGTTAGGTCAGGTTAATAGAGTGTAAACATGCTTTAAAAAAAACGTTAATATTCTTTCTTAGGGATGTCCGATGTATTTATAAAATTGGAATTTAAAAAAAAAACTAATACACGCTTTTATGAACTAAAAAATGCAAAATAATTTGACAACAAAATTAGCTTTATTGTAAAAAGCGAGGAGTACTAGCTACTTAAATTTTCATAATAGCTCTGTGTTTACAATTAGCTAGTAAATGAAAAATTTATTACCCATATTAAGCACATTGCGTTTTTTACAGTAAAGCTAATTTTGTTGTCAAATTATTTTGCATTTTTTAGTTCATAAAAGCGTATTGTTTTAGTTTTTCTAAACTCTAATTTTAATTATAAGACTAAAAAGCAATATTATAGTTGCCTATGGGTGGGCAACTCAACGTAAGTCACTGTATAGCGTGTTAGCTAGCTTGCTGTATTTTTCAAGTTTTTTTTATCCTGAATGTCCTGGTCAGGATAATGGGACAAACTTACTAAATTATTCTATTGTCATCGCTCCTCGATAAGTATGCAAAGTTTCGGTTTAATTTGACGTTTTGAAATGGGTGAATTTCACATTCAAAGATTACTTTACAAACATACATATAGGTAAAGTTTATAAAAGCGTGTTAAAAATCTCGTCTCACAATATTTGTCCACGCTAATCTATATGTATTTTTTTATAAACATTCTGTCCAATGTTTGAAAATAAATATTTAAATTGTGCCAAATAAAATACAGTACAATCTCGGTAACATGAACCCAAAAAATCCTGAGGAGTTCGTACTAGCGGTATGTTTATATTATTGAGGTTCGCAAGAAATATGTACATTAGGGTGGTTCTTAACAGGGGTATTGTCGAATTTCTATGTCAAACGTTTTCAAATTGATAAAAAAAAAATGCTCTAAACATTTGAGCTCTTAATATTAACTCTAAGATAGTCCGCATTCCAACCAAAGTTTCTTATGGAAAATAACATGTGGAAAACTCCTTTTGTTCTTTCAAATTTTAAAACTTGGGGACAAATAAATCTACAAAAATGAGACATACATATTTTTGTAGAGAATTTAACGCTCTACAAAAAAGATATCTTGTGATTTTTCAAAAGTTTTCCGAAGATAAAGTTTAAACTTTAATCTCGAAAAACTTTAAAATCAGGAAACTTAGCAAAAAATCACAAGATACCTTTTCTGTAGAGCGTTAAATACTGTACGAAAATTACGTTCATATCTATTACTGTGTCGTTCATATTATCGCGATTGTACTGTACATAAAAAAAATTCGTAGCTTGACTCCAACTCCCCCCCCCCTCCATACGTAGCTTTAGAATTGTTCCCCGCTCATTCTTGATCGAGCTACGTGGTTTATGGACGCTTCCTTGGAATAACAAAAACTTAAATGTAAAAATATTTAAATTGAGTTTTGTCCAGCCCTGTTCCTTCGTCGCATGGACAAAAATTAGAAAGTATCATTTTTATCGTCAGAAGATTAGGTTGGGCTACTGTGTTTTGAGTTGTATTATAATTTAGTTTGTTCGTTGTTCAGGCAGACAGATATTGCTCTATGGCTCATTTATTTTGTCACTTGTTATAAACGATAACATCTTTTTGATTCTGATGTCATTTTTTATTATGGTTTTCTTACAACACTGTTGACACTAAATAGAAATGATTTTATCTTCCCTTCTTATTGAGTACCAGCTGTTAAACATGCTCTATTTTTTATTAAAAATCTTATTCAATCTTTTGATGTTTATGCTTACAAAATAAACTATTATACCTTTTGGTTTCTAATAAAGTAATCATTCTATTCTATTCTATTCTATTCCCATATGACTTTTAGCCAGGTTTTTACAGTTTATTTGATCTATGTAAATGATTACAAAGTCAGATAAAAGGAGAAAATTAGCGTAAATTTTACACAATTGTTTGCACAGACAAAATTAAATTTGAAAAAAAAAATATTGAGCAAGCCAAATTTGTCAGCATTTTTAACATAAGTTTGTAAAAACTCCAAAATGTTAATTTACCTTCCCGTAATTCGAAATGTCGTGACGAATATCACGTTTTTCGATTAATTTTTTAGGGCAAAAAACATATTCTTTGAAATTTTCAAGCATCAGCAACCCAATTTTTGTGAAGTCTAATGCTGAACCACAGCTAATAGAAACAGTAATAACATTAATTTTACGACAGTAGTTCGTTTCCCGAGAGCATATTTTACAGTCTGAAATATGACCTTAAAATAAATATTTTGAAATTGATGCAATAGTCAAAAACTATATCTTGAGAAATTATTTATAGTACTAATAATAATAATAATAATAATGCGTTTAGCGTCCGTTTCTCGACTTTATGTCATAACAGACGCCATTCACACCATTACTATTTTCCATCTACCACACTTCCCGTTATTTTTCTACATTTTTAAAAATTCAACTTATGTAAGAGCAATGGGCGAATGAAGGAATTATAGGAAATTAGGATAAGGTAGGCAATTTTTGAAATAGGAGTTTGATAGGTAATCGACCATGGCCTCAAATAAGAAACCATCTCGATATTTATCTGGAATTAATTGAGGGAAACCATGGAAGACCTCAATCAAGATGGCCGGTACAGGAATTACCGTTTCTCGGCGAGAGGCAGTAGGAAAAAGTCCCAGCCACATCTGCCCCCGCCGGGATTCGAACCCGGACCTCCCGAATGCGAGTCTAGTGCTGTCACCACTACTCTACCCAGCTCGGTGTTATTTAGTACTAGCGAACCCGTGCGAATAGTTAGTGGTCAGTTACGTAATATAGTAGGGTGGAAATAAATTTTATTCTATATTCTATTCAGAGATTTCAGCGCCACTACGTCACTTAATATTACCGACAACTGTTAAAATAAACAGATTGCCACCAGATTTATCTGAATGTTATTTTTTGTACTTAATGAAATTGTTATCATTTTTTCAACTGTAATTTTTTAATGAAAACATTAATTTTAAGATATTAACTTAGTTTTCGTCATTAGAGAGAAAAATAATCTCCAAAATGGCGTATCAAACATTAATTTTGATACAGTATTAAGCGAGATATTTCATACTAACAAAAAAAACACCTTTGAGAAATAATATAAACCGATGTTACACAAATGTTTAAACCCAATGAAAAAGAATGGTGCAGATTTCATTAGAAGCTCTCGGTAAAATTTAAAACGGGATTTGGTCAAAGGGATCACGCAAGGGCACCACACGTACCTGTCTACTGCGTGTAGATAACTATTATTTTGATTGGCAGATGTCAGAATTTTTTAAGTCTGCTAAAACGCATCGAAAACACAAGACACCTTTTTGGATACACACAAATACCTACCTGCATTAACTTGTCTTCAAAACATGAAAAATATAAAAACTCGGATCGCAATGCCAAAACCCTGTCGACAATTATAATGTACTAGCCGGTCCCCGCGGCTCCGCCCGCGATTGTAATGAAACACGACAACAACAACAGTACCTTGTGGAATCTTCATTAAGACCTAACAGCTACATTTTCAGTCCATAGAAAGTGTATTTTAAAAATTAGAGTGTGTTAATTATTGACACCCCTGTACTTCCCCCCTTTCCACACCTTAGAAGACTATTTTACTATTCTCAACAAAAGAAACATGTCTGCCAAATTTCAAGTCTGGAGGTCTAATAGTTCCGCAAGGTAACGTGGTGACCTATCAGTGACATTCATCCCCTATTTCACCCCCTTTAAGTTTTTTTTTTGAGACAAAGGGTAGGCTATGGCATTCTTTAGGATGCAATCTATCTTCTTGTCAAATTTTATCGAAATCTGTTCAGCGGTTTAGGCGTGAAAGCGTAGAAAACAAACTCACGTTCGCATTTATAATATTTGCTAATACAGGCATGTGGCTTTATTATGTTAACTAAAATTTGTTTTTGAATAAAAATTTGCCTCTTAATACACATCTTAACGTAATGTATTTTTTCTTAATTGCAATATTATTGTCGACTAACGGTTTGCCCGTGACTTCGTCCGCGTGGTATAGTAGATATATTGTACCCGGTTAAATTATTTTATATAAAATCACCGAACTGGGTAGAGTAGTGGTGACAGCACTAGACTCGCATTCAGGAGGTCCGAGTTCGAATCCCGGCGGGGGGAGATGTGGCTGGGACTTTTTCCTACTGCCTCTCGGCGAGAAACGGTAATCCCTGTACTGGCCATCTTGATTGAGGTTTTCCATGGTTTCTCTCAATTAATTCCAGATAAATATCGAGATGGTTCCTTATTTGAGGCCATAGTTCAAAAATTGCCTACCTTATCCTAATTTCCTATAATTCCTTCATTCGCCCATTGCTATTACATAAGTTGAAGTTTTAAAAATGTAGAAAATAACGGGAAATGTGGTAGATGAAAAATAGTAATGGTGCGAATGGCGTCTGTTATGACATAAAGTCGAGAAACGGACGTTAAACACATTATTATTATTATTATTTTATATAAAATCCAACCCCACCCCGTTCGGGTACTGTGTTCAAAAGACCGTCGAACATTTGTTTTTTAACTCAAGTAATTTCAGAGATAAAGCGTATCCTTTATGAAGTTACCCGTCACCTCCCTATTTGAATCGGATTTTGTCCACAATTTAATTTTTTTGCGCGAAACAAACTGCCTGAAAACTGAAAATTCGCTCCAGAAATCTTTAAACCTGTAACAGACTACGTTACGATTTTATTTATTTGTAATTGAACTAACTTCAGTAAAATTTATCAAAGAAGCAACTCTCTGTATGTGAACTTTGTAATTCATTGGCTATATTATATACCAACACATCAATCGTTACTTCTGTAAAGAGTGCTGTATTGTACAAAGTTTGGAATTGTCGATTTTATTTATATATGTATAGATTATTCATTTTTTTATTATTTAAAGAAGTGAACCGATTTGAAATCAAAATATTATTTCAAACATTTTTGTAAGTATACTCGTACCTATCGTTCATATCTAATTTAAAAATTAAACTTATGTGTTGTTTAATCGAAAAATTGAAATTATCCTTAAAGTATATTTTTATAGCACAAATATATAATCTTTATAAATTGCAAATTAAGATCAAGTACGCCATGTAATCATAGCTGACTATTTGTGGCTTCATCCTGAAATCGAGTGTCTTTTGTGTGTTTGCCACCCTGGCTACTTGAAAAAAAAAAGAGCATCTATCTGTCACCGTAATTAATGTGTCTAAAAGTGCGTTGATATCTTTTGAGTTTAAGTGATAAAATATGTTTTTCAAATAATTTAAATGTTGTTTTCAAATAATTAAAATATTGTTTTTAAACGTCTCTTAAATTTATTTGTGATATTAGTTTGGTAGCGTTTTTTGCGAAAATACTTATTTTGAATGAAAACGTTTTCCGCTCTAACTTCGTATAGTGAACGTCCTTGCCAGTCGGATGTTGTTTCTTGAAGTTTCTATGGTAAGTACCCGCAACTCATTAAATATTCTGTACAGTAAGACTCCGCTTAACGCGGGAGAAACGTTCCAATAAATTCCTACGCTATACGAAACAGCACTAAACGACGTTATCTTAAGTAGACAATATAAGTGAAACAGAACCGAGAATAAAAAAATTTGCTAGTTTTTTTTGTTTAATTTTTTGTAACTTTTAATATTAAATACTTTTTTCGCATTAACTATAGATGTATTGCTAATATCGATTTTTGTTCATAAAACATTTATGAAAATCATATAAAAATTCCAGTAAAAAGCTATGTTTGTGATGAGGAAAGTTCTTCATTTGACATAATTTGATTTTTGTGAAGAAGTCGTCTAATGTCGTTTGCCTCTTTCTGTTACGTTAAGCAAGCTGTTGTCGATAGCAAGATATTGCATCTATGGCGCTTCGTCTTGCCTTTGAACTTCTATCAACATTTGAATCATTTTGTATAAACTGATCCGTAATTTACGTTATAGTGGCTAAACTTTTCTTTTTAGAAACCGTGTAATACTGAAACAGCGTTAAGCGAGGTCTTACTGTATTATCATTCTCAGATTCCTTTGCATCTTTATTTTCGAAATGCCCAAATATGTGAAACATAATATCGCTACTTTTTCTCATAATAGCGATGTACATGATTATATTAATTATAGATAGACGGCATAAAAATAATGTTTATAATGGCACTTGTCTCCTCAAAAAGGGTCCAATGTGTGTTGCCTGTGCAATTTTGAATAAATTACGGGAGTCCACCTGATGCATCAGTGACTTGGTTTCTAAGTTGTCTATTTTTATTTTTTTTTAAATGAGCGATAATTTTATTCATAAGATGATTTTTTTTTTCATGTAATTTTTTTTGTTTATGCACTATTATCATATTCAAATTAATATAAGTAAGTTTTTAATACGGTATAATTCGTACAACTAAATTCATAAACAATATAATATTATTAATATTAATTAATTACTTGATTTCACAAACGATTGAATCACTTATTAAATAAATAAATAAATCTGAAGTTCGTCGGTGGTCTATTATTTATGTCTCTTGTAGCTTGAAAAAATTCAACCAGTCAGTGATGATGATTCTTTTAGAGGACAGTGCAGTGTAATGGTAAGTTTTTTCTTTAATAATACAAATTATTCCGACTGAAACAAAAGAAATAAATCTGAAATGTACAAGTTGTTTCAAGTTCAATGTAACTCCGCCGACGCCGGTCCCAAGCCCGGGTTAACAAAAAAAGGAGGAGGGTATAAGGCTGGTATAGACCCTAGAGGGAATTTATTGTTGTCTATTATATAGACATGCCCTACAAATCCTAGGTAACGTCTACTGCAGATAGCAGCTCTGCCAGCAAATCCTTTTGAAGTAGAAAAGGGTGAGGGCGAATTTTCAGCGCCTTAAAACTGAAAACGCGACATTCCGAGGAGAGAAGTGTGACTTTGGCCCGAGTGACACTTCTTTTGTTGCAATGTTGCTTTTGTGTTGTTGTGGTTCTGGTTCTAATTTTTTGTTTGTGTGTTTCTAGTGTCGTTGGGACTAGAGGTACAATCACGATCACTCACGCTCACGAAAATCATTTTCAACTCACGCCCGCTCACGCACTGTTACTATTTTTTATAATCACACTTACGCACACTCACGACTAGGTTTCAACACTCACTCACATTCGCGCACGAAAAGAATTATATTTCGAGACTCACGCCCACTCACGCACGTTTAATCGCACTCACGTAACTTTATAATTCATATTATTACATTTCTTAAGCTACCAAATCATGACACAATAGTATGGCCTATGGAAATAAGACCACGTTATTTGTTTGCGAACTATAAAGTACTAAATAATGAATTTTTGAAATTTTATGTACATAATATAGGTACGTTGCAGTTTACACATCACAAATACAATTAACAAAAAAAGACAAAAAACCTCTAAATAGTTATACTTTATACAAGAAAAATCATGACTGCACCTGATACTTGCTAGCGTTAGTCCCGAACCAGGTTTAACAATCCGCATACAGGGATAATTTTTTCTGTGATTAACTTTTCACTTACGCCAACTCACGCTCACGAAAAGTTTTTTCCACACACGCACGCTCACGTATTCGTATATTTTATTTAACACACTCAGTCACGATTTTTTTGAAACACTCACACTCACGGCGTGTCACGGAAAATTTCACGCACGATTTACACCTCTAGTTGGGACTACCGAGTGGAACTACGATCGGGTCTACGATGGACAGCCGTGAGGTTAAGTAAAATGTGGTAAAGGGTAAAATGATCCGCAAAAAGGTACGTACCGAAAAAGCAATGGTCTTTGCATATACACAGATAGGGATACATTAAATGAATGGCTGCGGCGGCAAATTAAAATAAGATGTCAACAAGTATTTCCATAGTAGAAATAAGGGAAGTGATCTAAGACTAGTTACGACATTCCTAACGGAACTTGGCGCCTAGCCATACTGAGTAAGGGATCTTTCAGCGGGGAAAACAACTGAGTCAGTTTGTATTCGCGTTCTCTTCCGTGTTTCGAATTGCTGCGTTGTTCAAGCCGTTGAACGTTCGTAATTCTTCTGAGGGTTTGAAGCAGTCGTCTTAGCAACGTCTCTACTCTGCTACATTCCCTGCTCGGTGTGATGCAAGTTGTTATATTCATATATGCGAATATTCCGGGGCGGCATTGCACTGAGAAGTTCATCGTAATTGGTGGGCTAGTGAACGTTGCGGACAGGCGATTCATCACTCCAGTCAGTCTGATTGCGGATACTTAATCTATAATATCTGATCTTCCAAAATTTAAATTAAAATGTCTTAAAAGGAAGAATCTAAAAGAAATAAGTGGTAACTTGCTCTTTGTGGTTAGGTTAGCTGAGGAACGTTGATGAATAGAGTTCTGTTGCAATATTTGTACGGTGTTGGGCGCCCTCGAGGGTCGTACCGCCTTGAGACCTGCGATGGCTGACAGTTGGAGTACCTCTGCAGTCATATTTTTTTTTTGGTAATCGGGCCACGGTGATTCGAGAAGCCTGAAGTCGGCGTATTGCGATCACAATTATAAACCGCTTCTACTTGGATATAGGTACTTACAGCGATATAAATTCATATAATTGAAATTCGAAATAAAATTGCTGTTTGACATCCCTTAAAACCAAATTGCCTCCAGTGCAGCCGTTCTTCGACACATCGTATTTTTGTATATTATTATGTACTGTTCCGTTTTTTGTTTTTCTGTTCTCAGAAGGGGCCGGGAGTCTTTTCGCTTTTTTTTTCTTTTTTTTTAGCCGAATGGGTTTTATCCCCGGCTCCGCGATCGCGTGAGTAATCGTTTTCTTCTGCGACGAGGGCAACAAGATGGCCACCCAGATTGAAGGGATGACCACCGACCCAGTCCACCGAAAATGTTAGAAATAATACTTCAATAAGAATTCGCGACTTTCAACCCGTTACATTAAAAATAAATTTATGTACGAAAACAAGACTTCAGTGCAGTGTCAATAAATTAACAGTGCAGTGTCAAAATTAGTAGTACAGTAAGTACGTCGGTTCGCGTTCAAAACGGGATGTAGACTGAATCGAGGAACTAGCTGCTGGAGTGCTGGACCGTTGAATCATCACTCGACTCAACTTGGTATGTTTTACTGTTTTTACATGTTCTTGACTTGTTTTGTTTTCCTTTAACCTGGCGTTGGTAAGTCTGCAAATGTCGTGGCGATAGTTCTTTGTTTTTTACCCACAACATTTTTGAGAAGATTAAGTTTTGGTTAGAATTGATGCTGTTATTACGAGTGATTTATAAAAATACATTTTAAAGCAGATAATTTCAAAATTAAACATATAAAAGTACTATAACGTAACATATTCTATCGTTTTTTGACCATTAATATTTTTCTATCACAAAAATTTAAATATTAAACAATATCAGACCATATTTTAAAATCAGCAGTCACTACGGTCTCCTGAACTGATTCCAGGAAAAAAATTGAACCCGAATTCAATTCAGAACGGGAGCGCCGATTCCACCTGGTCTAAAACGCCGTTAGTATTTTTTGCGAAAATTATGAAATACAAATTAACAGAAAATGTCTCTTTTGTTTCAGATAGCAGCCTGTAACGAATCTGTGGGGGTGAGTTTTTTTCAATTTTTCTGTAGCCTTGAGTTTCTAGCCAATAGAAATAAAAAAATTGTTTTCGATTAACCTGAAAGAAAGTTTTCTATTGACTGGAACAACTCGGACTGCAGACTAAGACAGCAGGTTATTTTATTATTATTGACCAATAAATAATAAGGCAACACATCTGTTTTATATTTTCTGGTTGTGGTAATTATATTGGGATCCATCGTTCCTCTTCTATCTTTCGCGACGCGTTAAATTTCAGTTAGGGTCTCCGTGACAATTTTTTTTTCAGATTTCTGTGTATATTTTTTCGCAATGCAAACTTCGACATTTCTTAATCACGTGACACTTCCACAGCTACCATTGGTTGTTTTTCAATGTTGAAATTTGCATTGTTTTATTTGATTGTATATTTTAAGATCTTTTTGCGTCCGAACCTATCTTCAATATTTCTGCGTCTCAACATAATCTTCGAACAACTTGAGTTTTAATATATATTGAAGATACGTTCCCTTCGAAATAGTATCACCTAAAAATACACTGGGGCGCGTCTAGGGGTTTTGGGACTGCTCTGTAGGGTTCGGTATCCGGTCTGGTTAGCATAGCTCCCCGATCCTTGTGAGACCATCGTAGCTTTTTTCGCGTTAGCTTAGCTGGTTTTTCGAACGCACAAGGTCCTCGCGCGGTTTGTAGGTATTTCTAGGACAGGACCTAGGGTTGGACCACTGGCTTGCGTCCTTTAGGAGGCCTTGGGTCATGTAAGCAACAGCCATAGTTGATCCAGGGGCGGAGGTGGTCCGAGCAGGGTTCGTTTAATAAAAGTGAACACTATACACACACTACAGCAAACAGATTCCTCCGTGAGACCGTGATGAAGGAGTAAGGACCCCTTGAGTGCGGGGGGTTCCAACAAAGGCGGAGGGACAGTTCTGAGCCCTCTTCCCAACTACCAGCGGTGGTGGCGAACAAACTGTGAGCCAGCCCAATTTCCAAGTTCGGTGAGAAAAAACCTAATTAACAATATGACGTAGTAGCTTATTTATGGGCCTAAAATATGCTACTACAGTCATTAGCAATAATAATAATAACAATAATAATAAAAAACTCTCCAATTACAAATCCACACATCCATACAATTACAAAAAGCCACAATACTCGACACATGTCACATCGTCAGGAAGTTCCTTAATACATACAACACACGACACGGTCATCGATGACATGGTGGACCAATTTAGACAACTCACGCCTACACAATAAACATTAGCCCCATGCTAATAATAATACAGTAGAACCTCAATAAGTTAAAAACCTCTGTAAGATAAAAAAAATTTCTGAATTCCCTTCCCCTGAAAGCATAAAACCTCCATTACTTAAATCACAAAACCTCGGTAACTTAAACAAATATTCTGAACATCGCTCTCGATTACTTAAAATAATATTTTGGTGACCTCCATAAGTCATTATATGAGTAAGTATCCAAACAAAAGGTTTTGCTAAGAACTTAATTGATTTTCACTTAAGTCTTCCACTAAATCGCTTTACTGATTTTTTGTTAAAATAATTGATTATTTAAATAAATAAATAATTGATTCTAAGTGAATAGACAAAAAATGTATGTAACCTCTATTGATCTAAATACATCCTCTATAAAATCCACAAACCTCGGTAAGTTAAAAATTTTACTCTGACAACCTCTCTAACTTCAACTCTCGATAAGTAAAAAACTCAATAACTTAAATTTTTTAACGTTTCCCTTGGATTTTAACTTATCGAAGTTCTACTATAATAATAACAACAACAATAATAATAATCTTTATTTAATGGACCTGATACAGGTCATAATAGCATCAATAATTACAATTCATTCACATAAAAAACTTACAATTTCTTCGGATTTTTTTTCAGATGAACGGAGGGATAAGCCACCGTCCTCTGTTCCAACGACCTTTTAAAGATTTTGTTTTCTTGTATCGCGATGTTTTTGCTTCGGTTAAATTTCATTAATGAAATATTTTTTATTTTTAAACTTTGTTTATTACTTTTTTTAACTTCTGTTTTGATAAATTCTTCATAATTTCATTTTAGTGATATGTTCTAGGTAGGTAGTATACTAGTATATATTTTTTTTAAATTCTGATACATTTGGTCGTTTAATGTTGTTTAGTTGAAAATAGATGACATTCTGAAATATAGATTTAAAACTGAAAAGTCGTATCAGACACTCAATATAAATGTAGGTAGTAAGTCAGGTCAATTTTTAAATTCCGTGGCTCGTTTTACATACGTCGTTAATTAAAAACGAAGCGGTCGTTGCATTTTGCCGCATAATAATCGCGCGTGCCGTTTCCCTGTGGGCCCTTCTAAGGGCCCGAAAAAAATCCCGATCCCACACTGTACATGATTTTTGTTATTATAAATTTGTGTAATCTCCCCCGGGTACAACTCGCAGTTGTAGTTTAAAACACTGTGAGACTGTCTTCTGGAGGCGCAGGGTATAAAATTGATTATGATTTTTTCTAATTACTGAACTATTGATTATAATTGATTATTATGTGGTTCTATTGATTATATTTGTTATGTATTTACTAAACGTTGTGAGTTTCACTGCGAGTTGTTTTTTCCAAATATCTATAGGTTCTTATGGCTACATTAAAATTTTCTGCATTTTATGGCTATTTTAATTCTTTTATCGAGTTTCTCTGTACAAGAAAATTGTTTATTATAAAACTTATTCGGCAAAGAAAGGCCTATAATTTGATATGTTGAATGTTTATTTTCGAGCAGCGCAGCGGTGTATATTGAAGCGCGCCTCGAATGTCGGGATGTCGGCACGTGGCTGTTTAAAAACTAGAATGTTCAAACTTTAAAATGAGCTTTCATTTTTTAGGGTTTCGTACCTAAAAAGGAAAAAACGAAACCCTTATAGGATCACTCGTGTGTCTGTCCGTCCTACTGTTTTAGCCAGTTTGCTCCGAACTACTGGACCGATTGAGTTGAAATTTGGTACACATATGTAAGTTGGTGACCATAAGCAGGACATGTAACGTAAATAAACGAATTTTGAACATGGGGGTCATTTTTGGGGAAAAAATTAGGAAATTAAAAAAAAAGTTTGGCAAACTGTATCGTGTGACATATCAAATGAAAGAGCTTGTCGTAAGGGTCTCAAATATATTTTTTTTATAATTTTTGAAATAAATAGTTTTAAAGTTATTTAAGAAAATAGATGAACAATTGGCCAACCCCCCCCCCCCTTTCAACGAAACTACTGGGCCTAAAATTTTGAAAAAAATAGGGAATGTCGGGTCTCACCCATAGTTTACAGGAAAATCTAAACGAAAATCTTAAGTCTTCAAGTACTCACGGAAAACGGAATAGTACGAAACCCTAATCTTGCGAGTTCGACTCGCACTTGACCATTTTTTTTTTAATCCGATCATTTTTCGCGAAAATACAGCGATTTGAAAATCATCAAAATTTCGACATTCTTTTATGTCACCTTAATTAAGTTGCTGAGTGTATTTATACCAGTTGATATCAAGCGCCCACGCTTTTTTATGGTAAAAAAAATGTTTTTTACTTTTTAGTTCGGTTTACTATTAAAAGCGTGTTTTTCTAGTTTTTTTAAACTATTTTTTTATATTTTGTGTATATTAACTCTTGAGTTAAAGAATAGCGGTGATATTTTTTTCGAGACATTAAATAATAGTTCTCAGTCCGTATTGAGACGGTGCGTACCTTTTAATTAACCGGACGAACAACCGTCCGCAGTTAGGTCTCTTCCTGTCATGCGCACCACAAACCCCAAACTGCACGAACGACCCATGAAGTTCCAAATGCAACGAAACGGTAGATAAGATACTTATTATAATAATCCACATGTGTGATCACAAAACAAAACCGCTTAAGTCGAAGTTTTCTACAACCTCAAATTGATTTTTTGAAACTGTGCTTCTTATAATGACTAATCTCTTAAATCGTAAAATGGGCTCTCGTGAAATTTCCAGATGTGGTTGTAACATTAATTTTATTACCGTTTTTATTAGCTGTGATTAAGTTAATTAAAATAAATTTGACAATTTGAAACTGGAAATTGTAGAAAACTTTGCAGCAGGTCAAATTTTGTGAAGCTTAATCTTCACAAAATTTGGCATGCTGCAAAGTTTTCTACAATTTCGAGTTTGAAATCGTCAAATGGTTAATTTCAAATTTGCAAGTGAATATTTCCCAAAAAGTGAGAGTGATAAAAGAAATTAAAAATAGTGTTATTTAAAATTCAAATATCACTTTTTTATTTTTTAAAAAAAGGAGGTTGTATTTCTTTTTGTTTGTGCACCGATATTTTTGTTAAAATTTCAACGCCATTTTGTTCGAATGCTGCCAGATTGGTACCTTGTAGTTTTTATTAAAATCGGTTCATCCGTTTTTAAATGACATCAAAAAAACTTATTTTTTATATGAATGCTACCTTATATCGCCAGCATTAATTGTGAACTAATTTGGATGACGATTCTTTTCCTATTTAACAGGGCGTACCTTCAGGGTAATCCCCCCTAAATTTGACTTAAATCGATTCAGGAATTTTTTTATTATAATTTATAAACAAATCAATTACGAATATTATTAATAAAAATGTGCGAAATCAAATCCACTAAAAAGTTAAATATTAAAAAGTTTAAAAAAAGAAAATACATTCCACAACTTAATTAAGGGGACACATGAAAAATGTTGAAATTTTGATGATTTTCAAATCGCTGTATTTTCGCGAAAAATGATCGGATTTTAAAAAAACGATAGCTCATTTTAAAGCTTGTACATTCTAGTTTTTGAGTCAAAATTTCAAAAAATTTTATCATCCCTTAGCGAACCGTGACAATTGAAAAAAGAAAAAGGAAAATGTCCCCTTAATTTTTTGTTAAGTTTCATCATGACTATGGGCTCCAAAAAAATTCCAGATAAATTCCTAGTAAAGCGTCTTAAAGCTGGTACTTTTCTCTTTAAAATGCACTTTTCAAAATTTTCTTACGATTTTTTTGAACCGCGTTATCAACTGTCAAAGCAAAAATGCCACTTTTGACTTTAAATGCTCATAACTCCTGAAGAGATGATCGTACGACAATTTTCCAAAGTGCATTAGAAAGCTGAGAATGTTCCCTTTAAAATGTTTTTGTCCAATTTTTTTCTTAAAAATGTCTTTTTTTTAATTACAGTTTTAAAATGTCGTCAAAAAACGAACTTTTATCATGTTTCGATTTTTAAGCGCCATTTTGTTTAAAATAGCGGAATTATTAATGTTTTTACGTTTTTCTTCTTATAAGGGTATTACTAAGAACTGTGCCAAATTCCAAGTTGCTGCATCTTTTTTTTCTTTGTGTCCACGACTGTTAAAAATTTCGATGACTTTTTTAACCAAGTTATTTAACTATTGAAGCGAAAATGTTACTTTAGACTTTAAATGCTCATAACTCCTGAAGAGATGATCGTAAGACAATTTTCCAAAGAGCATTAAAATGCTGAAAATGTCCTCTTCAAAATGTTTCTGCTCATTTATTTTCTTAAAAAAAAATTTTTTTAAGAAATATTTTTGCTTTAAGAAAAAAAAATGAGCAGATACATTTTAAAGCATTTTAATGCTCTTTGGAAAATTGTCTTACGATCATCCCTTCTTAAAAACTAAAGAAGTTAAACTTCTTATATGAGCCTATGAGGATGAGGCTCATTACGATTTTTTTTTAAAAGCTTCTTTATTTTAGTTATGCCACTAAAATCGCGCGTAAAAGGTACACGCACAAGTTTTTTTTATGCTTGTTCTTTCCTCGAGCCCACAGATAATTTTGTATCTGAAGAGCTGAGCCGTTCTTTGTTATTCCTTGGTACTGCAAAACACGACAGGATTAGCCTCGGGGTAAACTTATTGGCGTCAACGAATTAGCCACACTGAAATTCTTCTCTGCACGCATGTAATTTGTGCGTCTTCCGAAAATATTATTTCAAATATGGATATCAGTGCGTTACTTACCCGAGCATATATAGAAACGTAAATTATATACCTAATATTTATTATTTACTAGCCGTTATCCGCGGCTTTGTACTGTTAACACGACAGTGTTAACACTAGGAAAACCTCCGGATTCACTGTATTAGACTTTCTTCTTCCATTTCACCCCCTTTAAGTGTTTTGTTTTTTGAGACAAATGTTAGCTTATGTCCTTCCTCATGATGCAATCTATCTCCTTGCCAAATTTATTGAAATCGGTTCAGCGGTTTAGGCGTGAAAAGGTAACAGACAAAATACTTTTCGAATTTAAGACCTATTAATCCACTCCAGGTTCGTTTTTTGGAAACTCAAGATAGTATATGTCCTCCCTCATGATGCAATTTATCTCCTTGCCAAATTTTATTAAAATCGGTTCAGCGGTTTAGGCGTGAAAAGGCAACAGACAAAATACTTTTCGAATTTAAGACCTATTTATCCACTCCAGGTTCGTTTTTTTGAAACTAAAGATAGTATATGTCCTTCCTCAGGATACAATCTATCTCCATGCCAAATTTTAACGAAATCGGTTCAGCGGTTTAGGCGTGAAAAGGTAACAGGCAAAATACTTTTTGAATCCACTCCAGGTTTGCTTTTTTGAAACTAAAGATATTATATGTCCTTCTTCATGATGCAATGTATCTCCTTGCCAAATTTTATTGAAATCGGTTCAGCGGTTTAGGCGTGAAAAGGTAACAGACAGAAATACTTTTCGAATTTATGACCGATTCATCCATTTCAGGTTTGCTTTTTTCAAACTACTTAAAGGTAGTCTATGCCCTTGGCCAATTTTATCGAAATCGGTTCAGCGGTTTAGGAGTGAAACGGTAACAGATAGACAGACATACTTATTTCGTGTTTATAATATTGGTATATGGATTTAACTAGTTTTGCTAGCCGACTATAGACTAATGAATAGACGAATTTGTAAAATAAATATGCAGAAAAAGTCTGATCTTAATCTAATTCTTTCCTTGATTATAATATTGTACCTGTTTGTTGGAAAGTGTATTGACCTTGTTTGTCTACTTATTGTTTCATTAACACACTAAATAATTAAAATATCAAGTTAATAATATAATAAATCTGTATTGTTTAACAAAATATGCACCAATTAACGATTACGAGGCTAGGCTAATAAGCATTCGTTGAAGAACATGTCAAAAATATTCGCTTTATTCTAATGAATTAGGATTACGTATCTGCTATGGTTATATTTTTACGTTATATTATACATTATAATTTCTTTATTGTGTTTTTTTACCGTAACTGGAAATTGGTACTAATTTAGGGCAAAATTCACTTTTATAAATTTTAAGATACCTATAACCAGGGGCGTAGCTACCGCCATATCTGCTGTATCAATTATACGACGCCCCCGGGCCATGGGGGCCCCCGGGCCAAGGGGGCCCCCGGGCCATGAGGGCCCCCAACGTGCGTAAGCAAAAATTAATAAAAACTTCCCAATTTTTTTTTGTTTTTTATTTCAGAAATGACGAAAGTCAAAAAAAGCAATTTCTTTTTTTCCCGCGTAAAGCGTGCGTTCAAAAGTTGGCAACACCCTACATCGGTTATCGCGGGTTGCGGGATTTCCCCGTTTAAGTCATTTACTTCAACGGGGGAAGGGCCCCCAAACAAATTTTTATACGTGGCCCCGCCAAGGCACGCTACGCTTCTACATATAACTAAAAATTTGTAAATAATATATTACAAAAAAAAAACGTTTACAAAGACAAACTTTTATTGCAGTGTACTATCTCATAAGAATAAAAATATTTTTTTAGTGTATTTGCCATATGGCAACATACACTATTGGCGTCGGTCGGATGGCGGGACCTAGGGGTCGCACCAAAATTTCTCGACGTTTCATAACCTCCTAAACACTTTGGCACCATTTTTGAAAATGTTTATATATATATGTATATATATATATATATGTGTACGGGCAATAACTTTCGAAAGACTTAATTGATTTTAACGAAATTTGGTCCACGTATTGAAATCCATCATCGCCAGAAGCCTATTTAAAATGGGCGTAATCGGGCCATTTTAAGGGTAGTTTTTAGGGGTTGAAAAATGTTTTTGAACCCCAAAATACCGAAAAAATTCTCAGAATCGTTTCAAAATTGATATTTAACCCGTTAGTAGCAATTAAAAAGTGTCTCTAAAATTTTAATAAAATCGGCCCAACAGGACTGGACTTACAAATTTTTTGAAAACACTAATTTGTAGAAAGTGACTTATTTATTCAAGGGTGTATTTAATTCGGTGTAGACGTTAGATTGATAATAATATTGCAGTTAAGAAAAAAAATGTTATTTTAAGGGGTGTACTAAGGAGTCAAATTTTTTATTTTGCCCAAAAACCAACTTAAGTTTGCATATCTAATAAAGCCACACTGCCTGTATAAGCAAATACACTATATTGTCGGCAGGGTTTTGGCACTGCGACCCGGGTTTTTTAATAATTTAAGTTCATAATTATAAAAGCGTACCATTGCTCTCTCATAGAGCTTAAAACCCGCGCTTTTATAATTATGAACTTAAATTATTAAAATTGATAATATTGATTCTACCAACAGTAATAGATATAGATATAGTAAGCCGATATTTAATAAGCACAGAATTATGACAATATATGCGATATACATATTAAAGTCCGTTTGTTATCTGTTCAGAAATTAACATATTTTTCTCCGCCATTTGCCGGATCACAATTATGATACGCGAGGTCGTTTGAATCACGGCACTCCCGATCATCACCTCGCTTTATATACAAAGGGACCCCGCTACTCTGCTGTGAAATTATTTGACAGTTTACCTGCAGAAATTGTAAGCATTAAAAGCTACAAATTATTTAAAAAACGTGTTGTGAATTATCTCATAGACAAGTGCCCGTACAAATTTTTTTGACTATTTTATTTGTTTTATATCACAATCTTGTATTTTTAACTGACGCATTCTTTGTCATTGTGACATGTTCTATTCTATTCTAAAAAAATAAAATCACTTGCAATATACTGTTCTATTGATTTTTTATTTTTTATTTATATTTATATTTATATTTATATTTATATTTATATAAATAAAAAATCAATTGAACAGTATATTGCAAGTAATTTTATTTTTTTAATTTAAATTATTAAAAATTATTTTTATTTTTTTAGTACACTGCAATAAAAGCTTGTCTTTATAAAAGTTTTAACACGCTTTTATTATTAGCTTCACTTTTGTTTGTTTGTGATGAAATCTTTGAACGTGAAATTCACCCACTTCAAAACGTCAGATTAAACTGAAACTTTGCACACTTATCAAGGATCGATGACAATACAATAATTTATTAAGTTTGCCCCATTTCCCTGACCAGAACCTTCAGGATAAAAAAACTTGAAAAATTATAGCAAGCAAGTTAACACGCTGTACAGTGACGTACGTTGCGTTGCCTACCCCATAGTCGAATGCAATATTGTTTAGTCTTAAAATTAGAGTTTAAAAAAAAACTAAAACAACACGCTTTTATGAACTAAAAAATGCAAAATAATTCGACAACAAAATTAGCTTTACTGTACAAACCGTGGAGTGCTTAATATCGGTAATAAATTTTTCATTTACTAGCTAATTGTAAACGTAGAGCTATTATGAAAATTTAAGGAGATAGCACCCAACGCTTTTTACAGTACAGCTAATTTTGTTGTCAAATTACAATACAATCGCGATAATATGAATATGCACTCTTCTGAACGACTCAGTAATATGAACATAATTTTTGTTTAACCATAATCTCAAAAAACTTTTGAACCAGTAAACTTAGCGAAAAATCACAAGATACCTTTTTTGTAGAACGTTAAATTCTCTGTAGAAATATGTATGTCTCAAAATATGTATGTCTCATTTTTGTAGATTCATTTGTCCCCAAGTTTTAAAATTTGGAAGAACAAAATTAGTTTTCCACATGTTATTTTCCATAAGAAACTTTGGTTGGAATGCAGACTATCTTAGAATATTAATATTATAAGAGCTCAAATTTTTAGAGATTTTTTTTTATCAATTTGGAAACGTTTGACCCCCTGGGAGTATAGAAATTTGACAATACCCCTGTTATGGACCACCCTAATGTACATATTTCTTGCAAACCTCGATAATATAAACACATCGCTAGTATGAACTCGTTAGGATTTTTTGTGTTCATGTTACCGAGATTGCCCTGTATTATAGTTCAAAAAGCGTGTTGCTTTAGTTTTTTTAAAGCCTAATTTTATTGATCTAACATTTTATTATTAATATACATCTAGTAAAAATATGCAGACGGTGTATAAACTGACATTATGTTACGTCATGTATTTGTTACCTATATTGCAACTGAATGAACATAATATACACAACGCTAAGTAATAAAAGTCAATTGGACATTATTTGCTAGACACTAATTACTTCTTACATATTTTATTGTACCCAAACTGTACTGGAGTAGGTATAATATATTTACACCTCGAGCATAGTTTAGTTAATAAGCGCTGCACATAAAACTCACAGTTGTATTTGGGGGTAGCTGAACGGTCTCGGCAGGGTGCCACGTAATAGGGTTGCACTTCACCTTTGTCTCTTGTGGACAGCACACGTCGATCGGTAAACTCGGTTCTCTATATCCGACTCACCGCCGTTGAGTTAAACTCCACTCCAATATTTGCTGGTTCAAAAACAAATGTCGTTGTATTTAAGGTGATATCAGACGGTTCATTTTGTGTTCATTTCTGTCTTTCATTCAGCATCTTTCACTCGAAGTGAAACGTCTGAACCAGTGTTGCCAGACGTCCCTATTTTAGCGGGACGTCCCGATTTTTAAATCAAAATTAAATGTCCCGCGCGGGATTGGCTCAGTCCCGCTTTTCGGAGATAACTCGACCGGCCGTAAATAATTATTCTCTTATTGTAAGTTGCAATTTGTAACATTCACTCCTCAGACTATTGTTTGAAACGCCATATTTTTCTAATGAATAAAACTTTTTTGATTTTGATTTCTGTTTTTTTTATTCAGAAGACGAATAAGACTCAACTATTTAACGATAGGGTAAATCTGATTTAAAATATCATCTTTGTAATAAAATACATTTTCTATGGCTATTTTTGCTATCTATTGTCACGTAAACGTAATTTGAACTAAAATAAAAAAATAAATATTTAAAAACTTCCGATTATATACGTTTTTTTACTATGTCCCGCTTTCGACGAAAGAATCCCGCTTTTTTCACTCAAAAAGTTCCAAAATCCCGACTTGGCAAAAAAAAAATCTGGCAACGCTGGTCTGAACACAAAGTGAAACAATAGTGAAGGTGATCCAACAATATTAAGATATCGGCATTCGTCATCATTCACTCGAGCTCGAATGAACGAAAAATGAAACGTCTGAACTTGGAGAGAACATTCATTCGGGTTTGGCCATTTTGTCTCGCGTTTTGTAGCGGACGGACTTGAGACTACGACACCGCACAGTGAATATATTCTGTCTGTGTATGAGACAAAATGGTATTCAAGTGGAACGACCAAAACAAGCTGCTGTTTTTAGAGAATTGCAAATATTATCAGTATCTTTGGAACCACAAACTCGCCGAATACAAATACGGACATACATTCTATATCTCTAATTATAATCAGTAAAAAATATATAAAAAATGTTGTAAATTATTTATTGATAATAATTTACAAATTTTTTTATATATTTTTTACTGATTATAGTATAATTGAATTTGTATATATATATGTATTTTTCAGAGCCTGACGAAGACTAAAAAACCCGGGTCGCAGTGCCAAAACCCTGCCGACAATATAGAGTATTTGCTTGTATAGGGCCGTGTGGTTTTAGACTTTTATTATGTGAAATTAAGTTTGTTTTTGGGCAAAATAAAAAATTTAACCCCTTAATACACTCCTTAAGATAACATTTTTTTCTTAATTGTAATATTATTATCAATCTAACGTCTACACCGAATTAAAGACACCCTTCAATAAATAAGTCACTATCTGCAAATTAGTGTTTTCAAAAAATGTGTAAGTCCGGTCCTGTTGGACCGATTTTACTAAAATTTTAGAGGCACTTTTTAATTGCTATTAAAGGGTTAAATTTCAATTTTAAAACGATTCTGAGATTTTTTTCGGTATTTTGTTTTGGGGCCCAAAAACTTTTTTCAACCCCTAAAATTAACCCTTAAAATGATCCGATTGGGCCCATTTTAAATAGGCTTCGTGCGGTAATGGATTCCAACATGTGTGCCAAATTTCGTCAAAATTAATTAACTTCTTCGAAAGTTATAGCCCGCACACATATATATATACCTATATATATAAATATATATATATATATATATATATATATATATATATATATATATAAACATTTTTAAAAATGGTGCCAAAGTGTTTAGGAGGTTATGAAACTTCGAGAAATTTTGGTCCGACCCCTAGGTCCCGCCATCCGACCAACGCCAATGGCAAATACACTAATAAAGTAGTCGAAACGTAGCAAGATTAACAATAACACGATTGTTAGTGTATTTGCCATATGGCAACATACACTATTGGCGTCGGTCGGATGGCGGGACCTAGGGGTCGGACCAAAATTTCTCGACGTTTCATAACCTCCTAAACACTTTGCCACCATTTTTAAAAATGTTTATATATATATGTATATATATATTTATATATATATATAAGCGTATATATATATATATATATATATGTGTGCGGGTAATAACTTTCGAAAGACTTAATTGATTTTAACGAAATTTGGTCCACGTATTGAAATCCATCACCGCAAGAAGCCTATTTAAAATGGGCATAATCGGGCCATTTTAAGGGTAGTTTTTAGGGGTTGAAAAACGTTTTTGGGTCCCAAAATACCGAAAAAATTCTCAGAATCGTTTCAAAATTGACATTTAACCCTCCAGTAGTAATTAAAAAGTGTCCCTAAAATTTTAATAAAATCGGCCCGACAGGACCGGACTTACAAATTTTTTGAAAACACTAATTTGTAGAAAGTGACTTATTTATTCAAGGGTGTATTTAATTCGGTGTAGACGTTAGATTGATAATAATATTGCAGTTAAGAAAAAAAATGTTATTTTAAGGGGTGCATTAAGTAGTCAATTTTTTTATTTTGCCCAAAAACCAACATAAGTTCGCATAATAAAGCCACACTGCCTGTATTATCAAATACACTATATTGTCGGCAGGGTTTTGGCACTGCGACCCGGGTTTTTTTTGTATTATTAATCCAAATACCTGAGATTTGTTATTGAATTCTATGAAAAATCTTATTCAGTTTTTGATGTTAATGCTTTCTTATATACATATTATAAAGCTTCCCTGTCGCGCTGAGTTTGTGTTTGTCCATCAAATATTTTGGCACACCTTGTACATAATTAAGGATTTAGATAAACAGGTACCATACTGTTTAGCTTAGGATAATACCTTACCTTGTTTGTACCTAACTGTTGGGTATATGTAACTTGTAATAAGCACACGTAGATTATTATTAAGGTTAAAAACAAGCCGCTTGACGCTATATATGGCTCAGACTTTTGTCTTTGAACTAAAAAACCGAAACCGAAAGAACCGTACGACTAAATCTGGAAGGTAATATTTAATGTTATTTGCAAACACTAGCTGTTGCCCGCGGCTTTTCACGCGTGGAGTCGTGTTTTTAATGTAAAAAAATGCATGACGGCCCCGAAAAAAGAAGCGATGTGTTATGCCAGTTCTAATTTTCAAGTTTCTGTACCTTTAAAAAAACCGATACTCCCTTACAAACTTTCACCCCCTGTTACCCCTCTTGAATTGTGAAAATTCAAAAACCCTGAAACAAGTCATTATTTATTTAGGATGAGTAATTACAATTCCAATTTTCAAATTCCTACCTTTAAAAATTACGAAGAAGGGAATCAATGCTTGTTAAAATATAAAAAAAATATAATGAGCCTCACCCTCATAAGAAGTTTAACTTCTTTAGTTTTTAATATTATTCCCAAGTTTAATTTTTTTATGTGAAACTACTTAATAATTCATCTTTAAAGTTCAATTCCAGATATATGTTGTAATAGAAAACAGTATCACGGGTAATTGGAATATTGAAAATAAATCAATTTAAACACTCATTGATTGCAAAGTTTCGTCTTTTATTTAATTAAGACTTTTTCAAGCTCTCATTATGCTTAAATGATAATTAAAGTATGATATATAATAAGCAATTTCTCATTACAAAAAACAATTTTTAATTGTTTTTTGTAATGCGAAATTGCTTATTATATCATAGTTTAATTATCATTTAAGCATATTGGGAGCTTGAAAAAGTCTTAATTAAATAAAAGACGAAACTTTGCAATCAATGAGTGTTTAAATTGATTTATTTTCATTATTCCAATTACCCGTGATACTGTTTTCTATTATTTAAATTAATCTTTTCAAACTTTTAATTTCTTTATATATATAAATTAAATTACGAAAATCTTTCAATTACTCAAGATAATCATTTCAAATTTAGAATGTCATTGTACACTAAAACTAGATTACGTATAATATATCCAAGGCGGTTCGCGGACTTAGCTGTGTAACTTTTGGCCGTGTTTTTACAATTTATTGGATCTAAATAAACGATTTAAAGTCTGATAAAAACGTGAAAGTTTTACACGATTTTTTGTATTGAAAAAATTAAATTAAAAAAAAAAAAACATTGAGTAAGCCTTTGTCAGTATTTTTAATATAAGTTCGGAAAGAAAAAACTTCAAAATGCCAATCATTTCTTTACTACAAATAAGACACACTATTTGCAGTGTGTTTAAGGTTAGTGAGTACAAGCTGTTCAGTATGCTCCCTTTTTCATTTGAGTAGCTCAATCTCCGTTGGATGTGTATGTGCATGTAAAATGCACTTACTCACGTTTCAGAAATGTCTAATTTCTGTGAAACATCTTATTCAGTCTGTGACAGTCTTTGTTTTAAATGAAAACTACTATAAATTTTATTAAACGTTTTATTTCATGCTTTAGAATACACTGAAACTCAATTCATTTTACATTATCAATTTATTAAGCAATTAAATAATCCTCATTGCAATACATAATACAATCTTTGATGTTGATGCTTTAAAATAAACTAGAAATATGTATCATTCTGCCCATATAACTTTTAGCCAAGTTTTTGCAGTTTATTTGATTTAAATAAATGACTTAAAATCATATATAGAAACGAGAAAATTTTGCACAATTTTTTTTACAGAAAAAATTAAACTTGAAAAAAAATTGAACACGCTATTTGTCAGTATTTTTAATATAAGTTTGTAAAGAAAAAACTTCAAAATGTTAATTTGCCTTGCCGTAATTCGAAATTTCGTGATGTGCTGTAAAGAAATATTAATTAATATTATATGATTCAATTTTTAGCACAAAAATATGCGTTTTTTGAACACTTGAATTTAAATTAAATTAAGTAGGTTTAATTATTATACTTCTGCATCTGTAACATTATAAAAAAATTCCTACCGCTATATAATTAAATTAGTATATTTGGTGTTAATTTCAATCGGTCACTAAAATTGTTGTTCGCTTTTGGCTTATTGGCGCCCCTTGCCACCTGGCGCCTAGAGCGACCGCTCCTCTCGCTCTACCCCAGGATCGGCCCTGGCGGGACTGGGCCGCTAGTACAATATAAAATATACTAAAAAACACCACTGAAATAAACTTGTTATCTTAGTGATTAAGGTATAAGTTAATTAATTAATGTGTAAATATTGTAAAAATTGAAGTATCACTAATTGAATCCTCGTAGTCGTCGTTATTTATCCAATTTCGAAGCAAATGGTGTATTTAGAACTGAAATCAAAAAATTCTGTGTCGAAATATCGACTCTGATGAAAGTACAGGATGTCCGAGAATTATCTTTACAACTTTGAAATTTAATAACTTTTGAAATAAAAAAGATATTCACATTCTGTGTTCTGCAGTTATTAATGCAACTCATAAAGTTTTTTTCTCTAGGGTTATTTGAAGGATATTGTTTATTGAAGAAAGGTTACTGACATTGCTGGCTTAAAAACCCGCATTACAGAGGCTTTTGCCACTGTCACAGACGTTATGTTACAGCGTACCTAGCTAGAAATCGATTACCGACTGGATGTGCTTCGGGCCACACGTGGTGCACATGTGGAGGTGCTAACCTAAACAGAACAAAACTTTATGAGTTGCACTAATAACTGCAGAAAACAGAATGTGAATATCCTTTTTATTTCAAAAGTTATTAAATTTCAAAGTTGTAAAGATAATTCTCGGACACCCTGTATATATCCCTTTACACCCTAGAGATGAAAATCTTTTAAATACTGTTAAAATGTTGTTACGTGTTTTTCTTAGTGTCGAAAACATTGTTTTGGACACTTGTTTCTGTGTTAATAAAGTATATTCTGGTGCACTCTCAGATAGATTCACGATCGATCGACGTCGGTTGCGTTCACAAAAATAGTTTCGGGTGCGGTGTAGAATTTTTCAAAGTCAAAATTCACGATGGTGGAAAGGGGTGTATGTCGCAGGGAAAGGATGAAAACGGAGATTTGATCAAATCCATAAGGTAGATGATCAATTCACGGAAGGGTAAAATTACAACTCTGCGGGGTAATTTCCCTAAAGAAAGTAAGTGATTTGATCAAGTCCCTTAACTGTTTTACTGACAAGATGAAATAAAGAAATCATGATTTGCTTGTTAACACACATAATTTATACGAAATTGGAACCTCACTTGGAATTATAAAAGATTGGCTACTTAGAGACGTTCTTTAAATAACTACTACTTACAACGTTTATCGAAACAGTTCCACAAACTAACCTAGTCTGCGTGAGATTGCAGGAAAATTATCCTTATTTGGAGGTCAAGGATTTAAGAAGTGTTCCTGTAAACAATCCAAAATACAATGTAAAACAAAAAGATTTGCCTGTACAAAAGTAACGTACTTTGTAACTCGAGATGCCACAAAACAACAACGTGTTTTAATAAAAATTAATGAACATTATTAGTTATTAATTACAGTCACTAAACATTTCACCAAAAATATCCTTTTCGTTTTTAAAAATATCAGCTTAAATACCTATTTCTTTTGTTGATTAGTTTCGACTAAATAATTTGTGTTTTAATGACTATTGTATTACTTACTCTACGTTTAATAATGCATGGTTTATACTAAATAAATACTTTTAATATCTAAAAACAATACTATTTCATCTTTTGCAGACGTTTAACTTTTTCAATAATGATTTTTTATAACTTCTTGGACGAGTTTCAAGCTGTCTTCACTAAAACAGTTTTTTAGCTTTTCACCTAAAACAGTTAAGGGATTTGATCAAATCACTTACTTTTTTTAGGGAAATCACCCCACAGAGTTGTAATTTTACCATCTTCCGTAAATTGATCATCTACCTTAAGGATTTGACCAAATCTCCGTTTTTATCATCTCCCTTGGACATATACACATCGTCGCGATCGCACCCAGGGTACCCGGGTACCCACTATTGGAATTTTTATTCTTTAAATCAGTTCTTATTAGTTTATTATTAATTTGATTCTTGTATAGGTGAAATAAGTTGTGTACGCTAAAAATACATGATAATTAATATTTATTCTGCACATTTAGCAACAGTTTTAGAATATTCATCGCACACAGGTTTAAAACACTGGACACAAGACATTCATGATTTTCTTCTTTTTTTAAATTGTTTGTTTATAACAAATGTGGCGAGAATCTGTCACTTTTTTTCTTCCTGAGGTGTCACGTTCGGTCGAAGTACCTGGAGCAATTGGCCGCCCGAACAAATTTTTTTTAATTGTGATTTTTAAGTAATATTCCGTCCTCCTCCTAGATATTACAGAAGGAGCCCTACGACTTCTTTTCTTTACGAGGTACTTACAGCAGCTTAATTGATTTGAAAATGCATGTAGCACTTATCCTTTGTTGGGTTACTAGCCTCAATATAGAACGAATTAAATTGCAAAAAAATATTAAAAAAAAAATTGAACCTCCTTCAAAAAAGTCACTAAAAAGATAAAAGTAGATAATGAAATTTTGAGATCGGCGCCAATTTAATAAAAGTAGATATGTAATTAAAAGTTCTAGTAATGAATTTGGCTCCGACCTCAAAATTATATTTCCATCTTTTTAGTACTTTTTGAAGGAGGTTAATATTTTTATTAAAAAAGCTTATAGTGGATTTGATTTCGCACATTTTTATTAATAATTTATTCGTAGTTGCTTTGTTTATAAATTATAATAAAAAAACTTGTGAACCGATTTAAGTAAAATTTATGTGGGATCACCCCGAAGGTATGCCCTATTATAAAATAAGAAAAGATTCATCATCAAAATCGGTTCATAAATGCTGGCGACATGAGATAGCATTCATATAAAAAATATGTTTTTTTTATGTCATTTAAAAACGGATGTACCGATTTCAATAAAAACTATATGGTACCAATTCGGTAGCATTCTGAACAAAATGGCGTTGAAATTCTTCAAATCGGTTCGTAATTGGCCGAGTAATCGCGTAACAAACACACCAAAAAAAAAAAAACTTCTACCGAATTAAGAACTTCTTTTTTTGAAGTCGGTTAAAAATTGAAAATTTGTAGGTGGGTATCCCGGGTACGAAACAATGTTGGTAAAGCCGGATTAAGGATAAAAAAAAATTGCTTGAATGTGTTTCACAACCGTCACTATTTAATTTTTTTTAAAATCACTTTGTTTTAATAAACGGTTTATTTTATGTGATTGTCGAAAAAATGAGAAAAATTATCTCAGAGCAACAGCGTCGTCTTATCAGCTGTTATCAGCTAACTTTAAACTCACAGTTAAAAAGTTCCTATCGAACGCAACTTTGACATAAGAATATCCCACGTAGCAGCGCTAAAACCTAGCGTCTAGCTGTCTACATAGGCGTACCCGATTTTTTTTTACTCTCCCGAAATACCGCGCCCTCGCATTATGTACACACTGTAATTGTTGCCCTAAACTCCGCCCAATGATTGTTGTTAGCCAATGGCGTGAGCGATAATCTCCGCCTGGATGTCGTTAAGTCGTGTTTGAAAGTGGGGATATCTACCGGTAGAACAGAGAAACATGGGTTTCCAAAGCCACCTATTATCTGAATTACACTTCATTATAGCGTTTACAGTCAATGTGGAAGGTTCACTCTTATTTTGTAGCGATTACGTACCACTTAAAAGTGCAAAAAAATACATACTGTATAGCGCTTGATTGTGAAGCGACGTACGTAATTTTAGTGTAATTTAGGGGAATTAGAGTAACTTTTTTTTCAACTGGTAATTAATTTGTGAATCATTGTAATTGAGAGCATAATTGTAATTTGCTTATAAACAACACTTTCAATTCACAATTACGGATCATTTAGTTTTGCGGAGTAAATGATCGATTTGAACCGTTTTATTTATTATTATAATTTTTTTTGTGCGCGTCGCGGTTTTCCGGCTTATTAACTGTGATTTATTTTTATTGACGGCTTCTCTAATTAAATGTTTGTTTATGATTTAATCGTGCTATGGATTTTTTAAATTATTGGTTACATCTTTAAGTGACTGTGATTTTGATGACATTTTTTCTTTTTTGGATTTTTTTTCGGTCAGTGATTAATTTATGCGTTTAAGTGACTGGTGCGCTAATAAATCATCGAATTAAATGTTGTGTCGGACACGTGTGTATTTTTGAAAATTAAAGAAATCTAATTGGTTTTTTAAATTTTTACCATTTTCTCTAAAATTGGCAAAAATAAAAAAAATTGGTAATAGTAGAAGAACCAATATTTGAAACGGTACACGGAATAACAATCTGGAAGAAATTCTACAAACTTATTTCAAATTGACCAAATTGCTAAAAAGGCTGAAAATATATTCGGTAAAAATATTAAAAAAAGTGTTTTAAAAATCGAGCTACAAAAATTGATTCCAGCATTTCAAATGAAGAATCATTCAATACTAGTAGAAGAATCAATATTTGAGAAACGGAATATTTTTAATTTACGCTTTTGAGAAAGATAACCAGTCTGGAATAAATTCTACAAGCTTATTCGGTAAAAATATGGTTTAACTGAAAAAATGTGCGGTACATCGATTCACTAATTTTGAAACATCGCGCTGCAAAAATTGATCCCAACGTTTCAAATGAAGAATTAATAAGCAAACGGAAATATTGGCAATATTTCCAAAACTTTCAAAACAGCAACGAATCCAGAAATTATAGAACCACGGATCCTCACGACGAATTTTCAACGCTGGAAACTAAACCGTTCACCACGTTAAACTTTACGGATCTAGGATCCCCGTTTGGGGAAGGAAGCGAAGAGCCACCATCGACGCCCCAAATGTCGGGTGACCCGCCGGACCATCAGGGGCACCATATAGGTCCCCCGACGCCCCACGAATCCAACGCCAATACTCCCGTATCGAAATCGGCGTTTATTGAATTGCAACACCACGGCTATGGTCCTCTTAGGACGAGCTATCAACATCATTTTAATCCTCCGAATGGCGGCGGTGGCAATATGCCTGGAGGACACGATAGTTTTGCGAATGCTAGGAGTGCCCTGGGAGCGTACACATTCCCGGGAATGCACCAAAACTCCTATTCCGGCTACCATTTAGGAGGATACGCCAATTGCCCGCCATCGCCAAAAGACGACGGTAAGCCTACAAATAGTTTTGCTTATATTATATAGTTTGCAAAGTCTTGCTATTAAGGTTACTAAGCATTGCTTCTCAATTGATCCTTTGCCATGGATTTTTATCCAAACCTTCTCCAACAGTTATCAAGGGTCACAATCGCTCTAATTAATCATTTAATTAGAGTCAACCTCGTCACTAAGTACAGTAAGACGTCACTTAACGCTGTTTCAGTATTACGCGGGTTCTAAAAAAAGTTAGCCAATATAACGTAAATTATGTATCAGTTTATATAAAATGATTCAAATCTTGATAGAAGTTCAAAGGCAAGACGAAGTGTCATTGATACAATATCTTGCTATCGATAACAACTTGCTGAATGAGACAGAAAAAGGCAAACGACATTAGATGACTTCTTCACAAAAAAACATAATATGTCAAATGAGGAACCTTTCTCATCACAAACATAACTTCTTACTCGAACTTTTATTTGTTTTTCATAAATGTTTTACGATCAAAACTCAATATTAGCAATTAATAAATCTATAATTAATGTGAAAATAAAGTATTTAACAATAAATGTTACAAAGTAAAACAAAAAAAAAACTAACAAATTTTCTTATTCTCGGTTCTGTTTCACTTAGCGCAGGAATTTATTGGAACGTATCACCCGCGTTAAGCGGGGTCTTACTATACTGACATTATTCGGAAATGGTTGAATCGATTTTGCTTAACCTTGATAAATAAATGAGACCCTTTTTGTAAGAGGCGGTATTGTATAAAAATTAATAATTTATGGATCACGAGAGATCACAGAATTCCGATTAACAGTTGCGTCTATTTTGGTGCTGATTATTTTATTATTGTGAATGTTTAGAGACTAATCGTTTCTTTACGAGGCAGTAGCAGCAAACTCTATTGGAAATGTGTTTAAGGTTATTGAGTACTAGTTGTTCAATATGCTCCCTTTTTCACCCGCGTACTTGGATATGTATGTGTGCATGCAAAATGCACTTATGTTTCGGAAATCGCTAATTTCTATGAAAAATCTTATTCAATCTTTGATGTTAATGTTTACAAAATAAACTAGAAAAATGTACCGTTCTTCCCGTATGACTCTTAGCCAAATTTTTGCTGTTTATTTGATTCAAATAAACGACTTAAAATGAAACAAAAACGAGAAATTAATTTTACACAAATGTTTATACAGAAAAAACTAAATTTGAAATAAATTATTGAGCAAGCCAAATTTATTAGTATTTTTAACATAAGTTTGTATTGAAAAAACTTTAAAATGTCAATTTGTCATCCCGTATTTCGAAATCCCGTGACGTGCTGTAAGACGAATTTAAAAGTAATGATTATAATCTAAATATAATTCCGCGGTAGTGACAAACTGCCTACAAAATCTCAACAATCGATTTGCGATAAAAATTCTTGATTTAAAAGATGTGTCTCCGCTACTGATATGTTTTTATACCTTACTAGCGGCTCTGTCCAGCTTCGCCCGGACTTTTAACTTACCTGTTAATCTAAATTAAATGGTGTAAAGGGCAATTTTGGTCTACATTAAATACTTAAGATAACAAACAAATTTATTTTAATAAGGATTAATTCTAAGTCAGTAAAACACCTTCGCAAATAAAGCATTATTGTAGACCGAATTTGAAATCTAAAAATGGTTATTGTGAGCTAACCTAAAAAATAGACATAATATGCTATCGCGCACTTATTTTTAGAACTGTTTAAGAGGAAATATTTCGCCATACATTATTTTCGTGTAAGTTGAACTATTTATGCAGTGCACGCCACCAAAGCTCTCAGAAGGGACGATTTTTTCCGACTTCATTCACAAATATCTTCATACCAGTAGCTTATTTGTGCCAAAATGTTCATAAATTATAGCCTACAATCTTTCTAGATAATCCCTTTTTCTATTGGTGAAAACCGTATGCAAATCCGTACAGTAGTTTCTAAGATTAGCCCGCACAAAAGTGGAAATCTAGTGATAGACCAGGAACTCGTGGTCAAAAAAAAATTTCGGAAAAGATCAAAGATACACAGAATCCAGACGTTTTTAAAAGTAGATTTAGAATATTATTAACAGAGGGTTGTCCATACGATTCGAATTTTATATTTTAACTAATATTTTTATTGGAAACTCAATGTTATTCATTTTTTACGGTAAATGTTATTAAAAATGTTTATCGGAATGAGCCTTTTACATAGTGATTTTGTATGTTGTCGATAGATGTGTAATTTTACTTCTGTATTTCGCCGACGTGTCCTCTGTTTCTACTAACTAAATATCTGTGTATCTATCTATCTAATATGTTGAGATTAAGGCTGTCGGAACGCTCTGAATTTAAGCCAAAAATAGAGCTTCGGCTGTCAACTGATTGTACACTTATTCGTCAACATTTTGCAAAAATTCTTTCTCTATAAGGAAGATAAAGGACAAATCTAGGTCTCTAATGGACTACTTTTGTAATTTATGTACGATTTACTAGAAAAAAATTGGCATTAATTGTGCTAAAAAAACACACGTTTTCAATGTCACACTATGACCTTATTCGTACTTATTTCACAAAACTGTTCCATCACAAACCTAAAGTGACTCTTCCTTTTTCGGAAACGTTTTTTAAATCTTCAAAATATTTCCAAAAATTAGAGTAATCAGTTGACAGCGGCACCCTTGCAAAAAATTTTTTTAGCCTCGTAGTTGGCACCAGCCAAAAATTGAAACGTGTGGATGATTAGAGCTAGACAGAGCTTAGGAAGGTCACACCCACAATATGTCTTTTGCCTACCTCGCCCCTTACCGCTGGGTCTCAGCACAAACAAAATTCAGAGCGTTCCGACAGCCTTAACTGTAGTTTTTAGGGTGTTAAATGACACAGTAGTCGGGTCGCTTAAAAAAATTAAAAAAACCTAGAGATTTTTAAAAGCGGAAATTTAATACACCATTCGTTTAATAGTGAATATAATTTGTGACAAAAAAATCAGACCTTCTTTTGATAGAGCCCACCAATAGACAATGGTTTGAAAGAGAGAGAGATTGTAAATTATAGACGCTCAACATCTGAAATCATCAGCGTCAATCGGTAGTTTGAAATTTCTATAATTACGCGTGTGAAGCAGCGAGAAGCGACTATAGTATCTATTTAAAATTGTAACGGTGTCTCTATTGACTGTATTATCGTTTTTTTGTTGGGTCTTCGAATATTTTGTATCATATCTATCTTTCCAGAACTTTTATTTATGCCGCCATTGCTCGTAAACGGTTGAATCGATTTTGCTTTAACCTGATAAATAAACGAAGTCGTTTGTTAGAGATGGTATTGTATAAAATTTAATAACTTAAGTTCGCAGATTTCAGATAAATTACTTAGAACTTGCCTATTTTGGTGATGATGATTTTATTATTGTTGACGTTTTGAAACTAATTAATCATTTCTTTATTATGAATTGGACAGTAGTACACCCTGTTGGAAATGTGTTTAAGGTTACAGAGTGCCAGCTCCATTTTTCACCTGCATAGCACTGTCTTACGAGTGTATGCATCTAAAATGTATTTACGTTTCGAAAATCTAAGAAAAATCTTATTTAATCTTTGAGCGTAATGCGTACAAAATTAACTAGAAATATGAACCATTCTTCCCGTATGACTTTTAGACAAGTTTTTAGAGTTTATTTGATCTAAATAAACGATTCAAAATCAGATAAAAACTAGAAAATAAGCGTAAAATTTACACCAATTTTTGTACAGAAGAAGTTAAATTTGAAAAAAATTATTGAGCAAGCCAACTATGTCGGTATTTTTAACATACTATTTTGTAAAGAAAAAACTTCAAAATGTTAATTTGTCTTCCTGTAATTCGAAATCTCGTGACGTGTGAAAGAAATATTGCCGAATAGAACGTTTTTTGATTCAATTATTAAGGAAAAAATATAAGTTTTTTGAGCAGCAATCTTGTAAAATTAATGCGTATTCACAGCTAACAAAAACTAATTAAATTAATTTTGTGACCACAGTTTGAAACTTAAAAAAAACATTTTAACCTGTTTTTCTCAAGTTTTCTATATTTTGTTTAAATAGTATTTCATAAAAGCAATTTTGTTAATTAAGTGTGATTTTTCTGTTTAAAATAATGCAAGTTGGCAAACTTTATTAACATTTCTATCCACATAATTACAATTTTTGTAAACGCTTGCTCCAGTTTTGAAACACTGGGACAAACGTACAGAGTTTTAATTTTGGAACACTGGGAAAAAAGGATTAAGCTGTAGTCAAAAAGAATTCATTTATGAATCTTCAAATGAAAAATTATAATTGTAAAAATAAAGCACTGTTTTGTAAAAAAGTTACCAAACTTTCAGTCGCTTTATAAAAAGACTAAACCGTCGGGTTAAAATAACATTAAATCATGTTTTGCAATATGGCTGGTCTAAAGATTAGCCGCTTTATTTAACGCGATTTCATAACACTGACTGTTTTCGTTACTGCTTTCCTATTACAGACTTTTAGAAAATTACGATTTTAAAGTATTTCTTTAAATGCATCGAAAACATTTACCAGTTTTCTGATTTTTATGCAATTTTTTTCCTCGATAGTTACTATTTTTTTATATTGATTTTGAACTCCGGCGGCTGAAAAGCTATAACAACAAGCATCTGGTAGATTTTAAGCAGCAAAAAATTTTAATTTCCAATTATTATGTGTACATCAGATGTGTAAACATCCAATAAAATAAGTAATAAATTAAAAAAACTAAAAAACACGCTTTAATAGCAAACCGAATTAAAAAATAAAATGTTTTTTTGTTGTAAAAAGCGTGGGGTGCTCGATATCAACTGGTATAAATATTCATTGGTAGCTATTTGTAAAAGTAGAGTTACTCTGCATTGTCGACCTCAACATTTTTTTTTGAGTTTCTATTAGCGACGCAGAAGAAACAAACAAGTTGAATATAATTTTGAATATAATAGAAAACAAGATCACGGGTAATTGGAATAATGAAAATAAATCAATTTAAACACTCATTGATCGCAACGTTTCGTCTTTTTTATTAAGACTTTTTCAAGCTCTAAAAATTTTTTTCATTCATATAATAAAAATATTAAACATTATGGATTAAATAATTTACTAAAAAGAAACAATAGTGTGACTAACCTCAATATGCTTAAACGGTATATTATAACATATATCTGGAATTGAACTTTGAAGATGATAATTTTGAATCTTGCTGTGATCAGACATATTTTAGACTTCGGCTTGATTAAATCAAATTTGAATGTGTTTTATTTATTTGCTTTTAATTTTATATCAATAGATCAAATTGATCTTTATAAGAACTACGTGTCAAAGCGGGTCTAGGGCGGCATCACAAACAAACCAGCCTCTGGTTCAATCGTTGAATTCTTGTCTTCTTACAGGTTTATATTTTTATCGATATCTAAAATTGGGGTCTTTGAGATCAACAACTAATTCAATACATGTACAGAATTGCGGAAATTTTCGTTGGAACCGACGGAACGCATAAAAGAGACATTAGTATGCATGTTGTTGCTGGCGGCCATTCAAGAGAATGTTCTTTCAAGAATGTAACGATAATATCATTGCAATAATTATTTTATGTCATTTTCATAGTTTTGTTATAGCATATTACTCCACAAGGACAGAAAGTTAAAATTCATGCATGGCGCGCCATAATGCCCTCGGCTTGGCCTCGGACCTCATGTCACGCAGTGCAGGGCTTTCAATCTTCTGCTCGTTTGATGTATACTATTTTTCTTTATACGCGGACGAAAGTGCGTTTATTATCAAAATTTTTAATAATTATCATAAAAAATACCACCACGTTCCAGCAGATAGCTTGTTACGTGGTCATGCTTAATTTTTGTTCCTTATTTCAACGCTTTTATCGGATATTAATGCTTTGCATTTTTTTCTGTTTTTTTCTAGTTTACTTACCGGGTATAAATAAAAAATATAATGAGCCTCATAATCTCACATAAGAAATTTAACTTCTTTAGTTTTTAATATTATTTCCAAGTTTAATTTTTTTTATGTCAAACTAATTAATAATATTCACACATGCTTAGCAACACACTATAAACTTATATCTTTGTCAGTTTCCTGCAAATTTAGGAGACAAACTAACTTCCCCTTTCGGGGCCAATTCTACTTCTCCTCGATTTTTTACTGTTTTCAAACGTCGCTAATAAGAAGTTGTACTTCAAAAACCTCTTTCTGGTACTTTCTTTCAGCCCGCTGTTATAGATAGCGTGCGAGTAAATTGCAGCAGAGCATAATATCTTGCAGCAGCGCATTATATCTTGTATTGAAACTTAACGGAAATCTTCCGTATATAAAAATTTCCATATGATATACATAGGTATGGCCCAGCCCCTGTATCTGCCTTTGAATTAAATATTATGATGTACTTAGGTTGGATTAGTAATGAAAAATGGAAATTTACCTATACATTCATAACTCTCGCTATTGAGATGATTCATGTCTAGCGGTACCTAGTTAAAATAATCAGCTCTCGTATGTAGTAAATTTAATGTTACAATTTGCTTTATTATGAAGAATTGATTGTTTAGATACCACACCGTTGAGTAACTGATAACTCATTCCGCCGCGACGGTGTTGGTGGATAAAAATAAATTTTTCTAATTTAGCATTGTAACAATGAATGTTTAACAATTAAATAACCCTTCTCCAGCTTGTAGAAATTAAAACTTATTCTTGCATAAATGTTAGACTTTCTGCCTTAAAATCGACCGGGTATAAAGAAAAATATTTTTATATTGAATTTAATACCCAGCCTCATTATGTAAGTGCATTTAGATTGACTCCCGTGTTGCCTCTTTAACTAAACGAATTTGCGTTCTTGTTTCTTACAATTTTAAAAAAGGTTGTTCTAATAATAGGGAGGAGGGAGCTAGTGACGACTTATACGCATAGTAATTCTCCAAACCTGAGTTTTTGTGAGTTCATTAAGGACACTATCCTGAACATAAAAACCGCTACAAACGGGCAGCTGAGACCGGAGACAGTGCGTGGGTGAACGCGGTCAAAAATGTCAAACTGGAGATTTCACTTGATATTTTTCATGATTAATTAATTAAAAAATTGATTAATTATTGAACGTGAACAACATGGAGAATTTTTCATCATGTTTGAAATTTTCTGAATGATAAGTTCAGGGGACGTTATAGAAAAGAAATTCCCTTTTTTGCCGTTTCTGATAAAAATATTTATCCTGATTAGGCAAATTAATTTCGAGATATAATTGCAATACGCTGGAGCCGACGGCTCTACTACGGTTGTAACTGGCATGTTTCATCTCAATCGCGTGTTGAGCCGCGGGTACCGGCTAGTGTGTTATAACAAAGGCACACAACGATGATCTCAGTTAATCAGAATTGCTAATAAAAATGATACGTGATGCCGTGACGTTATTTAGACCAGCGTCATGTCTGTTTGTCCGTTTATTTTTACTGCATGATGTTCATCCGTGGAAATATTGTAGGGTAGGCGTGACACAACACACACACATTTCTTGTAGGGGAGGAGGGGACTTGTTGCAATAACGCAGCGTTGCCAGACGTTCCGAATTTTGGCCCAAAATTAAATGTTCCGCGCGGGACAGACTCAATTCCGCTTTTATGATTTACTACTAAATTAAAAATTTTAAAAAGCCCCGACACAAACAAACCTATAAAAAGTTAAAAAATAAAAGTTCTGGGCCTGGTCCTTTAATATTTAAATACTTGTGATTCAAGCGTGGTTGCGTCGGGGCACCGCTAATTTATTTAGCGGTCCACCGACGCGACGACGAAGATGATGAATTGTTAAAACAGAGACGAAATATTGAAATTAAGGAAAAATATGATTTTAAGGGGTGTATTAAGGGGTTACTTTTTTATTTTCTCCAAAAACAAATTCATATAATAAAGTCACGCTGGCTGTATTAGCCAATACACTATATTGTCGGCTGGGTTTTGACTAGGCTTGCCAACTTTAAAATACAAATTTGCGGGAAATAGGTTTAAAAAGCGGGATCCAAGTAATTTTATTTAGAATACAAAAAAACGTGAAATTTTCTTTACAAATCAGGATGAGAAGTAAAATAAAACACCTTGTTAGATTAATAATAGTCAATATTTACTAAAAAAAACAGTTATAGTGTAATTTAGACTTTATTATGAAAAGTATAAATTACTTTTTAAATGAGTATTTTTCTTGACATTTGGCACTTTTAAGGATTTTTTTATTTTTAAGTACAAAATAGTAAAAATCTTTGCATGGATAAGAAAAATTTACTTTAACTTGTAGCTCTGACTTACAGAATCCACATGAAGACGATTTCGCGCGTCGGTTCAGGCATTATTACAAAGTGAGAAGATTCTCTCTGCTGCTGTATTAGAACACGGAATAGATGCAATGTATTTAGCGTCCTCCGAAAAGCGGGATGTTTAGCGTCCCGCACACACCCTGAGCGGGACGTCTCGTTAAGGGTATCAGAATCGGGACGTCCCGCGTATAGCAACCCTAGTTTTGACACTGCAGCCCGTGAACAAGATGGAGAATTTCGTTTAAATTCCTTATATTTATAATTCGTTTGTTTAACAGTTAACTGCTTAGACGAGTCAATTTTGTAATATAAAATATAGATGGCAATAAGAGCAACAAGTTTATTACGTCGTGGCCAATTAAAATTATTCTTATTTATTTAAATACGTACGCCTATTAGAAATCGATTGATTAAATAAAGCAATCATTGTATAACTGTCGGTGTAGACCGTAGATCGAATTAAAGAAGTAAAATGAAGATGTCAATAACATTACTCGAAGGTTGCAATTGTATCGCTCTTGACTTGATTGGTCATTAAAGATTTTTTTATAAAAACGCATTCCTTTTTTTTATATACGTAATTGAATACAGTTTTTATGAAATAGTAGATTAGAAAGCGTTTAAAATAAAAGACCGTTTGTCATTTTATCTTTCTTTAAAAATTCATACTTTTGTTATAGTGTATTATCCACAAGGGCAGAAAGTTGAAATTCGCCTCGGGCATCATGTCGCGCAGTGCAGGGCTTTCAATCTTCTGCCCGTTTAGTATATACTATTTTTCTTTATTCCGGATCAAAAGTACATACTTTCACCATTATATAGGTAAAACGACTAATAACTAAGTGAGTAATTTTGAGGTTATACGCAATATCAGCTGTTAGCTTGCTACTGGCTGGCGGCAGTCTCACGTATCAGTGTGCACGAGAAAACTCTTTCGTCCCGCTGTTACTTTCTTTCGGTCCACTGTTATAGATGGCGTCTGAGTAATTCCAGCAGAGCATAAATATTAGACTTCCTGGCTTAAAATCGAAACCAGAAGTACGTACTTTCGACCGGCTATAAAGAAAAAGTAATCATTGCTCTTACCTGTAGACGAAATCTATTGTATTTATTATTTAGATAAAAGTCAGCTTGTAGGTGTAAATTTTTGTATATTTTGGTTCAGAATTTGATTAAAAACGCGAGACGAAATGTTAGTGGGACAATAATAATAATATAAATATATACGATGTATATTATAATAGGCTGATAGCCCAAGAGCTATTAAACATTTTTGGGTAGGTATTTGAGGCACTGTGAAAATTTATACAATAACTCTTTAGTAATATCCGAACACAAAAACACAGACCTGCCTGAAGGGAAGCGGGGCTTAACCGATTTATCAAACATATTGGTCGCCTTGCAGGTAAAATGCCCCACCGAAACGACCTGTCTTTTTGAATATATCTATTTTTAGGTAGCAATATTACTCTGTTTAAATCTCAACGTGCCTCAAATATATTTTTTAAGTCTTAAAAAATATAATTTTGCAAACACCTGGCTAAGTTTTAGACCCGATTAAAAAATCTAGCTTTTTTATTTTTCAATTCCTTAGATCCTACATGTCAAGGTATTAAAATTTCAAAACGCCTCAAGGATTTTTAATTTAAAAATCGGTTAAGTCGGTTAAGCCCCGCTACCCTTCAGCCAGGACTGTGTTTTTGTATTCGGATATTACTAAAGAGTTATTGTACGAATTTTCACAGTGCCTCAAATACCTACCCAAAAAAATTCTAACAGCTCTATACCAATCAGCCATCGTCTAGTTGTTCCAACAAAATTATTAAATAAGTGAAAAGTAGACAAACCAGAAGCAAAATTGAAACTTGTAGATTATAAAATACTACCGGTCCGGTCTGGCTTCACACGGGTGGCACCAAGCATTGATACTTCTGTAAAGAGTGCTGTATTATACAAAGTTTGGAATTGTCGAATTTATTTATATGTTTAGATATCAACGTACTTATTTAGTAAACTTTTACATCATATCTCTGCCCAATACGTGTCCGTTTTAATTCTTAACAGTGTTCACACAGTTTGTGCTGAGGCCCAGCGGTAAGAGGCGAGGTAGGCAGAAGACATAATGTGGGTGTGACCTTCTTTAGCTCTGTCTCTCTCAAATTATCCGCACGTTTCAATTTTTGGCTGGTGCCACACTACGACGCTAAAAGATGCTATTGCAAGGATGCCGCTCAATTGATTACTCTAATTTTTGGAAATATTTTGAAGACTTTTCCGAAAAAGGAAGAGTCACTTTAGGTTTGTGATGGAACAATTTTATGAAATAAGTACGAATAAGGTCGTAGTGTGGCATTGAAAACGTGTGTTTTTTTGGCACAATTAATGCCAACTTTTTTCTAGTAAATCGTACATAAATTACAAAAGTAGTCCATTAGAGACCTAGATTCGTCCTTTATCTTCCTTATAGAGAAAGAATTTTTGCAGAATGTTGACGAATAAGTCTACAATCAGTTGACATCCGAAGCTCTATTTTTGGCGTAAATTCAGAGCGTTCCGACAGCCTTAACTGGGAATATTACTAAAGAGTTATGGTACAAATTTTCACAGGTATTTGAGGCACTGAAAGCTTGTACAATAACGCTTTAGTAATATCCGAATACAAAAACATAGACCTGGCTGAACAGTAGCGGGGCTTAGCCGATTTATCAAACATATTGATCGCCTGGCAGGTAAAATGCCCCACCGAAACGACCTGTCTTTTAGAATATATCTATTTTTAGTTACAAATATTAGTTTGTTTAAATTTCAACGTGCCTCAAATATATTTTTTAAATTTTACAAAAATATAATTTAGTAAACACCTGGCGAAGTTTTATACCCGATTAAAAAACTGGCTTTTTATTTTACAACTCCTTAAATACTAAATTTCAAGGTATTAAAATTGCAAAATGCCTTAAGGATTTTTTGTTGCGCAAAAAATTTGAGGGTCGGTTAAGCCCCGCTACACTTCTGCCAGGTCTGTGTTTTTGTATTCGGATATTACTAAAGAGTTATTGTACCAATTTTCACAGCCTTCAAATACCTACCCAAAAATGCTTAATAGCTCTCCTCCTATATGATGTTTTATGGACATACGGGTAACATACTGATACAAAACACGGGAATCAGCTTATTTTACAACATGTACAAGTTTTTGTTTATACAGCTACGTTTTCCTGTATCATAAATCTGTCTAGTTTATAATATCTATAGGTACAAAGCATTTGTTGTGGTAGTGAGGCAATAAAACGAACCTATTATAAAGTAGGTAACTATCGTATCATTTAAAATATTTATTGGACCCCCAATAAAGAAACAAACCATCTCTAAACGCTAACTGCCAAATCTCTCAGTGTCTTATTATTTTCGTGTGTTGGTATCGCTATCTACGACGGCAGTAGTGATAATATTTATGTTGTATTTTAATTGTCTTAAGGCTGTCGAAACGCTCTGAATTTCAGCCACACTACGAGGCTAAAATATGATGTTGCAAGGATGCCGCTGTCAGTTGATTACTCTAAATTTTGGAAATAATTTGAAGATTTAAAAAACTTTTCCGAAAAGAGAGTCACTTTAGGTTTGTGATGGAACAATTTTGTGAAATAAGTACGAATAAGGTCGTAGTGTGGCATTGAAAACGTGTGATTTTTGGCACAATAATGCCAACTTCTTTCTAATAAATCGTGTACATAAATTACAAAAGTAGTCCATTAGAGACTTAGATTTGCCCTTTATCTTCCTTTTGCAAAATGTTGACGAATAAGTCTACAATCAGCTATCAGCCGAAGCCCTATTTTTTGGCTTAAATTCAGAGCGTTCCGACAGCCTTAAGATTCAGATATATATGCAACAAAATGCTGTTTAAATATTTTTACAAATCTGCATACTGACTTATCATTCTAGTTGGTATGATAAAAATTGAAAATTAAGAATAGCACCTTATTAGCACGTGGATAGAGTCGCAATAAAATATAAGATTTGAATATTTTACGCCAGCTGCACGTTATTCATGTAAATAGTGCATAAGCGTATAGCCAGTTATACTTGCGCAGTGTATATACTTGACTAAAACATATTTTTAAAGCAATTGATGCTTTATTGAACGGATATTCTTTGATTTATTTATAAATTAATTTACATTCTGATGTATCATTTTGCGCGTGACAAAATGGATAAATGACACTTGGCACAATTTATGTCGGTAAATTAGAACTTTTACAACCGTGCGGCCATCAATAGTTATCTTATGAAATTTCTAACTTACCAATATGTCGATACTCCTTTGCAATAACTGAACGTTACTTCCGTTACGAAAAGATCTGAGTTACTGCTCATATCGTGCCTAAAGAGGTTTTACTTCAAAAATAATTTCATCACTACATCCCTGTATCTAAGTAATGCTAATAGAAGTAGAAGATTTCGATGTGTTTATAAAAAAAACGAAAGGTTTTTGGGTTAACAATGTTGTATTATATTACGCTATGGTGTTAATTATTGTTTTATTGGTGTGCTATAAGAACCTGCAACAAATGAAGGTGCCTATTTTGATCTTCATTTGTTTCGTAAGATGTGTGTTGTATATATTCATTTGTTTGTGTCATAAAAATTGACGAAAGATGGGTACATAGTCGAACGGCTAACCGACCCCAATGAGAAAAAAATCGAAGATTACTATTTCAAATAAAACCAAATTTAAACTAGCGCTTGTACCTAAGAATAATAATAATCCTGTCAGACCGATCGTATTAAAATTTTAGGAGAATTTTTTTATTAATGCTATAGGGTCAAATTTTAATTTTGAAACGATTTTTTTTTTGTATTTTTGGTAGTGTTGGGCATAATCGATACATTTCAATAATCGAATGAATCGAAATAATCGGTTTTTATAATCGAATGATCATTCGAATTATCGATTATGAATGATTTGAATTATCGATTATGAATGCGGCCCGCAAAACCTGTGAATTCGGCCCGCGATATCGATAAGATATATTATATTTTTATTAAAAAATAAATAAGTAAATAGTAAAATAAATAATACATATTACAAATAAGATACAATAAAATATTTTAATATTTTTAAAAAATTCTTACAGAACTTTAACCATACGCGTTTGTATGAATAAAATATTGTTTACTTTATATTTAAAAAATTATTGTAGTATGTCTAGTCTAGTTATTACGCATTGGTTTTGATTTTATTACGTTCTTTTTTTTTTGGCCCGCCAAAAAAATCGGGAATATCAAATTGGCCCGCCTACGAAAAACTTTGGGAGCCCCTGGTTTAAACAAACGAAAGCACCCCACCTCCAGTGCAACAGACTTCCCAATGTGTGCAGATGCAGAACCGAATGATATATCATTCATAATCGACAATCGACATACATACATTTCATATCTCGCTAACCATAATCGAATCATGTGAATATCTCGCTAAGCATAATCGAATGATATCTCGCTAAGCATAATCGAATCATGTGAATGATATCTCGCTAAGCATAATCGAATGATATGATGATATCTCGGTTGCCATAATCGAATGATGTATGATAATTCATAATCGACAATCGACATAGTACTGTGTCGGGATTAATAGTTAATACAAAACACATTAATAATGGAATCGCTGGTATGATTCAATACAAAAATAAAACGAATTCTTTATTATTATAAATTAATTATAACTCATAGATTTGTATTTAAAAAAACAATATAATCTAAATTTTTGGGTGAGAGTCTGTTCCTCCTTGCATTAGTAATGACACCAGTTTTTGAAAATATCCTTTCGGAAGGCACGGAGGTAGCTGGCGCACAGAGAGATTTTTTATGAAGCTCGTATAATTCAGGAAACAAATTTTTGTTTTCTGATCAAAAAATAAGGGGATTGGAAGAGCGAGATATATCGGGCATTGACAAATATTGTTTTATGATTGCAACGGCTTTTGTAGTAATATAGTGACAGTGAATAATAAGTAATAAGTTAATAACCGGTCACTATGAGAAATGTATGTACCGTATACACGTAATCTCAAAAGATACGCCGCCGCTCTAACTTTAAGTAATGCAGTCAATGACTGGTCTACTGGAGTCTGGGAGACTGGAATGTCAAAACAGTACAACACAGAACAAACGAAAGTACCCCCACTCTTCAGTGCACGCAAATGCAGAAACCGAATGATATAATATGATATATGTCGGGATTAATTCACATACATTTCATATCTCACAATCGATTGAAGCGAATGATATCTCGCTAACAATAATCGTTTCAAACGAATGATATCTCGGTTAACATAATCGAATGATCGATTATTTGGCCATAATCGAAATATTTCGATTATATCATTCATAATCGCCCAAGACTAATTTTTGGGCCCAAAAACATTTTTCAACCCCTACAAAAACACACTTAAAGCGGCCCGATTGGGTCCATTTTAAGTAGGCGTCGTGCGTAATAACCAAATTTAATTTAAATCCGTCGGGAGTTATCGTGCTAACACATATATAAGTATTATATAAACATTTCCAAAAATGATGCCAAGTTGTTTAGAATAATGCGAAATGTCGAGAAATGTTGGTCCCGCCATCCGACCAACGCCAATAGTATATGTGCCTTATGACAAATATACTAATAAACGTCTGTTTGTCGATATTTTGTTATAACAGACGCCATTCGCACCATTACGATTCTCCATCTACCACACTTTCCGTTATTTTGCTTCAACTTAATTAATAGCAGTGGGCGAAGAAAGGAATTTTAGGAAATTAGGATAAAGTAGGCAGAACTAGGAGTTTGGCAGGTAATCGGCCATGGCCTCGAATAAGGAACCGTCTCGATATTTATCTGGAATTAATTGAGGGAAACCATGGAAAACCTCAATCAAGATGGCCGGTACAGGAATTACCGTTTCTCGGAGAGAGGCATTGGGAAAAAGTACCAGCCACATTTGCCTCCGTTGGGATTAGAACCCAGTACGTCCCGAATGTGAGTCTAGTGCTGTCACCACTACGATACACCGCTCGGTTGTATAACTTAATAATTTTAATACATTGTCAATCCCTCCAATGGGAAGAATGTCATCTGAAATATCAACAAGTTTATTGCTTTAATTTATTATAAATTGCGAAAGTGCAAATAAATGTTGCATTTTTTCTAAATATAATTTTTTGTCGTGCTTACAGGATATAAATCAATTTATAATATGAAATTAATTAGTTTTTAAACGCTTTGCAAATTACAATTCCGTGTATGTGTTTGTGTTTATGAGATAAGTATTTAGCGCTATATAGATATGCTCATAAAGTAAAGAACTTTGTTTTGGTTTGTCACTTTACTAGACGGTACAGAATTCTACCACATAAGGTAGGGTTGCCATCTCTAAAATTTGGCAACCAGGACAAGACGCGTGAAAACCCCGGATTTTAGAGCCCAGAACCCGGACATGTCAACAGGTTTTTTTAAACATAGTGTAATAAAAAACAGTTGAAAATGTCATAAATCACCTTTTTATTTATTTTCAGACCTTAAAATTAAATTTAGTCATCTTTTATCATGATTTTAAATGTACCTAACAAAACAGATTCTTATTACAGTTTGTTACAAATTGTTTTAATAATCAGTTAGAATTTTTTTTTTCTTAATTTTTTAAACCCGGACTACAAATGAAGTCCCGCCCGGACGCTCCCCGGATGCCCTCTAAACTAGGACAAATCCGGGGAAACCCGGACGGATGGCAACCCTATAACATAAGGTAGTTTCGTAAAATTTTAATTCGCTTATGAAAGGACAATAAATGTAGAATTTATTTGCACTCAAAATATACACATACATTAAAATTTTTAAGTGAGTAGAACAGAGTGGGAAACGCATGTGTGGGAGAGTGACATAGAGACACAGTGAACTGATGCTTATTAAACAGTGATTATCAAGGTGCTAATTGATTACTATCTATTTGTAATTATTGTGGTGAAGAGAATAAATGGCCCATGCCATACATGCTTTAGATTAGCGGTGCACGCATGCGCGTACTAGCTCTGTATTACGCTACGTGGAATACCTAGGTTCGTCGCTATATTTGTTACTGTTAAAACCCGAAATTAATTTTGTAACATTTATTTTTTTATCACAACTGTAGATTTCTTTAATTGCTAATATTGATTTTTGTTTATAAAACATTGATGAAAATCAAATAAAAGTTCGAATAAGAAGTTATGTTTCTGATGAAGAAAGTTCCTCATTTGAGATATTTTGGTTTTTGTGAAGAAGTCATCTAAAGTCGTTTGCCTTTTTCTGGTTCGTTCAGCAAACTGTTGTCGATAGCAAGATATTGCATCAATGACACTTCGTCTTGCCTTTCAACTTCTATCGACATTTGAATCATTTTGTATAAATTGATCCATAATTTACGTTAAAATAGCTAAACTTTTTTTTAGAAACCGCGTAATACTGAAACAGCGTTAAGCGGAGCAGTGTTAAGCGAGGTCTTACTGTACCTTCCTTTTGGCCGTATTGGGGTAAAAAACTCGTTATAACCTATAAGAATTAAAATTTTAAAATTTAGTGAAAGATTTTTGGTTCGTTCTAGAATTTAGTAAAGGACTTCTTGAAAACTAGTTTTCACTGATTAAAACTGGTATTGACGAATGTTGTAACCAGTTTTGACTAATTAAAACTGGTATTGACGAATGTTACACCTAGTTTTGACTGGTTGAAACTAGTATTGAAGAATGTTACAATTAGTTTTTGACTGGTTAGATTGCGTTTTAAATGATTTCGGTGTTTAACGGTAACATATTGTACAGTATAGGTATTTATGTAGCGTACTATACTAGACAGTGTGTCTTGAATTAATTAAATAGACCTATGACCTTTTAATGATATATATTAATTATTTATTACTGTTTGTTTTTAGACAGGGGTGAATTGTTACTAATATACTATGTGTACGTAGACACGTTTTAATATTTGATTAATTAAATAGTATTATCTCAATAATAATTATTAATTTGTAGCGAGCTATTGAGGATTTTACAAACCTCTGAGTTTTTTTGAGTTCATTAAAGGCACTATCGAATCCCGGCGGAGGCTGATGTGGCTAGGAATTTTTTCCTACTGCCTCTCGCCGAGAAACGGTAATTCCTGTACCGGCCATCTTGATTGAGGTTTTCCACGGTTTCCCTCAATTAATTCCAGATAAATATCGAGATGGTTCCTTACTCGAGGCCTTGGCCGATTTAGCTATCAAACTCCTAGTTGAAAAATCGTCTACCTTATTCTAATTTCCTATAATTCGTTCATTTGTCCATTGCGCTATTAATTAAGTTGAAGTTTTAAAAACGTAGAAAATAACTGGAAGTGCTAGATGAAAAATAGTAATGGTGCGAATGGCGTCTGTTATGACGTAACAGTCGAGAAACGGACGTTAGACGCATTATTATTAGATATAATATTATTAAACAAAATATAGTTTAAAAGTTAATAAAATTTTTTTCTTGGGAACTTGGATAGAATTAATAAGATTTAACTTATTAATCAATAAAGGCCAATGAAACGTTGCAAATTTTGATAAGTTAAATCTTATTAATCTGTCCAAGTTCCCAAGAAAAAAGATTTATTTACTGTATTTTTAACATAGATGAGACCCAATATTTAGAGTTTAAAAACTCCCAAGAAAACGATAGACGCGAATTTGCCACGTGATCACAGATGTTTCGGTGATCTATGTAATCATTGTAGGTAAAAAATATGGTGCAAAGCTGCACACATTAGATATATTAATTAAGACGTTAATGGGTCATTTAATTAAACGCTGGTGTTGTTCTCTTTTTTTAACATACGTATTAGCCATAATCCGCGGTCATAATCTCGGATGCTTCTTCCGTATTCGCGTCATATTATAAATGTTATGCAAGAACGTATGGATTCACTGTGTGTGAAAGCAAATTAGCGAAGTAAATCTTTTGGAAACAGTTATATAATACAGTATGTTCAAGAATTAACGTGATTTGGTTCCCAAGATTGTAAAATATGCTCTCGGGAAAACTCAAATTCATTTTATTACTCTGTTTTTAATAGCTGTGATTAAGCATTAAGCTTCACAAAATTTGGCTGCTAAAAATTTCAAAAAACATATACAGTCGAACCTGGATAAGCAAGAGTTTAAGGAACCACAATCTCTTTTTCGCTTATAGAGGTTTCTCACTAATTCGGGTTTCTAGCTTATAGAGGTACAGGAGTGGTCTTTCTTACTTATAAACGACTATATATATAGTACTGATGGACTGTAGTAAGTTGGATAAATAAGTCAGTATATAAGGACATTTGGCCTTTCGAATAGAATACGAAAAACAGGTTTGACTGTATTTGCACCTAAAAATTGAATAAAAAATGCGATATTCGTCAAATTTCTTTACAGCGCGTCACGAGATTCCGAATTACGAGGAGGCAAATTAATATTTTGAAGTTTTTCTTTATCGTTTAAGATAACTTGAACCTTCAGATTGTAAAGTATGCTCGCGGGATATTTCGAATTGTGATCGTAAAATTCATTATTTTATTAGCTTCACCTGTATTAGCCCGAGAGCTGTTGACATTTTTGGATAAGCATTTGAGGCACTGTGAAAATTTGTGCAATACCTCTTTAGTAATATCCGAATACAAAAACACAGACCTGGTTGAAGGATGGCGGGACTTAACCGACCCTCAAATTTTTAATCACCTGGCAGGTAGACTGTCCCACAGAAACGACCTGTTTTTTTTTTAAATATCTCATTTTAGGTACCAGTTTAAATTTCTACGTCCCTCAAATATATTTTTAAAATTTTTCAAAGGTATAATTTTGCAAACACATGATTAAGAAATCTGGCTTTTTTATTTTTCAACTCCTTAAATACTAAATTTCAAGGTATTATATTTTCAAAATGCCTCAAGGGCTTTTTATTGCGAAAGAAATTTTGCTAATTTATAAATTTGAGGGTCGGTTAAGCCCCGCTACCCTTCAGCAGGTCTGTGTTTTTTGTATTCAGATATTACTAAAGAGGTATTGTACACATTTTCACAGTGCCTCAAATACCTACCCAACCTTCTAGTATTCTAGTAACCTTGCTTAAGGTGATATAATAAGAAAAATCACTTTTCGACAGATTTTGTTCATCTTTTTTTCAAAGGCATTAACGTTTTCTAATAAATCCCACAATTTCAGAATTTTTGACCGTTTAGAACGCGAGATAATTAATAAAAAATTTCCCAATTTCATGAATTACCGTGGTAAGCATGTGAAATTGCGAACCTTGTTATTAATTATCTTACGTTGTAAACGGTCAAAAATTCTGAAATTTCGGGATTTATTAGAAAACGTTATTTTGAGCCTATGAAAAAAAATGAGCAAAATCTTTCGAAAATTGTTTTTTCTTTATTATACCACGCTAGAACTACCTTAACATGAGTATGCCGCACATAATTCCAACATTTGTAATTGTTCAACAAGTTCCGTTAGGTAACCACAGAAATGATTCATAAAGACGGCGTTTGAATTTGACAAGAAAATTTAAATCGTTTTAATGAACTGCGGCCATTGTAGATATTACAACAGCAGTTCTCTTGAGCCTGCCGACAAATAAAAAAGTTTGATAGTAAGTGACAGATGCAAGATTTGCAACGTACAAACGAGATACTGAAATCAGACTTCTAATTAAACACAACTCAATGTATCTTTTATTTTATTTTTACCCGACTGCCAAGGAGGGTTATGTTTTTTGCACGTATTTATGTATGTAATATTCTTTATTATCTCGTGTTATCCAAAATGCTGGACGAATTTCTAAAACTAAAGTATCGTTGGATTTGTCTCGGCAACCCAAGTGTCCTAGGATGTCAAGAAAAATCACAATGGCGAATTTTAGGTGGTTCGAAATTTTTTTTTTCTCGAAATAAATCCAATAGGGTATCAAAATGAAGAATATTAAAAGGTGATTACAAAAATATATACAACTTATATGTTTAAATGTAATTTTTCATTTATTTACATAAATAAACAGCCACTAACAGATGCAAATTGTTTTGCGGAGATGCTAATCGACCAAAACTAAAAAATCCAACAGTAAATAGATGTCAATAAAAAAGTGTATTAAAAAATCAAAAAACCCGACTGCGTAAAAAGAGAACAGAACAGTTAGAAACAAGATCAAATGTTAATATGCAGTCGGAGGCATACATGCATTAACTGCAAAAATAAAATGAACATAAGTATCTGATGCCTCCGACTGCATATTATCATTTGATCTTGTTTCTATCTTTCCTGTTATCTTTTTACGTAGTCGGGTTTATTGATTTTTTTAATATAAAGTAAGTTTATGAAAAAATGAAACTACTCCCGGTTCAATATGTTCAAAAACTTGCCGGAGGAAATCAAAAATGTCCCTGACAAATATCTTCAAATATAAATTGAAAACATTTCTTTTATACAAAGCACGCTACAATGTTAAAAATTTTTATAAGTTTTAGTTTAAATTTTTATTATTTTATGACTAATAATAATAATGCGTTTAACGTCCGTTTGCCAAACTTTATGTCATAACAGACGCCATTCGCACCATTACTATTTTCTATTTTACCACTTCCCGTTATTTTCTACTTTTCTTAAATTTGAACTTAACTAACAACAATGGACGAATGAAGGAATTTTAGGAAATTAGGATAGGATAGGTAATTTTTGAACTGGGAGTTTGATAGGTAATCGGCCATGGCATTGAATAAGGAACCATCTGGATATTTATCTGGAATTAATTGAGGGAAACCATGGAAAACCTCAATCAAGATGGCCAGTACAGGAATTACCGTTTCTCGGCGAGAGGCAGTAGGAAAAAGTTCCAACTACATCTGCCTCTGCCGGGATTCGAACCCGAACCTTCCGAATGCGAGTCTAGTGTTGTCACCACTACTCTACCCAGCTGGGTAACATATTACAGTCGACTCGAATATGACACTCAAGGGACCAGAGAAAAATTTCAAATTACCAAGAGTTTAAAATAATTTAATGCCTATGTATGGCACTCTTCATACAATACAATCATCTTGTTTACTATACACCAGTTGTATAACTGTTTGAGTGGCACTGGTCCAGTTCAGGTAATAAGTTCATTAGGCGTCCGGCGCCGATCAGCGTTCTCTTTAGTAAATTAACCGCGTGATCTCTCGGGTCATCTCACCTTAACACTCAAAACTAACACACACATGTGAATATACAAGAATACATGGCGTTTATTTTGGACTGTATCATAATAGGGTACAAGATAGCATAAGGTTCACTCAGAGATGCACAGGTTACTTAATTTATGTTTACTTTTAATTACGTCTCTCTGCCTTGACCGACCTTCTACTTTTTCTCAACATTTTTACTAAATTGAAATATTGTAAGGTGCATTTCTTTCATGGGATAGTACAGTTAAAATCTGTTACAACGACATCGAAGGGTCTACTCATATTTGGTCGTAAAAACCGTTAGTCGTAACAACCGGTGATGTTTTCGAGGTACAAGGTAATTTTTTATTAAGTACGTAGTATTATTGAATGTGTAGGTACAAATAAATCCATAGATATAAATAGGAATAATATTCACATTATCATTTTTCTGTATTCATAAAATCTGTAATTTTAGTCTGTTTGGAACACTTCTGTGCGTACGAATTTTATTTACAATACAGCTGGTCATTCTAACAGATATCATTCTCCGAAGATATGAAGATATTACATTAAATGTGGTCGCTTAATGCGGTATGTCGTAAAAAGCAGTGTCTTTTTATAAGGCGGTCATATAGCATTCAGCCGGGACCTATGATTTTTGTCAATATAACCGGTATGTTGTTCTAAACGATGTCGTCGTAAACGGTATTGACTGTATTTATAACTGTGATGAGCAAAGCAAATCCAAAACTGCTCAAATCTTGCTCAAATACTTCTGGTCTTGGTTTTGCTTACATAGTCCCGGCCGTGGTTTTGGTTATTTCGCCTGTTACCGTCTTTTGAAAAAAATTCCTAAACACTATTGTCGTCTAGGTTTTTAGAGGTATAAATTAACAGAAATATGCAATTAATATCTCATTAATAATAAAACTTTATTCAAGTTTCTTATTTCGAACGGAAGTTCTTGCACGTTTGGCCTTGGCCTTGCTTATTCGATCTTGGTCTTGCGATTCCCCAAGCCCAAGACCGATTTTGCTCATCACTGCTAACTAGCGGTCCGGCTTTTTTTTTTTTGTTTTTGTTTTTACCGACACAGTATTAATCCTTATTTAATATGTTAATCATCTTAACGCTGTCGAAACGCTCTGAATTTAAGCCAAATATAGGGTTTCGGCTAATATCTGCTTGTAGACTTATTCGTCAAAGTTTTGCAAAAATTCTTTCTCTGTAAGGAAGATAAAGAACAAATCTAGGTCTCAAATGGATTACTTTTGTAATTTATGTACGATTTACTAGAAAAAAAGTTGGCATTAATTGTGCCAAAAAACACACGCTTTCAATGTCACATTACGACTTTATTCGTACTTATTTCACAAAATTATTCCATCACAAACCTAAAGTGACTCTTCCTTTTCCGGAAAAGTTTTTTAAATCTTCAAAATATTTACAGAAATTAGAGTAATAAACTGACAGCGGCCCCCTTGCAACAACATTTTTTAGCCTCGTGGTGTGGCTTAAATTCAGAGCGTTCCAACAGCCTTAAAGTATTTAATTTAGATCCTTTACAGCATTTAGATGAATATCTTAGGAAATATCACAGAATATAAAACTACTTAATCTATATTAATTGCATTTAGTCGAAGCTGGACCGGATCGTTAGTTTACCAATAATGCAAAATCTTGTGATGTGAGAGATTTTGCGGTTGTGTAAGATTTTATCTTGAAAACACGTGTATCTTTACAGATAAATGCGCGCTCGGGTTAGACAGGGGCGGCGTTGTTGGGTCGGGGGGCGTGGGTGGAGGCGCCGGCGGTAAAGGCAAGAAGATGCGCAAACCACGCACCATCTACAGCAGTCTTCAACTACAACAGCTCAACAGAAGATTTCAGCGGACGCAATACCTCGCCTTACCCGAACGGGCTGAATTAGCGGCCAGCTTAGGACTCACGCAAACACAGGTTAGTGGTTGACACCTCTAAAAAATTCAACGCCCCCTGTAATCCACTATATAGTTAATTTTATTTGAAATATTGGCTGCATCCGAATTGGTTCCCATACCCGAAAATTGGCGTCCGAATTGGTTTCCAATATTTTATACGACAGACATCTGACTCAGCATCAAAACTCAATGATAAAACAAATACATAAAAAAAAAATTATAATGAGCCTCACTCTCATAAACTCACATAAGAAGTTTAACTTCTCTAGTTTTTAATATTATAATTACGGCGAAATTATTACACATTTTAAGATGACACTTTGATATTTATGTCATGTGAAAATTCTCTCATGGACAGGTCGTCACATTCATACCATAGTTTTATTTACATACTATAATCTATAGAAAAACATTTTTAATATGAATTGTCTGTGATATATTTACATCATAACCTCATATTATTTGACGTTTCAACATTTACTTGTATTTAAAAAAATGTTTAATCCGAAAATTGTTCTGATATCTGAAAATAGAGAATATGATATTTAATATTTTTCTACCGTTTGTACGTCAAATTACAGAAATTATTTTGTAATTCAATTGTTAGCAGTTTTAAACGTCAGATTCAAGCCGTTCATCCTTGTCGTACTATTTTGCGAATCAAAATGCAACACACTTTAAACTTCTGTCCTTGTCAGTTTCATGTAATTTAGATGACAAACTAACTTCCCCTTTATTTGTTTCATTCTACTTCCCCTCGATTTCTTACTTTTTTCAAACAGATACGTCGCTAAAAAAGTTAAACTTCAAAAGAAATTAAAAAATAATGAAATTTCTAGATTTGAATTTATATCTAACATAATATTATGTTATACTTTTTTACCACAATAGAAAATACATATTATAATTCAAGCCCATTTTATTACATTTTTCAATCATCATTTTAAAATATATGTAGACAGTCCTAAGTCAGGATAAAATGGAAATGAAAATTGAAATTGTCTTTAAAACAATATGGAAATCAATTCGGATACATTCTCCATAAAAACCCGTTAACCAATTCGAGTATATCCCTCATAACAACTCGGGAACAATTCGGAAATACCCTTTTTAACAACCCGCGAACTAAGTCGGTCATTTCGGAACCAACTCGAATACACCGGAAATATTAATATAATTTTGCATATTATCTGTACCTAATTTATCTATTACAACATAAAGCACCCATGACAAGTTCAAGGCCCATTGGGGGCCTGTACCGCCTCCTTTGGGAATCTATGAACTTTTGTCGTTCCATACTGAAATTCCGAAATATCGTAATTCCGTAACTCAAGGAATTAAATATTCGGAATTGCGGATCTTATTAAACGAGAAAAAATTAATACGTTCTTGCTTAATTTAACACACAGTTTTAAAATTTATATTATAATGAGTTCTGTGCGAGGTGTTCTTACAGCGTTGGATAAATAGCAAGCATCAACAACAAATTATATATTATACAAGAACTGGAATTTGTGTCTGTCTGTCATTTGGTTTGTCGATCTTATCAGCGCTCGTGCATTGACAGATGTCATGAGATGACGACCAATCGCATGCTATCGTTCAGAGACTGGTTACTGGCAACGCTACGTTGATATGCTAATGAGCCTTATAAGATTATCTTTAAAAATGCCAGCCAATCGGGTGACATGACTGTTCCAACTTTTGATATATAATAAAAAAAATAAAATTTCTGTTAATGCGTGCGATGACGCGGCTAACAGCTAGTAATAAATATTGTGTTTGTTATTCGTCTGCATGGTTACTTAATATGGTTTAACATGTCAAAAATTAATCAAAACATGCTTGGCAGCTACCTAATCCATTTTTGACAGATCTTCAGAATAAAAGAAAAAGAAAAAGCGTGGGGTGCTTATAACTATTTTTATATTAACTCTACTTTTACAAATAGCTGCCAATGAAATATTTATACCAGTTGATATCAAGCACCCCACGGTTTTTTACTTTACTTTTTAGTTCGGTTTACTAATTAAAGCGTGTTTTTTTAGTTTTTTAAACTACATATTATTTGTTTTCTACATCATTTTTCCCAATCGACTTGTACATAATACTATACGTATGTTTGTTACAATGAGCTACGTACGTAGCTGCATCGTAGTAGGCGTGGTGCTGACCGACTGAAATATATATCATAGAGTGCTATGTGTCATTTTTAATTATTAATTAAATTCTATTAGGACAATAGCGTTCTCATATATCCGAAACGAACTGAAATATAGATAAGTAAAAGAACTACTTACATGTGTAAGAAAGAGAAACTTCGTTCTTTCAAGGATGCAACATTTTTGAAGTTATTTTAAAAAATTCTTACAATATTTATGTCTAATACAGTTAAAGATAAAAAATTATCTATATTATACATATAAATAAAATTGAAGTCTGTTTGTAATGTCAAAAGAACAGCTTTTTACTAAATGCATATGAAAGTTTTACCGTGAATTTATTTTAAGATGAAACATACAAATTTCCGTTTACATGGTTACACAATAACATTTTTGACAGTAATGTAATTCGCGTTTATTTTAAAATGGAACATCGGAATGCGTACAAGTAATGAATAAATACACATGATATTATGATTTTTTTTAACTAATCAAAGTAAATTTTCGAAAATTCCCCCATTCACTGCCAAGCAATGCCCTAAATGGTCATGAAAAACCACTGTACTCTTAAAATGTATCACCAATTGAAGTTTATCGACGGTCGATATTCTTCCGGATAGACGTTCTATTTTAAAATAAACGCGTAATACATTGCTGTCAGAAATGTTATTGTGTAACCATGATGTAAATGGAAATTTGGATGTTTTCTCTTAAAATAAATTCACGGTATACTTACGGCACTTATATCAAAAAACCAATTTTTAAAATTTTTGTCTGTCCGTTCGGGCTAATATCCGAAACGGCTGAACCGATTTTGACGGGACTTCCACTGGCAGATAGCTGATGTTTTAAATTTTGCAGAAAAAACTTTCGATATACAATTTTAAAATAAATAAAATTAACTCACTTATAGCAGCAATTTATTATAAATAGAAAAAACGTAGACTACATTTGCGAATCAGACTTCAGGTGGCAGCATTCAGGGTTGCAAGTTATTTGATTTTTGCAACCCTGGAAGTGTGCTGTAGGAGCGAATATGGAAAATTGTGATCTGTAAATTTTGCAGCGGACAATTTATAAAATTCAAGACACTGAAACTTTTTTCACAATTTTACTCTTAATAATGAAATAAATAATTTTATTTAGTATAATTTAAAGATGATTTCAGCATGATTACACTTTTCAAAGCATTTTCGATAACGTGAAATGTTTTTTTCCTCAACATCCGAATTTTGCCGCCCTACATAATACTGAGGTTTGAGGTAATACTTTGAGTAAAATCGTCACAGCTCCCCAACTATTAGGTCAGATATAATTTTATCCTCTGCTTAAGGTTGTACACAAAAGAAAAATAAAATACCGATAGTGGATAATTATAGAGTCGAGGTGTATATAATATTATTAAAAAATAACCAAAAGGGGTATTTTTCATATCAAAAGAATAATATTGTACAAATGTGACATACGTCAAGTGCCAGTTTATAGTACAGTTAGGCACTAATCACAAAATCAATTATTTCACTCATTTAGTATAAAATGCCACTCACAAGTACTGTAGGACCTCGCTTAACGCTGTTTCAGTATTACGCGGTCTCTAAAAAAAGTTAATACTAGTTCTAACTAGTCACAACTAGTTGTAACATTCATCAATACCAGTTTTAATCAGTGAAAACTAGTTTTCAAGAAGTCCTTTACTAAATTCTAGAACGAACCAAAAATCTTTTACTTGATTTTAATTCTTATTGGTTATAACGAGTTTTTTACCCCACTACGGCCAAAAGGAAGGCACACTAAGACCTCGGTTAACACTGCGCCGCTTAACGCTGTTTCTAAAAAAAAGAAGTTTAACCACTATAACGTAAATTATGGATCAGTTTATACAAAATGATTCAAATGCTGATAGAAGTTCAAAGGCAAGACGAAGTGTCATTGATGCAATATCTTGCTATCAACAACAGCTTGCTGAACGAAACAGACAAATGACATTAGATTGACTTCTTCACAAAAAACAAAATATGTCAAATGGGGAACCTTCCTCATCACAAACAACTTCTTACTCGAACTTTTATTTAATTTCCATAAATATTTTATGAACAAAAATCGATGTTAGCAATAAGTAAATCTATAATTAATATGATCAGAAAGTATTTAACAAGAAATGTTACAAAATTAAACAAAAAAAACTAACAAATTCTCTTATTCTTGGTTCTGTTTCACCCATGCCTATTAAGAGGACCTCGTTTAGAGCTGTTTCATATAGCACATGAACTTATTCGAACGTATCTCCCGCGTTAAGCGGGGTCTTACTGTATATTCATATCTGTACTATAAATTATTCAAGTCTTTAGTTAGGTCTAAATTGTAATGTGCTGTAAGGCAGACCGATAACAATCTATATTCTGATCTACTTAAAATAATTTTATTTGAAATTTTTGTCTATGCTCTATGTAAAGATTACGATTAGTAATTTTCAATGTTGTCCAGCCCTGTGGAAACGTAAGAGCAAAGTTAATGATGTCCCCTAAGAGCTATTACTTTACGCATCGTGTCTGTGAAAATAAATAACCTAAGAAATATTATTTTGAATATTTTAATAAAGCAGGCATGTATTTTTCAAATTCCAAAATCTATATATATAATAATAAAATTGACAGTTCCCAACTTTATACAATACAGCACTCTTTACAAAAGTAATGATTGGTGTTTTTGTATATATAGCCAATGGATTACAGAATCCACATACACCTATCCCTCGATTTACACGGTAGATACGTTCCTGAGAAAAACGTGTAAATCGAAAATTAAAAATTTTCAAGTCAAAACCGTGTAAATCGAAAAGCTTGCAGAAAATGCATAATTTTGCTATATAACAGTTGTGATTTTTTTCAATATTTTTAGGTGTACACAGAAATAAAAATAAAATGCATTGACAGGTTAAAATATGTAATATATTACGGAAACACTGTTTTTTTATTTCATTACAATACATTAAACAGAAGAACAAAAAATATCATCAAAGGTGTTTTATTATCCTTCATCACTGTCAGAAATTACTCTCATTCTTTTTTTCGGAATCGAAGGTTCGAATTCACTTTCATCACTCGAAGTTATTTGTGCCGATTCGATGTTTAAAGCAGAAATATTTACATTATGAGAGATGGTAATAAAATCGGTTATTAACAATTGCTTCGAATTTTTTGTAAGATCTTTGTAAACTTCTTCATATTGAGCCAAGCAGCGATTTATGTCACGTTGGAATCGCATTTAGTAGAGTGCGATAGAAACAAAAAAAAACTTATTTGGAAAACCGTGTAAAAGCGAAAACGTGTAAAACAAGTACCGTGTAAATCGGGGGATAGGTGTACTTGCTTTTTTAAAGAATTTTACACAATTACACAATTAATACAAATAAAATCGTAACGTAGACTTAATTGTGCAGTTTTAAAGATTCCTACAGAGCGGATTTTCAGTTTGCAGTTTTCGAAACGACTGAACCAATTTTGACTGCAAAACTTCCCTATGGGAGTCGATTTCCGCAAAACCAGTTCTTAGTAGATATCTGCTTAACAAAAGAAAACATGTTTTCCTATATTCGGAATGTTTAGTTGTATGTAATTAGCGTTGATATTTCTAAATACAGCCCTGCATACACAAGGGGTGAAGTAAATTCTACAGACACGGGGTCAAATGTCACAGTTCTTCGGTTGCAATCTAATTAAGTTATGTATGGCAGAGGTTACAGACTTCAGGGTTGAGTTTATACATTATGTACAAGTTAACTATGTGCTGTGCTCTGTACAAGCAAAAACTACATGATCGATATTAACTGCAAGTACACATTGTTGTAGTACGACAAAACATTAAGGCTGTCGGAACGCTCTGAATTTAAGCCAAAAATAGAGCATCGGCTGTCAACTCATTGTAGACTTATTTGTCAACATTCTGCAAAAATTCTTTCTCTATAAGGAAGATAGACAAATCTAGGTCTTTAAGGGACTACTTTTGTAATTTATGTACGATTTCCTAGAAAAAAGATGGCATTAATTGTGTTAAACAAACACACGTTTTCAATGTCACACTACGACCTTATTCGTACTTATTTTACAAAACTGTACTATCACAAACCTAAAGTAACTCTTCCTTTATCGGAAAAGTTTTTTAAAAATATTTCCAAAAATTAGAGTAATCAATTGACAGCGGCACCCTTGCAATAGCATCTTTTAGCCTCGTAGTAGGCACAAGCCAAAAATTGAAAAGTGCGGATGATTAGAGCGAGACAGAGCTAAAGAAGGTCACACCCACAATATGTGTTTTGCCTACCTTGCCTCTTACCGCTGGGTCTCAACACAAACTGTGTGAAAGTGATCCAACTCTGATAAAGTTACTGAGTATCAGCTGTTCAATATGCTCCCTTTTTCACTCACATAGTTCTCTATCTTACGAATTATTGGTTGTGTGTGCATGTAAGATGCACTTACTCACGGCTCAGACATTTTTAATTTTTATGAATTAATATCTTAACTTGGAAAAAGTATATTACACCACAAGGACAGAAAGCTGAAATTCATGGAGTTCAGGGCTTTTAAATCTTTTGTCCGTGTGCTGTTATACTATTTTTTTTTATACCCGATCGAAAGTGCGTTTATTATCAACATTTTTGAATTATTCGTCCATCTTTTTCTTTGATTAATTTTTACTTAATATCTCTATATTTAACTTTTATTTACCATTATATAAAAAGACTTATAACTTTCAAGTGAGCAATTTTGAGGTTATACGCAATATCAGCTGTTAGCTTGTGACTGGCTGGCGGCAGTTTCACGTATCAGTGTGCACGAGAAAACTCTTTCGGCCCGCTGTTATAAATGACGTGCGAATAATTTAAACAGGGCATAAATGTTAGATTTTCTGTTTTAAAATCGCAGCAGAAAGTACGTACTTTCGACCGTGTATGAAGAACGATTTTAAAATATTCACTTTTGTTTAAATTTTCAACTGGAAAAAAATGTGGTAAATAATGTCACTTTGTGCTTGATAGACAAAAGAAAGTTTATGTACAGTTCAAAAAATAAAAAGTAGTATTAAAGTGAATTTAGAATGAGTCATGTCATTGTAAATGAAGCAAAGAGAATTTTGTATATATCAACATTGGTAACCAACACATATCTTATCAAAGCAAAACTTGAATATATTCATGTCAAATTATAATTCACAAAAAGAATTGACTTACAGTTAGATTACTAACGAATAGTTTGTTAATAAAATCGATATTGATAACGTCAACATATCAATATTATGAATTATTAAAATACTAGCCGCTACCCGCGGCTGTGACAACAGCAGTGACCTCGCTAGCAAGACCTAAAAAGCATAAAAAACATAACAGCTAAATTTCAAGTCCATAGGAACTGTAGTTTAAAAACGGTTGAACCGATTGTGATGATACTTTACAGACATAATAATAATAATAATGCGTTTAACGTCCGTTTCTCGACTTTATGTCATAATAGACGCCCTTCGCACCATTACTATTTTCCATCTACCACACTTCCCGTTATTTTTCTACATTTTCAAAACTTCAACTTATATAATAGCAATGGGCGAATGAAGGAATTATAGGAAATTAGAATAAGGTAGGTAATTTTTGAACTATGAGTTTGATAGGTAATCGGCCATGGCCTCAAATAAGGACCCATCCCGATATTTATCTGGAATTAATTGAGGGAAACCATGGCAAACCTCAATCAAGATGGCCGGTACAGGAATTACCGTTTCTCGGCGAGAGGCAGGAAAAAGTCCCAGCCACATCTGCCCTCGCCGAGATTCAAACCCGGACCTCCCGAATGCGAGTCTAGTGCTGTCACCACTACTCTACCCAGCTCGGTATACTTTACAGACATGTAAAGGGCTATGTCAGGAGCGATCTGAGCATACTCCAAAAATTCCAAAAATAATAAGAAACTAGTTATTAAATTATTGTATTGTCATCGGTCCTTGATAAGTGTGCCAAGTTTCAGTTGAATCTGACGTTTTGAAGTGGCTGAATATCACGTTCCAAGATTCTTTTACAAACAAAAAAACAAGCGAAGTCAATAAAAGCGTGTTAAAAACGTGAGACTCTGGAAAAAATACTCTTCTTATAGAAAATAAAGAAATACATGTTCGACTGTCTTTTAGAACACGTCTGTCCAAACGGAGTGGGGATGGATTTAATATAAAACAACTGCGGATACAATCTATACCACGTGGAGGGAGTCGCGGGTAATCCGCTAGTCTTTCGTATAAAGTAACACCATAATAAAACGGAAACATACATAAATTATTAGAAAAAAAATCAATAATGATGTCAAGTTTCGTTTAGATAGAAATAACACCAACATGTAAAAGTACCACAAAAGCAAATACATGGGTTTTCTTTGCGTGTAATATTTTACGTTCAAGTAGACATTATTCCTACCTAATGTAAGCCGTGCTTCTAAAACAATTTTGTATTTTATTCTCATTTTTTTAACACGCTTTTATTAGTGTATTTGCCATATGGCAACATACACTATTGGCGTCGGTCGGATGGCGGGACCTAGGGGTCGGACCAAAATTTCTCGACGTTTCATAACCTCCTAAACACTTTGGCACCATTTTTAAAAATGTTTATATATATATGTATATATATATATATATATATATATATTTATATACGTATATATATATATATATATATATATATATATATGTGTACGCGCGATAACTTTCGAAAGAGTTAATTGATTTCAACGAAATTTGGGCCACGTGTTGAAATCCATCACCGCAAGAAGCCTATTTAAAATAGGCCTAATCGGGCTATTTTAAGGGTAGTTTTTAGGGGTTGAAAACTGTTTTTGGGCCCCAAAATACCGAAAAAATTCTCCGAATCGTTTCAAAATTGAAATTTAACCCTTTGTTAGTGATTAAAAAGTGTCCCCACAATTTTAATAAAATCGGCCCGACAGGACCGGATTTACAAATTTTATGAAAACACTAGTTTGCAGATAGTGACTTATTTATTGAAGGGTGTATTTAATTCGGTGTAGACGTTAGATTGATAATAATATTACAATTAAGAAAAAAATGTTATTTTAAGGGGAGTATTAAGGGGTTAAATTTTTTATTTTGCCCAAAAACAAACTTAATTTCACATAATAAAAGTATAAAACCACACGGCCCTATACAAGCAAATACACTATATTGTCGGCAGGGTTTTGGCACTGCGACCCGGGTTTTTTTCACTTGTTATGTATGTAAGTAGCTAACAGCTGTTATAACCTCAAAATTGCTCACTGGGAAGTTATTAGTCGTTTTATTTAATGGTGAAAGTACGCACTTTCGATCGGGTATAAAGAAAAATAGTATACACCACGCAGGCAAAATAATTTTATATAATAGAAAACAGGATCACGGGTAATTGGAATAATGAAAACAAAGTAATTTAAACACTCACTGATTGCAACGTTTCGTCTTTTTTATTAAGACTTTTTCCAGCTCTAAAAAAATTTACAATAATTAACATTCATATAAAAATATTAAACATTAGGGATTAAATTAATAATTTACTAAAAAGAAACAATGGTGTGACTTACCTCAATATGCTTAAACGATAGTTAAACTATGATATAATATACAATTTGGCATTACCAAAACAATTATTAAAAATTGAAAAATTGTAGAAAATAGTACATTCCAATTACCCGTGATCCTTTTTTCTATTATAACATATATCTGGAATTGAATTTTGAAGATGAATAATTTTATATTTTGGTCTCATTTTTAAGACGCTTTATAATAGCTGTTTGTGACGGAATCTTTCAACGTAATTTTCACCAACTTCAAGACGTCCAATTGATTCAAAAGTTTTCTTTATACCCGGTCGAAAGTACGTACTTTCGGCTTCGATTTTAAGGCAGAAAGTCTAACATTTATGGTTGACTGAAATTACCCACACGCCATCTATAACAGCGGACCGAAAGGTCCAGAAATAGTAGGTCTCTTCGTATTTGCATATTAAATATCCTCTCAAAATTTAGTTTCAATCCGCTCATCCGTATCGTGTATTCGTGTTCAAAGACAGACGCACAGACTTTTTCCAAAAACATGTTTTTTTGGATTCGGGGGACCCCAAACCGAAAAAATATTGTAAAATTTTGAAAAGTAATTTCTGACTTAAATTGGTACCATTTCCCCACTTGTGGAGTTGGGATGATAAAAGTCAATTTTAATTTATTGTAGATTATAGACGCTCGACAACTTAAGTCATTTCATCTTAATTACATCAAATAACATAATACTTTAAACTAAACGATATCACAAAACATCCATGAGCAGACGCAAGATTCGAACCCGCGACAGGCCGGTCAAGAAGCCAGCACGCTAACCATTGGACCACACTGTCCTCTCATTTTCCTGATGGAATGTCATGTTCTGTTTTTTCTCTATTCCCAAACGATTTCAGGGGATTTCCTCGCGTAGCTCGCTTTGAAGTACACATATGAGGTGTAAATAATGGTTCAATGATAGTTATCAAAGAATTATTAAGATAACCTTAGATGCTCTCGGGAAATTTCAAACTGTAATTGCAAAATTCATTTTACTACTGTTTTTATTACGCACAAAGCTTCACAAAATGTGACCTGCTGCTGAAAAATTTCAAAGAACTTTTACCAGAGGACATTGTGGTCTGTCTTCTGGTAAAAGTCGATTATAATGTACCTACAAAATAAAAATCACTTTTTTAACATCTTTAATTAACATGGTCCTCAAACACTCAGCCATCAGCGACTAAACGGTGTAATTAAAGGTTAATAAGTGCTAACTAATTAGTTGGCGCCTGGTTTAGTTGCACGCTTAATTATTTACAAGCCCTGAATTCCAGAGCGAACGAGTTTGAAATGTACGTTGTATTTACAGACTAGTGCTTGCACATAAAAATATTATGTCTTTCAGTATTTCTATTGACTTTGTTTATTGTAATTGATCTATTTAACCAGTTGGTATATATAGTGTGCTTGTTAACAAAGCTGCGTAGCGTAATGGTTAGAGCACTGAACTCACATTCGAGAGGTGCCGGGTTCGAATCCCGGCGGGGGCAGATATTGTGGCTGGGACTTTTTCCTACCGTCTCTCGCCGAGAAATGGTAATTCCTGTACCGGCCATTTTGTTGAAGTTTTCCATGGTTTCCCTCAATTAATTCCAGATAAACATCGAGATTGTTTCTTATTCGAGGCCATGGCCGATTACCTATCAAACTCATAGTTCAAAAATTACCTACCTTATCGTATAATTCCTTCATTCCACCCATTGCTGTTAAGTTGAAAAAATGTAGGAAATAACGGAAAGTGGTAAATGAAAAATAGTAATCGTGCGAATGGCGTCTGTTATGATATAAAGTCGAGAAACGGACGTTAAGCGTATTATTATTATTAGTGTTCATGATAATTCCCTTTCGGTGTTAATTCAAATAGGATTAAGGTGAATGGTCCCTCAAATTGTAAAATATGCTTTCGGGAAATTTTGAACTGTAGCCGCAAAATTCATTTTATTACTGTGAGCTTCACAAAATTTGGCTTGCTGCTTAAACATTTCAAAAAACATATATTTTTGCCCTAAAAATTCAATCAAGACCCGTGATATCCGTTAATATGTCTTTACAGCGCAATCACGAGATTTAGAATTACGGGAAGGCAAATTAACATTTTGAAGTTTTTTTTTTACAAACTTGTGTTAAAAATACTAGTAAATTTGGCTTGCTCAATAATTTTTTTCAATTTTGTTTTTTTCTGTACACAAATTTGTGTAAGACTTATGCTAATTTTCTCGTTTTGATTTGATTTTAAATCGTTTATTAAGATCAAAATAAACTGTAAAAACTTGTCTAAAAGTCATATGGGAAGAATGATGCATATTTCTAGTTAATTTTGTAAGCATTAACATCAAAGATTGAAAAACCCAGGTCGCAGTGCCAAAACCCTGCCGACAATATAGTGTATTTACTAATATAGGTAGTGTGGCTTTATTGTGCGAACTTAAGTTGGTTTTTTGGGCAAAATAAAAAATTTGACTCCTTAATACACCCCTTAGAAGAACATTTTTTTCTCAATTGCAATATTATTATCAATCGAACCTCTAAACTAAATTATATACACCTTTCAGCAAATAATTCACTATCTGCAAACTAGTGTTTTCATAAAATTTGTAAATCCGGTCCTGTCGGGCCGATTTTATTAAAATTTTAGGAGCACTTTTTAATTGCTATTAAAGGGTTAAATTTCAATTTTGAAACGATTCTGAGAATTTTTTAGGTATTTTTGGGCCCAAAAACTTTTTTCAACCCCTAAAAACTACCCTTAAAATGGTTCGATTGGGCCCATTTTAAATAGGGTTCTTGCTGTAGTGGATTCCAACATGTGGGCAAAATTTCGTAAAAATCAATTAACTCTTTCGAAAGTTATAGCGCACACACACACACACATATATATATATATATATATATATATATATATATATATATATATATAAACATTTTTAAAAATGGTGCCAAAGTGTTTAGAAGGTTATGAAACGTCGAGAAATTTTAGTCCGATCCCTAGGTCCCGCCATCCGACCAACGCCAATAGTGTATGTTGCCTATGGCAAATACACTAATAAAATTTGTCATAGAAATTAGAGGTTTTCGGGTGAAAACATATTGAACAGCTGGTATACTTCAGTAGATTCGAATACACATTTTCGCGTGCAGTCTGTTTTTTTAATGTGAGAACTAAATGTATGGTACGTTTCGGTTTATTGAATTTGAGTCATTTATCATTTTTCCGTAATTGACAGAAAAAATATATTATTATAGGTGTGTGTTTTATAAATAAGTTTACTTTAAATATTTATAGAAAAAGAAACGACGTTACAGAAATGACACATGCTTTACGGTTTGAAAAATTACAATGAAATAACAAGTTTTCTTTTCACTTATTTTTATTCTATAAATTTATTTTGTTTTAAAAGTTGTTTTTCATATCACTTTCAATGTTTTTAACCAAGTGTTCATATAGTTCGGACGGTGTAGCCAAGGCAATGAAATTTATTTTTCTGTAAAAGTCAATTTGTAACATTTAAGATATAGATTTTGCATAATCCGGAGTTATTGTGATAGATTGATAATTGGACCTTAATGTTCTATTTCACCGCCTTAAGGCTGTCGGAATGCTCTGAATTTAAGCCAAAAATAGAGCTTCGGCCGTCAACTGATTGTAGACTTATTCGTCAACATTCTGCAAAAATTCTTACTCTATAAGGAAGATAAATAACAAATCTAGGTCTCTAATGAACTACTTTTTAATAGAAAAAAGTTAGCAATTATTGTGCCAAAAAAAACACGCGTTTTCAATGTCACACTGCAACCTTATTCGTACTTATTTTACAAAACTGTTCCATCACAAAGCTAAAGTGATTCGTCCTTTCTCGGAAAAGTTTTTAAATCTTCAAAATATTTCCAAAAATTTGAGTCATCAATTGACAGCGGCACCCTTGCAATAGCATCTTTTAGCCTCCTAGTGGGCACCAGTCAAAAATTGAAACGTCCGGATGATTAGAGCGAGACAGAGCTAAAGAAGGTCACACCCACAATATGTCTTTTGCCTACCTCGCTTCTTACCGCTGGGTCTCAACACAAACTGTGTGAAAGTGATCCAACACTGTTAAAAAAATTTTTTTTGAGACATAAAGTAGCTTATGTCCTTCCTCAAGATGCAATCTACCTCCGTGCCAAATTTTATCGAAATCTGTTCAGCGGTTTAGACGTGAAAACGTAACAGACAGACAGAACTGCTTTAGAATTTGTAAGTTGTTCATCCACTTTAGGTTTGTTTTTTTAGACTAAAGGCAGCCTATGTCCTTCCTCAGGATGTAGTCTATCTCCGTGTCAAATTTTGTCGAAATCTGTTTATCGGTTAAGGCGTTTAGACTTTTGTATTTATAACATTGAATCATTTCCAATAGCTACCGATATATAGAGATCAATATAAAGGATGCACATATTATAAGTTGGCAATTCGTCAGATTGACAAATGAGGTGTCAGTGTTGCCACTGCAACAACTGAATACAAATCGAAATATCACTATTTGCAATTCAGAACAGGCCGGTGTCAACATAACGCCGCGGTCCTATTATATAGCTTACAGCTGTACACAATCTTAACATTGTTCCTTTTCTGTCGGTCGCACGATCGACCTTTTTCTTTTGTTTTGATGCTTTTTTGTTTTCTTTTTTCTTTTATTATAAGATCAACTCTGAAACCACAAGTTAAAAGTGTACAGATGGTTATTAGCTGCGTCGTTTCAACATGTTTCGAAATATTTTTTGGGTTTTCAATATTTTAACATTCTAGTATAAAGGGTACAATCGAATTTCTTTGAAGATACTAATAATTTTTCTTTATATATCCGTTTGAAAGTAAATAGTTTCGGCTTCGATTTTAAGGTAGAAAACCTTACATTTATGGGTCTTGGTTTTGCTTATTCAATCTCGGTCTTTGTTTTGGTTTTGCGTATTAAGTCTTAGTCTTGCTTATTTAGCCTGTTTCTTACATCTTTTGAAAAATTTTCCTAAACACTATCATCGTCAAGGTTTTTTAAAGGTATAAATTAAAAAAATATATACAATTAACGTCTAATTAAGAAAACTTTATTTCACGTCAGTCAAAAAAATATCCAGAAAAAAACGATATTTCTTATTTCGAACGGAAGTTATAATTTTTAGCTGTCTTACACATTTGGTCTTGGTCTTGCATATTCGGTCTTGGTTTTGGTGTGGATCTTGTTCATTCGTCTTTGGTTTTGCTAGTATAAGTAAGGTCTTGCAGAATCGCAAGACCAAGCACTAATTTTAAGTGATTATGCTATTTGTGTAATTAAGACACTAATGACGTAAGTTGTCGAGTCTCTATATTATTCAATAAATAAAATGTACTTTTGTATATGCTGCGAATTAAACCTCAAATAAAACATTATGACGTATCATTTTTATCAGTATATAATTATCTGAATTACTTTTTTTATATATTTGTCATTCATAAAAAAAATAATACAATAGGTACGAAATATTCAATATCTACATTTAAAATATATAAATTTCATCGAGGCCGAAAGTAAATAATTGTTTTTGGACTGAATTATGATATTAAACAAACACATGTGTATATAAATGTATTTATGAACTGAGATTGAGGGATGGATTAATAGTACAGTAGAATCCGTTTATTATGACTCCGCCTATATTGACCAACCGCCTATTATGACGTAATTACACAACGAGGTTTGGTTTTCATATAGAATTCTTTGTAACAAAGTCGGATATAATGACTTCGCTTACAGTGACATGTCGCTTATTATGACCCATTTTTAGTAAATTTTGTCCGTTTATAGTGACCTACATGATTCTTTACACCTTCGGCAATGTTCGTTGATTCCCGACGACGTTCGGCACGTTGCTTGTTTTTGTTTTGAATCTCAGTGAGTAGATAGTTGAAACTCACGCATTGTTTTTAGTGATATCCTATGTAAAAAAATGTCATCTCAACGTCGTAAAGCATTTACGATTGAGGAGAAAGGTGCAATAATATGCAGATTAGAAAATGGAGAATCAAACTCATCTCTGGCAAAGAAATTGGGCGTGGGTCATTTGACAATCTCAATTTTTTTCAAAAACAAGAACCAGATTAAGCGATCGTTCAATTCAAATGTTCTGAAACCGAAGAGGCTTCGAAAATCGCGACAAGAAAATGTTGATAAAGCGTTAATTCAGTGGTTTAAAATCACGAAAAACAAAGGAATACCCGTCAGCGGCCCTATGCTACCTAAAAAAAGAAGGTTGTTTTTTTTTTCACAAAAATGCTTTGTATGACGTCCGCTTAGTATGGACGTGTTTGTCAATTCCCTTCGATGTCATTATAAACGGATTCCACTGTATATTATATGCAAGGACAGAAAGTTGAAAATCCTGCACTGCGCGATACATGATATCCGAGGCGAAGCCGAAGGCATCATGTGTCGCGTAGTGCAGGAATTTCAACTTTTTGGCCGTGTTGTGTGTACTATTTTTCTTCGAAAGTATGTACTTTCGTATCAGTGTGCACGAGACAACTCTTTCGGCCCGCTGTTACTTTATTTCGGCCCGCTGTTATAGATGACGTGCGAGTAATTCCAGCAGTGCATAAATGTTAGGCTTTCTGCCTTAACATCGAAGCCGAAACTACGTACTTTCAAACGGGTTTGGAGAAATATATTATAAAAATCTTGAGCAAAGTTGGCGATCAACTGTACTTGAAGGTGTAATACACGAAGTATTGATACGAGGAGACTCTATTGACCTAAGTTATCGAGCGTCTATATAATCTACAATAAATACAAAGTATAGGCTTCTAAAGTAGGTAACAGAAAATAGCGGCTAATGTATTATTAAAGAAGTAAAATAAAACTAGCTGTATACAATAATGCAATGTTTATTGAAAGTTTTGCAAGGTTGGTAGTACCGTAATTACTACTTACTCGAAACGTATCTTTTCATTAAAAGTTGTACTTTAAGTTTTGTCTACTTCTAAAGAGAAATACCTATCATAAATTACTGGTTATCGACAAAACAAAACAATTTTCTTTATACTCGGTGGAAAGTACGTACTTTCAGCCTTGATTTTAAGGCAGAAATTCTAACAGTTATAATAATAATAATAATATTTATTTAGTTTCAGAAAAGCTCGGAGAAAGCATGAAACATAGTCGAAATATAAATATAAAAGTATATAGTTCCGTCATTGAAGAACTCATTTAAACTATAAAAACATTTTTCAATTAAGTAATTCTTAAGATATTTTTTAAAGATCTTAATAGACGCTGCATTTTTTATGACATCTGGTCCGCACGCCCTCTGTAACAGCGGGCCGAAACAGGTTTCTCGTGCACACTGACACTAAAATACGTATTTTCGAACGGGTATAGGCTAGTCGCGGGACTGAAGGCTATGCGAAAATATGAATCTGGGTGGACTAGTGCATTTGACAAATAAAATTATTATTATTAATATTATTATAGCAGAAGAGCTGTTTAGACATTTTTGGGTAGGTATTTGAGGCACTCTGAAAATTTATACAATACCTCTTTAGTAATATTCAGACCTGGCTGAAGGGCAGCGGGGTTTAACTGACTTGAATTTTTAAATTAGCAAAAACAAATTTCGCGATAAAAAGCCCTTGAAGCATTTTAAAATTTTAATACCTTGAAATTTAGTATCTAAGGAACTGAAAAATAAAAAAGCCGGGTTCTTAATTGGATCTAAAACTTAGCCAGGTGTTTGCAAAATTATATTTTTGAAAAATTTAAAAAATATATTTATATCACGTTGAAATTTAAACAATAATATTGGTAACAAAAAATAGATATCTTCAAAAAAACAGGTATTTTCGGTAGAACATTCTACCCGCCAGGTGATTAAAAATCAGATAAGTCGGTTAAGCGGTTAAGCCCCGCTATCCTTAAGCCAGGTCTGTGTTTTCGTACTCGGATATTACTAAAGAGACGTACAGTCAAAGCCCTCTAAGTGCACAGCTCGGAACCGAGGCCCATCCTTTAAGTGCACACTTCCCCTACGATCTTTTTCATCCCCACTCTTCTAACTCCTATAGCTATCTTTATTCAATCAGATAGAGAGCATCTGCGCGAAACATTGCGCAGAATTTAAAAATGAGTTCAAACTCAAACTGTGTTTACAATCATATGACATGTGTTGCCATAAGCGCGCTTACGGTCGCACGTGATTGGTCGCAGATTATTCGAAGTGGGGGCTGGGGAACGTGCACTTAGAGGGCGAGTTCGTGTGCAGTAAGAGAGCGTGTGCATTTAGAGGGCTTTGACTGTACAAATTTTAACAGTGCCTCAAATACCTACCCAAAAATGCCTAACAGCTGGTCTATAAAGCAATGAATTTCCTAACCCAAACACCCGATTTTGAATCCATCCCTGAATATAGATGTACAAATATTTTTTCAGATATCACAATTGTGTTGGACTGTGTATTGTGTCATGAAAATGTACTCGCGTGCTAAGCTGTTGAGTTGAATCGATCATATTCCGTGAATTTCAATATATATATAGTGTTGTTTTTGACTTTTACGTTGGCTATACGTGTACTCACCATTATTATATCCCTGTGACCAAAACACGAAAGTGCGTATGTCAAATAGAAGATGATCGAATCATCTTGGTTCATTAGAAATCAATTTTCTGTAACTCACGGTAACTCGATGTCTCAGATTGAAAATATGCTCTCGGAAAATTTCGAACTGTGGTCGCAAAATTCATTACTGTTTTTAGTAGCTGTGATAAAGCATTACGTTTCACATAATGAGGCTTGCTGCTTAAAAATTTCAAAAACAGAAATTTTACCGAAATATGTTCAGCGGTTTAGGCGTGAAAAGCCAACAGACATTTATAATATTAGTATGGAAGTATGGAGTACTAATGCGTGCTGATAGAATTTTTATATTAGAAAAGAAACTTCTACATTAAAGCGTGGGGCACCTGTCGTAATGTATTTGTATAAGCGAAAATTGAGCTTGTATCAAAAAAGCCCCAGGTAGTGTTCTGCATCAAAGAGGTTAATACCATTCCAGACGATATTAAAAACATACCTAAGGCTCACTAATTTAAGAAGAAATTTAGAGCTTTCATGAGCAGTAATTGTTTTTATTCACTTTTTAACACGCTTTTATTAGCTTCACTTGTATGTTTGTAACGGAATCTTTGAACGTGAAATTCACCCACTTCAAAACGTCAGATTAAATTGAAACTTTGCACACTTATCAAGGACCGATGACAATACAGTAATTTAATAAGTTTGTCCTATTATCCTGACCAAGACCTTCAAGATAAAAAAAAAACTTGAAAAATTACAGCAAGCAAGCTAATTCGCTGAACAATGACGTACGTTGCGTTGTCTACCTCATAGTCGAATTTAATATTGGTTTTAGTTTTATAATTAAAATTACAGTAACTAAAATAACATGCTTTTATGAACTAAAAAACGCAAAATAATGTGACAACAAAATTAGTGTTATTGTAAAAAGCGCGGGGTGCTTTTTCATAATAGCTCTACGTTTACAATTAGCTAGTAAACGAAAAATTTATTACCAATATTAAACACTCCACGCTTTTTACAGTAAAGCTAATTTTGTTGTCGAATTATTTAGCATTGTTTAGTTCATAAAATCGTGGTTATTAGTTTTCTTAAACTCTAATTTTATTTTACAGACAACCAAAACCGGTGTTATCATCATAACACGAATAATGTTTGGCTCATAGCTATAATATCAGTATAGACAGCACCTCCTTGGTTCCACCCAACAAAAAGTTAACGTTAAAAATGCATAAAAAAAATTGTGTTGCGTTACAAGAACATTGTATGTTTGTGTATACAATGGCTTTGAGGCATTCAGAAGTTACCTCCACGATCGACGGTAATAAAATACGGCCGACCAAATAAATCATTGCATGCCACTTCAATAGAACGGCGTTTATTGTTCTAAATGAGTGATTGTAGTGCTTCATATCTTGATATTGAAATATGTACAAAAAAATAATAAAAGTGCATATTTTATATTAGGCCGAGAGCCAGCGATGATTTTACGTATGGTGTTTCCACAAACATGTGGTTTTGTAAATTCATTAAGGACACTATTCTGAACAAAAAACCCGCAGTCTGGCAGCTGAGACCAGGGACAATGCGTGGGTGGACGCGGTCAAAGATGTCAATCTGGAGGTGTCACTTAATATATTTCCACACGTATTTTAATTTGGTCCCTTTTTTCCCATATTTTATGTTTATGATGGGTTATTCTCTCTACCATAGTATGAAACATCCTCGTGAACAAATATTATGACTAAAAAAAAAAATAACGCGGTCAAAGATGTCAAACTGGAGGTGTCACTTATATTTATTCGTGTTTGAAATTTTTTGAGTGATAAATTCAGGTGTCTCAAGTCTGCCATTTCGTACCCAGAACAGCCCTCGTTTGGTAAAGGGTTGAATATGTCGCAATCCATAATTTTTATTTTAAACAATTTACTTTTTTGATATGACAACCTTAAAAACGTTACCATGGTTTTGGTAGACAATTTTGACATTAATTATCATTAAACATTTTTCGTTTCTTAACACTTTCGTGGGCCTGCCAGACATACTTTTCCCCAAGCACAAGCTGCCAGACTTGAAATTTTGTGCTCAAGGACACCTGAACTTATCAGTACGTGAGGAAATATATTGACACCTCCAGTTTGACATCTTTGACCTCGTCCCCCACGCATTGTCTCTGGTCTCAGTTGCTAGACTGCGATTTTTATGTTCAGGATTGTGAACTCACAAAAACTCAGGTTTGAGGAAATACTATAAGTCAAATCGTCGCTAGCTCGCACGCTATGTGAACGATATAATAAAAGACTTGAAAATTATTATTATTATCTTACATTTTTTACAGTTAAAGGCTTTTCCAACGTGTAAAGTCTTTATTTTAATAAATAATAAAGTTCAATATTGTTCGTGCATTTGTCATACGGCACATACACTATTGGCGTCGGTCGGATGACGGAACCCAGGGGTCGGAAAAAAATTTCTCGACGTTTTACGTCAATATACTGTGTGCGAGCGATAACTTTCGAAGGAGTCAATTGATTTTAACGAAATTTGGCTCACATGTTTGAATCCATCACCGCCCGAAGCCTATATAAAATGGGCCTAATCGGACCATTTTAAGGGGTGTATTTAGGTGTTGAAAACATTTTTGTGACCCAAAAACACCGAAAAAATTCTCGCATTTGATTCAAAATTTAAAGTTAACCTTTCAGTATTATTTTTAAAAGGAGCACCTTAAATTTTAATAAATCGTTTATACGGACAGACAATTATATTTACTGAAGGCTGTATATAATTTTGTACAGATGATGAATTGATGAAACACAGACGAAATATTGAAATTAAGAAAACAATATTATTTTAAGAGGTGTATTAAGGGGTTAATTTTTTGATTTTGTACAAAAACTTAAGTTCACGTAATACACTATATTGTCGGCAGGGTTTGGCACTGCGACCCGAATTTATTATTTTTTTATTTTTTATATAATTGAAGTTTTGTGCTGCTTATGATCGAAAAATAATATATTTGTTTTAATACTTTAGTTAAATTATATACTCTGCGCAAAAATGTTATAAAGATACAATTTAACAGTAGCTTTACAGTCATGTTGAATTATCTTAAATATATGTTTGGCTGTTTAGCCTTGTAATCTGTTAACTGCTGTTAATAATACTACAGTAGAAGTTCGATTCGGCTGACAGTTTGTTTATTGTACAGACAAAAAATCAGCAGTCAAGTAGGTGCACCGAAAAGCTACTAGAATACTAGAAAATTGGGCGTAAGAAATTATAAACATTGTCACGTCTATGATTGGTTGAGTCGATTGCTTACGTCACCGATGGCCATGGCTTGATTTTTCAATTATTGTTATCCCAACTGTTTGCAAAAAGACTCCATGTGACGTCACAAGCCTACTTCCCCCGTCCTCTCTCGTGACTGACCTAGAAGGTAGGCAGATTTTTACCGAAATCTGTTCAGCGATTTAGGCGTGAAAATGTAACGCATTTATAATATTAGTGACAATTGGGCTTTCATCGCCTATTTCACCCTCTTCAAGTTTGTTTTTTTTTTTTAGACAAAACGTAGCCTATGTCCTTCGTCAGGATGCAATCGCCTTGGCGAATTTTATCGACATGTGTTTCAACGGGTTAAAAAACAGGCAAACTTTCGTATTTGTAATATTAGCTAACCGCTCCCCGCGGCTTCGCCCGCGATTGTAATGATACATGGCAACAACAACAGTAGTGGAATCTTCATCAAGACCTGACAGCTACATTTTCAGTCCATAGAAACTGTATTTAAAAAATTAGAGCGTGTTAATTCATTGACATCCCTGAACTTCTCCACTTTCCACACCTTAGAAGACTACTTTAGTATCTCTACTCGACAAAAGAAACATGTCTGCCAAATTTCAAGTCTGGAGGTCCAATAGTTACTAAAGGTATCGTGATGATCCCCTGTTTCACCCCCTTTAAGTTTTTATTTTGAGACTAAAGGTAGCCTATAGCCTTCTTTAGGATGCAATCTATCTCCTTGTCAAATTTTTTCGAAATATTTTCTCAATTGCTTTCCTTAGCTACGAGGAAAATTGAAAGTTGTTATTGAACGTTGCAACTAGATATTGCTTAATAGCATTAATTAATTGATCCACTGTCCTCTAAAGGTAGTTGTCGTGGTTAAGGCACACCGTCAGTATATTCTTAATTTTTGTACACTTATTAAGGACATGATAATACAATTAGGTACCCTGAAAATTTCAAGTCGATCGACCGTATATAATCCGTGATAAATTCAATTAAAAATTGGATAATTAACATTGATTGTATACGATCTCTGTAGTTCTGAACCAGTTTCTTATTTATAAAAAAAGAACTAACTGTCAGAATCTTTCCAAAAACTGACAGTCTTTCAATGCATTTGTTATGAGTTTAAAAAAAATAAGAAAATTTTTTTGACCGTCTAATTATTTATAAATAACGGTTTAAAGTTCAACAATTTATAGAAAAGTATACATGCATATATGAATACTGTAGGGGTTACGTTTCCACGGGTACAGTCTTGCGTATAAATTATGGATCACTTAGCTACAAGCTAGTATACTTTTGTGGCGCGTATAATCTATAACTTTTTGACAATATTGTACCACGACAACTATCGTTAAACATTATAAAAAATTTAATCTTATAATTACGTTTTGAGAAAACAATTCATGCCGGATTATTTATAATTCAATTTTGAAGTTGTCGTTTATTTAAAGTGCTTATGTTCTTACAGTAGTATGGTATGGAACTGGTATTTTTGATATCAAAATAAAACAGTAATTAATTTAGAACACTGGAATTATAATACCTGGTCTATCAGATTTGTTATATTAATTATAAAAGTGTCGCCTTTAGTCATATTTCTGGCTTTCTGCGTAAGCTGTTAACATAAACAGACCAGTTTCATATATTAATTGAATTCGAAATTATTCATCTCCTTCTACTGTTATGACCTATTTATTGAAAAGTTGTTATACCTGTTGCTCATTTCCGCGCGAAAGCTCCGAGCTATTAAAAGGTTAATTGCTTTATTATAGACATAGGATTTGAAACTATTTCACGCCGTCAACAAATCGTAATTAGTAATTATTAATCGGTGTGTACTGTGGACCACTACGTATTAATTAAAGTCTTCCGTCGCGCTGAGGTTGTTTTTGTCCGGACTCATTCAGAAATTACCGCACGGATTTCCAAACGGTTTTCACCAATAGAAAGAGGGATTATCTAGGAAGGTTATAGGCTGTAAATTATGGACATTTTGATGAAAATAAGCTAGTGGATATTATAAAGTCACCCGCCGAGTTGCCGCACTCTGTTTGTGTTTGTCCGGACTAATTCAGATGTATGGATTTTCAAACGGTTTTCACCAGTGAGAAAGACGGATTATCTAAAGAAAGGTTGCAGTTATAATTTTTGAATATTTTAGGAAAAATAAGCTACATTTTACAAATTAAAGTTCCCCGTAGCGCTGAGTTTGTGCTTGTTCGGACTAATCTCAGAATCTACAGTACGGTTTTCACTAATAGAAAGAGAGATGATCTAGGAAGATCAGAGTATATAATTTATTAACATTTTGATGGAAATAAGCTACCGGTATGACATTTGTGAATGAATCACTACATTTTATAACTCAAAGTCCTCTGTCGCGCTGAGTTTTTGTTTGTCCCGGACTAATCTCAGAAACTACTGTACGGATTATCAACGGTTTTCACCGATAGAAAGAGGGATTATCTGCCAAATTTCAAGGCTGTATGTCGAATAGTTCCAGACATATCGTGATAGATTGGTGATTTGATTTTCATCCTATTTCACACTCTTCAAGTGTTTATTTTTTACACAAAAGTTAACCTCAGGATGTAATCTATCTTCTTGCAAAATTTTATCGAAATCGGTTGAGCGATTTAGGTGTGAAAAGATAACACACATTTATAATATTCGTATGAATTTCACTAATGCCAGATAAAGAAACTTTACTGTAATGTGTATAGAATGGCTTTGTTTAATGTTATAATAAATAATGAGGTGATAAATACTTAATACTTTAACACCTATAATATTATACGTTACACACAGCTAATAACTGTTAGATGGCGAAATTATTGATTAATTGAAGAAATTAAATTTAATATAATTATGTGCCTTCCTTCAATTCGTGTATACAAAAATTTTACGTAATGAATATCTTCATTTGAAGTGTTCAGATCAACACATTGAATTTTCATTGCTGTTATTTTAGTGTTACTATATGATTTCTGAAGTCAAACTTCTTTAGCGACGTGTCTGTTCGAAATTTCTTGTGACGCGTAAGGGGAAATGGACGGTTCCGAAAAAAAGAAAGTCTTGAGTGCAAGAACGAAAGAGAAATGTATTGAGCAAAACTAAGATATTCAAAGAGTGGAGACGCCGGTTCGTCTGACAGAGAGATAGGCGTATATGTGTACGGGTTAGTGTATTGCGACCCTTCAGTTATGTCAATCCTAAAGGTCCATTCTAAATATTGATGAAAAAAATTTTGAAATCGGGTCAGTAGTTTCGGAGATTATCTCCTATATCCAAACTTACAACCTTTACCTCTTTGTAATATTAGTATCGAATGGTCTCCACGAAAAACGCTTTTATTTTATCGCGACAATATATAGCCTGTGTCCATCCTGCAAGTCCACTCTAAATATTGATGAATTTTTTTTTGAAATCGGATGAGTAGTTTCGAAAATCCACATTTACAAACTTTACCTCTTTATAATATTAGTATAGATTTAAGTAAATAATTCTTGTACATAGAATCATGTATATGAAGTGTAGTTCGTATAGTGAACACGCATTAAGTATGTATTTTGTTTATTTGTCGGCTGACCCCATTCGTCCCAGAAAAGACCCAACGACGATAGTATCACTTGATAGATAGCTGTGACGTCACAAGCAGCCCGCCCTAAAGTAAGATTTAGAGATTTTAGCCTGTGGCCTCATCGACTTGTTTTGAAATTTACACCTCGTTCATTTAAGAACAGTTTATCATTTCCGAAACGTATGCCGTCGATTTTAAAATCGATGGTTTTTATTTGTCACAAATAAGAACGGTGATTGTTTAATCTGTACTAATATTATAAAGACGTAATGTTTGTAATAGTCTAAGAGCCGGCATTACAAATATATACTGGGAGTATTATATATATTATTTAATTTTTTTTTAAATGAAAGGTTGCCTGAAGAAAAGGGAGTCCATGGGTGGTTTTTAGGGGTTGAAAAATGTTTTTTTCTCCGAATCATTTTAAAATTGAAATTTAACCCTCTGGTAGCAATTAAAAAGTGCCCCTAAAATTTTAAAAACCCGGATCGCAGTGCCAAAACCCTGCCGACAATATAGTGTATTTGCTTGTATAGGGCCGTGTGGTTTTATACTTTTATTATGTGAAATTAAGTTTGTTTTTGGGCAAAATAAAAAATTTAACCCCTTAATACACCCCTTAAAATAACATTTTTTTTTCTTAATTGTAATATTATTATCAATCTAACGTCTACACCGAATTAAATACACTCTTCAATAAATAAGTCACTATCTGCAAATTAGTGTTTTCAAAAAATTTGTAAGTCCGGTCCTGTTGAGCCGATTTTATTAAAATTTTAGGGGCACTTTTTAATTGCTACTAACGGGTTAAATGTCAATTTTGAAACGATTCTGAGAATTTTTTCGGTATTTTGGGGGCCAAAAACATTTTTCAACCTCTAAAAACTACCCTTAAAATGGCCCGATTACGCCCATTTTAAATAGGCTTCTTGCGGTGATGGATTTCAACACGTGGACCAAATTTCATTAAAATCAATTAACTCTTTCGAAAGTTATTGCCCGCACATATATATATATATATATACGTATATAAATATATATATATATATATATATATATATATATATACATATATATATAAACATTTTCAAAAATGGTGCCAAAGTGTTTAGGAGGTTATGAAACTTCGAGAAATTTTGGTCCGACCCCTAGGTCCCGCCATCCGACCAACGCCAATAGTGTATGTTGCCTTATGGCAAATACACTAATAATTTTGAGCTAAAGAATATTTTAATACGCAAATTTTTGGAGCATATATAGTGTGTTTAGAATGCTATCAGTATTTCTGTTGTGAACTAAACGTAATATGTTTGTGTGTTTCGTGGTAAATATTTCCAAAAATATTACATGAATTATGCATAATTTATACAACATTTATGTACAGGCGTATTTGACTACATTTTAAGCTATTCACAGTTCATTTGACTGCAGTTAACCTTTTTAATGTATTTTCCATATATAGCACATACACTATTGGCGTCGGTCGGATGGCGGGACCTAGGGGTCGGATCAAAATTTTTCAAGTTTGACTTGAACACATTAATAACTTGTGTTAGTGATTTTTGAAACATTTTGTAGATTTTCTTAATTATTCTTAATAAGACAAGGCTATAATTACAGCCGTTTACACATTAACAAACATTATTTTAAAATATTGATTAGCATAGCAATTTTTCAACGCTTATTAATTGGATTCCGTCATAATTAACCTATTTAACGGGTGGCTTATTTGTGTGTCTGTAATTTCGCTGATAATTATAAGTGTTTTTTGTGTATGACAAATTTCTGACAAATTCTTTTAATATTTTGACATTTAAAACATATAATTTGTTGTTAACGGTTTTTTTTTACATGAAAAATTACGAGAATTACAGTAACGCGGGAGATACGTACCAATAAATTCCTGCGCTATACGAAACCATCGATAATAGGCCTGTCAGCCTACCAACAACTGACAATTTTTTCGGATTGCGAGCTTCTTGTATCAATCGTTCCACTTGACTCGGGACGCTGATAACGCCGCCGCTTTCAGTGCCTTGTAATTTTTGAGTCAGTCTTAACAAGTATTTTGCCTCGGGCAGTATACTAATAATTGCAATTAGTGCAAACTTTTCGCGTTTATCATTGCTTGCGTTTAGTATATTGCCTCGGGCGGTTTACTATTTTGCCTCGGACGGTCTAGTACATTGCCTAGCGTAAAGAAAACGGTGAAGAATAGTTAGTGCTTGCCTCACCGTTTTTTAACCGGCGAAGCATATGCTTCACTGTTTATTAATCGGTGAAGCAATCAAGCATATGCTTCATCGTTTTTTAATCGGCGAAGCATATGATTCACCATTTATTTATCAGTGAAGCAATGAAACATATATTTCATCGTTTTTTAATCGGCGAAGCATATGCTTCACCGTTTATTAATCAGTGAAGCAATGAAGCATATATTTCATCGTTTTTTAATCGGTGAAGCATATGCTTCACCGTTCATTAATCGGTGAAGCAATGAAGCATATGCTTCATCGTTTTTTAATCGGTGTAGCATATGCTTCACCGTTCATTAATCGGTGAAGCAATGAAGCATATGCTTCATCGTTTTTTAATCGGAGAAGCAATGAAGCAAATGCTTCATCGTTTTTTTATCTGTGAAGCAATGAAGCATATGCTTCACCGTTTTTTAATCGGTGAAGCAATGAAGCATATGCTTCACCGTTTTTTAATCGGTGAAGCATATGCTTCATCGTTTTTTTATCTGTGAAGCAATGAAGCATATGCTTCACCGTTTTTTAATCGGTGAAGCAATGAAGCATATGCTTCACCGTTTTTTAATCGGTGAAGCATATGCTTCACCGTTTTTTAATCGGTGAAGCAATGAAGCATATGCTTCACCGTTTTTTAATCGGTGAAGCAATGAAGCATATGCTTCACCGTTTTTTAATCGGTGAAGCAATGAAGCATATGCTTCACCGTTTTTTAATCGGTGAAGCAATGAAGCATATGCTTCACCGTTTTTTAATCGGTGAAGCAATGAAGCATATGCTTCACCGTTTTTTAATCGGTGAAGCAATGAAGCATATGCTTCACCGTTTTTTAATCGGTGAAGCAATGAAGCATATGCTTCACCGTTTTTTAATTGGTGATGCATATGCTTTACCGCTAACTAAACGGTTTAAGCATAGTTATTGCTTGCCACACCGTTTTTTATTCGGTGAAGGAATCGAAAAAAACGATTTTCCTCTGTGGAATCTCTAGAGGTGTTCGGGAAATTGCAATAATAACAACGTACATTGTTTAAAATATAAATTTAATATATAAAAATAACAGAAAAAAAACAAACAAAAATTCAACAAACGAATGGAAAGTAATGAAGATCCATTTTCAGATATGAAGTTAGAATGAACTGACCTTTCATAAATACTTCATAAATTGTTGACAACCAACTCTGCTCACACCCTTTGATTTGATTGGAGGAAATGTAGTCTTAAGCACTCTGCTTCTTTGTGATAGTGGCACGACCTATAGACAAAACAAATGAATAAACACAATTAGTTATTTGTTCAATTATGCGTACACCAAAATCTTTAGAATTTGAGAAATTAATAATAATAATAATGCGTTGAATGTCCGTTTGTCGACAACATTGTGTCATAACAGACGCCATTACTATCTACCACACTTCCGCTATTTTCTAGGTTTTTAAAACTCCAACTTAATTAATAGCGCAATGGGCGAATGAAGAAATCATAGGAAATTAGGTTAAGGTAGCCAATTTTTGAATTAAGAAGAATCGGCCATGGTCTCAAAAAGGAACCATCCCAGTATTTATCTGGAACTAATCGAGCGAAACCATGGAAAACCTCAACAAGATGGCCGGCACAGGAATTACCGTTTGTCGGCGAGAGGCAGTAGGAAAAAGTCCCGACCACATCTGTCTCCGCCGGGATTCGAACCCGCTCGGTTATTACAAATAAGTAATAAATGCATATCATATTATTCATTGCACATTTCCAGAACTGTCGCCCAGAGGTTTATAGAAGTGACGGTAGACCAAGGGTTTTACATTTTGAGGTCAGTGCAGTCAGTGCAAAGGCTGCACTTGTCAGACTGATTATGAAATTTATATTTCATTTTTGCTTTTGAAATTCAGCCTTAATCACGTGCGTACATTATATTTTGCAATATAGTTATGCGCCATTGATCTATTGTCGAGCGTCTATAATCTACAGGCAGTTCTGTCGTACATTACAGTACTGGCTCACTAATCCAACAGCAGAATTTTTCGCGTATGTCGGATTATTGAAAATGTCGAATTATCGGATGTAAGCACGGACTAATCCATTAACTATTAAAAAAGAGTTCTTTAAAATTTTTTCCAATAGCTATTGTCGGACTACAGAGCGAACGACGCCACGAAACGTCAGAGTATATAAAGAAATATTTTCAAGTAAACACGTGTGTCGGATTACAGAACGCAATATCGTAAAAATTACGGATTATAGAGCGATTTTTCCAGATCTCTATACATACTTTAAAAACGGCGAATTACTGGCCGCGTCGGATTAGCGAACAGTGTACTGTATACGTATACTGTGTGTTTTTGAAACATAAACATTTCCCATGTAAAATTAAATATGTGAAAATTGATTTCACTATTTTAGATCAAAGTGTTAAAAGTATATAAAGCTACGCAGAATGAATTGCACTCAACAAACCACTAACTTTTTGCTGGTTCAACTTATTAGTGTATTTTCCATATGGTACATACAATATTGACGTCGGATGGCGAGACCTAGGGATCGGACCAAAAAGAGAAGCTGGACACACATTAACACTGGACAGCCACAAGATCTTCTTCGAAGATACCAAGGTAATAGACAAAACGTCGAGTTACTATATGCACATATATAGGGAAGTCATAGAAAAACACAAGCATACGTAAAATTTCAACCGAAAAGAAGGCCAGTAAAACCTGGACACCAGCACTGAGGCATACTAAACGACCAATCAGAGAAGAGCGGACTACGACCAAGTAGTGAACACAAACCTACTTTGCATAAAAGAAGCAGCAGTCGTCGACTGTGAGCAGCCTAGAAGGACATTTCGCCCACATCGCCTTTGATAATGTCTACCGCAGTTGTAGACAAAACGTCAGGTAGAAATACCAATGGACCAACGGCGTACAAACCCGGAAGCCGAGAAATTTTACAATGTTATAGTACGTGCCATGGATCTTAAAAGATTGGAAGTTAGTTGCAAATGGAGGCTTGCGCAAGTACAGTCGGTTGACAAACTACAAACTTGCTCTATATTATTATTTTTTAATTTTTCTTTAATCTAAAGGTCTAATTCCTTGCATAAAGTCATCCAAAAAAATATTGTTCGTGCTTGTCTATGCAAAACTGTATTAGGCATCTTGATCAATTAACAATCAAAGAAATAACTTAACAATAGCGTACTTTATAGCAGGAAAGCGACAATTGACAAGACAACCAGCGATAACCAATCACCGACGAGCGCACGTTCGGTGCCGGTAACTGGGAGGTGGTGGGAGTCTTCCTTTCCCACAAAACAATCAGGACGGCTCTGAAATATGCATTTGCGACGCTGTTTGTGACTAACTTCAGGACCTTTTAGAACAGTGGCGCGTATTATACTTCCGTTAGAAAAAGATACGAGTTACCCGTCACTGTAAATTTTAATTTGTTAAATGATTTCTGTATATCTATTATGTAAATGCTGATGGGTTGAGTGGAAGAGCTTAATGCTGAACTTCGTTCTTAATAAATGTTATTATTATTTTGGAAATTGGTGCGTACATATTTTTTTAAACATACACAATTAAGTTAGCAGGAAAGTGGACATCAATTTGTCCACTTTCCTGCTAACTTAATTGTGTATTATTATTATAAATGGCGTCTAAAGAAGTTCTACTTTAAATTTAATTTTAAAAGTTCCCCAGCTGACGAGTCGTTCGTGATAACAATATCTACAACACACACACACAACACGAGTCCTACCGCCCAAAGGTCTTGCATAACCCTGGTGTGTGCACGATATGAGAGAAACGACACTTGTGAACCGCCCATACCGTCTATGGTTTACCTGTTTACCTATACCGGGGCAGGACTGTAGCGCGGACAAAACACGCACGTGTCTCACGCTCTTTTTTTAGTGTATTTGCCATATGGCAACATACACTATTGGCGTCGGTCGGATGGCGGGACCTAGGGGTCGGACCAAAATTTCTCGACGTTTCATAGCCTCCTAATCACTTTGGCACCATTTTTAAAAATGTTTATATATATATATATGCGTATATATATATATACATATGTGTGTGTGTGTGTGTGCGGGCAATAACTTTCGAAGGAGTTAATTGATTTCAACTAAATTTGGTCCACGTGTTGAAATCCATCACCGCAAGAACCCTATTTAAAATGGGCCCAATCTGTGCATTTTAAGGGTAGTTTTAAGGGGTTGCAAAATGTTTTTGGGCCCCAAAATACCGAAAAAATTCTCCGAGTTGTTTCAAAATTGAAATTTAACCCACTGGTAGTAATTAAAAAGAGTCCCTAAAATTTTAATAAAATCGGCCCGACAGGACCGGATTTATAAATTTTATGAAAACATTAGTTTACAGATAGTGAATTATTTACTGAAAGGTGTATATAACTTGATATAGAGGTTCGATTGATAATAATATTGCAATTAAGAAAAAAAATATTATTTTAAGGGGTGTATTAAGGAGTCAAATTTTTTATTTTGCCCAAAAACAAAGTTAAATTCGCATAATAAACCCACACTGCCTGTATTATCAAACACACTATATTGTCGGCAGGGTTTTGGCACTGCGACCCGGGTTTTTTATTAATCTACTAGCGGTATACCCGCGACTATCGTTCACGCGGTATAAGATTGTATTCGCAGTTCAAGATTACTAAAAACTAAGATTGGGCGTTAGCAACAGTTGGAATAAACACACTTGAATAACCAAATCATGGGCATCGGTGACGTAGACAATCGACTCAACCAATCACAGACGTGACCATGTTTATAGCCTCTTACAACCTTCTAGTATTCTAGTAATCTTACCCGCAGTTCAATCTATCCCCACTCCGTTTGGGTAAATGTGTTGAAAAAGAAAGTCGAACATTTATTTCTTTACTTTCTAAGAAGAGTATTTTTTCCGAGTCTCACGCTTTTATAAACTTCAACTGTATGTTTGTAACGGAATCTTTGAACGTGAAATTCACCTCCTTCAAAACGTCAGAATAAACTGAAACTTGGCACACTTATCGAGGACCGATGACAATACAATAATTTAATAAGTTTGTCCCATTATTCTGACCAGGACCTTCAAGATAAAAAACTTGAAAAATTACAGCAAGCAAGCTAATACGCGCTGTACATAGGCAAAATCAATATTGTTTTTTAGTCTTATAATTAAAATTAAGACTTTGAAAAAACTAAAACAACAAGGTTTTATAAGCTTCACCGCTATGTTTGTAACGGAATCCTTGAACGTGAAATTCACTCACTTCAAAACGTCAGATTATACTGAAACTTTGCACATTTATCAAGAACCGACGACAATACAATAATTTAATAAGTTTGTCGCATTACCTTGACTAGGACCTTCAGGATGAAAAATTACCGCAAGCAAGCTAACACGCGCTGTACATAGACAAAATCAATATTGATTTTTAGTCTTAAAATTAAAATTAGACTTTGAAAAACCTAAAACAACACGCTTTTGTGGACTAAAACATGCAAAATAATTTGGCAACAAAATTAGCTTTACTGTAAAAAGCGTAGAGTGCTATCTACTTAAATTTTCATAATAGCTCTACGTTTACAATTAGCTAGTAAATGAAAAATTTATTAAGCACTCCACACTTCTTACAGTAAAGCTAATTTTGTTGTTAAATTATTTTACAGTTTGTAGTTCATAAAAGCTTGTTTTAGTTTTTTTAAAATATAATTTTCTGTAACAGTTGTTATAAGTTACTTGGCGTGGTGTCTTCGCTACATCCTTGTTTATTACGAAGTACAGATAGTAAATATATGAAACATAAAGGTAAGCAAGCGATTCTAGGCCATAATTCACGTGTACTTAGTGACCAACTCCTACATACAGCCACTAGCTGTCTTAAAGTTTGATTTACACCCGTTGAGGCAAAGCTGTGAAATGCAATTTGCAACGAATCCTTCAAGTTATGTAATGCGTTTTGATTAATTGAATTTTAAAATTGCGTGGTGTTTTGAAACTCTCAAAGAATTTGTAGATGAAAACTTAAAGTGATATCAGACGGTTCACTCGGATGAATGTTCATTTTTGTTTCATTCAACGTTCACACGGCACAGACAGAATGACATAGAAATAATAATAATAATAAATTTTATTCCTCCTGGGGAAAAAAAACAGAAAACAGAGTTACAAAATTAGTACCTAATAATAAAATAAATCACATTATGTTTAAAAAAAAAATATATGGAATTTTCCAACCCAACTTGGCTATTGCCAGTTCAGGGTTGGAATAGACTGAGCTAACGTGCGCGAGAGTGAGTTATTTAAGAAAAAAAATAAATAAAGAGGGGAAAATAAAAATAAAAAAGAGTAATGAATAGAAAAATAATAATAATAATAACTACAAAGAAAAATTTAGTTGTTGGTTAGTTGAGGATATTGTAAATGACCTGAGAATGAACGTTCATCCAGTTTTTTTCTCGAAGATGTCGTCGAATGAAATTGTGCGCCTTGGAATTCGTTTGATTTGTGATCATTTGATCGAAGAATTGACAAAAACGAAGCAAAGTCTAAGTTTAAATAATGAATTAGACATTTCATAGAATTTGTCCGTATTGTTGTATCTTTGTATTCGTCGATTTTGTGGTTCCAAAAACATTAATAATTTTTGAAGCAGCGTGTTTGGGTCATTCCACTTGAATATCATTTTGTCTTTTACACAGACAGAATATATTCGCTATGCGGTGTCGTAGTCACAAGTCCGGCCGCTACAACACACGACACAAAATGATCGAACCCGAATGAATGTTCTTTCTTGTGTTCAGACGTTACATTTTTCATTCATTCGGAGCGCGAATTATTGATGCCGAATGCCGATATCTAGCGTTGTTGGATCGGTTCATTAATGAATTCATTCTTCACATTTTAGTAAAGACACTGTCATGAAAAATTTACTTGTGCACAACTGTTAAGCGTCTGTAATCTACAATTCTTCTTCTTCTTCTGATTACTTAGTCAGTGTGACTAGACCTTAAAAGATGAAAAGAAAAAACGGGCACGTTTTCTTTGGAGCGATTTTTAAACTAATTGTCGTTATATATTAAGCTTAATTTTGTTTGAAAATGTATTTGTTTTGAAAGGTTCTCGTGATAATTTTATGAGGATTTTAAACTATACGTGGCTGCAATATATACAGTAGAGACCCGATTATCCGGTCTACTTGGGAACAAGGGGGTGGCCGGATAATCGACATTGCCGGGTAATTGAGTATTTGAATTTAAAAAAAAACTATTTTTTTTATTTTTTAAATAATATATCGTAAATAATATTGAAGAACGAAAAGAAAAAAAAATTAAGCCATAATTAATTAACAACAAATTAATTAAAATGTATAAAACTTCATAAGATATAACGTGATTATAAAACGTACCAGAAATGTTTGTGACGTCAAAATGATAAAAGTTGTGTATTTGTGTATGGCTTTATAATACATACTATCAAAGTAACCATGGCAACCAGGACCATAAAAACATTTTGACGTCATAGAGGTTTTTGACGCGTTATCGGATCTTAGCTTAAACATTATTTTTAAAACAAATATAACTTTCATTATGAAATTAAACAAAATAATAAAAGTAGTTTCGCTATAAAACTTGTATGTGATCTTTCCATTTATGTAAAAAAAAAATAATAATTCAAAAACCCAATTGTACTTCGGTTTAATGTTAAATGAATAATAAGTTCGAAATTTTCAAAAATCAACAATTATTGTAAACATCTACACTTGTTGAATTTAAATTAAATTAAGTAGCTTTAATTATTATGTACTTCTGCTTCTTTAACATTAAGAAATTTTTCGCAATTGACATTTTTGGCGCCCCTTGCCACCTGGCGCCTTACGTTCTACCACAGGGCCGGGCGTCGAGTGTATTTCGAGAATAGGTTATGCATCAAAGAAAATACCAATATATAACATCTACGACTAAAGAAGTTTCACTTCTACCGCGAGCTTACGTGTCACAGGAGCAATGTGAAACAAAGGAACAGCGATACTGTACTTTATTAAACACATTACGGTACTTATATTTCGCATGAAATATTTTACAATTACGCAAAATACATGGAAGTACCTAGTAGACCTACGGTTTAGGAAAATAAGTCCGAAATTTTCTGTTTTTTAGAGCTGAGACTCGTTTTTTTGCCGCACACGGTTTAACGACAGCAATTAGACAGTCGGATAATCGGGGGTCGTATAATCTAGTGTCTACTGTATATACATAGTATACAGTTCAACCTCCTTAAGTTTTATGGTCAAAAGGCGTATTATATCGGTGAATGCCGCGTACACGTTAAAAATTTGTTGTCTGATGATGGTGTGTTGTTTCGCTTTCGACGATACGTTTTTGTTTCTGTTTGATTTTGTTTTATTTTTTATTTTCGTGTTAATGTCGATATCTGTTTCTAAATGTAAGGAGGTGGATCCGGTCGTGCATCTTTTATGAGATTTTTTTAACCCTTTACGGCTCAACGAAATTTTTAAATTTTAATTCAAATCCGAAGATATGAGGAATTTAAACCATAAACTGGCCAAGTGCGAGTCGAACTCGAGGGAAGAGGGTTCCGTACAATTCCGTTTTGCGCGAGTGCTTTAAGACTTAAGATTTTCGTTTAGGTTTTCCTGTAAACTATGGGTGAGACCCAACATTCCCTATTTTTTTTCACAATTTTGGGCGCAGTAATCTCGGAGTTAGGGGTGAGGGAGGGAATGATCAATTTTCATCTATTTTTTTTAAATAACTGTAAAACTATTTATTTTAAAATTATAAAAAAATATGTTTGAGACGCTTACTACAAGCCCTTTCATTTCATATGTCACACGGTACAGTTTGCAAAACTTTTTTATTAATTTCCTAATTTGCCCCTCAAAATTGACACCCATGTTCAAAATACATTTATTTACGTTATGCGTCCGTATTTGGGTCACCGACTTACATATGTGTACCAAATTTTAACTCAATCGGTCAAGTAATTTCGGAACAAATTAGTTGTAACAGACGGACGGACAGACATGTGAGTTATTCTATAAGGGTTCCGTTTGAAGTACGGAAACCTAAAAATAGGTAAAAAATCTTTTTAAGTTAAACGGTTTTATTTTAAAGCATCAGCTGTTCCAGAAACTAGAAAATAATCTGGGACTTTTAACAGACTTTGTAATACATTGACTATTTATACAAACACATCAATCATTACTTCTGTAAAGAGTGCTGTATTGTACAAAGTTTGGAAACGCCGACTTTATAATATTAGTATGGATTTGAAAAGTGAAATGTAAATCGATAATCTCATAGAATCTAAGTCCTTATCCAGTGATGACAACAGGTCAACGTTGTGGTTTAATTGTTCATTAGCGTCATTAGTAATTAGCAAACACATACAACCATGTAATAATAATTGTGCACTGCAGAACTGCAAGTAATATAAAGTTTATTTCTGTGACCTAGGGCTGGATGATATAATCCGAGAGCAGTTAGACATTTTTGGGTAGGTATTTGAGGCACTCTTTAGAATACAAAAACACAGACCTAGCAGTAACAAATACCTCCTCGCTAAAGAAGTTTCATTTCAAAAACGTGTAAGTCTCGCACACATATTAAACTCACGGGAGAATTGCAACTTCTTTAGTTACTAGAGTTTCGCTTATATATTTCTCCGTCTTGGATTAATTTTCACTTTAATTTTGCGTTACCAAAGGTTTTCTTATATTCCCCCAACGTTGAATCGTTTCCCCTTTAACGCAACGGAAAACTTCAAACAGATTCTTGAGGGCAGTTATGGTCCAGTGGTTAGCGTGCTGGCTTCTTAACCGGACTGGTGTGGGTTCGAATCCTGCCTTTGCTCATGGATTTGTTATAATGTCATTTAATTTTAAGTGATTACGTTATTTGATGTAGTTAAGACGCTAATGAGCTAAGTTGTCGAGCGTATATAATCTACAATAAATAAAAATTAAACAGGTACCTCCTCGCTAAAGAAGTTTCACTTCAAAAAATCGGATTACCCGTAGTTTCGGATTTCAAAACTGAGCTTCCGTTGCAATCCTTGACTATTGTTATTGATAAGAATGTGATCCCCTTTGCTCATGGATTTTTTATGATGTCATTTAGTTTTAAGTGATTACGTTATTTGATGTAGCTAAGACGCTAATGAGCTAAGTTGTCGAGCGTATATAATCTACAAAAACCCGGGTCGCAGTGCCAAAACCCTGCCGACAATATAGTGTATTTGCTTGTATAGGGCCGTGTGGTTTTATACTTTTATTATGTGAAATTAAGTTTGTTTTTGGGCAAAATAAAAAATTTAACCCCTTAATACACCCCTTAAAATAACATTTTTTTCTTAATTGTAATATTATTATCAATCTAACGTCTACACCAAATTAAATACACCCTTCAATAAATAAGTCACTATCTGCAAACTAGTGTTTTCATAAAATTTGTAAATCCGGTCCTGTCGGGCCGATTTTATTAAAATTGTGGGAAAACTTTTTAATTACTACCAAAGGGTTAAATTTCAATTTTGAAACGATTCGGAGAATTTTTTCGGTATTTTGGGGCCTAAAAACAGTTTTCAACCCCTAAAAACTACCCTTAAAATAGCCCGATTAGGCCCATTTTAAATAGGCTTCTTGCGGTGATGGATTTCAACATGTGGCCCAAATTTCGTTGAAATCAATTAACTCTTTCGAAAGTTATCGCGCGTACACACATATATATATATATATATATATATATATATATATATATATATATATATATATATATATATATATAAATATATATATATATATACATATATATATAAACATTTTTAAAAATGGTGCCAAAGTGTTTAGGAGGTTATGAAACGTCGAGAAATTTTGGTCCGACCCCTAGGTCCCGCCATCCGACCGACGCCAATAGTGTATGTTGCCATATGGCAAATACACTAATAAATAAAAATCAAACAGGTACATCCTTTGCTGAAGAAGTTTCACTTCAAAAAATCGGATTGTCCATAGTTTCGAAGTGCAAAACGGGGTTTCCGTTACAACTCTTGACTATTGTTATTGACAAGGATGTGATCCCCAGCCCTACAGGTAAAAACACGACATGTGTGTGTGTGTGTGTGTGTGTGTGTTTTGAATATAAGCAATGCGCGTTAAACAGGTGGTTGATAGGGAACTAAATGTTGCAATGACAGCCGCCGGATGGAACGAAAATTCAAAAATACGAAACACCGGAAGTGCCTATAACCAATGTCTACATTCATACACACATAACTCGGGCAACTTCCGATGTTCCAGAGCGCCAAAACTATGCCTCGTTTCACTGTTAATAACTTTTGAAAGAGAGATTGTAGATTATAGACGCTCAACAATCCAGATCATCAGCGTCCATCATCACTTTTGAAATTAATCGAACTGACACTCAATTGCTTTCTTTAAGTCATTTAAGGTGATACCGCGGTTTGTAAAATATGCACCCAGGAAATGTCGAACCATCGTCGCAAAATTCATTTTATTACTGTTTTCTATTAGCTGTGGTGGTACAGCACTCTTTACATGGTCAATGGATTATATGGTCAATGGATTACAAAGTCCACTGCGAGAGTTGCGTTTTTAAGGAATTTTACAGAAGTTAGTTGAATTAATACAAATAAATAAAATCGTAACGTAGTCTGTAATTGCAGTTTTAAAGATTCCTAGAGCGAATATTCATTTTGATCTGTCTGTCCGGGCTAATCTTTGAAACGGCTGAATCGATTGTGATGGCACTTCAAAGACAAGTAAAGGACTATGCCAGGAGTGATCCAGGCTATATTTTATCGCAAAAATAACCCTTTTGGAGGTGAACAGGGTAAAGGAAATCTTCATAAAGGATACGCTGTATCTCTGAAATTACTTGAGTTAAAAATGTTCGACGGTCTTTTGAACCCACCACCTGAACGGGGTGGGGATGAATTTTATATAAAAATAATTTAATCGGGTACAATATACCACGCGGAAGAAGTCACGGGCAAACCGCTAGTTTAACTTATTATCTTCACTAATATTATAAAGAGGAAAGATTTGTATTTTTGTGTGTGTGTATGTTTGTAATTAATAAACTCAAAAACTACTGTGCCGATTTAAAAAATTCTTTCACCATTAGAAAGCTACATTCACCGTGAGTAACATATAGGCTATATTTATTGCTAGAAAATATTGGGGATCCTTACTAAAACTTTAGTAACGTAACCCAAGGTGTAAAAAAAATGTCATAAAACATCTTTCGTCGCATGCGCTGCGGAAACTATTGATAATTTCTACAATATTAAAGAACATATCAATAACTACAAAAAACTTCGCAATACTATATGTCCAACTATTATCGTTATGTCACAATAACCACTTTTTACATTTTAATAATCTATATAGATAAAAGACGATGTATATGTAATCTATGGACTCCAAACAGGTAGATCATGATGAAATTTTCAGAAAATCTTTAGATTGGCCCAGCGGGTGATCTTCTGAAGTTTGGTAGCGATCGGATCAACATAATTTTTTTAATTTCTTTTTGGGAAATAAGATTTTTCTTCGATTTTTGAACATTCACAAATAAAAGCGATTGAATTCGCGCAAATTCAATGCACGTTGAGAATTTAATGATAATGATTCTCCTCTTTAATATCCTATATATTACATTTACACCCGGGCGAAGCCGAACTGGGCCACTAGTTATTAATAAATTAAGTGATAATATAATTTTTATTTAAATTGTGGAATTATATATACATATAAAATGAATGTCAGGTTTTCTGAATATTTTGTTCGAGCTCTTTTATAATAAAAACATGTGGGTAACGTTTCAAACAAATGAGCAGCAGTCAATTGTGCGAGATCGCCATAAGATACAATTTATGTTATTTTTATTGAATGTAATAATAGCAACGCACGTTTATTATTTTATAATAAAAAAAAATAGTACAGTGGACCAGCGTGTTGTTATTTTTGTGAGTCATCATAATATTTGTTCGCGTGGATGTTTCATATTATGGTAGAGAATATCCCATCACAGACATAAGATATGGGAAAAAAGGAACCAAGTTTTTGTACTGCTTTAAAATAAAGGCGTGAGACAGTAATACAGTAGAACCTCGATAAGTTAAAATCCAAGGGAAACGTTAAAAAATTTAAGTTATCGAGTTTTTTACTTATCGAGAGTTGAAGTTAGAGAGGTTGTCAGAGAAAATTTTTAACTTACCGAGGTTTGTGGATTTCATAGAGAATATTATTTTAAGTTACCGAGGGTGATGTTCAGAATATTTGTTTAAGTTACTGAGGTTTTGTGATTTAAGTAACGGAGGTTTTATGCTTTCAGAGGATGGGAATTCAAAAAATGTTTAACTTACAGAGGTTTTTAACTTATCGAGGTTTAACTTAACGAGGTTCTACTGTACTACGAGTAAAGTCGTCACTAGCTCCCTACTTATTATGTTAGGACGGTAGTTCCGACGTAACAAAAAACGAACCTTCAACACCCAGTGCAGTTAGTGTAAGTACATAATACACCGAGTGGATAATGGTGCGTAAAGCTTGTAGTACTAATCGCAAACATTCACGATTCAGGCTGTGAAGAAGAAGAAGAAAAGTAGAGACAAGTGAACGTGAACTAATTCATGTATGAATTGTAATTAAGTTATATGTCTGTATGATTAATGATGAACTATGTTAAGCACTGTAACATGAAGTGAGATATATAAGGAGCTCAATATGTTAAAAAAACTCGGGTCGCAGTGCCAAAACCTTGCCGACAAAGTATATTTGCTAATACAGGCAGTGTGACTTTATTATGTGAACTGAAGTTTGTTTTTGGGCAAAATAAAAAATGTAACCCTTTAATACACTTTTTAAAATACATTTTTTTTGTAGCAGAATATAAGGCACTGACAACAATTATTATTAATTAAATTTATTTAATGTCCAACGTTTCGCCATATTAATATTGGCTTCCTCAGCGACCTAGAATTTACACAAAATCAAAAGTCAAAAAATGACATCCACTATTATCCTTAACGTATTAACTAGTCTGTTATTTATTAATCAAACAATGTTTTTTAATTATCTCAGAATTTAAAATTAAAATTTTCATTTAAAAACAATCAGTTACTAACTTATTATAAATATTGTTATTTTTTAATAATTGTTGTGAGTGTCTTATATGCTGCTGTAAGTCTGGTTCTGTTAAGTTGATTTTATTAAAATTTTAGGGGCACATTTTTAATTGCTAATAAAGGGTTACATTTTAATTGTGAAACGATTCTAATATTCTGAGAATTTTTTTAGGTATTTTTAGGCCCAAAAACATTTTTCAACACCTAAAAAGTACCCTTAAAATAGTTCGATTGAGTCCATTTTAAATAGGTTTCGTGCGGTGATGCATTCCAATGTGTGTCCCAAATTTCGTTAAAATCAATCAACTCCTCGAGGCACATATATATTATATAAACATTTTCAAAAATGGTGCCAACTGCTAAGTCGTTAAGAATTGTATTGAAATTTTTTATATCTTGTAATTGAATCCTCTGCAATTAAAATGGTGACGACTGCGGTAATCTATCAAATCTAGGGAACATCAGCGTTATTAGTGTCCAAAAAATGAACTATCGGATGCATTCGTTTTTGTGAATAGTAAAATAATAAAGCCTATATTTTTTGAGCTCCTTTAAATCTGTACTTCGTGGAACTACACTAAACTACACTACAATGTAATGTATGTTTGAATGTATGTAAAACTATCCACTATATCTCACAATATGCATAACCCGCTATCTTTCTACTTTTAGACTTTATGTCTTTGAGACGTACAGAATGTCCAAAAAAATATACGACTTATTGCAGTTACTTTCGAAGCAATGAAAAAAAAATCCCAGCCAATTGGGCGATAAGACCATTCCAACTTCAAAAATATAGACAAAGACTTTTCCAAAAATATGTTTTTTTGGATTCACAGGAATTTAAATTACTGTCTGTAAATATAGAATCTAATATAAAAAATAACATTATTAATTGTTTTTTTCTCTCTTTTTACAGGTAAGCGAATTTCTTGCGTATAAACCTTTTGGGTGAGTTTTTGTCCTTGCAATTATTTTTTATGAAAAAACATTATAAATATTTTGAGAATATAATGTACTTTTCGAGTTTATTTAGCCAAATAATGATTATTCAAGCCTCGAACTCGAAATACTAATTAATTGAGAGCCTAGTATTTGAAATCTACTCAACTATAGCTCTGAAATATTAGAGAGTGATTCATCATTATATTTCCAATCGCTTAATGGAGCTCTGAACACAACTCTGTTGGTTTTTGTACGATAACTCAAAAATCGCTTACGCTAAAAAAAATTTAAGTCTGGATTTGAAAACGAGACACTTTAAGCTACAATTTCCATTTTTTCTTATTTTCTGTACAACTATTTCCTTCCAAGTTACAACCTGTTATGTCACCGAAAAATTTGGATTTTTTTTTATATTCTTTAATTTCTGTGACTAATGTAATATAGGTAAGATATTTTTTCGGACGTTCTGTACTAAAACACATCTCTACGTGCGTTTCTCGATGCACTGGCCGGCAGTGATTCTTATCAAAAGTCATTAATTTCAAAACAAATAAATAATAGCCTTAATGACGTCCGTGAAAAAAATTAATGCCGTTTTTAATCAAGTTCGGAGCTACTCCAGTATATGATGGTTCATAATTTACATTGATATAATAATAAAGTCATTAAAAGGACGTTTGGCAAGGATGTTGTACAGCCTTGTTTTCTGATTTGTTCAGCCTGGTTCTTGCCTGAAGTGATTCTATTTAATTAAGCAAAAAAAATATGCATTTCTACGACGAATGGCCACCGTCACTTTATATAAATATTTTTACGTGAAACAATTCCCGTTTGTAATTTAAATTGTGCGTTTCTTGTAAAAACTTTCAGCTACGTAACTAATATATTTTTGACAGATGTTCAGAGCAAAAGAACATCTTTTTCCAAAATATTTCCGAAACTATGAAGATTAGAAAAACATTTTTCTACGAGACTTTCTGTGAAAAATAAATAGAATACCAAATCGTTATAAAAAGTATACCATCATTGTACAAAAAACAACACTGTGGCGCATATCTCTTCTGCGCATGCGTAGATTTTCCCCAAAAATAATACGGCTCTTCATATTTGCATGCTAAATATCCTCCCCAACTTTGGTTTCAATCCGGTCATTCGTTTGACTTAGGGGACCTCAAAACGAAAAAATATCGTAAACTTTTGAAAAGTGAATTCTGAATTAAATGAGTATCATTCAATGGTAAAATTTTTAATATGAATATTAAAATAAAAAAAGTCTACAAATCTGATCCGGATCAACGAGGACCCGATAAACGAGGTTTACTTTTTATCCGGTTAAATAAAGCTTGTGTAAAAACCGACAATGAAGCGAGAGAAGCCGCCGCGCCGGTACAACTAAATTATTCTAATATTTAGAAGTTGCAGTCTAATTTGAATTGAAATATTGTTGTATATTTACATATTCTATTTAAAATGTCAGTTTAAAAGTAAAACCTACATAGGTAAACAAGATGGAGCTAATAACCCATGTCGAACAAGCGCTGTAAAATATCTCACGAAGACAGGCATTATTTGTCAGAAACCAGAAACAATTTGTCAGAAGCAGGGCCGGATTAAGATACCTATTAACTGAACAATACGTTGTTGATAGTAGTCTTATGAATTGTCAGAAAAGATATTAATTTATTTTATTAGAAATTGTTGCGTCCATATTTTTTTTTTTAAACATACACAATTAAGTTAGCAGGAAAGCGCTAGCAAGCGCAGAAGAGACATTATCTCTTCTGCGCTTGCGTCGATTTTCTCGAAAAACAATAGGGCATATTAAACATCCTCCCAAATTTAGTTTCAATCCGTTCATCCGTTTGATTTGTATCGTGTTCACAGATAAACAGACTTTTTCCAAAAATATGTTTCTTGGGATCCCAAGACAAGTATTGTAAAATATTGACAGCTGAATTTAGATAAAAATAATTTCGTTTTTTAAAAATTCACCTTTTTTGTTAGAAACTCTTTTTATGAAGCAATCCTGACCCAAAATATTTGGTTGCACTATCGCATTAAATTACCATACTTTATTTAATGTGTAGTATACTATAATATATTAATTTCAACGTTACATCTATTTGTTTAAAAAATATGATATCTAATGCGAGAAACTATTATTTTCTTTTCATTACTTTTTGTTCATTTACTTTATATTTATACAATGTTACATTATTTATATCTATAAAGTCACGGTGAAAGATTTCCGTTATGGTAATTAACATCATATTTTCATATAACCATTTTTCAATATGTCTTTTCTAGAATCCTTTTTCAAGGTGTCAGTTCGCATTACTTTATAAATTTACAATTTATTTTTTATTCTTAGGACGGCTACAATTTGAATGTTCAGGATAGTGTCCTTAATGAACTTACAAAACCTCAAGTTTGAGGAAATACTAGCTCCCTAGCCATATGAAAACTTCCAGCCAGGTTACTTCTTTCACTTTTGATACGTACAGAATCAATAATATACAATATTTTGGCACACTATGCCATGTATAGATTACTGTTTATAATTTCAAGATGTCAGTTTATCTTCAGATAATGCAGGTAACTTCGTAATAAAATACAGTAAGACCTCGCTTAAAGCTGCTTCGCTTAACGCTGTTTCAGTATTACGCGGTTAATAAATAAAAAAGACAAGCGGTACCTGTGCGAATAATTCGCACTAAAATTCGTTTCTAATTCCTCACACTCTTTATAACTTTCTTCTTTTTGTTGTATTACATTACAAAGCTCAGTGACGGTTCAAGAAAATATTTTTCTAGAACTGTCATATAGAGGCGCAAGTATCGAAAACGCAGAGTTGAAGCGCCGCCATACGAATACGTGAATTTTGATTAAAAATTAAACAAAAAAAATTTACTGACCGTCAATCATGTTGACGTTGTTTCAAAGTTAGAACCGTCAGATGGCAGCATTGCTGTATATACTGAGTAAATGTATAATTGCTATAATTAATTATTTTGCAAAAACAAAAGCAATAATAGATTTTTTAGTTGTTGATGTCGCTAGAGCAAGCAATTATCTATAAAATGATATAAAATTTATGTGGAGCAATTGTGTGGTTTTTTCGAAAAAGGGAGGCAAACATCTTAACCTTAGCGTATTAATATATATGATTAGCCACTATAACGTAAATTAAGTTTATACAGAATGATTCAAATGTTGATAGAAGTTCAAAGGCAAAACGAAGTGTCTGGCTATCGACAACAGTTTGCTGAACGAAATAGAAAGAGGCAAACGACATTAGATGACTTCTTCACAAAAAACAAAATATGTCAAATGAGAAACCTTCACAAACAACTTTTACTCGAACTTTTATTTGATTTTCATAAATGTTTTATGAACAAAAATCAATATTATCAAAATCACAAATTTTCTTATTCTCGGTTCTGTTTCACTTATGCCTATTATCTACAAGATGACCTCGTTTAGCACTGTTTCGTATAGTACAGGAACTTATAGGAACGTATCTCTTGCGTTAAGCGGTGTCTTACTGTATTTAAAATTTCAAGATGCCAGTTTGTCTTCCGGTAGTGTAATAAAATAACTCTTACGATATTGTTAAATTGTTTACTGTGATTGACAGATTGTTATAATATAAACACTGTTTTATGTGACAAGTATCAAGTATGCTACTTATAGGTATGTCAAATGGCATTGTGGCACGCTTTACCTACGGGCTATAAATGTTACAAACTAAAACTAATACACACAAAATTTTACTTACGCGTACTGGATACAACCAGAGACGGACTAGCGCTAAAGAGTATCGAGCAATAACTTAAAATAATTCATCTCTAAAGTTCAATTCCAGATATATGTTATAATAGAAAACAGTATCACGGGTAATTGGAATAAAATAAATCAATTTAAACACTCATTGCTTGCAACGTTTCGTCTTTTCTTTAATTAAGACTTTTTCAAACTCTCAATATGCTTAAACATTTAAGCATATTGAGAGCATGAAAAAGTCTTAATAAAAAAGACGAAACGTTGCAAACAATGAGTGTTTAAATTGATTTATTTTCATTATTCCAATTACCCGTGATACTGTTTTCTATTATAACTTAAAATAATGAAACAACAAAATTAGCTTTACTGTAAAAAGCGTCGGGCGCCATCTACTTAAATTTTCATAACAGCTCTACGTTTACAATTAGTAAATGAAAAATTTATTAACGATATTAAACACTCCACGCTTTTTACAGTAAAGCTAATTTTGTTGTCAAATTATTTTGCATTTTTTAGTTCATAAAAGCGTGTTTTATTTAAAATCTAATTTTAATTATAAGACTAGAAAATAATACTCCATTTAACTATGGGGTAGGCAACGCAACGTATGTCACTGTACAGCGTGTTAGCTTGATTGTTGTAATTTTTCAAGTTTTTTTTATCCTGAAGGTCCTGGTCAGGATAATGGGACAAACTTATTAAACTATTGTATTGTCATCGGTTCTTGATAAGTATATCTAGCCGCTAATTGCGGCTCCACACGCGATTAAGTTAAACAATGGTTTATAACTCCCTCGGCAGTAACAGTGGAACCTTCGGCTCCACTGTCTTACGGTTTTACTCATGGAGCCGACTGTGGTCAGTTTCCGGTGAAAAGTTGTGTCTAGTCCGCCCCTGGAGATACATAGGTATAATGAGACTTTTACAATTTATCAGAATAGTTTTACATAACATTTAATTAGGGTAAACGCTACAGTCGTTGGCATAGCTATAGTTATTGGCACTGTATATTTCGTTTCCCTAAAATAAGGTTTATAAGACAGATATATCAAAATGTTTATAACCATCACCTAGCTACAGGTTTATATATTCGATTTTAGTTTTGATTTACGATAGTAGATGGCACAACCAGCATAAAAATATTTTTTTTATCGACACTTTACCGCCACTAGCACTGTCGGCATTTTATATGTTAAAGTGAGTAAGGTCGTTTGATGAAAAAGGGTCTGTAAGTACGTTATATTTTTTGAGAAACTTGAATGTGTGTGTTTTACTGGCATATTACTGAATTACTGATTAAGCTAATGTATGTTTATTTTCATTTAAACTGGTTATTTTTCATTATTTCCGGTATGCCAATAATAGGAACATTTTTTTCTAATATTCAGTTCGTTGGCACCCCGTGCCAATAACTGTTCCGTACTATTGTGTTTAAAAACTTTGCTTGTAAATAAAGTAACTTATGAGAAACCGATAACTATACATAACACTTTTATATTTACTGTCTATACAATTAATGGCACCGATGCCAATAACTATGTCAGTGTGGTGCCAATAATTGTAAATGTCATTTACAGGACACCTAGAAATGGCTGAAAAAAGGAAACAATACTCAGATGAGAATTTAAATAACGCTTTAAATGCTATAGACACCGGTGTGTCCATAAAGGGAGCATCAAAATTATTTGGGGTCCCCAGGTCGACACTACAGTTTCGATTAAAAAATAGAAATAATTTTAACGCAACGCCTGGCCCAGTTCCTATTCTTACGACAGAAGAGGAGAATACCCTTGTAAGGTGGATTTTTGAATGCCACAGAAAGGAGTTTGCCAGAAGAAAGGGTGACATTCAATTATCTGTGCAAAATTATTTGCAAATCAATAAAAGACAAAATCCATTTAAAAATAATTTGCCAGGTCGTGGCAGGTATAAAGCCTTTTTGCGTCGTGATCCAGAAATATCGCAACGTACAAGTGAAGCCGTGACAAACGCTAGCTCTTGTGTTTCTGAACGCGATAGTAAAACATGGTTTGATGACATAACAGATTACTTGAACGAAAGTAATTTCACTGATGTTTTAAAAGATTCAAGCCGTATTTTCAATGGGGATGAGACAGGTTTTCAATTGTGCCCAAAAAATGATAAAGTTCTGGCACCACGAGGGTCTAAAAATGTGTACGAGGTTCAAATGGTACCCGATAAACAAACTATTACAGTCATGTTCACCTTTTCTGCGAATGGAAACATGTGTCCCCCGATGGTTATTTATCCATATCAAAGGTTGCCAAAGGATATCATAAATTCTGTACCAAATGAATGGTGTATTGGCCACAGTGAATCTGGATGGATAAAGGCCGAAGTATTTTTTAAATATTTTGCAAATTCTTTTCATCCCTATTTAAAGAGAAAAAATATCGAATTCCCCGTTTTATTATTTGTTGATGGACATAAAACCCATCTGACGTACGAATTAAGTAAATTGTGCACCGATTTGCAAATAATTTTAATAGCCCTGTATCCTAATGTCACACGAATTCTACAACCTAAATACAGTAAATAGAAACAAAAAAATGTGCTCTATCTGTAATAACATGGTCTTAGTAGAGACTATTATTAGAATGCACTAATTGTGGAAAATATTTTCATGATTCCTGTGTACCGTCAACCCATACACAGCACATTCCTGAAGAGGAGGAAGACATGTTTCTTTGTCACAGGTGCTACAAAGTAACTGCCGAATCTGAAGACTCTGTAGACACAGATGATTTACTAAATTTAGTAAATCAGTTTTACAAAGATAACTGTGTGTGTAGTACCTACTGATTTCAATAAAACATTTAAGTACCTATATCCATATTTTGAATTAACATTTAAAACCTAACTACCTAGTGCTCCGTTTCTGGATAAGACTTTTAGCTTTAAATCTAGACTTAAAGCTAAAATCAATACTAGAAACTGAGGATAAATCCAGCAAAATATACTGTGCCAATAACTGCAAAAGTGTATGCTAATAACTATATAAAAATATGCCAATAACTGTATTTTCTTAAATTTCAAAATAAAATGCAAATAAAAAAATCATTAAACATTTAAAGCAGTTAATTCATGTTTAATTGAAATTGTTAAACTTTTCTGTATTCAATGGCACTTCAAAAGTTTCTTAAATATAAAAACTCTGAACTCAGGGAAGCAAAATTAAAAAAAAAAACCTTAAGGTGCCAATAACTATAGCGTTTACCCTACTCTGTTGTGGCTTTTAACAATCGGTGTCTCATATCTCTGTTATCTTATCTACTTTCCCGCCCGCTAAGCGCTCTTTGTATTGCAACAAATCATTCAGTATTGCAAATCTAACAGTGAACTAATTTCGCCCATTCACTGAAATCTTGGGAATTATATCAAATGGGCTGTTCATAAACTTGGGATAAAATCAGTTTGAAAGTTTTGAAATTCTTACAATAGATTAAAAAAAGTCAAGCCAATTGGGCGACAGGACCGTTCCAACTTCAAAAATATTCACATTTGATATTTATTATAATAAATAAAATTTCTGTTAACGCGCGCGGTGACGCGGGTAACAACTAGTAACAAATATTAAGAACTTTGCTATGAGTTTGCATGGTTTAAAAAATTTAATCAAGTTTGTCAGGTACCTAAATAATTTATTTTTGACCGATCTTCAGAACAAATTTTTTATTTTCAAAATATTTCGGAAACTATAAAGATATGAAAAAAATGTTTTTAGGAAACTTTCTTGAAAAAATAAATAGAATAAACCGCTATGAAAAGTATTATACAAAAAAACATCATTATAACAAATATCTCTTCTGCGCATGCGTCGATTTTACCCAAAAACAATATGGCTCTTCATATTTGTGTATCAAACATCCACCCAAAATTTGGTTGCAATCCGCTCATCCGTTTGACCTGTATCGTGTTTACAGACGTACAGACATTGTTGTATGTTTTTTTGGGATCAGGGTACCTCAAAACGAAAAAATCTTGTAAAATTTTCCCCCAAAACAATAAGGCTCTTCATAGATATTTGCATATTAAATATCCTCCCAACATTTGGTCTCAATTCGTTCATTCATTTGACCTATATTGCGTACACACAGACGAAAAATTATTGTCAAATTTTGAAAAGTGAATTTTGAACTACATTTTGTTACAGTAAAAGTATTGGAATGAGCTGTAAAAACACGAACCGATATGTTGTCCCGTCATGAAAGCAAGTACGCTGAATAATTAAAATGCTTTATAGCGTTTTTTAATTAGTGAAGTGTAGGACGGACAGTTGTCTGTCTGTACTTGTAGATAATAAAATATGAACTGTTTCATCTGTAATTTGTAATATGTACAAAAACACATATATAAATAAATATATGAATATTATGCATGAATAAAAATCGTTTGTATCAGAACAAATCTGGGTTAAAATTCAACCAACGAAACTTGAACACTTAAAAGTTTTTCTTTTTTAAACCATCTTAATTAAAATTTAGACAAATTAATAACAATAATAATGCGTTAAACGTCCGTTTCTCGACTTTATGTCATAACAGACGCCATTCGCACCATTACTATTTTTTCATCTACCACTTCCCGTTATTTTCTACATTTTTAAAACTTCAACTTATGTAATAGCAATGGGCAAATGAAGAAATTATAGGAAATTAGGATAAGGTAGGTAATTTTTGAACTAGGAGTTTGATAGGTAGTCCGGCCATGGCCTCAAATAAGGAACCGTCTCGATATTTATCTGGAATTAATTGAGGGAAACCATGGAAAACTTCAATCAAGATGGCCGGTACAGGAATTACCGTTTCTCGGCGAGAGGCAGTAGGAAAAAGTCCCAGCCACATCTGCCCCCGTCGGTATTCGAACCCCGACCTCCCGAATGCGAGTCTAGTACTGTCACCACTACTCTACCCAGCTCGGTTAAATTTAGACAAATTAAACGATAAATAGCCCCATATCCTTCCTCAGGGTGCGCTAAGCGAGGTCATCTTAATACGTAGATTAAGTGAAACAAAACCAAGAATAAAAAAATTTGTTCGTTCTATTGTTGTTTAAATTCGTAACATTTATTGTTAAATACTTTATCACGTTAATTATAGATTTATTAATTGCTAATATCAATCTTTGTTCATAAAACATTTATGAAACTCAAATAAAAGTTTGAGTAAAAAGTTATGTTTGTGGCAAGGAAGGTTCCTCATTTGACATATTTGGCTTTTTTGTGAAGAAGTCATCTAATGTCGTTTGCCTTTTTCTGTTCCGTTCAGCAAACTATTGTCGATAGCAAGATATTTCATCAAAGACACTTCGTCTTGCCTCTGAACTTCTATCAACATTTGAATCGTTTTAGTGAAACGTTATAGTGGCTAAACTTTTTTTTTTTCAAAACAGCGTTAAGTGAGGCAAAGTTAAGCGAGATCTTACTGTAATGTTATTTTCGATCCCTGATTGCAGCAAAAAGTGAATTGAGACTTAGTATAGTACTGTATCTTACTAACATCAAATATACATTTACACTTTATAGGCGTGTAAAATAATTATAGTTTTTAATTAAAAAATTTATTTCCAAAAACAAGGAAATGCTTTAATGATAAATGAAGTAACACAATATTTAAATTGAAAAATATTGCGTTTACTCACTTGTCAAATTTCTTTCATGCTTTTGTCCTATCTAAGCCGATTCAGGTACTTAAAAATATTTTCTTTATACTCGGTCGAAAGAACGTAGGTATTTTCGGTTTCGATTTCAAGGCAGAAAGTCTAACATTTATGCTCTGCTGGAATTACTTGCACGCCATCTGCAACAGCGGGCCGAAACACTTTTCTTGTGCACATTGATAAGAAAGTTCGTACTTTCGACCGGGTATAAAGAAAAATGGTATACACCACAAGACCAGAAAACTGAAATTCCTGCCCTTACGGTATAGTATATTACATCACAAGGCCAGGAATTTCAATCTTCTGCCCGTGTGGTATATACTATTTTTCTTTATACCCGGTCGAAAGTGCGTTTATTATCAAAATTTTCAATTATTCGTCCATCTTTTTCTTTGATTAATTTTTACTTAATGTCACTATTTAACTTTTATTCACCATTATATAAAAAGACTAACAAATTTCAAGTGAATAATTTTGAGGTTATACCCAATAACAGCTGTTAACATTACTGGCTGGCGGCAGTCTCACGTATCCGTGTGCACGAGAAAACTCTTTCGTCCCGCTGTTACTTTCTTTCGGCCCGCTGTTATAGATGGCGTGCGAGTAATTCCAGCAGAGCATAAATTATATAACATCTACGACTAAAGACGTATCACTTCCCCGCGATATGGATGAGCCTCACACATTTTTTTAGTTTTTTACGCAGCATGTTTTTGTTATAGACGCTCGACAACTTAGGTCATTACCGTCTTATTTACATCAGATAACACAATCACTTAAAACTAAACGACACCACAACAACATCCTTGAGTAGAGACAGGATTGCAACCCACGACAGTCCGATCAAGAAGCCAGCACGCTAACCACTGCACCACACTGTCCTCGATTACGTATTTTGTTTAAAATGCGGTAGTTTTAGTGACGTTTTCTATGTTTGTTATCGAAACTAACGTTCGTAATTCCGATTTGATTTATTAATAGAAGAAGAAATGTGATTTTTCATCAAATATTAATTGATTATTTGGTGATTAAGGTTGATTTGTTGGATTTTAATGATAATGGACGATCCAATCGTTAGCAAATTAATAATATATGTTTATATTTATGTGATTTATTAATTACGGTGCGTTTAGTAACAAATAGTTGTATAATAATATGTTGTTAATAACTCATAAATAACATATATAACAAATAATTATTTTTGCAGCGTTTAAATGACACTTAAAAGGATTTCACAAGTATTTGCTTCGGGAGAAATGTTTTATATTAAAGAAAGAAAGCATTTCACTCATAATGGTGGTGTATACAGGTTGGTTCATAAGTTAAGACTTTGTCGGAAATGTCAACCAGTCAACCAATTACGAATAACGAATAACAGAACTTTCAATTGGATATTTAAAAAAAAGCTACTTGTTTCAATCGTAATTTTTAACAAGGCTTAGTCGCATTTTTGGTATCCATACTAATATTATAAATGTTTGTTTTTTCACGTCTAAACCGCTGAACAGATTTCGATCAAATTTAACAAGGAGATAGAGTGTGTTCTGAGGAAGGATATAGGCTACCTTTCGTCTAAAAAAATCATGAAATTCGTGTGACGTAATTTATGGATTTCGATAAAATTTGGCAAAGAAATAGCTTGCATCCTGCGTAAATGTCGGGCCGCGAGACCTGTCACATATTTAGAAAGTAAAAAAATCAATGCGGACGAAGTGAATATATTATAGGTCGTTCTAAAAACGACGTGTGACATTTGCGTAAGTGGACGACTCGTACACTACATTTACCAGTAATCTTACCCGTTGATCTCTACTGTACACTGAGTTCATCTTTTATTATGGCATGTCGTAATAAAAAACTATTAATATTTTATCGTCGTCACATCTACTTATTTTAATTCTGTCGACATTTCCATATTCAACTGTTTTACGAGCGTCGGATGGATCGTAAAGTCATCAACGTGAAATTCCACTTTCTGTTGAAAAACTCCCGTGAAAATGTGTGTGCAATATTAACTGAAAATTATATGTAAATATATATACGTCAATAGGGATGTTGACTATTTTTGAGAAAGTGTTTTAAATCGTGCAAAAGTACTTAATGTAGTCACAAATATTTATTATTATTTTTTAAATAAGACTCAAGCTTTAAAAATCACGCAGTATTTCAAATTCCGTTTCAAATTGAGGGTCAAAACGCCAATACTTGTCACGTGACTGCCGTGACGTCATACAATCATAAACGCTGGTAAACTGATGATGAAAGGTTTTTTCGTAGTTGTTGCTATAGTTATATGCAATTTAACGTTTCCTATAAATAAATTCTAAATTACGCACGCGAAATATTAACCAAACAATGCAGCCTTTGGATAGCGTCTGATATAGTTTATGACTGAGTGACGTCATGCACTCTGATTGGTGTTCGTTGTCACGTGACTTGAGAGTTACGTTACGTTACGTTTTATTTATTAAATATTATAGTTAAATTCCTTAAAAATGAGAAAACATAGTGTTTTTAGTATGTATTTCTATGATAGAAACTGACATTTAACGTTAAAATTATGCTATTTGAATACAGTCAACATCCCTATTGTAAACTTCATCTTAGATTTACTCAGAAACTCTCCCTACTGTGAAGGTTCATGTCTAGCGTTACTGAAGCTAAAATTAGCGCTCGCATAATGTGAATTTACTGTTGCAGTTTGCTTTATTATGAGAAAGATTAACAGTTGAAAGTAGGTAACTGTTAATCCATTCCGCCACGAAAGTGGAAAGATTCGGGTTTAAGTCCCAACGGTGACAGTTGTTTGAAAATAAATTTTTCTAACATAGCGTCGTAACAATGGGTGTTTTTTAACAATTATAGAAAACTACAGTAAGATCCCGTTTAACAAGGTAGATACGTTCCAATAAGCTCCTGCGCTAAACGAGGTCATCTTAATACGTAGATAATTAATAAATGAAACAGAACCGAGAATAAGAAAATTTGCTAGTTTTTTTTTGTTGTTTAATTTTGTAGTATTTATTGTTAAATACTTTTTTATCACACTAATTATAGATTTATTTATTGCAAATATCGATTTTTGTTCATAAAAAAATTATGATAAATAAAAGTTCGAGGAAGAAGTTATGTTTGTGATAAGGAAGGTTCCTCATTTGACATATTTTGTTTTTTGTGAAGAAGTCATCTAATGTCGTTCGTCTTTTTCTGTTTCGTTCAGCAATTTGTTATTGATAGTAAGATATTGCATTAATTTTTTAACTGACGTTTCGTATACTTGTAGACGAAACGTCAGGTGGAAATACCAATGGACCATGATCTGTAAGCCTGGAAGCCTACACACTTGAATCATTTTCATATTCAAAAATACATAAATTACTCAAAAATTAAATAATGTCATATGGGGTACAATGGATTTCGAGTAATCTGGGATTGAAGGCATTCTTTTAATATTGCGATTAAACTCCTCATATCATACTTCGTGACACACGGTCGTGCATGCGCACTATACATATATTTATTATCCTCGGGCGGTGAGAATTTCTGCGGAGACTTCAACGCTAACACAGACGACGAACCTTTAAGCATCAGTTGTCCTCCGTGTGTTTTTTTTCTTCTTCTTTTTATACAAAACACACACAAATAAAAACACATGGCAGCAACTAGAAAACATTAGTGAACATTTGACGTAACACTAATGTCCAAGGTTGCTAATGATTCTCTTTTGTGTTGCATGCTTCGCTTGTATAAAATATACCGGATGCTCGGCAAATAGCGAGAGACATGCAGGAAATGTATTAACCTCGATTTAAAGACACGATGGTTTGATTTATAGCCGCTTGTCAACCTGTTGGCAAGTACTATTAAGGTGATAGATTCCCCAGTAGCTCCGGATCTACGATTTTTTTGGACCGGGGCAGAAATTTGATAGTGGCTCCCCCTCTCTCCAGATAGATTGTAGATTATAGACGCTCAACCTCTGAGGTCATCAGCGTCTATTCCTTCTCCCCAACGTTTGAATTGTTTAAAAAAACTTAAAACTATATAATGGGTGACATTTTTTTGTCCTGTTAATCTATCCCTCTGTGTCCCAGTTTTATAGGTTTTAGAAGTTAAAGGAATAAGATGCTGGCACATGGGTTAAACCCTGAAGCCATTGGGAACGGTTGAAAAATTTTTTTTTTTAATAATTTGGGTTCAATTTTCAAACATATTATATTATGATTTTGGTGCTTCCTGAAACTGCCGTCCGGAACAGCTGCCTCGGTTTGCCCCCCTCTAGATCCGGAGCCATCCCCCCGGATTAAGTTTACAAAAGGAAAAAAAGTATTTTTGATTTTGCGCAAAAATGTCGAAGAAATAACCACTTTATATAAAGATATTTGTAATACATTTGGTATAATGAATGATGAATCAACAAAATTGTATAATATTTATGTTGTGTGTCTATGTCTTACTGGGTGGTCCAAAATAATATTTCTGCTACAATTTCAAATAAAAATTCGAGTCGCAGTGCCCAAAATTCTACCAACAATATATAGTGTGAAGGTATAATAAGTTTGCTATCATATTGTTGCAAATTAATGCGATATTAGAAAAAATGTACAATTCAAATAGTGTCATTGTCGGGATACGAATCCGAATTTTTCACTATCGCGGCGGCTGAATTACCAAATATTCTACAGAGACACATTTCTAAACAATCAACATATTTCAATAATAAAGCACATTTGCAACAGTATTCCGTATCCTCCGAGAGCTAATTTTTTACATTGGACATTGTTAGAATGAACAGTGTCTAATGTAAATAAATTATAATGAGCCTCACCCTTATAAGCTCACATAAGAAGTTTAACTTCTTTAGTTTTTAATATTATTCCCAAGTGTATTTTTTTTTATGTAAAACTAATTAATAATACTCAGCAACACACTATAAACTTCTGTCCTTGTCAGTTTCATGTAATTTAGGAGACAAACTAACTTCCCCTTTATTTGCAAGTTCTACTTCCCCTCGATTTCTTACTTTTTCAAATAGATACGTCGCTAAAGAAATTACACTTCAAAAATGGGGAGTGACCGGTATTCAGAAAGATATCCACAAAACAAAATGGCGATTGGTAATGCGTTTTGCGCCATCGTGTATAATGATACATTGTTAACATTACGATTCGCATGCATACAATATATTATTAGCGCTATTCTGTATAGCCAATGTTAAAATAAACAGCGCTGTTAAATTTCTGTCTCAATTTAACTTATGTGATGTTAAATTTGTTAGGAAGTGACAGAAAAGTAACAGCACTGTTAAATTCTTACACTGACCACCTTATACATATAAATAAAATTGAAGTGTCTGTGATTTCGGAATAAACAATTTTTCTTAAGTTCGGTTATTCATGAAACCTAAATTCGCAATTTTTAATTGTATTCTTTCTGTCTGTGTGTCTGGTAGAATCTCTGAAACGGCTGATTTTAATAGAAATCAAGTGATTTGCTTGTTAATTTCACACACAAAAATTAACAATTTTTTTTTCGAGTCCCGGCAACATTTTTCTACGACCCGGGTCGCGACCCACGCTTTGTAAAACGTTGCCCTAGTACATAATAAGTCTTTTAATATAATATGGTAGCTGCTTGTCTTGGACAATATTTGTGTGTTTATATTTTAATTTATTAGGTCAATTAGACATATTTGTTACGGTTAATTTGAGTACAAATGTATTATTTTGTTATTCTGTTAACACAGTGTAATATGCTGACGTAACACGTATGTCATAGAGTTTTTATTAATTAATGATCTGATGACAGAAAAACCTATCTTACAAATAACAAGGTGATTTCAATGATTTTAATTAATTGTTTAAATTAATCATTTCGCCAGTAGTAAGACAAAAAAGATACGCACTGTGAATTTAAAAATATATTACAACCAATTGAGCGACAGGACTATTCCAACTTTAAAAATATTCACATTAGATATAATGAAAAATTAGTGCATAGTTAAAATAAAAGAATAGTTACTTCTTACCACAATAGATTTATTCAGTGGGTGTATATTTCGAGAGCCAACCTCCCATCTTCAACAAAACACTAAACAAAACTATTTTAGTGTTTTGCTGAAGATGGGAGCTTAGCTCTCGAAATGTACATCCACTGAATAAATCTGTTGTGGTAAGAAGTAACTATTCTTTTATTTTATTGTTCCAACCACAGTGGTCTTAATGTTTATAGTACATATATAGTTCTTGTGGTGTATTCTATTTTTCTTCATACCCGGTCAAAAGTGTATTTATTATCAAAATTTTTATGTATTATCATAAAAAATACAACCACGTTCCAGCAGGCAGTTTATTATGTGGTCATGCTTAATTTTTGTTCTTTACTTCAGCGCTTTTTTCAAATATTCACAATGCATTGGATTTTTTTCAGTGTTTCTCTAGTTTACTTATACCGGGTATAAAGAAAAAACTGTTTCGCCCCGCTGTTACTTTCTGTCAACCTGCTGTTATAGATGGCATGCGAGTAATTCCAGCAGAGCATAAATGCTAGGCTTTCTGCTTTAAAAACGAAGCCGAAAGTACGTACTTTCGACCGGGTGTAAAGAAAAATAATATACAGCACACGGCCAGAAAGTTGAAATTCATGGCTTTGCGCTGTTTATTGAATCTCTGTTATACTGTTGTTAATTGTTAGCCACAGTTTCACTTCCAGTACGGTTTTCTTGAGAAATAATTGCAGTTTTGTGGTAATTAACGTTAAAAAAAAACGACTGTTTTCCCAGAAATTGACATATTATAGCATGTCGGTATGACTTCTGGGAAATTAAAGATTCTTTTCTCTGCTCATACATACGTGACCTCCTTGTCTGTTTTTTTCGAACGTCCATTTTTTTAAATTTATTGTAGATTATAGACACTCGACAACTTAGGACTATAACGTCTTTATTACATTAAATCATCACTTAAAACCAAACATCACAAAACATTCATGGTAGAGACAAGGATTCGACGCAGTATAGTTTTACTTTGTATTCATAGATGACACGTCTTATTTCTCTGTTACAATATGCTGATGGAGTTGTCCACGTATTATCCAAAGTAAATAAGTACTAGGTACTCGAACTTTTAACTATAGTTATCATCTCCCTAGACATCCTATTTTATTTTACCAATGTACATCTTTAACGAAAATGTGATTATCAATTATCGGGATCACGCCAAAGAAGTATAACTTCTGCCGGGCATACATAAGTACACCATGATATGTGCCATATATAGAATTTAATAAATAAATAAATGAATATCAATTTTAACGTTGAACTCGAAAATGCATAATTTTGTGACTTTTTGCGCTTAGATTAGTTTTCTTGCGTGGTTGAAAACTGAATATAAATTAGAACTACGAGTATGCATGGAGTTTCATGCATGTAGATTTTGTTTGCTATACATATTACTTAAGTGCATATTTGAAAAAAAATAATGAAAGTCAGTAATTACTATATTTCTTAGTTACTTAGCAGTGGTGTAAAATCAAAACTGGTTATGTTGAATTTTTGGTAACATTTGATTAGCCATACTCAAAGTGTGCTCCGTGGAGCCCTGGGGCTCCGCTATATCTCGGCAAGGGCTCCACCGAAATAATATTATGTTTAATAGTTCCTGAGATATCGTTACTAATTATTATCAATATATTTATATTTATTGATAATAATTAGACTTTCATCCTTTAATTTACCCCTTTTAAGCTTTTTTTAGAGAACAGGTAGTCCTTCTTCAAGATGTAGTTCATCTCCTTGCAAAATTTTATCGAAATCTGTTCACCGGTTTAGGCGTGAAAAGGCAACAGACAGAACTATTTTCGAAATTATGACCCATTCATCCCTTTCAGGTTTGTTTTTTTTTTAAATTAAAGATAGCCTATGTTCTTCCTCAAGATGCAGTTCATCTCTTTGCCAAATTTTATGAAATCTGTTCACCGGTTTAGGTGTGAAAAAGCAACAGACAGAGCTACTTTCGAATTTATAACCTATTCATCCAGTTCAGCTTTGTTTTTAGTGTATTTGCCATATAGCAACATACACTATTGGCGTTGGTCGGATGGCGGGACCTAGGGGTCGGACCAAAATTTCTCGACGTTTCATAACCTCCTAAACACTTTGCCACCATTTTTAAAAATGTTTATATATATATATATGTGTATATATATATATATATATATATATATATATTTATATGTGCGGGCAATAACTTTCGAAGGAGTTAATTCATTTTAACGAAATTTGGCATACATGTTGGAATCCATCACCGCACGAAGCCTATTTAAAATGGGCCCAATCGGGTCATTTTAAGGGTAGTTTTTAGGGGTTGAAAAAAGTTTTTGGGCCCAAAAATACCGAAAAAATTCTCAGAATCGTTTCAAAATTGAAATTTAAGCCTTTAGTAGCAATTAAAAAGTGCTCCTGAAATTATAAGCAAATCGGCCCGACAGGACCGGACTTACAAATTTTATGAAAACACTAGTTTGCGTATACGAATTTACTTACTGAAGGTCGTATTTAATTTGGTGCAGATGTTGGATTGATAACAATATTTCAACTAATAAAATTATCGTAAGGGGTGTATTAAGGGGTTCAATTTTTTTTTATTTTGTCCAAAAACAAACTTAATTTCATTTAATAAAGCCACAATACCTGTATTAGCAAATACACTATATTGTCGGCAGGGTTTTGGCACTGCGACCCGGGTTTTTTTAGACTACATGTAGTCTATGTCCTTCCTCAGGACGCACTCTATCACCTTGCCAAATTTGATCGAAATCTGTTCACCGGCTGAGGCGTTTACAAAATTACTATGAATTTACCGATTGACGTAAAAAGTTTTGGTTTTTGGTCACAGATTTATACAAGTGTAGTAATTAAAAGAGCTTTGAAAGTGCTGCCAACTTCACATCAATTTGTACTCCATATTTGTGTTCATATGCGCAAATAACAGTACAGTTGGCACGCCTAAAAAATTGTTATCTGCATCTCGCAAAACTATCACCAATAATAATGAAATAACTTACAAGAATAATTTAGTATGAGTTATTCTTTTTTTCAATATGTATAGAAAACTGCTATGTTAGCAAAAAAGTGTCTAAAAAACTTGTTCGATTTATACAGATACTATAATTAACATATTTCTACAGAATGACACATTTAACCGCATTCAAGTTATGTGGCAGTGCATGTAAATTTATACCGGCTGTCTTGTATCTACTTTTTTAATGGACTTTAAGGTGGATCAACTATACACGTTTCAAGATATAGATCTATACAAATACAATAAGACCCTGCTTAACGCGGGAGATACGTTCCAATAAGTTCCTGCGCAATACGAAACAGCGCTAAACGAGGTCATCTTAATACGTAGATAATAGGCATAAGTGAAACAGAACCGAGAATAAGAAAATTTGTTAGTTCTTTTTTTGTTTGATTTTGTAACATTTATTGTTAAATACTTTTTTAATTACATTAATTATAGATTTATTTACTGCTCGATTTTAGTTTAAAAAACATGTATGAAACTCAAATAAAAGTTCGAGTAAGAAGTTATCTTTGTGATGAGGAAGGTTCCTTCTTTGACACATTTATTTTTTTGTGAAGAAGTCATCTAATGTCGTTTGCCTTCTTCTGTTTCGTTCAGCAAGCTGTTGTCGATAGCAAAATATTTCATCAGTGGTACTTCGTCTTGGCTTTGAACTTCTATTAACATTTCAATCATTTTGTATAAACTGATCCATAATTTACGTTATAGTTGCTAAACTATTTTTTTTTAGAAACCGCGTAATACTGAAACAGCGTTAAGCGAGGTCTTACTGTATTTTGTTTTTTGTAAAGAATTCATCTAATGTCGTTTGCCCTTTTCTGTTTCGTTCAGCAAGCCGTTGTCAACAGCAAGATATTGCATCAATGACACTTCGTCTTGCCTTTGAACTTCTATCAACATTTGAATCATTTTGTATAAACTGATCCATAATTTACATTATAGCTGCTAAACTATTTTTTTTAGAAACCGCGTTATATTGAAACAGCGTTAAGCGAGGTCTTAATGTATATCAAACGCTTGTAATAATAATTGTGGTTCTCTATTTGTATGTCCTATAACTTACACAAAGTATCTATTCGATAGCTATGAAATTTGACGGTTGTCTCTCCGTCTAACAGCAATACAGTAAAACCTCGTTTACCCGAGGTAATGTAGGGAGGAGGTACCTCGGATAACACGGAAGAAATAAAAAATTCGAATTTTTAGTTGATTTTTATGTATTTGAAATAATAGAATGAAATTTAATCACAAAAATATATACCTAATGTATATATGTAGCAGGTTTATGTATATAAAAAACAAAGTAGCAATCGCAAAATACTACGGGCGAACAGCATAAGCATAGCGGCTTCATCCGTTTTATCTGAGTTTCGAAGTTTAACTTCTTTAGCTACGTATCTGTTTGAAAAAAGTAAGAAATCGAGGGGAAGTAGAATTAACCCCGAAAGGGGAAGTTAGTTTGTCTTCTAAATTACATGAAATTGACAAGGACAGAAGTTTATAGTGTGTTGCTAAGTATAATACGCACCACGGTTCTAAAAGGTTCTGAAGTTAGATGCAAATGGAGGCTTGCGCAGGTACAGTCGGTTGAAAAACTACAAACCCGCGCTATATTATTATTTTTAATTTTTCTTTAATCTAAAGGTCTAATTCCTTGCATCAAGTCATCCAAAAAAATTACTTTTCGTGCTTGTCTATGCAAAACTGTATTATCTTGATCAATTAACAATCAAAGAAACAACTTGACAATAGCGTACTGGACTGTACTTTATAGCAGGAAAGCGACAAGTGACACGACAACCAGCGATAACCAATCACCGACGAGCGCACGTTCTGTGCCGGTAACTGGGAGGTGGTGGGAGTCTTCCATTCCCACAAAACAACCAGGACGGCTTTAAAATATGCATTTGTGACTAGCTTCAGAATCTTTTAAAACCGTGGCGAGTATTATATGTGTAAACAATATTAATTGGTTTGACATAACAAAAAATTAAACTTGGGAATAATTATCCGAGCAAACTCCTCAATCGTTGCGGAGTGCTCGGATCCGTCCCTTGTCTCGGATAACGCGGAGGCTCGATTGATCGAGGGCCGGATAAACGTGGTTTTACTGTATAAGTACGAAGAGCTGCGAGCAACGTAGTGTAACCGACACAAGGCAAACAGAAGCGGAAGTCAAATGCATCTATCTTTGTAAGATGTCACACGGTGAGAAACACTCTTCCTCCGGGGCCTTGGGGGGCCCGAGACGACAGAGCGGAGGCCGCTTTAAGTACTGGGGCGCAGCAACGTCTGTCACGAATATCTCTCTGCCCATTCTGGGAGCAGTTCCGCTCCGTGATAAGAACCTCTTTTCCTCCGAGGTTTTATTTTATGTGACTTGATCTCTCAGAACGTAAAATATACTCACAGGAAATAGCAATTTTTTTTATTCTATTACCATTTTACTATTAGCTGTGAGCTTCAACGTGGTTTGCAGCTTAAAAATTAAAAAAAAAATGGTGTGTGTAGTTATGTACGCGCGGTAGAAGTGACACTTCTTTGGTGTGATTGCAATAATTGATATTCACATTTTCGTTAAAGATGTCAATTGATAAAATAAAATAGAATGTCTAGGGAAATGATAAATATAGTTAAAAGTTGGCATGTTCACTTCGAGATTATATAAGTATTATTTTTTATATATTAACTATAGCGGCCCGGTCCGGCTTCGTCCTAATTTGTAAATTACCTGTTAATCTAAATTTAAAGGTGTTAAGCGCAATTTTGATCAAAATTAAATATTTAAGATGGCTAACATATTTATTTAAATAAGGATTAATACTATGTCGGTAAAACACCTTCACAAACAAAGCATTCTTTTAGACCGAATTTGAAAATCATAAAAATAGTTATTGTGAGGCAACCTTAAAAAATAGACATGCGGACTTTTTTTTAGAACTCTTTCACCATACATTATTTACGTGTAACTTTTATATTTACGCAACGTACGCCACGGAAGCTCTCAAAGAGACGATTTTTTCTGACTTCATTCACAAATATCAGCATACCTGTAACTTATTTTCACCTAAATGTCCATAAATTATAGCTGTAAGCTTCCTAGATAATCCGTCTTTCTATTAGTGAAAATCTTATGAAAATCCATACAGTAATTTCGGAGATTAGTCCGGACAAACACAAACTCAGCTCAATGGAGGACTTTAATTTATAATACGTAGTGATTCTTTCGCAAATATCATCATATCGGTAGCTTAATTTTGTCAAAATGTTAATCAAATTATAGCATATAACCTTTCTAGATAATCCCTCGTTCTATTGATGGAAACAGTATGAAAATAATAATAATAATAATGCGTTTAACGTCCGTTTCTCGACTTTATGTCATAACAGACGCCATTCGCACCATTACTATTTTTCATTTTACAACTTCCCGTTTTTTTCTACATTTCTTAAACTTCAACTTATATAATCGCAATGGGCGAATGAAGGAATTACAGGAAATTTTTGAACTAGGAGTTTGATAGGTAATCGGCCATGGCCTCAAATAAGGAACCACCTCGATATTTATCTGGAATTAATTGAGGGAAACCATGGAAAACCTCAATCAAGATGGCCGGTACAGGAATTACCGTTTCTCGGCGAAAGGCAGTAGGAAAAGTCCCAGCCACATCTGCCCCCGCCGGGAATCGAACCCGGACCTCCCGAATGCGAGTCTAGTGCTGTACCACTTCTCTACCCAGCTCGGTTAAAAAAAAACAGTATGAAAATTCGTACAGCAGTTTCTGAGATTAGCCCAACCAAACACAAACTCAGCGCGGCGGGGAACTTTAATTTGTAATATGTTATGATATCAAAATTTTCAAAAAAATTGAGCCTACAACCTCCCTAGATAATCCCTCTTTCTATTGATGAAACCGTATGAAAATTCGTACAGTAATTTCTGAGATTAGCCCAACCAAACACAAACTCAGCACGACGTGGGACTTTAATATGTAGTGATGACGATTTTCTTTGGGTATTTCAACGGCAACCTTGCTAAATAAGAACTGTTAAAAGAAACATACTTTTATATTATTTTTTTATGCACGCATTAAGTATTTAGAAGCGTTGAAATAATGCCAGTGTATTATACAGTGTGAATTTACAATTCCGCGGCATTGTTCAAAAAACAACAATTGAGCATCACGGAAAAACATCAGAACGTCACGTTAATATACCTGCATAGTTTTGACAGAGAAGAACAGTTGAGTACTATCGTGGGTTGTTATTATTATAAAACAGTTGAAATTCTATAATAATAGCGCAAGCGTACCTTATACCTGCATGGCAATTGTTTTTATGTCGATGTTTTGTTGTTTTTTTTTCTTCTATACTTATTATCTGTGGTGTGACACAATTTAAGGAAAACGACTTTGTTTTTTTCTTACACTGTTCGGAAATTGTATGTTTTACGTAAACAATGTCTTCCACACGATACTTTACTTTGAATTATGGGAAAATGACATCTTTTAGAGTAATAATACACACGCAGAGCCGCAGTTTAAGAATTAAAGGGAACTCGTTTTGGGTGTAGATGTGATGTAAAAGTTTTCAAAAAGTTTACTAAATAAGTACGTTGATATCCTAACTAATATTATAAATGCGAATTTGAGTACGCTTTCACGCCTAAACCGCTTAACAGATTTCAATAAAATTTGATAAGGAGATAGATTGCATCCTAAAGAAGGACATAGGCTACATTTTGTATCAAAATAAAAATTTAAAGGTGGTGAAATAGGGGATGAATATCACTGACAGGTCATCACGATACCTTCCGGGACTATTAGACCTCCAGACTTGAAATTTGGCAGACATGTTTCTTTTATTGAGTAGAGATACTAAAATAGTCTTCTAAGGTGTGGAAAGGGGGGAAGTACAGGGTGTCAATGAATTACCACACTCTAATTTTTAAAATACAGTTTCTATGAACTGAAAATGTAGCTGTTAGGTCTTGATGAAGATTCCACTACTGTTGTTGTTGCCGTCTATCATTACAATCGCGGGCGGAGCCGCGGGGAGCGGCTAGTATTTATATATAAATAAAATCGACAATTCTAAACTTTGTACAATACAGCACTCTTTACAGAAGTAATGATTGATGCTTGAAGCTACCCGTGTGAAGTCGGACCGGGCCGGTAGTACTTTTATAATCTACAAGTTTCAGTTTAGCTTCTATAGGTTTGCCCACTTTTCGCTTAGGTATTTTATAATTTTGTTAGAACAACTAGACGATGGCTATAAAGCTGTTAGACATTTTTTGGTAGGTATTTGAGGCACTGTGAAAATTTGTACAATATCTCCGAATACAAAAACCCAGACCTGGCTGAAGGGTAGCGGGGCTGAACCGACCCTCAAATTTTAAATGGCCTGACAGGTAGAATGACCCACCGAAGCGACCTGTTTTTTTGAATATATCTATTTTTAGCTACCAATATTTATTCTGTTTAAATTTCAACGTGCCTCAAATATATTTTCAAAAATATAATTTTTCAAACGCCTGGCTAAATTTTAGACCCGATTAAGAAATCTGGCTTTTTTCAACTCCTTAAATAATAAATTTTAAGGTATTAAAGTTTCAAAATGTCTCAAGGGTTTTTTATTGTGAATAAATTTTGCTAATTTAAAAATTTGAGGGTCGGTTAAGCCTCGCTAGCCTTCAGCCAGGTCTGTGTTTTTGTATTCGGATATTACTAAAGGGGTATTGTACAAACTTTCAGAGTGCCTGAAATACCTACTCAAAAATGTCTAACAGCTCTTCTACTAGTACAGATACATCTTACGTGATTTGTTCGTGTATCTGGTGGTCTCTTGCGATCCGGTCCTGATAAATCAGAGAGATGTTGATTATGTTTCATGCATGTTGACACGAGAAGGTCGTATGAGGTTTTCTATGATTTATTATTATTATTTTTTTATAACAGCCGGTGTTCCTACTGTGTTGAATTTAACACTAATGATTCTTTGCTTACATAATCGTCTCAGATCTTCAACTCTCTCAAAATTGTTTTCCACGTAACTTTTGCTTTGTACTGCCTACTAATTATGTTAATTAAAAATTAACCATTTAAAAAGAAAATATGAAAAATATTTCTGTAAGGTTTAAAGGGGAAATAACGTGTGACGTTAAACGAGAAAGAAACCTTGATAACGCAAGCATCTAAAGAAGTTTCACTTCCCCTGTGCGCTAATTTTGACGAGGCTCACACATTGTTTTACAAGTAAAACTTCTTTAGCGACGTATCTGCTTGAAAATTTCTGTGAAATAACGAGTTACATTAAAGTAGAAATATAAGAGTAACCTTGGCAACGCAAAATCCAGGGGAAATAGAATCGACCCCGAAAAGGGAAGTTAGTTTGTCTCCTAAATTACATGAAACTGACAAAGACAGAAGTTTATAGTGTGTTGCTAAGGTATGTGTAAATATTTTTACATTAAAGAAATTAAACTTGGGAATAATATTAAAAACTAAAGTAGTTAATCTTCTAATGTGAGCTTATGAGGGCTCGTTATGATTTTTTTTGTATTTAGTGATTAATTAGTCAGTTAATGTCAGTACAAAGATTGTAAATTATAGACGCTCGACAAGTGAGATCATAAGCAAATTAATTTCAATAAACATATTATTATGATATATGTGAGGGTATTTCAAGATTGGTTGCACCTAACGAATGTGCAGTTGATTTTAATCGTGATCAAAAGATCCTTGATCAAAAAAACCAGCCTGAGGTGAACACCGTTAGAGGCAGTGGAGTAGGGAGCGAAGTTATCTTTTTGTCGAAAAAAAATGTAAAATAAAAATACGGGTCGATATAACATCTTTTTTTGAGGTCGGTTAAAAATAATAAATATCATCTTTAAAGTTCAATTCCAGATATATGTTATAATAGAAAACAGTATCACGGGTAATTGTTTTTTGTAATGCCAAATTGCATATTATATCATAGTTTTACTATCATTTACGCATATTGAGAGCTTGAAAAAGTCTTAATTAAAGAAAAGACGAAAAGTTGCAATAAATGAGTGTTTAAATTGATTTATTAGTGTATTTGCCATAAGGCAACATACACTATTAGCGTTGGTCGGATGGCGGGACCTAGGGGTCGGACCAAAATTTCTCGACGTTTCATAACCTCCTAAACACTTTGGCACCATTTTTGAAAATGTTTATATATTTATATACGTATATATATAAATATATATTTATATACGTATATATATATATATATATATATATATATATATATATATATATATATATATATATATATATGTGTGCGGGCAATAACTTTCGAAAGAGTTAATTGATTTTAATGAAATTTGGTCCACGTGTTGGAATCCATCACCGCAAGAAGCCTATTTAAAATGGGCGTAATTGGGGCATTTTAAGGGTAGTTTTTAGGGGCTGAAAAATGTTTTTGGGCCCCAAAATACCGAAAAAATTCTCAGAATCGTTTCAAAATTGACATTTAACCCTTTAGTAGTAATTAAAAGGTGTCCCTGAAATTTAAATAAAATCGGCCCGACAGGACCGGACTTACAAATTTTATGAAAACACTAGTTTACAAATAGTGAATTATGTACTGAAAGTTCTATATAATTTGGTACAGAGGTTCGATTTATAATAATATTACAATTAAGAAAAAAAATTATATTTTAAGGGGTGTATTAAGGAGTAAAATTTTTTATTTTGCCCAAAAACCAACTTAAGCTCGCAAACCAAAGCCACACTGCCTGTATAAGCAAATACACTATATTGTCGGCAGGGTTTTGGCACTGCGACCCGGGTTTTTTTTTATTCCAATTACCCGTGATACTGTTTTCTATTATAATAAATATCGTTTTAACATGTCGTCTAATGCAATAACTATCATTTTATATCAACTTGACAAAAAAACAAAATAAAATTGAAAAAGACTGTTCATTATTAGAGAAATAGAGGGGGTTTGATTGAGGTACTATAAAATATATATGTGCGGGAATAAGGTTCCCGGTTCCAGCTTAATGAACATGAAATTTACAGCCCAATTTAATATTTTATTCGGTAGAAATAAAAATAATACACACACACAAACACACCTACGAATATTCTGACAAGACACATTGAAGGTACAGCTTATATGCATGGGGTAAAAAAAATTATAGAAGGGTCATATATTTTTATTGTAACAGACAAAATGTTCGACTTGTATATTTTTTATAGTTTTATAACTGGCGTAGTTTGTATCACTTTTAATATAAAGCGGTGTATCGTAATTATAACTCAGTATGAGATCCCTAATATTAATTTGCTATTTTATTGTCTTCTTGATTTTTGGAACATCAGACGCTTTACTTCAAACTACTAAGTGTGGAAACAGAGAAATGAATATTGTAGCAAGCAGCTTCCATTTTTTGAAGTTTAACTTCTTTAGCGACGTATTTGTTTGAAAAATGTAAGAACGTAGAATAAACAAATAATAATAATAAAGATAGTTAGATAGCGAAAAATGCAAGTTTATAGTATTTCTCCAAACATATTACAGTCGATTTTAAATATGACCCTCAAGGGACCAAAGCAAGACGAAATGCCATTGAAGCAATATTTTGCTATCGACAACAGCTTGGTGAACGAAACAGAAAGAGGCAAACGACATTAGATGACTTCTTCACAAAAATAAAATACAGTAAGACCTTGCTTAACGCTGTTTCAGTATTACGCGATTTCTAAAAAACCTAACGTAAATTATGGATCATTTTTTATATAAAATGATTCAACTGTTGATAGAAGTTCAAAGGCAAGACGAAGTGTCACTGATGCAAAAATAATACAATTTAGAGTTATAGAAATATCTCATATCTGTAGTTCCATATAGTTTTAAGGATCTTTTGTATAAGCATTCTAATATGATATGTAATGTTGTGGTATTTTGCATACCTTTGTTTTTTATGATGGCTGCAAATAAATTACTATCTATAAATTACTCTCGATAATTTGACACTCAGGGGACCAGAGAAAAATTTCAAATTACTAAGAGCTAACAATAACAGGAGTTTAAATAACCAAGAGGAAAAAAATCAGGTAAACAAGAGTTTGATCAAACTTCGTGATTTATTATTTTAAACATTTGTACAATTATTCACTTATTCATTTTGAAAAGAAGTCCGGAATTTTCTGTTTGAAGGAAGACTGCAATGCGAACTGCAAACCTCATTTATGTGAACAATCGATAGGTCTGTGCATGATAAACGCTTCAAATTTTAGAGAGTAGGAAAGCCCGGACTTCGAATTATTGCATGTTGGCGGGCAAGATACTATTCCTTTAACTTCAAACTACCGAGGGGACCAATTAGTATTAATTTTATTCAATTTATCGAGTATTTTTCAAGGGACCGGAAAATTATTGAGAGATTCAAATTATCGAGCCTGTATATATTCAATATAATAATAAAAAGTCCTTCCTTAAAACAATTGAATTCTTCGATTCGCCATATTATTAAAATGCAAAGGACTTTATTCAAATCAGCTGACTTCTAACTATGGTATTTTTTTAAGGTAGGGCATTGCCCCACAATGCCTCCCCCCTTAGTTACGGCCCTGATTAGTCCGTTTGTTTAATAGCTACAATGAATCGAAAGGTCCTGAAAAATGCCGGTATACTGTAATAGTGATACTATACTAAGTATGTGTTGTAATGTCATGTGCCGCCATGTGTGAATCCGGAAACAAAATATTTCCTAAGGCGTATTATTGTATGAATAAACGTATAGAGTATAACCTATAGATGTGTGTCTGGTTACTCAGTACTACCAACCTTACTTTGAATATTAAACTGCAAAGTAACTGTTTCAGCTGACTCATATAAGTTCATATTTTTCAAAAACTCGTTTGTAATTATGAACAAAATCGGTGGTCCTGGTCTTGCGATTCATCAAGATCATTAAAAAGATTAAAGATTAAAATAGGGGTGGTCTCTTGACCCAAATGCAACACGTCCTGAAAGGATATTTGTGCTTCCCCTTTTTACTGCATTTATAGTCAGCAAATAATCTAGATCTTCTTATGAGCTCCAAGAAGATTGGTTAAGTAGATTGTCCTGTGGAACTATTACATCCACATCAATGTATCCAAAGATGGTTGTCCTCTTGTAGGTTAAAACCTCACAAGAAGATTAGTTAGTAGATTGTCCTGTACGGAACTATTCCATCCTCATCAATATAGCCAAAGATGGTTGTCCCCCGGTAGAGGTTAACCAAGACTAGCAACACCACGACCAAGATCGAATGAACAAGACCAAGACCAAATGTGCAAGACTAAACTACAAATTATAACTTCCGTTCAAAATAAGAAACATGTACTTATAAAGTTTTATTAATTAGACATTAATTGTATATAATTTTTTAATTTATACCTCTATGACACCTTGACAATGTGTTTAGGAAATTTTTGCTAAAGACGTAAGTAACAGACTAAATAAGCAAGATCAAGACTGAATACGCAAGACCAAATTAAAAATGATCTCGTATCGCGCAAGGCCTTATTAGAAAGTATCTCCCGCGTTAAGCTGGGTCTTACTGTACATTCAATTTATAGGAAATAATATTTTCAAGAAGAAATTTATTATCAATATATATATATATATATATATATATATATATATATATATATATATATATATATATATATATAAATTGAGAATATGAAATTGGTGCTAGACTCAAATAACCCTGGATGTTGATGTGGTTTTTAAATACGCTACTCGTTTTGACAACTTGATATTTAAGGCTGTCGGAACGCTCTGAATTTAAGCCAAAAATAGGGTAAACATTCTTTCTCTATAAGGAAGATAAAGGACAAATCTAGGTCTCTAATGGACTACTTTTGTAATTTATGTACAATTTACTAGAAAAAAGTTGGCATTAATTGTGCCAAAAAACACACGTTTTCAATGTCACACTACGACCTTATTCGTACTTATTTCACAAAATCGTTCTAACACAAACTTCTTCCTTTTTCGGAAAGGTTTTTTAAGTCTTTAAAATATTTCCAAAATTTAGAGTAATCAACTGACATCGGCACCCTTGCAACAGCATGTTTTAGCCTAGTAGTGTGGCTTAAATTCAAAGCATTCCGACAGCCTTAACCGTCATGGAAGAACTATGGTACTGATACAAATTATGTGGACCTAATATTTTCATAGCGGCTATATTTTCTAGCAATGTAATCGACAAATAGTTTACGGTTTATTAATGTGTAGTTTAGGAAATATGTAATGACCACATTTACATCGAGTGTTATTGTCTATGAAATGATGACCAGCTGACATACACGGCGTTTATGGCATGGGAACGTTCTTTGGGAAAATACTTGTAAACAACATACTAAGCATAACTTAACAATTTGTTTGTGAATTGAGCAAAGATGGTTTTCTTTACACCGGTCGAAAGTACGTACTTTCGGCTTCGATTTTAAGGCAGAAAGCCTAACATTTATGCACTGCTGGAATTAATCGCACGCCATCTATAACAGCGGACCGAAAGAGTTTCACCATTATACAGCAGAACCTCGAATGGTTAAAATCCAATGGAAACGTTAAAAAATTTAAGTTATCTAGTTTTTTACTGATCGAGCGTTGAAGTTAGAGAGGTTGTCGGAGTAAAATTTTTAACTTACCGAGGTTTGTGGATTTTATAGAGGATGTATTTAGTTCAATAGAGGATAATACTTTTACTTATGGAGGTCACCAAAATATTATTTTAACTTATCGAGAGTGATGTTCAGAATATTTGTTTAAGTTACCGAGGTTTTGTGATTTAAGTTATGGAGGTTTTATGCTTTCAGGGGAAGGGAATTCAAAAAAATTTTAACTTACAGAGTTTTTTTAACTTATCGAGGTTCTATTGTATATAAAAAGACTAATAAGTTTTAGGTGAGCATTTTTGAGGTTATACGCAATAACAGCTGTTATCTACTACTGGCTGGCGACAGTCTCACGTATCAATCTGCAACAGAAAACTCTTTCGTCCCGCTGTTACTTTCTTTCAGCCGGCTGTTAGAGATGGCGTGCGAATAATTCTAGCAGAACATAAATGGTGGACTTAAAATCTAAGCCTAAAGTACGTACTTTCGACCGGGTATAAAGAAAAGTTTTGAGAACAATTTCGAAAGTGTGAATTTAATAGCAAATTAATAAAAAAAATTAATTAATTAATTACCTTTACAGTAACCGCATAACGCCTGTAATTAATTATTACAGTAGATCACTTGCTATTATGATCCGATAAAAGAAAGGAAAATATTAATACTAGCACCGTTAGCGGAAAATATTTGAACTAAAACTGTAACTGTTGTATTACAAAGCACGGAAAGATTTATTACCAAAATTGTTTGTAAAAAATTAAACGAATTAACAATTCAACACAACAGCAGCGCCAAAATTAGCAATGCAAATTGTATTTTATATAATATATTGTTTGAATGCACACACAAACACACGCATTATATTATACAGTAGAACCTCGACATAATGAACCAAATGATGGACTGCTTCGTCACTCCATCGAGGTTGTTCTCTGTTTAAAGGGTAGCGTAATTATACCGTTTGAGGCCCGTAGCAAATTCATCGGATGGGGCCCTCCTTTAATGTCAAGAACCTTAACCAACGCTGTTTTTCTTACAAATGCTTTCAAATCTTGATAAATTTTTGAAGTTTAACTTCTTTAGCGACGTATCTATTTGAAAAAAGTAAGAAATCGAGGGGAAGTAGAACTGGCAAATAAAGGGGAAGTTAGTTTGTCTCCTAAATTACATGAAACTGACAAGGACAGAAGCTTATAGTATGTCGCTAAAGTATGTGTAAATATTATTAATTAGTTTCACATAAAAAAACATTAAACTTGAGAATAATATTAAAAACTAAAGAAGTTAAACTTCTTAAGTGAGTTTATGAGGGTGAGGCTCATTATAATTATAGAAAAGTATACTAGCTTGTAGCTAAGTGATCCATAATTGTACGCAAGACTGTACCCGTGGAAACGTAACCCATACAGTATTCATATTCATGTATACTTTTCTATAAATTGTTGAACTTTAAACTGTTATTTATAAATAATTAGACGGTCAAAAAATTTTTCTTATTTTTTTTTAAACTCATAACAAATGCATTGAAAGACTGTCAGTTTTTGGAAAGTTTCTGACAGTTAGTTCTTTTTTTATAAATAAGAAACTGGTTCAGAACTACAGAGATCGCATAAAATGAATGTTAATTATCCAATTTTTAATTGAATTTATCTCGGATTATATACGGTCGATCGACTTCATTTTTCAGGGTAATTGTATTATCATGTCCTTAATAAGTATACAAAAATTAAGAATTTTCTGACGGTGTGCCTTAACCACGACAACTACCTTAATGATGTAATAATAAAATGATTTCGGAATAAATCAGTTTTTCTAATTCATACACTACTAAAATCTAAATTCGCAAAAATTTTTGTGTCTCTCTGTGTGGACTAGTCTCCAAAACGCCTGAACCGATTTTGACGAGACTTTCATTTACACGTAGAAGACTTTTCAATGATTAATTTAGACTACTTTTTATCCCAGAAATATTTGGGGTTACTGTGTAAAAATTTTCTGTCTGGGCTAATTTTCAAAACGGCTTAACCGATTGTGATGGCACTTTACAGACAGGTAAAGGGTTATGTCAGGAATGATCTAAGATAATTTTTATCCCAAAAATAAGCCTAAGGGGGTGATTGTTGGCGGGGAACATTCATAAAGGATACGCTGTATTTCTGAAATTGCTTAAGTTATAAAAACGTGAGATTAGAGAAAAAATACTCTTTTTAGAAACTAAAGAAATACTTGTTGCACTGTCTTTTGGAACCCATCTACCCGAACGGGGTGGAAATGGGTTTTATATAAAAGAACTGCGAGTACAATCCATACCACGTCGCGGGTAAATCGCTAGTTCTTCACTATATCGAGACTCTAAAATAAAAAATTAAATAATATTGCGTTTAACGTCCGTTTCTCGACTTTATGTCATAAAAGACGCCATTCGCACCATTACTAATTTCCATCTATCACTTCTCGTTATTTTCTACATTTTTAAAACTTCAACTTAAGTAATAGCAATGGGCGAATGAAAGAATTATAGGAAATTAGGATAAGGTAGGTAATTTTTGAACTGGGAGAGTTTGATAGGTAATCGGCCATGGCCTCAAATAAGGAACCACAGAGTAATTTATCTAGAATTAATAGGGATGTTGACTGTGTTCAAATAAAAACATAATTTTAACGAAAAGTAGTAGTTTCTATGATAGAAATACTAAAAAACACTATATTTTTCCTTATTTTTAAGGAATTTAATTAATATTTAATAAATAAAACCTAATAAAATCACTCTCAAGTCACGTGACAACAGACACCGATCAGAGCGCACGACGTCATAGAGTCAGCCGCTATCAAAAAAGCTTCATTGTTTGATTAATATTTAGTGTGTAATTTATTCGAAAATTTGTTTAAAAAAAGACTGCAAGGAGTTTTAACGTTATATGGAAAGTGTATTTATTAAGGCTAATAGTTCGATTTCATATTTTATAACAAGAATTACGAAAATTTTTTTCATAACCTCATTAGGTTACTAGCGTTTATGAGCACAGCCTCCTACTTTGTGACCGCATCTATAGAATGGTAGCTCCTGTGTAAACTTTTGAGCCTCCTTTGGTATGAACAGGTGACGTCACGCGACTAGTATTGGCGTTTTGGACCGAAATTTGAAACGGGATTAAAAATACATGATTTTTAAGGCTTGAGTTGTATTTAAATAAAAATAATAAATATTTGTGGCTATATTCGGTAGGTACTTATGCACGATTTAAAACACTTTCCCAAAAATAGTCAACATCTCTATTGAGGAAAACCATGGAAAAGTCAACAGGATGGCCCGTATAGGAATTATGTTTCTCGGCGAGAGGTAGTAGGAAAAAATCGAGAGTCTACTGTAGTACATCAATTCAAGTTCAGTCCCTAGTCCACATATCATTGTTAATATACATCTATGAACATGGCATAACTTACCTATGCTTGTAAAAACAAAACTGTATTATTAGTGAATTAGCAATGTTTATCATTATTATGGTTAAACGGTGTAATCTCTTCTTTTGTTTAAATTATTCCGACTGTCGCAATTAGTTATTTTAATTTGATTTATTTGCTTGCAGATAAAATAACTCTACATGTTAAATACGCCTAAGTATTTATAGTATCGTCTCGAAACGTTTATAGTACAGTGAACCCTCGCTTAACGCTGCTGCGCTTTACTCTGTTTAAGTTTAGTCACAGAACGTAAATTATGGATCCGTTTATACAAAATGATTCAAATGTTGATAGAAGTTCAAAGGCAAGACGAAGTGTCTTTGAAGCAATATCTTGCTATCGACAACAGCTTGCTGAACGAAACAGAAAGAGGCAAACGACTTTAGATGACTTCTGCACAAAAACAAAATACAGTAAGACCTCGCTTAACGCTGTATCAGTATTACACGGTTTCTAAAAAGAAAAGTTTAGCCACTATAACGTAAATTATGGATCAGTTTATACAAAATGATTCGAATGTTGATAGAAGTTCAGAGGCAAGACGAAGTGTCATTGATGCAAAAATATGCAATTTAGAGTTACAGAAACATCTCATATCTGTAGTTCCATATAGTTTTAAGGATCTTTTGTAAGCATTCCAATATGATAATGTAATGTTGTGGTGTTTTGCATACTTTTGTTTTTATGATGGTTGCAAATAAATTACTATCTACAGTCGACTCTTGATAATTTGACACTCAATAAACCAGAGAAAAATTTCAAATTCCTAAGAGTTCAAAATAACAGGAGTTTAAATAACCAAGAGAGAGGGAGGAGAAAAACCAGGTAAACAAGAGTTTGATCAAAATTCGTGATTTACTATTTTAAACATTTGTACAATTATTTACTTATTCATTTTGAAAAGAAGTCCGTAATTTTTTGTTGAGTGAGCGACTTCAGTCTATCATTGTCTAATGAATTTTCGATAATGGTGAAACTGGAATGCGAACTGCAAATTCACTCATTTATGTAAACAGGTCTGTGCATGATAAACGCTTCAAATTATAGAGAGTAAGGAAGCCCGGACTTCAAATTAATGTATGTTGCCAATATGTCAATATTAATTGGTCCCTCGATAATTTGAAGTTGAAGGAATAGTACTTCAACTTCAAATTACCGAGGGATCAATTAATATTGACTGTATTCAATTTATTGAGTATTCTTCAAGGGACCGAGAAAAAATTTCAAAGTATCGAGACATTCAAATTAACGAGTGTTAAATTATCGAGAGTCGATTGCATATCTATTTTACAAACATGCCTACTTCAATAGGGATGTTGACTGTGTTCAAATAAAAACATAATTTTAACGAAAAGTGGTAGTTTCTATGATAGAAATACTAAAAAACACTATATTTTTCCTTATTTTTAAGGAATTTAATAAATAAAATCACTCTCAAGTCACGTGACAACAGACACCAATCAGAGCGCATGACATCATAGAGTCAGCCGCTGTCAAAAAACTTTATTGTTTGGTTAATATTTAGTGTGTAATTTATTCGAAAATTTCTATAAAAAAAGACTGCAAGGAGTTTTAACGTCATGGAAAGTGTATTTATTAAGGCTAATAGTTCGAAAACTTAGAATTCATTTTTTATAACAAAAATTACGAAACATTTTTTCATAACCTCATTAGTTTACTAGCGTTTATGAGCTCAGCCTCCTACTTTGTGACCGCATCTATGGAATGGTAGCTCCTGTGTAAACTTTTGAGCCTCCTTTGGTATGACCAGGTGACGTCACGCGACTAGTATAGGCGTTTTGGACCGAAATTTGAAACGGGATTTAAAATACATGATTTTTAAGGCTTGAGTTAAATTTAAATAAAAATAATAAATATTTGTAGCTATATTAGGTACTTATGCACGATTTAAAACACTTTCCCAAAAATAGTCAACATCCCTATTTAGTTATGCGTTTCGGAACAATTGTTATTTCTTATACTTTTCTTTAGTGAACAGGCTGTAACATTATACAGAATCAAGTTGAGGCCCTGGTAATAAACAGGTGATGTTCGTGATACCATCACAACATTGTACCTACATATATTATAAACGCGTGTACGAGACCTTGTAACATTTAAACTGTCCTGACAGCCGAAGATAGCGGTATGCCATCTAGTGGCTATAGAAGCACACATTTATTAATATTATTATTAGTGTATTTGCCATAAGGCAACATACACTATTGGCGTCGGTCGGATGGCGGGACCTAGGGGTCGGACCAAAATTTCTCGACGTTTCATAACCTCCTAAACACTTTGCCACCATTTTTAAAAATGTTTATATATATATGTATATATATATATATATATATATATATATATATATATATATATATATATATTTATAAGTATATATATATATATATATAGGTATATATGTGTGCGGGCTATAACTTTCGAAGAAGTTAATTTATTGTAACGAAATTTGGCACACATGTTGGAATCCATGACCGCACGAAGCCTATTTAAAATGGGCCCAATCGGGCCATTTTAAGGGTAGTTTTTAGGGGTTGAAAAATGTTTTTGGGGCCCAAAATACCGAAAAATTTCTCCGAATCGCTTCAAAATTGAAATTTAACCCTCTGGTAGTAATTAAAAAGTGTCCCTAAAATTTTAATAAAAACGGCCCAACAGGACCGGATTTACAAATTTTATGAAAACACTAGTTTACAAATAGTGAATTATTTACTGAAAGTTGTATATAATTTGGTATAGAGGTTCGATTGATAATAATATTGCAATTAAGAAAAAAAATGTTCTTTTAAGGGGTGTATTAAGGAGTAAAATTTTTTATTTTGCCCAAAAACCAAGTTAAGTTCGCAAAATAAAGTCACACTGCCTGTATAAGCAAATACACTATATTGTCGGCAGGGTTTTGGCACTGCAACCCGGTTTTTTTTATTAGTGTATTTGCCATAATATGGCACATGCACTATTGGCGTCGGTTGGATGGCGGGACCTAGAGGACGGACCAAAATTTCTCAACGTTTCACATCATTCTTAGATATACATACGTACTTATTATACAGCCAGAACCGTTTACGACGGCATCGTTTAGAACAACATACCGGTTATATTGACCAAAATCATAGCTTGAATGCTATGTGACCGCCTTATAAAAAACACTGCTTTTTACGACATTGCTTATTACGACATACCGCATTAAGCGACTACATTTAATGTAATATCTTCATATCTTCGGAGAACTATATCTGTTAGAACGACCAGCTGTATTGTAAACAAAATTCTTACGCACAGAAGTGTTCCAAACAGACTAAAATTACAGATTTTGTGATAAAGAAAAATGAGAATGATGATGTTAATATTATTCCTATTAATATCTATGGATATTACACGTTCAATAATACTACATACTTAATAAAAAATTACTTTGTACCTCGAAAACATCACCAGGTGTTATGACTAGCGGTTTTTACGACCAAATATGAGGATACCCTTCGATGTCGTTATAACAGATTTTGACTGTATAAACATTTTTAGATAATTCTGGACAGACTTAATTGATTTAAACGAAATTTGGGCCACGTACTGGTATCCATCACCGCACGACGCCTATTTAAAAATACTGCCTGTCGCCGAGAATAATTCCCGTACCGGCCATCTTGTTGAGGGCTTCCATGGTTTTCCTCAATTAATTGCAGATAAATATCGAAATAGTTCTTTATTCAATACATTTGAGCGTTATTTTAGATCAATGTGAAAGAGAGAAACGATTGTTATGCCTCAGCCACACACTCGACGAGTGGCATGGGAAGTAGCGAGGAAAGGAGGCAGAGACGTTGTGTGGCCGCGTTACTTTTCATGCCGCACGTCATGCTCCTCGTCATGCCCAGTGCTCCCTCGATTGTCGGTTTTTTGTGCGCGAGTCAAAGGACCGGCAATAAGAGCACGAGTAAGCCGGCCACATACTCCCGCGCCAAGCGGTCTAAGTGTAAAAGCATAGTGCGCACGCTGCCACAGTATCGACCTCCATTGCCGAGAGGCGAAAGCCGAGTGCGGAGCGTCGCGAGTACAGCAGTGTCTGGCCGCTTAGGGCAACATCGCGACAACGCGATGAGCAGAGCGAGAAGCAGTGCGAGGAGCATAGTCTGGCAGTAGGGTTAGAGAAAGAGAATCCTGTTTATGTAATATTCCTACCACGGTGTGTCTCAGAAAAAGACAATCGGTGTAAATATAAATAATAATATAATCTAGTTAGTAGTAGAGTTAATAATCCGTCAACAGGGTGAATACAGTGTCGTGTTATAGAGGTCACCAACACAGAGGGGGAAATTACCCTCATTACGCGGTGGTCCATTTCAATTAGTGCTGCATTGTACAAGCGATCTACCTAAACACGATACGTTTGCGATGTCGGTAAATTAGGGGACCAAACATGAAGAAGTAAGTACCTACAATACAGGTTTACAATTACATTCCATATAACATAATAGTCACGGAGCTAGTGACGTTTTTACTTATAGTATTTTGTGTGGGTTCATTATAGTCCAAGACCTGATGACACCCGTTTCATGAAGTGTTTGATTCAGGTAGAATTTTTTACAAGATTATATAAGATGTATAGGTAAATGAGTGTTTGCTTGTTCTACCTGGGTACGCCAGGTACTGCGCATACAGGAAAGATTAAAAAAAAATATGTGCCAAAAACAATGTTTGATTCAAAAGCCAACAAGTACTATTCGAAAGTTGATTTTAAATAAATAAATAAATGAAGCAGACACTTTTAGAGGAGTTAACATTAAACCAAAATACCTTAAAGTTGAATTTTCAAAAATAAAAAAATAAGTGATTGATTCATGTTGAAATTTTTATAGCAACTTCATAGCACAAAATATTAATAAAGATCTGGAGATACCGATTTTAAAACTTATGGACTAACATGAAAATCCTGCGCCCCCAGGGCATGGCTGGTACAATTTGGGTCATTTCAAAGGACCCTATGTACAAACCGCGTTCTGGGAGATAACAAACCACAACCAAAAATACAACAAAATATTATCGGGATCGAATCACGGAGGGTAGCGTTTTTGTTCGACGAAGGAAAAAATAAATGATACGATATTCAAACTGATTAAAAATTTAAAAAAAATTAAAACAACCTCAAAAGTAAAATTTGAAAACTGTAACAAAAAACATAATTAACTGAAATTTATAGAATATTTGTGAAAAATAAAAATAATTGACTTTTGAACTTTACAAAGCTAAAAAAAATTAATTTAATATTTTCAGAGCAAGTAATTCAAGTTTCAAGGAGGAAATACGTTGACACTAACAATGAATGATTTTCAGGATTGTTGATTCCTTCAAACGAAAGACTTTTTAGTGTATTTGCCATATGGCAACATACACTATTGGCGTCGGTCGGATGGCGGGACCTAGGGGTCGGACCAAAATTTCTCGACGTTTCATAACCTCCTAAACACTTTGGCACCATTTTTAAAAATGTTTATATATATATGTATATATATATATATATATATATATATATATAGGTATATATGTGTACGGGCAATAACTTTCGAAGGAGTTAATTCATTTTAACGAAATTTGGCACACATGTTGGAATCCATCACCGCACGAAGCCTATTTAAAATGGGTCCAATCGGGTCATTTTAAGGGTGGTTTTTAGAGGATGAAAAAAGTTTTTGGGCCCAAAAATACCTAAAAAATTCTCAGAATCGTTTCAAAATTGAAATTTAACCCTTTAATAGCAATTAAAAAGTGTTCCTAAAATTTCAAGAAAATCGGCCCGACAGGACCGGATTTACAAATTTTCTGAAAACACTAGTTTGCAGATAGTGAGTTATTTCCTGAAAGGTGTTTTTAATTTTGGTGTAGACGTTCGATCGACAATAATGATGTAGTTAAAAAAACTAATTTTAAGGGGTGTATTAAGGAGTTAATTTTTTTATTTTGCCCAACAATCACCTTAAGTACACATAATAAAGCCACAAGGCCTGTATTAGCAAATACACTATATTGTCGGCAGGGTTTTGGCACTGCGACCCGGGTTTTTTTTTAATTATTATGAAGTTTAGAAAATACTATTAATCCCACAATGACATTTTTTAAGTGATTTTATAAGCACATTTTTTTTATTTAACACAAATGATGATTTTTGATTAAATTTGAAAAAAAATGTTCTTAAAAAAAGTACCTAATATCAACGTTAAAAATAATTAAAAAAAAACAGAAAATCACCAGAGCGAAATGAGAATTAGACTATTTGTCTGTGAAAAGCCTAAATCCACAAAATCCTACACACGGAGGCAAAAAACAATCACCGCCCTTCACAGCGTCCGCTGGTCCTCGCTCTGATCCCAACAGCCGTACATTTATTTTTGTAACTGGACTTACAGCTGCTGCGACAGAACGTTAAGTCCGCTGTAAGAATGAGATTGCCGGACAACTTTTTTCGTACCGGTACGAAGCCAGCGGTCCTGAGACTAGAGCCCTAGGTGCGGTCCAACGTGGATGTCCTAGTAATGGGGATCATGGACCGCGGAATGCGCAGCTAGCTAAAGAATAACAATAGTGCACGACGTACCTGCAGGTGCCTTCGCAACAATGTCATGTGAAGACAGACGGCAAGCCGTACACTCGAATCCGATGACAAAATAATATGCATGTGTAATGTGTTGTCCCTAAAACGCGCGATACGCAATATTCCATCGGGGAAATTCGATCACCTTAACGCTCCTAGCGCGATGGAGGCTAGACCTTAACCCAAAGAAAGCACAGCGACCTTCACTTATGGAAAACACAACCGATTTTCACTAAGAAAAACACAGTACTTCGATTTTCACAATAGAAAACACGACAAGTGCGATTTTCACTACGGAAAACACAGTTAATATGATTTTCACGGTGGAAGGTACAGCTATTGGCTTTCGCTTGGAAGCTAGGGCAGTCTCGACCGAGCCAAGACCTAAGATTCTAAGGGGCGGACACCATCGCTGGTGGTCGGTAATCGCGAAGTCCTGTCCGACCTACACGCGTAAGGACAAAGTTGGCCGAAGGGTTCCCTACAGCTACCCTAATAGCTAAAAGGAACCTCTGTAGAAAGAAACCTTAAACACAGCAGTGCAAACAATCAAAAGGCCCTCCCTGAATATGTCATCGAAATCTACAATTTTCCGATGTCAGTTATAAGGGACTTAAGTAAAAAATTTATTTAATTTCATTTTTACTGGTCTTAAGTCTAAATCGAATTCTCTTTGGTTTGGAAAGAACGGTTTTTTGACTTAAGTCTTTATATACCTGACACCAAATGATTTAAAGTTAAACTGCTGCAATAATCCTTAAGCTAATAACGAAAAAAAATAACTTAAATGTGTGGTGACTGAAATCACCTATTCTGTACCGTATTTCAAAATTCAATTTAAATGAAAAATGATTCATTTTTTTTTTTGAACAGACGCTTTTTAGTAACCGTAAATATTTTTTTAAAAATAGTAACCCCTCACTAATTTTCTATAAGTACTGAATTTCAGATGCGATGCAAAAAGGTAACGTGAAAAAATTTAAAACAAAATATGTCAAGCAATGCATCACACAACGTTCTAGAATAATTTAGATTCTAGATTAACCGAATTCTTGTAACTGTCGTGAAAGGAAGAAAGAACCTTGTGTTTACATTGATTTTATAAATTAAAATATTTGTAAACAAAATTGAAGAGTAGGGAATTGATTGGTTTTTATTTTACTATCGGCTAAAAACATTAAAAAAAGTTTTTTATTTTTTCACGGGAAATTGGACAATTGAATTTTAATATAGATAAACTAAATTAAAAATAAAAATAAAAAAACTTATTAATTATAATGGACGTGAACAATATTGAGAATTAAAAAAAGTGTTTAAATAAACGCGACGCGAACCGAAGGGGTGATCCCGATTAAGCATTTTCAAAAAGGTGCTACAATAACGATACAAAAATTCACATTTACTTAAAAATCAGAAATTAATTGATTCTATTTTTTGGTAAACAAAAATTAAATTTTCGAAAAGATTTTTGTTCGTTGTTTTAGCTCATTTTGAAAATGCAGTTTACAAAAATATTGAAAATTTAAAAGTGTTCACTGATTTGTGAAGATAAAAATAAAATATTTAATATTAGAACGTAATTAATTAAGAAAACAAGTTACAGTTATAAATATTTTTCAATAAAATATTGTAATAGTTGAAAGTATATCAGTGATCACTTTTCCACCGTTTGAGCTTAAAAAATAATCTTGAATCCCAAAACCCCTAACCGGGTCAACTCTAAGAGACATTGAATCGTTAAAATGTCAACAGACAAGTTTCCTAAACACGGAGGACTTGTTGACCCGAGCTCATAACAGCAGACAATTTAAATCAAAAAGATTTTAAAAACACTCACCGACTGATGACTAAATTAATTGTCCCAGTTTCTATAACGTTTTCGCTTTGTGTCGTGAAGTCGACGAAATGCAGCACAACTTCAAAGCAAGTGTGTAGACTGTAGATTGTAGACGCTCGACAAGTGAGACGCATGTATGGCAGGTCACTTCAATTCGTCTTTGCCCATAATAAAAAAAATACCATATAATTTAAATACGTTACCTTCTACAAGAGGTTGAGGCACATTTGAAGTCGGTCGAAAAGAAGAATAACTTGTTTAAAAAAATTAAGTTTCAAAAACACATTTAACAATAAATAAAAGCTCATGATTTTTGTGTTTGGTACATGGGGGTCTCCCCTGAAACCACTGGGTTTAGGTTTAAAAAAAAATAAAAGCTCAGCTATAAGGGCACCCAAATTCGAGTGGCAATTACTCTAAAATTTATGGGGAAAAAATGTTTTTAAAAAGTTTTCCAAACTTTTAATATCTCCTCTACCTCTCACCAAATACGATAAAAATAATAACAACTATCAAATTATTTGTTTAATATACTTTTGTTATTTTTATATACAAAATCTTTCCCCCATCTTAAATGGCCCATTTTTACATTCTACAATGGTCCTAGATGCGTAGAAAACACGATTAGGACTGTTGCCCCACTTGCAAATAGTTACTGTTTTTTGTTATACAATAAGTGCTCATTGTGAAGGAATATTAAAAATGTATGATAATTCAATTTTTGAGGGTTCTTGACAGTTGGAGGTTCAGGGCTTAGGTCCTATTAGTCCCTACGTAGATCCACCTCTAACAATATGTCCAGGTGATCGCCCTCAAAACGCATTACACACGGGCAGGTAGTAATTACAATAAAAAAAATAGCAATAATGTACAAATATATCAAAATACTTACAACTATGATGTACTTATAGTTGTTAATTTATTATTTAAATAGTGATCACAGAAATGTATATATAGGAAGAATATCAACCATTTTTTATTAAAGAAATTTAAACACAGTCACAATTCACAAATGCTATAAATTTAATGATTCCAAAAGAAAAAATTTGACCGAACACTTATGCAATTAAAAAGACGTAATGAAACAGCATCGTTGTATCTACTAAAAACTGTAGCCTTGAATCTTTTATGTAGATAGATTACACAATTGATAGTAGTTTTTTTACTAAATTGTACGTACTAAGAAATGTTTAATGAAAATATTACAGAAAGTCCAATCCCTCAAAAACATTTCTTGTAAAGTTGGTTGCCAGGAGTCACTAGTTCATAATGCTTTCACTGTTAAAAAATTATGAGATTTCCAATAATGAACCCAATTATCGTGTAGATATTTGAAATACGGCATTAATAAAAAATATGTTCATTATTATGAAAAAAGATTTCAAAAAGCTATTATAACTTGTAAAATACGAATTATAGCCGACAATCGATAATCAAAATGTTCCACAAAATGGCTTCTTAAATCTAAATTTATATACATTAGAATTGCAAAACTATTTCCATGAAAAAGTTCTTATCAAAATACAAGAAAAACAAAACGAAACCAAACAAACAAATACCTTGATTTGAGTTTTCACAGACGTCTGCAAAAATATGTTACACCACACTTTTCATAATCGATTTTCAATTTCGCATAAATTTTATCAATAATATTATTTTGACACTAATTTTCCGAAGAGACACAGCTTGTCAAAAAACAAACCACGAACAAGTTGATGCTCTGTTGTGACATACGCATGCGCGGTACAAGTGGCAATCAAACTATATTACTGAAACCAAAATGTTTCATTATGGGCACCGTTTGTCAATAATGCAAGTACCGGTTAAATAACCGCTGTAATTTATTTTAAATAGCCACGGCTATTTAATAGGTCATTATAGATAAAAATATATTGTTTAATTAATTCTTCCGATTCTACTGTTGAAAACTGCTCTGTAAGTAACCGGTTAAATAACCGCGGTAATTTACTTACGTAGTCGCGGCGATTTAATAGATTATATAAATACATTATTGAAGTTTAACTTCGTGTTTGAAAAAAGTAAAAAATCGAGAAGTAGAATTGGCCCCGTAAGGGGAAGTTAGTTTGTCTCCTAAATTACATGAAACTGACAAGGACAGAAGATTATAGTGTGTTGCCAAAGTATGTTTAAATATTATTAATTAGTTTGACATAACAAAAAATTAAACTTGGGAATAATTAGACATTATATCGCATCCAAAGTTATTACTATAATTCAATAATAAATCTCAGGTATTTGGATTAATAATAAACGCAGCAAGATTAACAAAAACACGATTGTTTTGTATGATTAATCCAAATACCTGAGATTTATTATTGGGAATAATATTAAAAACTAAAGAAGTTAAACTTCTTATGTGAGCTTATGAGGGTGAGGCTCATTATATTTTTTTTTAAATTAATTCTTTCGATTCTATTGTTGAAAACTGCTCTGTGAGTAACCGGTTAAATAACCGCGATAATTTATTTTAAGTAGCCGCGGCGATTAAATAGGTTATTATAGATAAAAAATACATCATTTAATTTATTCTACTGTTGAACACTGCTCGGTTATTTTGTTTATTGTTTTTATTAACTCATATTTTTGAAGCAATCTATAGTAAAGTATAGTACCTCAGCGAAAAACATAAATTGGGGTCGCGTAATATAAACTGACATTCTACATAGAAACATGCACGTGGTACAAATTGGACACCACACTTAACCAGCGCGGCTCCTCTTGTAGCAACCTAACTAAAGCAATATGTAAAGAGTTATATACACATATACACATCTGCTATCGTATGTCAAAATGCATTAAACATATTGTAAAATGGCCAATTATAACTAATATGCGTTAATTGTATTGCACTAGCCGCTACCGGCGGCTCCGCACGCGATTTAGATGGGAAAATGGCAGCGACAACAGTAGTGAAGCCTTCGGCTCCGCCGTATTACAAGTTCTACATTTTTAAAACTTGAACTTAATTAAAAGCAATGGGCGAATGACAGAATTATAGGAAATCCTAATTTTGAACTAGGAGATTGATAGGTAATTGGCCATGGCCTCGAATACGGATCCACTTCGATATTTATCTGGAATTAATTGAGCGAAACCATGAGAAGCCTCAACAAGATAACCGGTACAGGAATTACCGTTTCTTGGTGAGATGCAGTGGGAAAAAGCCCTAATCCACATCTGTGGAATTAATTGAGGGAAACCATGAGAAGCCTCAACAAGATAACCGGTACAGGAATTACCGTTTCTTGGTGAGATACAGTAGGAAAAGGCCCTAATCCACATCTGTGGAATTAATTGAGGGAAACCATGAGAAGCCTCAATAAGATGGCCGGTACAGGAATTACCGTTTCTCGGTGAGATACAGTGGGAAAAAGCTCTAATCCACGTCTGTGGAATTAATTGAGCGAAACCATGAGAAGCCTCAACAAGATGACAGATACAGGAATTACCGTTTCTCGGCGAAAGACAGTGGGAAAAAGCCCTAATCCACATCTGTGGAATTAATTGAGCGAAACCATGATAAGCTTCAACAAGATGACAGATACAGGAATTACCGTTTCTCGGCGTAAGACAGTGGGAAAAAGCCTTAAGTCACATCTGCCCCCGCCGGGATTCTAACCTGGGACTCCCGAATGCTGGTCCAGTGCTCTAACCACTAGGTTACGCCGCCCGGTGACCTATTACAGACAATGTGACTTAGATATTTAGATCGATGTTTGCGTGGGTCGTAAATGCATATTATAGACACAAGTTATTATTATATAAATTAACATATGCTTTTATAATTGATTATTTATGCAAAACAGTTATTATTGTTGAGTAGGTTGTCCGCATGTTAACACATGCAGTTTAATGAACTTGACTGCGCTCATTGTTGACTTGATCCTAACAACAATAATGTATTTTGCATTAAAATGCATGACAGGCCTATCAAGCTAGAGTAATTTCCATTGCATAGAAAAGAATCCATCATTAAGAGACGTCTTCTCACCTGAACAACATTCATTTATTAAGAACTAGCCGTTACCCGCGGCTAACAAACATGGCACGAAAATGATTGTAGGCCCTTCCTCAAAGTTAATTAAGGACGTAATTAGACTCAACAGACCGACATTCGGCAGGGTCATTGGGTTTTTAACTGGTCATGCTTTCCTGACGAAAACACGGAATCAACACTATGTAGATTTTGCGAAATGGAGGATGAAACAGCAACCCATATCGTGTTCGAAAGTGAGGCTTTAACCAACAGGAGGACAACCATCTTTGGCTACGTTGATGAGGATGGAATATTTCCACAGGACAATCTAGTAGCAAATCTTCTGGAGCTTATAAGAAGATCCAGATTATTCGCTGATTAAATCCAGTAAAATGCAAAATAATTTGACAACAAAATTAGCTTTACTGTGAAAAGCGTTGAGTAATAAATTTTTGATTTACTATTATGAAATAGATAGCACTCCACGCTTTTTACAATAAAGGATAATGGAACAAACTTATTAAATTATTGTATTGTCATCGGTCCTTGATAAGTGTGCACAGTTTCGGTTTAATCTCACGTTTTGAAGTGGGTGAATTTCACGTTCAAAGATTCCGTTACGAACAAACATTCCAAGATTTTACTTATCCTGAATGTCCTGGTCAGGATAATGGAACAAACTTATTAAGTTATGGTATTGTCATCGGTTCTTGATAAGTGTCTAAAGTTTCAGTTTAATCTGACGTTTTAAAGTGGGTGAATTTCACGTTCAAAGATTCCTTTACAAACAAAGTTACAGGTAATAAAAGCGTGTTAAAAAAAAACAACATTTTGAAAAGAGTTGGGTGGCCTTAAAAAAATATAGTACGGAGGCAATTGGAAAAGAGTGCGGCATTATGGACAAAAAGTCCACCACAACCTTAATTTTATCTGTATTGAATTTCACCTAATGATAGACTCAAGCAGTAATAAGCGAAATTTTCTCTGCGGGAATCAAAACAACTATATTATGCTCACGACGTTCACTAAAAGAATAATCACAGCGGTGTCGTCCATTTCTTGGAATTTCAAATATTCTGTCGTTACAAGAGACAAACAATTGAATAACAAATAAACAGACATTGATTTAAATACACGTTGATTGGTCGAGATTTATTGAGTTATTTTTGCGGGATTTTAGTTCGAAACCGTCTGCTGGCTGAAAATGCTTGTTTTCTTGAATGTCTGGAGTGGTATTGTTGAAAGAGAAATATACTAGTAGTTGGAAATATAGGGCTGGACATTTAAAATGAACATCGGTGTTTTTAACACGTTTTTTGAACAAAATGGCGTTTAAATAACAAAACATGATAAAAGTTCGTTTTTAATGACATTTTAAAATGATAATTACTAAAGAAAGGCATTTTTAAGAAAAAAATTGGACAAAAGCATTTTAAAGAGGACATTCTCAGCTTTCTAATGCACTTTGGAAAATTGTCGTACGGATCATTTCTTCAGGAGTTACGAGCATTTAAAGTCACAAGTGGCATTTTTGCTTTGACAGCTGATAACTCACTTAAAAAAAATCGTAGAAAAATTTAAAAATATGAATTTTAAAGAGAAAAGTACCAGCTTTAAATGACGCTTCACTGGAAATTTATCATAAATTTTGTTTTGGAGCCCATAAACATGATGCAATTTTAGACAAAATTAAGGGATCATTTTTTTTCAATTGTCATAGGTCGCTAAAGGATGATAAAAACTTTTAAAATTTTTACTCAAAAACTAGAATATTCAAGCTTTAAAAAGAGCTTTTGTTTTTGAAAATCCGATTATTTTTCGCGAAAATACAGCGATTTAAAAATCATAAAATTTCAACATTTTTTATGTGTCCCCTTAATTAAGTTGCGGAATGTATATCGTCCATCCCTAGTTAGGAGGGTTCGAAACGCAACGCTGTACAATAAAGAATCACTACCCGCTGAGTTGATTAACATAATTTGACACGTGGTTCCAATATGTGAATTAACAATATAATTTAGGCGTATTGTTGCGAATGTATCATATTTTTCTTGATTGCCGTATTTATGTTTTGTTAATTGGTTGGAAATGTGTATTTGGAGCGACGTTCGTCTAATCGTTATTAAAATTAATTTTCTTTGGGGTTTATAGATTGGAAATTTAATTGAATTGTTTTGTAAAAGGGGGTGTTAAGGCTAGAGTCTGAGGATTCGAGTACATAAATTATTAAGATGTAAAAGACAATTGTCATATAATGCTAAAACTATATACTTATTTCGATAAATAAAACACAATATATGGTATTTCACACTAATCGTGGTAATAAGAACATAAATTTGTCACTTGTCTCTAATAATGTCCGTCTAGAAAAACACTTTTCCTCGGTCTAACCATTTCTGACACCGTAAGTTGGATTAGCCATGTTTCAAATTTATGCTTTAAACTATCTCAACCTTTATTTGTGTTGAGGAAAATCCAACATAGCTGCTATGATTCTAATTTAAGGCTGTCGGAACGCTCTGAATTTAAGTCACACTACGAGGCTAAAAAATCATATTACAAGGGTGCTGCTGTCAGTTGATTACTCTAAATTTTGGAAATATTTTAAAGATATATAGAACTTTTCCGAAAAAGGAAGTGTCACTTTAGGTTGAGATGGAACAATTTTGTGAAATAAGTACGAATAACGTTGTAGTATGGCATTGAAAACGTGTGTTTTTTGGCACAATTAATGCCAACTTTTTTCTAGTAAATCGTACATAAATTACAAAAGTAGTCCATTAGAGGCCTAGATTTGTCCTTTATCTTCCTTATAGAGAAAGAATTTTTGCAAAATTTTGACGAATAAGTCTACAATCAGCTATCAGCCGAAGCTCTATTTTTGGCTTAAAGCGTTTCGACAGCCTTAAGCCTTACAACTTTTCTATCAGCATGTTAAATATGGAACCATGTTTTGGGAGAGTAGTTTATAGGAACTCCATAGAGTTTTATTAATGCAGAAGAAAGTCATACGAATTATATTCAATCCTGGATATCGTGACAGCTGCAAGAATTATTTTATAAAACATATAATTTTAACTGCTCCGTCTATCTACATTTTTTATTTGCTTTGTCATATTCAGAAATATTTTGAGAAGTACTCAACTCACAGTACACTGCATAGTTATCAATCACGTTATACCAACTTCCTCTTATTCCCTAAACCGAACCCAACTCTATTGCAATAGCCCAGAATTTTCAGCTCTAAAATTTCACAACACCCTTCCTGCTGAGCTGAAGTTACTGCCCTTTCCTAAATTTAGAAGAGAGCTGAAGACTGTGCTAATTAAATCTTGTTTATATTCAGTTAATGAATTTTATTCTATTAATTATAAGTACTTCTGTTGACGAATTCTACTTAACTGTTGTATTGGATAATAAATATATTCTATTCTATATTCTAAACTCTATTGTTCTGTTACAGGTGAAGATATGGTTCCAAAATCGAAGAAGCAAATATAAGAAAATGATGAAAGCAGCGCAACAAGTACCAGGTGGTTCAAGTAACAATGGTTCCTCCGGCGTCTCGAACCACGGTTCAGGACTCATGTCGACGCCTGGCGGGTTACCTGCTGGAAGTCCAGGACCTGGTCAAATGATGCAAGGTAATTCGATATCAGATATCTATTTTGGAATAATTTGCACCGATTTTTCACTCGGCACTTGGTAGACCGTGGTTAATAATAACAGAAAATAAAAACGTGGGGTGCTAAATTTTCGTAATAGCTCTACGTTTACAATTAGCTAGTAAATGAAAAATGTATTACCGATATTAAATACTCCACGCTCTTTACAATAATGCTAATTTTTGTTGTCAAATTATTTTGGATTTTGTAGTTCATAAAAGCGTGTTGTTTTAATTTAAACTCTAAGTTTAATTATAAAACTAAACAATATTGGATTCGACTATGGGGTAGGCAACGCAACGTACGTCCTTGTACAGCGTGTTAGCTTGCTTGCAGTAATTTTTCAAGTTTTTTTATCCTGAATGTTCTGGTTAGGATAATAAGACAAACTTATTAAATTATTGCATTGTCATCGGTCCTTCATAAGCGTGCAAAGTTTCAGTTTAATCTGACGTTTTGAAGTGGGTGAAATTCACGTTCAAAGATTCCGTCACATACATTCAACGATTCTATTTTTGTATCCTGAAGGTCCTAGTCAGAATAATGGTACAAACTTATTAAATTATTGCACTGTCATCGGTCCTTGATAAGTGTGCAACGTTTCAATTTAATATGACGTTTTGAAGAGGGTGAATTTCACGTTCAAAGATACCTTTTCAAACATACAGGTGAAGTCAATACCGTTCGATTTATATGATATTTTTTGTTACAGGAGGTGGTGGCAGTTCGAACAGCTCCCCGTCCAACAACGCCAACTACAACATGATGTCGCCGGCTCCCAGTTCGACGCCCGGCAGCGACATCAGCGGCACGCCACTCTCCCACCCGCCCCTATCGCATCCGCACATACCGTCGTTACAAAACAGCGGCGGCGGCGGCGGGGGACCGGGCACCCCTCCGCCACATCCCCACCACGCGTCGTGGCCCGACCTCAAACCACCGCCGCCCCCTCTGCACGCGCATGCGCAGACCGGACACGTTCAAGGACAGACCCACCATCCGGGATATTTACCGCAATACTCGTGGTATCCTGGAGACAATCCTGCTTCGGCTGGTTTATTAACGTAAGTCGCTTTTGCTTTTATTGTATTATGGATTATTTACGTTTGAAACTGTATTCGCATAAGGAGATTTCCAATGACAGTTGATGAAACTAATTAGGGACCATTCGTAAAATACGTTCGGAAACAGGGAGGGGGGTATTGCGTAGCGTGACGAGATGTGACAAGGAAAGTGGTGGGGCTCAAAGTTCATCAATTTTTGGTATTACTTATTGTTAGCGTGACGTAAGGTGACAAAGAAGGAAGGGGGGTTTCTAAGGAAAAGTGAGGTTCACAGGCATAAATTTAATTTTTTTTTTTGACGTGTTAGTCTCATGTTTGACACAACTATCACGTATTGAATAAAAAATAGTCAATTTAAGTACTTTATAATTTTTAGTGTGTGATAATGCGTGTTTTTTGGTTTTATATTAAACTACATATCATTTATTTGGTAATATTTATGATAGTAGGCGAGCTATTAAGCATTTTTAGGTAGGTATTTGAAGGCTGTGAAAATTGGTACAATGACTCTTTAGTAATATCCGAATACAAAAACATAGACCTGGCAGAAGTGTAGCGCGGCTTAACCGACCTTCAAGTTTTTTGCGCAATAAAAAATCCTTGAGACATTTTGCAATTTTAATACCTTGAAATTTAGTATTTAGTTGTAAAATAACAAAGCCAGTTTTTTTAATCGGGTATAAAACTTCGCCAGGTGTTTGCAAAATTATATTTTTGTAAAATTTAAAAAAAGATATTTAAAGCACGTTGAAATTTAAATAAACTAATATTTGTAACTAAAAATAGATATATTCTAAAAGACAGGTCGTTTCAGTGGAACATTTACCTGTCAGGCGATCAATATGTTTGATAAATCGGTTAAGTCGGTTAAAAATCCTTCAGCCAGGTCTGTGTTTTTGTATTCGGATATTACCAAAGAGTTATTGTACAAATTTTCAGTGCTTCAAATACCTACCCAAAAATGCTTAATAGATCTTGGGCTATGACCTGTTATTGGGAGTCTCTTATTATGAACTGTGGTATGTATTTGAGATCTACAATTTTGATTTTTTTGTTGCAGGGTTTGGCCAGCGGTTTAACACATTTAAAACATATTAATTTAAAAAAAAAACACTGTCGAACTAAAGTCCCAATTTGTTTCCTATATAATTTTTACCAGTGAACTATTAATTTTAATAAAAAAATAAAGCAAGTACAATCCTTTAGTGCGTAAAACTGTACAGAATTAAATAAATAAATACTTTAAACCGTTTAAAAAATCACACTAAATAGAAACGAAGCCAGTTGTTATTAAAAAAAATACCTATATATATATATATTGTGGAACGGTGCTTGAATATAAAATTAGTAAATATAATTTTTAATAAAACATTTAATTGTGAATTGTGCTTTTATTACTAAGTGATTTAAACAAAAAAAAAAGTTAGTTGATTTTTTTATGTACATAATTTATACATATAACGGTGTAAAATAAATAAAAAAACTTTTGCGTGTAAACTTTACGCGCGCCTGAAGTGAAACTTCTTTAGTGGCATATTTTACGATTGAACTAAATACAGCCTGTCATATACTTGCGCAGCGTATTTGAATTTTATATAACACAATTTTATTGTCTGTATTATTTTTTTTTTAATTTTTTCTATCACTCACTTTTTGGGGAATATTCACTTGCAAACTGGAAAATTAACAATAGCACTTTATAAGTGCTATACTTGCGCAGTGTATTTACTTGCGTATTCTAAAACATATTTTTAAAGCAACTGCTGCTTTATTGAACGGATAATTCTTTTGTCTATATACAAATTAATTTACATTCTGTAATACGGACAGATCATAATTTGCTAAATTAAATAGTCCACGTGACCAAAATGAATTAGTGGCACAATTTATGTCGGGAAGCTAGAAATTTTACAACTGTGCAGCCATCTATTGACTAAATTTCTAACTTACCAATATGCATAAACAGAACGCTATTTCCGTGAGGAAAAGTTACTCCCGGTAGGAAAGATCTGAGTTACCTCTGATGTTGCGCCTAAAGAAGTTTGACTTCGATGATTGCATTACAGAATATTGTTAATTATTAAATAATTTTATTGTGGCATCTTTTGTTGTTTTAAAAGAGTCATAGTTTAATTGATTATAATTTGTTTTGTTTCAAATGACATAAAGATGAATGTCATTATGTCATTTGATGTGAAATGTTTCTTAAAAATCAGTTTTCTGTGTTATTGACATTTACTTTTTATACTGAAAAGAGAAAACTTTGTCAACAGTAATTACGTACTAAGTTACAAAATGGTTTGCTTATTTCAAATAATAATATACAATGCGTTCACAAAAAAACTTTATTATATAATTTTACCATTCCATGTTTACAACATTTTGAGATCCCCTCAATCAGAAAAAAAATAGAGTTTAAAAAAGCTATACCAACTAAAAAATGCAAAATTATTTGACAACAAAATTAGCTTTATTGTAAAAAGCGTGAGATGCTATCTACTTAAATTTTCATAATAGCTCTACGTTTACAATTAACTAATTAAGCACTCCACGCTTTTCACAGTGAAGCTAATTTTGTTCTCAAATTATTTTGATTTTCTAGTTCATAAGAGCATGTTGTTTTTAGTCCTTTTGAACTCTAATTTCAAGACTAAAACAATATTGCATTTGACTATGGGGTAGGCGACGCAACGTTCGTCACTGTACAGCGACGCTGTCCCATTATCCAGACCAGGACCTTCAGGATAAAAAAACTTGAAAAATTATAAGCAAGCTACACGCTGTCCTCAGGATAATGGGAAAAACTTACTAAATTATTGTATTGTCATCGATCCGTGATAAGTGTGCAAAGTTTCAGTTTAATCTGACATTCAGAAGTGGATGAATTTCACGTTCAAAGATTCCGTTACACACATACAGTCCCAGATTTAATTTATCCTGAAGATCCTGGTCAGGATAATGGGACAAACGTATTAAATTATTGTGTTGTCATTGATCCGTGATAAGTGTGCAAAGTTTCAGTTTAATCTGACGTTTTGAAGTGAGTGACTTTCACGTTCAAAGATTCCGTTACATACAGTTGAAGCCAATAAAAAGCGTGTTAAAACATATTTTTGGGAAAAGTCGCTGCGTCTGTTTGTCTGTTAACACAATACAGGTCAAACGGATGAGTGTTTTGAAACTAAATTTTGGAAGCATATTTAATATGCAAATATGAAGAACCCTATTGTTTTTGGATACATTGTGCATGTGTTACCAGTAAACCAATAGAATTATTTTGAGCATAACAGACTGAACTGGAGGCATTGTGTAAAATAAACGTAGTAATAACTGAGGGCATTATTATTTTACCCAGTCGATGAAAGTACGAAATTTTCAGTAGCGTTTCTTACTCCAACTCATGTAATATTTGTTCTAACGACGTCAATTATTAAACATTGACAAAAGTGTTTGCCTTTTTGCAAAACCGGGGCATCTTCCTCGTGGGGCTTTTTCAAGGGGCACCAAAATCATAATATAATATTGTTAAACATTCATTGTTACAACGCTAAATCAGAAAAAAATATTTTTATCCACCAACACCGTCTGGACTCAAACCAGAATCTTTCCACTTTCGCGGCGGAATGAGTTGTCAGTTACTCTACGGTGCGATATCTAAACAATCAATTCTTCATAATAAAGCAAATTGTAACATTAAATTCACTACATACGAGAGCTGATTATTTTAACTAGGTACCGCTAGACATGAATCATCTCAATAGCGAGAGTTATGAATGTATAGGTAAATTTCCATTTTTTCATTATTAATCCAACCTAAGTACATCATAATATGTAATTCAAAGGCAGATCCAGGGGCTGGGCCATACCTATGTATATCATGTGGAAATTTTTATATACGAAAGACTTCCGTAAAGTTTTAATATAAGATATAACTTTTAATTTCTACAAGCTGCAGAACGGCTATTTAATTGTTAAACATTCATTGTTACAATGCTAAATCAGAAAAATTTATATATATATATATAAATAAATATATATAAATAAATTTTTCTGATTTAGCATTGTAACAATGAATGTTAATTAAATAGCCGTTCTGCAGCTTGTAGAAATTAAAATTTATATCTTATAATATAATATGTTTGAAAATTGATAACAAATTATTAAAAAAAAATTATTAAAGGGTTCTTATTCTCCCGACCTGGTCACAAAAAATGCCACCCATTATATATTTTTGAGTTTTTGTGAACAATTTATCCCAAAAGCTGGAGAGAGGGGACGCCCCGGTTCGAAAAAATCGTAGATCCGAGACTCAAAATTGCTAGGTGAAACACTTACGTAAAATGGGTCATGAGCTCTTAGACTAAAACGTGAACGGCGATACTTCAGTAGGTTAGTTATCTGTTGAATCACGAAATACAGACTGGAATTAACTAAAGTTAAATAACCATCAATTTACTCTTCTACGTAACAACTGAAATTAACTCAGTTCATGAATTTTTCATCAAAGATGCGAAAGGAAAAAGTCCCTTCGTGAATCAAGAGACGACTGAACTAAAGGGTCGTTCTCATCAGTCTAGTTACTTGATTTCAAGTCGATTCAATTTAAGCGACTTGAAGTTAAGTAACTAGACTCAAGCACTTGAGGTTAAGTACTTGAATCCAAGAGACTTGAAGTCAAGTAACTATGTTGTTAGTAGGTATTTGTTTTTTGTTCCAATAATGTAATCGTTGAAAGGAAGTTTGAATGAGGAACAATAAAAAAAAAGAAAAAAGCTTGAGTTGCCTAAGGCCCTGATGATAAAATAAAATATTTCGAAACGTTGGCCACAAGCGAAACATCGGTAAAGCCTTTTTATTTTTATCGTTCCTCATCCAAACTTCCTTTCCAAGATCAAGTAACTATATTCAAGTACTTGAATTTAAACGACTTGAAGTCAAGTAGCTAATACTCGAGTACCTAAATTTAAGCAACTTGAAGTCAAGTACTTATACTCAAATACTTGAGTTTAGGCGACTTTAAGGCAAGTAACTATTCTAAAATACTTGTATTCAAGCGTTGAAATCAAGTAACTATACTCAAGTACTTGAATTCAAGCGACTTGAAGGTCAATTATACTCGAATACTTGAATTCAAGCGACTTAAAGTCAGATACTTAAATTCAAATGTCTTGAAGTCAAGTAAATATACGCAGGTACTTGATTTTAAACGACTCTAAGTCAAGTAAACTATACTCAGATACTTGATTTCAAGTGAATAGAAGGCAAGTAACTATACTCGAGTACTTGAATTCAAGCGACTTGAAGAATAATTGTAGATTATAGACGCTTAATAGCTGAGGTCATTAACGTCTGTGCAAGCGACTTGAAGTCAGATACTTGAATTCAAACGTCTTGAAGTTAAGTAAATATACGCAGGTACTTGATTTTAAACGACTCTAAGTCAAGTAAACTATACTCCAACACTTGATTTCAAGTGAATAGAAGGCAAGTAACTATACTCGAGTACTTGAATTCAAGCGACTTGAAGAATAATTGTAGATTATAGACGTTCAATAGCTGAGGTCATCAACGTCTGTGCAAGCGACTTGAAGTCATGTAACTTGACTAATGGGAACGAGTCTTAAAATAGTGATTTGTTTATTTGTTTAATAAAGTTGTACATAGTTATTAGTGAATTATTTATAAATTTTAATCTTATGGATGTTTTTGGAAAATTAAATCATTCATGTGATATGTATAAGAAAAACTGATTTTTAAGAATGTCTATATTTTTCCATGTAATGACTTTGAATGATTGTGTAATTAGTGAAGTACATATCGTCATTAAGAGAAATAGCATTTATGTAAAAAAATATATTGATATTGTATATGTGAGTACCTTAACAAAAAAACAAAAATTGATTATATTATTTTTTGTCTCGGAAATTCTCATTTTTTTGTATTCTTTTCGTTGGATTGAAATCGAAAAGAGAAATTTTATTTCATATGTAAAAAAAAAAGTGAACGATAATATAATTATGAAATATGTTAATTAAACAGCTGTTTTATTTATTACTAGCCACTCCCCGCGTTCTTACAGATATTTATTTCATTTCATCTTTGGACAAATAGTCGAACACGGTAAGTATTTAAGTAAATATTTATCAATAAAATTTGGACAGAAGTAAAGGTCATATCAGACAGTTCATTTTTTGTTCATTCCTGTCTTTCATTCGAAATGAAATGCCTGAACACAAAATGAAACAATAATGAAAAATGAATTCATTAATGAACCGATCTCCAACAACGCTAGATATCGGCATTCGGCATGATTCATTCGCACTCCGAATGAACGAAAAATGAAACGTCTGAACACAAGAAAGAACATTCATTCGGGTTCGATCATTTTGTGTTGTGTTTTGTAGCGGACGGACTTGGGACTACGACACCGCATAGTGAATATATTCTATCTGTGTAAAAGACAAAATGGTATTCAAGTGGAAGGACCAAAACACGCTGTTGTTTTTGGAGAATTTCAAAAATTGTCAATGACTTTGGAACCACAAACTCGACGAATACAAAGACAGAACAATGCGGACAAATTCTATAAAATCTCTAATTAATGATTTAAACTTAGACTTTGCTCCTTTTTTGCCAATTGTTCGATCAAATGATCACAAATTAAACTAACTCCAAGGCGCACTTTATTCGACATCTTCGAGGAAAACACTGGATGAAGGTTCATTTCTACGTAATTCTGGCTGTGCCGTGTGAACGCGGAATTAAACAAAAATGAACATTCAGTCAAATGAACATTCATTCGGAACGAACCGTCTGATATCACCTTAAGTCCCACATATATTTTCAAATCAATTAAGCTACTACCACTTATACAAGAAAGGAAGTTGTTAGGGAGCTTCTGTAATATCTAAGGGAGGGACTGAATTCTACACAAAAATTGCAATTGAAAAAGTAGAATCGGGCAGTCAATAAATCGTGCATAGTACGCGCCATGGATCTAAAAGGCTCGGAAGTTAGATGCAAATGGAGGCTTGCGCAGGTACAGTCGGTTGAAAAACTACAAACTCGCACTATATTATTATTTTTAATTTTTCTTTAATCTAAAGGTCTAATTCCTTGCATAAAGCCACCCAAAAAAATATTTTTCGTGCTTGTCTATGCAAAACTGTTATAGACATCTTGATCAATTAACAATCAAAGAACCAACTTAACAATAGCGTACTGGACTGTACTTTATAGCAGGAAAGCGACAAGTGATACGACAACCAGCGATAATCAATCACCGGCGAGCGCACGTTTTGTGCCGGTAACTGGGGGGTGGTGGGAGTCTTCCTTTCCCACAAAACAACCAGGACGGCTCTGAAATGTGCATTTGCGACGCTGTTTGTGACTAACTTCAGAACCTTTTAGAACCGTGGCAAGTATTATACCCTGGGTGCGTTCAATTAATTATACCAAGATATCTGATTTTCAATTTTGTTGACAGATGTTATACTGATATTTGCATGGGTACTATTTGAATCTGACATACATATTACATAGTACAAATTTTACAACATACAATGTTTATTCGTTTATATAAAAAACAATGCAAAACATAATAAAAAAACCCAACAAATATGCATAATAAAACTATAAAACTAGATTTATGTTCTCAAGGTGAACCGGCAGCTCAGTTAATGAGATTACAAATGAACTTCTATAATAGAGAAATTATGATGCAACCGTTATTATTTGGTACAAAAATCATAAATGCATATAATTTATTAATCTCCATCTTTATAATGCATAGTTTTTAAGGATAGTTCCACGTTTTTTTAACATACTTTTATTACTTTCACCTGTTTGTAACGAAATCTTTGAACGTAAAATTCGCCCACTTCAAAACGCCAGATTAAACTGAAACTTTGCACACTTATCAAGGACTGATGACAATACAATAATTTATTAAGTTTGTTCCATTATCCTGACCAAATTAATACGCTTTAATTAACTTCACCTGTTTGTTAGTAAAGGAATCTTTGAACGTGAAATTCACCCACTTCAAAACGTCAGATTAAACTGAAACTTTGCACACTTATCAAGGACCGATGACAATACAATAATTTAATAAGTTTGTCCCATTGTCCGGACCAGGATCACCAGGATAAAAAACCGGCAAAAGCGAGTCGAACTCGCGAGAAGAGGGTGCCGTACTATTTCGTTTTCCGTGAGTACTTTAAAACTTAAGATTTTTGTTTAGGTTTTCCTGTAAACTATGGGTAAGACTTGATATTCCCTATTTTTTTCAAAATTTTAGACTTAGTAGTTTCGGAGATAAGGAGTGGGGGGCGGTCAATTGTTCATCTATTTTCTTAAATAACTTTAAAACTATTTATTTTAAAATTATAAAAAAATATATTTAAGGCCTTTACTACAAACCCTTTCATTTGATGTCATACGATATAGTTTGCAAAACTTTTTTTTATTTTATAATTTACCCCCCAAAAGTGGCCCCCATATTTAAAATTAATTTATTTACGTTACATGTCCGTCTTTGGGTCACCGATTTACATATGTGTACCAAATTTCAACTCAATCGGTCGAGTAGTATGGGAGCAAATTGGCTGTGACAGACGGACGGATAAGGGTTCCGTTTTCTTCCTTTTGAGGTACGCAGCCCTAAAAAAATATTTTTTTGTGATGTAACAACAAACTGTCCAGCTAGTAGAGTATCAAGCAAACGGACAAGTTTCATGTGAGCCCAAACTAGCAGCCCTTTCTGTCAACTTGCAAGCAACATCATAGGTATGTTGCTTGCAGGTTGGCAGCCTGCAGAAAAGAACTAGCACGAAAATTAGTATCGTGTATGCCAGACTTTCCTTGCGACTGCGTAAGTTTTATTAATTCGCAGCATTGCACAATAAAATCCTTAATTAGAATCGTAAAATAAGTTGCAAAAGCAGTAACCCATCACATATTCAGTGCGTTAATGACTATGACATTTCAAAACTAGATTTTTACTACATTTTTCAACAATTTCAACAAAAAAATATAATAATGTTTCTTAATTAAAATCTCATTTGCGTGACTCATCTGACATCTTAAGTCCGTCACAGGCGTACATAAAAAAAAAGTAAATTAAAAAAAAATTATATTGAGCCTCACCCTCATAAGCTCACATAAGAAGTTTAACTTCTTTATTTTTTAATATTATTCCTAAGTTTAATTTTTTTTATGTGAAACTAATTAAATTATATTTACACACACTTAACAACACACCGTAAACTTCTGTCCTTGTCAGTTTCATGTAATTTAGGAGACAAACTAGATTCCCCTTTATTTGCCAGTTCTACTTCCCCTCGATTTCTTACTTTTTTCAATTAGATACGTCGCTAAAGAAGTTAAACTTCAAAAATCAAAAAATCCGACTGCGTAAGAAGAGAACAGAAAAGATAGAAACAGGATCAAATGATAATTAATATGCAGTCGGAGGCATAAGATATTTCTGTTCATTTTATTTTTACAGTTGCTACATGTATGGCTCCGACTGCATATTATCTTGTTTCTATCTTTACTGTTCTCTTTATACGCAGTCGGGTTTTTTGATTTTTTAACTTATTTTTTTATTAACGTCTTTTTAGTGTTAACTTTTTTAGTTTTGGTCGATTAGCATCTCCGGAAAACAATTTGCATCTGCTAGTGGCTGTTATAATTAAATTTATGTAAATAAATGAAAAATTACATTTAAACATAGACTAAAAGAAGGTACACTTCAAAAACACATGAACCTCTTTCACATAAGCTAACGAGGGAAGTGAAACTTATTTAAAATTATGAGCTTGTTTCATTGATGCATTATCCATTTTGCGTTACCAAGATTTTTTTTATATTTCTCCCTCATTGAATCATCTCCCCTTTAATTCTGCGTTGCCACGGTTCTCCTTTATCGTTACACATTATTTCCCCTTAAACGTTACAGAAAATTTCAAACAGACGCGTCGCTAAAGAAGGTTCACTGCAAAAATATCAATGTATCTGCTGCAATGTGCTGCAAATTGTACCAGCCTATATGTTTCAGATATACCTATGTAGTACAACTACAACTACCCTCCCGTTGCCATGGCAACGCGCTGTAGTCTTTTGAGTTGCTATCGTGTTCCTTCAATAACGAGGTACCGAAAAAAAAAACCAATCGAATTTTATTTATCAAAGATAGAACTTTTTATCACTATATCAGAATCATTATAGGAGGAGAGCTGTTAGACATTTTTGGGTAGGTATTTGAGGCACTGTGAAAATTCCTACAATACCTCTTTAATAATATCCGAATACAAAAACACAGACCTGGTTGACGGGAGCGGGGCTTAACCTACCCTCAAATGTTTAATTTAGCAAATTTTTTCGCAATAATGAGCCCTTGAGGCATTTTGAAATTTTAATATCTTGGAATTAAGTATTTAAGGAGTTGAAAAATAAAACAGCCAGATTTCTTAATCGGGTCTGAAACTTAGCCAGGTGTTTACAAAATAATATTTTTGAAAAAAATAACAAATATAAAGCACGTTGACAACTAAAAATAGATATATTTAAAAAAACAGGTTGTTTCGCTGGGACATTCTACCTACCACGTGATTAAAAATTTGAGGGTCGGTTAACCCCCGCTTCCCTTCAGCCAGTTTAACGTCATGGAAAATTTCAAACACATACCCTCACTAAAGCAGTTTTACTTCAAAAATCGATTTATCTGCTTTTGTCTCATTCCTCCACATTTGTACAAAAACAGACTATAGAATGTAAACACAGTAAGACCACGCTGAACACGGGAGATACGTTCCAATAAGTTCTTGCGCTATACGAAACAGCGCTAAACGAGGTCATCTTAATACGTAGATAATAGGTATAAGTAAAACAGAACCGAGAATGAAAAAAGGTATTTTTTTTTTGGTTTTATTTTGTAACAATTATTTTTTTATCACATTAATTATAGATTTATTTATTGTTAATATCGATTTTTGTTCATAAAACATTTATGAAAATCAAATAAAAGTTCGAGTAAGAAGTTATGTTTGTGGCAAGAAATGTTCCTCATTTGACATATTTTTATGAAGAGTCATCTAATGTCGTTTGCCTTTTCTGTTTCCTTCAGCAAGCTGTTGTCGATAACAAGATATTGCATCAATGACACTTCGTCTTGCCTTTGAACTTCTATCAACATTTGAATCATTTTGTATAAATTGATCCATATTACCGCGTAAAACTGAAACAGTTTTAAACCGAGCAATTAAGCGAGGTTTTTCTGTATTTTGTTTTTTGTGAAGAAGTCATCTAATATCGTTTGCCTTTTTCTGTTTCGTTCGGTAAGCTGTTGTTGATAGCAAGATAATACATCAATGACACTTCGTCTTGCCTTTGAACTTCTATCAATATTTGAATCATTGATCGATATTATTAGTGTATTTGCCATATGGCAACATACACTATTGGCATCGGTCGGATGGCGGGACCTAGAGGTCGGACCAAAATTTCTCGACGTTTCATAACCTTCTAAGCACTTTGGCACCATTTTTAAAAATGTGCACGCATATTGGAATCCATCACCGCACGAAGCTTATTTAAAATGGGCCCAATCGGATCATTTTAAGGGGTTGAAAAAAGTTTTTGGGCCCAAAAATACCGAAAAAATTCTCAGAATCGTTTCAAAATTGAAATTTACTCTTTTAGTAGGAATTAAAATGTGCTCACGAAATTTGAAAAAAATCGGCCCGCCAGGACCGGATTTACAAATTTTATGAAAACACTAGTTATGCAGATAGTGAGTTATTTACTGAAAGATGTATTTAATTTGGTATAGATGTTCGATGGTAGTAATCTTGCAAATAAGAAAAAAACTGTTAATTTAAGGGGTGTATTAAGGGGTTAAATTTCTTATTTTGATCAAAAACAAACTTAAATTCATGTAATAAAACCAGACTGCCTGTATTAGCAAATACACTATATTGTCGGCAGGGTTTGGGCACTGCGACCCGGATTTTTTACATTATAGTAGAAGCTAAACTTTTTGTTTAGAAACCGCGCAATACTGAAACAGCGTTAAGCGAGGTATTACTGTACACCACACATCGTAAGACCCCTCAAATATAACATTTGTATTCGCAAAATATATGTGTGTGTGTATTAATGGTACCCACCCCCGTAAGAATGAATGTTGCGCGCTTGCGGGAGGGTTGACGTTCCCTCGTTTTATTTACGTAGGTAGGAAGGCGTATAGCTCCGCTCGGCGCAAGGGGGAGTGATCACAGCACCCCTTATCTGACTATACGACGCGAATGGCGTCATTTGCCTCTTATTGTTCTGATCTCCTGGTCGTTCGCGACGTCTTTGGCGGCGTTTGCAACGGCAGCAGCTAGCGTCGTTGTCGTGACGCGACGTCAGTATCGGTTTAAAATGAAGTCAATAATCTGTACTAATATTATAAATGCGAAAGTCTGTGTGTCTGTCTACACAGATTTTGATAGAATTTGGTAACGAGATAGATTAAATCAGAGAACATAGGCTACCTTTTGTCTCGAAAGAACAAACCTGAAGTGGGTGAATACGTTATAAATTCAAAAGTAGCTCTGTCTATGTGTCCGTTAGCTTTTCACGCCTGAAGCGCTGAACAGATTTTGATAAAATTTGGCAAGGAGATAGACTGCATCCTGAGGAAGGACATAGGCTACCTTTCGTCTCAAAAAAACAAACCTGAAGCGGATGAATAGGTTATAGATTCAAAAGTAGCTCTGTCTTTGTGTCTGTTAGCTTTTCACGCCTAAAGCGCTGAACAGATTTTGATAAAATTTGGCAAGGAGATAGACTGCATCCTGAGGAAGGACATAGGCTACCTTTCGTCTCAAAAAAACAAACCTGAAGCGGATGAATAGGTTATAGATTCAAAAGTAGCTCTGTCTATCTGTCTGTTATCTTTTAACGCCTAAAGCACTCAACAGATTTTGATAAAATTGGGCAAGGAAATAGACTGCATCCTGAGGAAGGACATAGGCTACCTTTTGTCTCAAAAAAACAAACCTGAAGCGGATGAATAAGTTATAGATTCAAAAGTAGCTCTGTCTATTCTGTCTTTTCACGCCTAAAGCGCTTAACCGATTTTGATAGAATTTGACAAAGGGATAGATATTGTCCTGAGGAAAGACATAGCGTACCTTTTGTCTAAAAAAAAAGGGTAGAAAATCCAATCTATACTAATATTATAAAGGAGATAAGTTTTTATATTTGATTTGATCTAAAAACAAACATTGATCAAACCTTGAGTATATTTAACATTAAGTTTGTTAACAAAAAACTTTAAGATATTAATTTGCCTTCCCTAATTTGAAATCTCGTGACGTGCTGTAAAAGAAATATTGACGAATACCACGTTTTTATATTCAATTTTTAGACCGAGCTGGGTAGAGTAGTGGTACAGTACTAGACTAGCATTCGGGAGGTACGGGTTCGATTCCCAGCAGGGGCAGATGTGGCTGGGACTTTTTCCTACTGCCTCTCGCCGAGAAACGGTAATTCCTGTATCGGCCATCTTGATTGAGGTTTTCCATGATTTCCCTCAATTAATTCCAGATAAATATCGAGATGGTTCCTTATTTGAGGCCATGGCCAATTACCTATCAAACTCCTAGTTCAAAAATTGCCTATCTTATCCTAATTTCCTATAATTCCTTCATTCGCCCATTGCTATTACATAAGTTGTAGTTTTAAAAATGTAGAAATATAACGGGAAGTGTGGTAGATGGAAAATAGTAATGGTACGAATGGCGTCTGTTATGACATAAAGTCGAGAAAAGGACGTTAAACGCATTATTATTATTATTATATTCCATTTTTAGAACACAATATATGTTTCTTGAAAGTTTTAAATATAAAGTTAAATTTTATAAAGCTTAATGCTTAATTACAGCTAATAAAAACAGTTACGAAATAAAATTTGTGACCAAGGTCCGAAATTTCCCGAGAACATATTTTACAATCTGAGGGATCATTCCCCTTACTGAATAAGAGTGTATGTTTTTTTTAAATAATCAGGTTTATAACTTCAAAGTTAATGATAACATTGATAACGATAACATATTTTATTTCTTCATGAAAATTACTTGGAATTGAACTTCTACTATATTTTATTGCCTTCAACAAAAGATCTTCTTGAAAGGAAAAATCTTAGATGCGAGCCGGGTGTTACGCGTGTAGCGCGAGTTATCGAGCGAGTCGACACATACACACACACACACAACATAACCTCAGTTTTTTTATATAAAATACTAAAGACCGGAAGCGGGCGTCTTCTCTACTCTGTAGCCTTCTGCATCACAGCTTTCGTCTGCATCGTAAGTTGAGACTAGCAGTTTGTACACTTTTGTGTGTGTGTGTGCTGCTTGCTTGTCAAGTAATAAAGGTACCAACTTTTAGAGGTGTACACCCACTGAAAATAAAAAAATGCAATGTGAACCGGTCTGGATTAGCATTCAATAAGGGCGCACACAAAGCGCTAAGAATAATTCTTATGGGTGGTGACGATGAATTTGGATGATAATTATAGAAATATTAGATATAAATAATTAAAACAATTCCAAATGAAATAATTGATAGTTAAAGTAAAATTCCCTCAATTTTCTAGATAACTGTTCATTATTATTTATTTTTACAAGGAGAACTATATAAAAAATTGGACTTTCGCTGTGAAATTAAACAAATTTGGTGTTTATATATGGACCAGCGATTATCCATGTAATCGGCCTTCTCAGTTTTTACAGTGTACTATAAAATATCTCAACGCTCCGACAGTGTTGCCAGATTTCTCGCTCGGGATTGGCTAAAGTTAGTACAGAAACTGCAAAAATTATTGGGCTTGTTAATAACGACTCTCAATTACATGTACTGTACACTTCAGCGTAAACTTTTTACTATGACTGTCGCGAGGGTACTACCTTAATGTCGAGCCCATTTTGGGATACAATACGTCAAAATACTACAAAAGAGAACACTTAGTTACAAATTTCTAAATTTCATGTAAGGAGTAGGGTTCCTTATTTATTATATTAACTTCTTTTAGTGCGTTCTTAAACTTTAATAATTTTTTTTCAATTTTTACGTTACTTGGTAATTTTTCAAGTATTTTCAAACCGGTATATATAGCGGACCCGTGCGAATATAATAGTCAACTGTGAAAATAAAGTTTGCTACCAGATGGCGACATTTATTTTATTTATTCTATTCAGAGACTGCAGCGCCACTACACGTCATATTACCGACAACTGTTAAAATAAACAGTTTGCCATCAGATAGCGACATTTGTGTTTTCTGAATGTTATTTTCTGTACTCAAATTGGTAAAATTTTTAAACTCTAATTGCTCTAGTTTAAACGTTTCACGAGCACCTACGTTAGCCTACGCATAAAATATGATTAAAAAATCGCCATTTCACATACATATTACAACATTACAAATGTACGTCATATTTCACGTTAAATACAGTGAAGCTTCTTTAGCGAGTAAATTCGAGTTCACACAAATAAAAAAATTGGGTCGCAGTGCCAAAACTCTGCCGACAATATAATAGTGTATTTGCTAATAGAAGCAGTGCGACTTAATTATGTGAATCTACGTTTGTTTTTGAACAAAATATAAAATTTAAGTTCTTAATATACCTCTTAAAATAATTTTAAAAAAATTAGTTGATATATTGTTATAAATCCAGCATCTGCATCAAGTTAAATACACCCTTCAGTGAGTACTAATATCGTATACGCAAACTAGTGTTTTCATAAAATCCAATCCTGTCGCGCCTATTTTTTTTAAATTTTAGACGTACTTTTTAGACTACTAAAAAGTTACATTTTAAGTTTGAAACGATTTTGATAATTTTTTCGGTACTTTTGGGCCCAAAACCGCTTTCCAACATCTAAAAACTACCCTTAAAATGGCTAAAATAGTCTGTTTGTCCGGGCTAATCTTCGAAACGGCTAAGCCGATTGTGATGTCTCTTAGACAGGTAAAAAGCGTGGGGTGTTATCTACTCAAATTTTCATAATAGCTTTACGTTTACAATTAGTTGGTAAATGAAAAATGTATTACCAATATTAAGCACTCCACGCTTTTTACAGTAATTTTGGTGTCAAATTATTTTGCATTTTTTAGTTCATAAAAGCGTGTTATTTTAAATTCTAATTTTAATTCTGTATTTTGCTGACGTGTCAAATAGATGTACTTATGTCTCAACCAGCGTTGCTAGACGTCCTGATTTTAGCGGGACGTCCCGATTTTTAAATCAAAATTAAATGTCCCGCGCGGGACAGGCTCAGTCCCGCTTTTCGGGATAACTCGACCGTGCGTAAATAATTATTCTCTTATTGTAAGTTGCAATTTGTAACACTCACTCCTCAGACTATTGTTGGAAACGCCATATTTTTCTAATGAATAAAACTTTTTTCATTTTGATTTGTTTTTTTTTATTTTTTTTTTACTCAGAAGATAAATAAGACTCAACTATTTAACGATAGGGTAAATCTGATTTAAAATATCATATTTTTCTTAAAATATATTTTCTATGGCTACTTTTGCTATATATTGTCACGTAAACGTAATTTGAACTCAAATGAAAAGATAAATATTTAAAAACTTCTAATTTTTTACTATGTCCCACTTTTGACGAAAGAATCCCGCTTTTTTCACTCAAAAAGTTCCAAAATCCCGACTTGGCAAAAAAAAAATCTGGAAACGCTGGTCTCAACTGACTTAATAAAATAATATCTATATATAGCACGTGGACGAAGCCGCGGGTAAACCGCTAGTTATTTATTAAAATAGTTTCCACTGTAACGCACTCCAAATCCACGTTTTTTTATCAACCAGGTAGTCTGTGTTTGAGAACTAAATGCATGTCATTTGATACTCGCTTCATACAAAAACCGTACAACGCAAAACGAATTGAATACATTTTTTTATAGTTTATACAGAGAGGCCGTCCACGCCCATATTTTTAATGCAAGTTGTCTGTGTGTTTGTGTGCTAAAAAGGGGAGCACACTTTTCAAATTATTATATTCGTTTAGTTTAGACCATGCATTGCGTGCTTTTAGAAAGGTAGTATGTGTGTTTTTTGAGGATTGTCGTGCAGTAAGAACCGTTATATAAATAATAATATTATTTATACAGATTACGACTAAATCCTCTGCCCGCAAAAATGATCTCGACTAAGGAATATTGGTGTCAGCGTTGCCAGATTTTTTTTTGCCAAGTCGGGATTTTGGAACTTTTTGATTGAAAAAAGCGGGATTCTTTCGTCGAAAGCGGGACATAGTAAAAAAATGTATATAATCGGAAGTTTTTAAATATTTATCTTTTTATTTGAGTTCAAATTACGTTTACGTGACAATAGATAGTAAAAATAGCCATAGAAAATGTATTTTAATAAAAATATGATATTTTAAATCAAATTTACCCTATTGTTAAATAGTTGAGTCTTATTCGTCTTCTGAATAAAAAAAAAAAAATAAAAAAAACAAATCAAAATCAAAAAAGTTTTATTCATTAGAAAAATATGGCGTTTCAAACAATAAGAGAATAATTATTTACGCACGGTCGAATTATCCCCGATAAGCGGGACTGAGCCTGTCCCGCGCGGGACATTTAATTTTAATTTAAAAATCGGGACGTCCCGCCAAAATCGGGACGTCTGGCAACGCTGATTAGTGTATTTGCACCATATGGTACATACACTATTGCAGTGGCAAAAATAAAATTGGAGCCTTATCCTAAATTGGTTAAGATTTATCGACACAGAGCCGACCACACGGAGTCTTATTTTCAACATTAAATGATAATTATTAATAATACAGATAAAATTCCGAGATTCGACTTTTTTCTCGGCCTCCTTTCTAGGAATCTTTTTTTTTTTTATTTTATTAGCATTAATAGTTTTCGAGTTAATTTAGTTAGTTTTTTGTTAATGTTTTGTTAATTGTTAATAACTTTTGCAATGGTTTATGTGCAAATTTCAAACTTTTGCACATTTTTCTAGAAATGATTACGAATTCAATGAGCTATGACACATAATTTTAACTTGCAATGGCAAAAATTAATACGTTTTGTAATTATTGAATCAGACTACAGGGGTCAAAGAGTCCAACGTCAAAAATTCTTTATTCGATTAGGATATTTAAATATAGTGTTTTGGAACGTTGCTCAGAAGGCCGAGGGGCCCCCTGAGCTTCGAGGCCCCGGTGAACTGCACCGCCTAGGCCTTCAATAAGCTAAATGGCGTCGGTCGGATGACGGTACCTAGGGGTCGGACCAAAGTTTCTCGATGTCTCATAACTAGGCTTGCCAACTTTAAAATCCAAATTTGCGGGAAATAATGATTTCAAATGCGGGACAAGAGTTTAAAAAGCGGGATCCAACTAATTTTATTTACAATACAAAAAAAAAAACGTGAAATTTTCTTTACAAATCAGAATGAGAAGTAAAATAAAACACCTTGTTAGATTAATAATAATCAATATTTACAAAAAGACAGTTATAGTGTAATTTAGACTTTATTATGAAAGCTATAAATTACTTTTTGACTGAGTATTTTTCTTGGCATTTGGCACTTTTAAGGATTTTTTTAAAAATCTTTGCATGGATAAGAAAAATGTACTTTAACTTGTAGCTCTGACTTTACAGAATCCACATGAAGACGATTTCGCGCGTCGGTTCAGCCGTTCAGGCATTATTACAAAGTGAGAAGACTCTGCTGCTGCATTAGAACACGGAATAGATGCAATGTATTTAGCGTCCTCCGAAAAGCGGGATATTTAGCGTCCCGCACACACCCTGAGCGGGACGTCTCGTTAAGGGTATCAGAAACGGGACGTCCCGCGATAGCAGGACGGTTTGCAACTCTATTCATAACAGAATCCGTGTTCGAAGAATACGGGCCCGAATGCTCCAGCCTGTATATTGCGGTATTGCATACGTTACGCACACACAAACACACAATTTACAGTGATTTGTTGTGAAGTAGTCTTTGAGTGAGAGGCCTGCGCTGTTCATTGTCGCAGGCTATAATTTATATAAAATACATACATGTAATTTTCTCAATATGTTTTAATTTTTGACGCGTGGCCTAAAATACAGTATAGGTCTGAGATTGAACACACACACACAAACAAACAAACACATGGTGCCTACGTTGCGATGCACTGAGGTGTTCGCGGGCTGACCTTTCAAGGCAAGCGATTGGCAGTTAATTAAGCGGAGAAATGTTTCACCAATTACTTGAACGAAGAAATGATAACGAGAAAAAACTCGGGTCGCAACCAAGACCGCATAAGCAAGACCAAGACCGTCTTGATATTTGGTCTGTCTTAGTCTTTTGATATTTTTCTTGAACCTGAAACTCACTCACTTCGAAACGTCAGATTAAACTGAAACTTGGCACACTTATTAAAGACCAATGACAATACAATAATTTAATAAGTTTGCTCCATTATCCTGACCAGGACTTTCAGGATACCAAAACATGAAAAATTACAGCAAGCAAGCGCTGTACAGTGACGTACGTTGCGTCGCCTACCCCATAATCAAATGCAATATTGTTTTTTTAGTCTTAAAATTAGAGTTTAAAAAAACACACATTTATGACCTAAAAAAATGCGAAATAATTTGACAACAAAATTAGCTCTACTGTAAAAGGTGTCGGGTGTTATATACTTAAATTTTCATAATAGCTCTACGTTAAAAATTCATTACCGATATTACACACTCCAAGCTTTTTACAGTAAAGCTAATTTCGCTGTCAAATAATTTTGCATTTTTTTGTTCATAAAAGCGTGTTGTTTTAGTTTTTAGAGTTCCGTACTTCAAAAGGAAAAAACGGAACTCTTATAGGATCACTCGAGTGTCCGTTTGGCACCGTGTCACAGCCAATTTGCTCCGAACTACTGGACCGATTGAGTTGAAATTTGGGTCACATATGTATGTCGGTGACCATAAGACGGACGTGTAACGTAAATAAATTAATTTTGAACACGGGTGTCATTTTTGGGGGAAAAATTAGAAAATTAAAAAAAAAGTTTGGCAAACTGTACCCTGTGACATATCAAATGAAAGAGCTTGTCGTAAGAGTCTCAAATATATATATTTTTATAATTTAAAAATAAATAGTTTTCAAGTTATTTAAGAAAATAGGTGAAAATTTACCATTTACCCCCCTTTATTTCCTACTGGACTGATTGAGTTGAAATTTAGTACACATATGTAAGTCGGTGACCCAAAGACGGACGTGTAACGTAAATAAATAAATTTTGAACATGGGGGTAATTTGTGGGGAAAAATTAGGAAATTAAAAAAAAAAGTTTTGCTCACTGTACCGTGTGACATATCGAATGAAAGGGCATGCAGCAGTAAGGGCCTCAAATATATATTTTTTATAATTTTAAAATAAATAGTTTTAAAGTTATTTAAGATAATAGATGAACAATTGACCGCCCCCCCTTATCACCGAAACTACTAAGCCTAAAATTTTGTAAAAAATAGGCAATGTCAGGTCTCAATCATAGTTTACACGAAAACTTAAACGAAAACCTTAAGTCTTAAAGTACTCACGGAAAACAGAATAGTACGGAACTCTCTTCTCGCGAGTTCGACTCGCACTTGACCGATTTTTCTTATTAGTGTATTTGCCATATGGCAACATACACTATTGGCGTCGGTCGGATGGCGGGACCTAGGGGTCGGACCAAAATTTCTCGACGTTTCATAACCTCCTAAACACTTTGGCACCATTTTTAAAAATGTTTATATATATATGTGTATATATATATATATATATATATATATATATATATATATATATATATATATATATATATATATATATATATGTGTGTGTGTGTGTGTGTGTGTACGCGCGATAACTTTCGAAAGAGTTAATTGATTTCAACGAAATTTGGGCCACATGTTGAAATCCATCACCGCAAGAAGCCTATTTAAAATGGGCCTAATCGGGCTATTTTAAGAGTAGTTTTTAGGGGTTGAAAACTGTTTTTGGGCCCCAAAATACCGAAAAAATTCTCCGAATCGTTTCAAAATTGAAATTTAACCCTTTGGTAGTGATTGAAAAGTTTCCCCACAATTTTAATAAAATCGGCCCGACAGGACCGGATTTACAAATTTTATGAAAACACTAGTTTGCAGATAGTGACTTATTTATTGAAGGGTGTATTTAATTTGGTGTAGACGTTAGATTGATAATAATATTACAATTAAGAAAAAAATGTTATTTTAAGGGGTGTATTAAGGGGTTAAAATTTTTATTTTGCCCAAAAACAAACTTAATTTCACATAATAAAAGTATAAAACCACACGGCCCTATACAAGCAAATACACTATATTGTCGGCAGGGTTTTGGCACTGCGACCCGGGTTTTTTTTTTCTTGATTTTCTACAGTTGTACCACAGGCATAGGTACCTATAGCGTACACATAATAAGTAGTAAGAGATGTATTTTATTAGCGCTAACAGTTTGAGTTATGACATGCGCTCTACCCAACACATGGGTATTTTTTAATACATGCACAAACGTGTGTTGGTGTGTGTGTTGTTCGTATGTACGATATTAAATGATCTTAAATAGAGACAAATTAAACATATGTTGGCTTAAGTTCGTTGATAGAGTTAATAGTGTACTATGAGTATCCACATACGGAGTGTCTCTTCTAAAACAGCACGCTAGAGATCAGAAGCGTAGCGTGCCTTGGCGGGGCCCCGTATAAAAATTTGTTTGGGGCCCCTTAAAAAGCCCATTCAGACTAGCCGTTCTCGGTTACGATTCACCGGTCCGGTTGGGAGCTCGACCAATCAGAGCGTAGTCGTTCCCGATTGCGGTTCGGTTCGAGCGTTTAGGTTCAGCTCTAATTTCAACCGGACCGTTCGCAACCGTAGCCAATGAGAACGCTTGCTGGAGTCACGTGACTAGCCAATTGTTTTTGTTGGCGTTTAACTACACATCAAACGTCAAATCATATTTCGAAATTGCGCATGCGCACCGAGAATAATCGTAGAACCGAATCGGGATAGTGTGAGCAGCCTAGATTAATCAAAAACCGAACCGGACCGGTGAATCGTAACCGAGAACGGCTAGTCTGAATTGGATTTTAGGAAGGGTAAAGATTTCTCACAAAAGAAAAAAAAATGTTTGCATAAAATTAAAAGAAATATTTATTCATCATAATTATCTGTCACTTTTTGCTAAATTTTACAAACAATTCAAATTGAATGTACACTCTCCTTGCCTTTTTTTCGGCAAACTGATTTATTAAATCATTTATAGCTGATGATAGCTAGCTATCTATAGGGGAAATCCGCGATAACCGATGTAGGGTGTTGCCAACTTTTGAACGCACGCTTTACGCGGGAAAAAAAGAAATTGCTTTTTCTGACTTTTGTCATTTCTGAAATAAAAAAAAATTGGGAAGTTTTTATTAATTTTTGCTTGCGCACGTTGGGGGCCCCCGTGGCCCGGGGGCCCCGTATAATTGATACAGCATATACGGCGGTAGCTACGCCCCTGCTAGAGATGTCGGTAGTGCTAAAAAGTATCGATATATATCGTATCGATATTTTTTTCAAGTATCGATATCGGTACCGATATATTTTTTAAAAAATATCGATATATCGGTCCAATTTGAAAGAGAACATTGGCACTCGAAGAAATTTAGTATAAAGATTGGCTAGCTTAATATATAATCTCAAATAGCAATTAACGGACATTATTTCTAATAAATCAACTAATAAATATTTATTAATAAAATGTCTAATACATTTAGGAGCAGATAATTTTAGAGATTAATCGAACAATTAATAAAGCCAGGGATGGCGAACCTATGGCATGCGTGCCAGAGGTGACATTCGACAGAAAATTGTTGGCACAGCATGAATTAAGGTGTAAATCGAAATAATTAAACATATTCTAGATGTTGCAGAAATGAAATATTGCATGAATAGACATTTTGACTGTTTATTATTCCGAAAATATCGAAAAATCATCTGAAAAAGAAAAGTTTGATATGTGCCTTATTCACTGTTGTTATTAGAACGCACTTAAAAGTGTTCCAAAAACATACGTAAAAACACATGTTTCTTTTCAGTGAAGTTTTCGATTTGTCGAAATAATTAAACGGCCATAGTCGATAATATATCGAAATATCAAATATCGCCCAAAAATATCGATATACCAAATAAAAAATATCGATATTTTTTCGATATCCCTACAGCACGCATTGCATAATGAAAAAACTCCAGTCAATTGGGCGACAGGGCCATTCCAACATCAAAAGTAGACACATTTGATATTCGCAGTCCTGCAAGACGAGACATTGACACGATGGAGCCGAAGGCTTCACTACTGTCGTCGCTGCCGTGGGTAGTGGCTAGTATAATATATAAAATCTATACATACAAATAAAATCGACAATTCCAAACTTTGTACAATACAGCAGTCTTCACAGAAGTAATGCTTGATTTATTTGTATAATAGTCAATGGATTACAAAGTCCACATACTGCGAGAATTGCTTTTTTAATGAATTTTACAGAAGTTAGTTCATTTAATGCAAATAAATAAAGTCGTAACGTAGTCTGAAATTAAACAGTTTTAAAGATTCCTAAGGCGAATTTTCAGTTTTCAGTCAGTTAGTTCTGTCTGTCTGGACTAATCTTTGAAACGGCTGAGCCGATTGTGATGACACTTCACAGACAGGTAAAGGATTATGTCAGGAGTGATCTAGGCTACATTTTATCGCAAAAATAGCCCTTAAAGCCAATTCAGACTAGCCGTTCTCGGTTACGATTCACCGGTCCGGTTCGGTTTTCGATTAATCTAGGCTGCTCACACTATCCCGATTCGGTTCTACGATTATTCTCGGTGCGCATGCGCAATTTCGAAATATGATTTGACGTTTGATGTGTAGTTAAACAGCTGGCTAGTCACGTGACTCCAGCAAGCGTTCTCATTGGCTACGGTTGCGAACGGTCCGGTTGAAATTAGAGCTGAACCTAAACGCTCGAACCGAACCGCAATCGGGAACGACTACGCCCTGATTGGTCGAGCTCCCAACCGGACCGGTGAATCGTAACCGAGAACGGCTAGTCTGAATTGGCTTTTATGGGGGTGAACAGGAAACCTTCGTAAAGGATATGCTGTATCTCTGAAATTACTGAAGTTAAAAAAGAAATACATGTTCGACGATCTTTTGAACACACTTCCCCGACGGGGTGGGAGTGGATTTTATGTAAAAGAATTTAACCGGGTACAATTTATTCGCTATACCACGCGGGCGAAGTCGCGGGCAAACTGCTAGTATTTCAAATATTACACTCCGTATTCTGTACCAATTTTATTAACGGATAAGACAGCACTCTATATTCGAACCAGGATAGTAGGAGAGCTGTTAGACATTTTTGGGTAGGTATTTGAGGCACTGTGAAAATTTGTAGAATACCTCTTTAGTAATATCCGAATACAAAAACACTGACGTGGCTGAAGGTAGCGGGGATTAACCGACACTCAGATTCTTGAAATAGCACATTTTTTTCGGAATAAAAAGCCCTTGAAGCATTTTGAAATTTTAATACCTTGAAATTTAGTATTTAAGAAGTTGAAAAATAAAAAGCCAGATTTCATAATCGGGTCTAAAACTTGACAAGGTGTTTGCAAAATTATATTTTTGAGAAATTTAGAAATATGTTTAAGGCACGTTGAAATTTGAACAGAATAATATTGGTAATTAAAAATAGATATATTCAAAAAGACAGGTCGTTTCGGTGGTACATTTTACCTGCCAGGCGCTAAATATGTTTGATAAATCGGTTAAGTCGGTTAAGCCCCGCTACCCTTCAGCCAGGTCTGTGTTTTTGTATTTGGATATTACTAAAAAGGTGTTGTACAAATTTTCAGTGCCTCAAATACCTACCCAAAAAAACTTAAAAAAAAATATTAACCTCCTTCAAAAAATAACTAAAAAGATGAAAATAATTTCATTACAAAAACTTTTAATTACATATCTACTTTTATTAAATGGGCGCCGACCTCAAAATTTCATGTGCTTTTTTGGTAATGAAATTAGCTCCGACCTCAAAATTTCATTATTTTCATCTTTTTAGTGATTTTTTTGAAGGAGGTTAATATTTTTTTTAAAGTGTTTTTATTTTTTACTTTTTAGTGGTGGATTTATTTCGCACATTTTTGAAGATTTCCCTCGATTTCTCCAAGATTCCATCATCAGATCCTGACCTTATGACCATGGGACCACCTGGAATGTATACCCTTTCAAACAAAAAAATAATTTTCCAAATCAGTTTAGGCGTCTTCGAGTAATCGGGGAACATACATAAAAAAAAAATTAAAAAAAAAAAAAGATTCCGACGAATTGAGAACCTCCTCCTTTTTTTTGAAGTCGGTTAAAAATGTCTAACAGCTCTCGGACTAGGAGTAGCGCAGACTGACCGAGGACGCGCAACTGTGACAATATTATTAAATCATTTCAATGACTTGATGTTAAGTTCGTTTATATCAATTATAATTTATATATGGTGAAACTTTTGTTGAACTTCGACCCGTATTTACATATTACAATATTGCATATGTAACACCGTACTTACGGGTTTTATATTACTTTAACTTTTTGACATTTGAACTGATGCGACACATGATTTAATTATCTGTTTTGAACTATTGTTTATACGTTAATTAATTAATAAGTTTCATCGTGAATAATTAAATCTACTTGAATTTGTCTTCTAAGCGATTGTCGAGATTGATGCTTCGAAGTACAGTAAGACTCCGAGGGAGATAAGTTCCAATAAGTTCCTGCGTTACAAGAAATAGCGCTAAACGAGGTTATCTTAATACATAGATAATAGGCATAAGAGAAACAGAACTGAGAAAAAATAAATTTGTTAGGTTTTTTTTTGTTTAATTTTGTAAGATTTATTGTAAAATACTTTTTTATCACATTATTTATAGATTTATTTATTGCTAATATCGATCTTAGCTCATTTATGAAAATCAAATAAAAGTTCGAGTAAGGAAGGTTCCTCATTTGATATATTTTGTTTTTTGTGAAGAAGTCATCTAATGTCGTTTGCCTTTTTCTGTTTCGTTCAGCAAGCTGTTGTCGATAGCAAGATATTGCATCAATGACACTTCGTCTTGCCTTTGAACTTCTATCAACATTTAAATCATTTTGTACAAATTGATCCATAATTTAAGTTATAGTGACTAAACTTATTATTTTTTAGAAACCGCGTAATACTGAAACAGCGTTAAGCGGAGCAGCGTTAAGCGAGGTCTTACTGTACTTATTTATTTGAAAAAATAAATAGAATAAACCGTTTTAAAAAGCATACCATCATTATACAAAAAACAACATTATTGCATATATCTCTTCTGCGCATGTGTCGATTTTCCCCAAAAATAACAGAGCTCTTCATATTTGCATATTAAATATCCTCCCAAAATTTGGTTTCAATCGGTTCATCCGTTTGACCTGTATCGTGTTTACAAACTCACAGACCAGCATTGCCAGATTTTTTTTTGCCAAGTCGGGATTTTGGAACTTTTTGAGTGAAAAAAGCGGGATTCTTTCGTCGAAAGCGGGACATAGTAAAAAAACGTATATAATCGGAAGTTTTTAAATATTTATCTTTTTATTTGAGTTCAAATTACGTTTACGTGACAATAGATAGCAAAAATAGCTATAGAAAATGTATTTTAATAAAAATATGATATTTTAAATCAGATTTGCCCTATCGCTAAATAGTTGAGTATTATTCGTCTTCTGAATAAAAAAAATAAAAAAAACAGAAACCAAAATCAAAAAAGTTTTATTCATTGAATAAATATGGCGTTTCAAACAATAGTGTGAGGAGTGAGTGTTACAAATTGCAACTTACAATAAGAGAATAATTATTTACGCACGGTCGAGTTATCCCCGAAAAGCGGGACTAAGCCTGTGCTGCGCGGGACATTTAATTTTTATTTAAAAATCGGCACGTCCCGCCAAAATCGGGACGTCTGGCAACGCTGACACAGACACACACTTTTTCCAAAAGTATGTATTTTTGGATTCAGGGGACTTCGAAACGAAAAAAATATCGTAAAAATTTAACCTATATTAGTACCATTTCCCACTAGCAGACAGGGCCCTCTTTTCCACTGGGCACTCTGGGGAAGTGTCTAGGGCCCCGCGATCAACGGAACCCCGTAGTTCTTGCCAGATCAGCATTCTATAACAGATACTGCCGACAAACATCATATATCGATATATTTTTTAATAATGTATTTGTTAATTATTATTGTTAATAGTCTTCCGCAATAGTCATAGGGGCCCAATTATCCTAAAGTGCCCAGGGCCTCCAATAGGTTAAAGACAGCCCTGCTAGTAGAATCTGAATTTCGATGAAACATAACAGATCCACCGAAGTCGTCCAGTGAAAATCTCACGGTCGGTAAGCCTAAACTTACACGTTTTTGCATTCTGCCCGCACATTTGTATATTGTTCAATGGAAGCCGTGAAATGTGTAGTGTTTTCTGTTGTTAAACCACAAAAGTGAACATACAGCCTTGTTAGTCAATATTTGAAATATTGTAGAATTTTTCTATCGGTACATCAAAGCGAATTTTTACTCAAGACTCCTCTTACGTACTGCGCCTAGGGATGGACAATATACGTCGATGTATTGTTAAACACTCGATGTATAAGAACGATGTCTTGTATTGAACCGATTGAACCGACATCGAATGTGTATCGATTTTTTTGAAGTTTAACGATTTATTTCAAATAAAATATTAGTAAAAATTTTTTTTAAAAACAAGCTTTTATTAAATTGTACCTACTAAAAAAGAAAAAATAACTCTTAATACTTTAGGGTCATAGTTATAAAAGCGTGGGTTGTAAGCTCTATGATAATAACGATCCACGCTTTTATAACTATGAACCTGAAGTATTAAGAGTTATTTTTTATTTTTTAGTAAAATTTAATAAAAGCTTGTTTTTAAAAAGTTTTTTTACTAATATTTTATTTTTAAATTTTTAGTTATCTACGCCTTTTGGCTGCAATAATGGAATTTAAATAACGTCACACAGTTTAATGTACCTATTCTGCTTTTCATATCCTCTCATTTGATACCCATATCAAGGGGGTTGTAAAGAAATAGATGATTCACCATTTTGGGTCGGCCGCCATTTTGGATTTGGAATAAAGTCACACTGCTGATTGTATTCTACTTGTTATATCCTTCCATTTGATACCCATATCATGGAACTGCATAAAATATAACTAGTTCGCCATCTTGGGCTGTCCGCCATATTGGATTTAGAATGACGTCATTTATCTAACCATGTATTGTCATCCAAACTAAACGTGAAATCAAAATTTTAGCTCAATCGGTTGAGGATAACTGCTTTAAAATTCAGTTGCAAGATTCCACCCGTACAAACATATTACATACAAGTTAAATAAAAGCTTGTAAAAAGTAACAAGTCGAGGGGAAGTAGAACTGACACATAAAGTAGAAGTTAGTTTGTCTCCTAAATTACGTGAAACTGATAAGGACAGAAGTTTATAGTGTGTTGAATTTTGATTCACAAAATAGTAAGACAAGGATGAACATATAAAATTGAATCTGACGTTTAATGAAGTACAAAATAATTTCTGTAATTTGACGTACAATCTTGACACAGATCACGGGTTTATATTTCATGTAAATTCAAAAAGAAAAATTTTAAATATTATATTCTCTATATTTTCAGATATCAATTTGCGAATTAATCGTCACATAATGTGAGGTTTTGATGTTGATATCCTACAGACGTAGAGCTATTATGAAAATTTAAGTAGACAGCACCCCACGCTTTTTACAGTAAAGCTAATTTTGTTGTTGCATTAATTTTTACTTCATAAAAGCTTGTTGTTTTAGTTTTTTTAAACTCTGATTTTATTTTAAACGTCCATCCCTAGCACTGCACCACACATAAACACACGTACGTACCAGTGCTCTACAACACGATTGCATGGAACAAAAACGTTGCAAATAAAAAGAATTCCTGTTCAGAACGTTATGTGGCGCGATACAGTAGCGGAACCACGGACTAATAGTTGGGGAACTGGTGACAATCTTACTCATAGCATTTCCTCAAACCTGAGTTTTGTGGGTTCATTAAGGACACTATCTTGAACATAAAAACCAGAGTCTGGTGCAGCTGAAACCGGGACAATGCGAGGGCGGACGCGGTCAAAGATGTCAATCTGGAGTTGTTAATATATTTCCTCATGTTTGAAATTTTCAGAGCGATAAGTTCAGGTGTTCTTGAGCACAAAAACTCAAGTCTGGCGACCCGTGGTTGGAGAAAAGTATGTCTGGCAGGCCGACGAAAGTGTTATGAAACGAAAAATGTGTAATGATTAGTGCCAAAATTGCCTACCAAAACTTTTTAGAATTCTTTATAGTAGGGAGCTAGTGACGATTTTACGCATAGTATTTCCTCAAACCTGAGTTTTTTGTGAGTTCATTAAGGACACTATACTGAACATAAAAACCGCAGTCTGGCAGCTGAGACCGAGGACAATGCGATGGTGGACGCGGTCCAAGATGTCAAACTGGAGGTGTCAATATATTTCCTCGTGTTTGAAATTTTCAGGGCGATAAGTTCAGGTGTGTCCTTGAGCACAAATTTCGTACCCGGGTTAACCCCCGTCTGGCAAAAAAATGCGCTCTGATTGATGAAATCAAACTCCTCAAAAATAAGGAAAAATATTGTGTTTTTTAGTATTTCTATCATAGAAATTTCCAATTAACGTTAAAATTATGTTTTTATTTGAATACAGTGCTATTATTATTATTTCAGTACAACAATAACATAAAATTAATTACTGTTTTACTATGAGATTACTAACTGGACTCTGCAGACATTTTTGTTAAACAAAGAAAGAAAACTCCCCATTTGAAAATATTACGTCGGCGCTTATGATGTCAAGCACATGTGTGGATACGCCGGTCGGCAGTTAACTAACATGTCTCATTTCAACTTTAAATTATCGGCTGATTAGTAATTATTGGCAAGCTTCGCTTCTCACTAAGATATATGATTTATGGGTACTTTTGATATTACATAATATACAATACAAAAAAACGCTTTTTTTATTTTAGTCACAAATTTAACATCAAATTTTAAGGTCTTACATTACGTCACAAATGTTTGATATTAACACGCTTTTATTAGCTTCACTTGTATGTTGGTTTGTTTGTAATGCAATCTTTGAACGTGAAATTCACCTACTTCAAAATGTCAGATTAGACTGAAACTTTGCACACTTATCAAGGACCGATGACAATACCATAATTTAATAAGTTTGTTCCATTATCCTGACCAGGACTTTCAGAATCAAAAAACTTGACAAATTACAGCAAGCAAGCTAACACGTTGTACAGTGACATACCTTGCGTTGCCTACCCCATAGTCAAATGTAGTAATGGTTTTTAGTCTTACAATTAAAATTAGAGTTTAAAAAACCTAAAACAACACGCCTTTATAAACTAAAAAATCCAAAATAATTTGACAACAAACTTAACTTTAGTACTGTAAAAAGGAGGAGGATTCAAAAACTGCGTTGCCAAGCTTAAGTTAATGAAAAAATATTTAATAGAATAGCAATCTAAATTCAGATTTATTGCGCCCGACGAAAGGTTAAATAAACCTTATTAATCCTGAAAGCATTATAAAGAAATTGAAAGTTGAAACACAGTCTAGCAAAAATTTTCCGGAACATGTCGGCCGCTGCAAGAGTCTGATTCACACAAAAAATGGAGCGGCGTTTGTGTGAGTAGCGACTGACATAGAGAAGTGAGTTTTTGTGTTCGTACGAGGAATGCGCGCGCACTTCATTCCACCTTAACTGAAGAGTTGCTTCTTCGTACCGCCGCCACGCCGACCGCCGACATATGCGAAATACGGCCGCACGGCGAGAGCACTCGGCGTAATGCCGTAATAGACTGACGTATGTCACGGCGGAAACTTTGCCTTTTCCTTTTCTAATAGAAAAAGAAGAAAAAGTCGGGTCGCAGTGCCAAAACCCTGTCGACAATACAGTGTACTAGCGGCCCGATCCGGCTTCGCACGGGTAGAAGTAATTATCCATAAAACATGAGGATCATTATCCTAAATAACAGCTATAAGTCGAACTCGCGAAGAAGAGGGTTCCGTACTATTCCGTTTTCCGTGAGTACTTTAAGACCTAGGATATTCATTTAGGTTTTCCTGTAAACTATGGGTCACGCCCTATATCCCTTATTTTTTTTCAAAATTTTAAGCTCAGTAGTTTCGGAGATAAGGAGGGGGATAAATGGTCAAATTTCATCTGTTTTCTTAAATAACTTTAAAGCTATATATGTAAAAAAATATATAATATATGAGACTCTTACTGATACTAGCGGCCCAGTCCGGCTTCGCCCGGGTGTAAATGTAACATATAGGATATAAAAGATGAGAATCATTATCATGAAATTCTCAACGTGTATTGAATTTGCGCGAATTCAATCGCTAAAAATCTTATTTCCCAAAAAGAAATGTAAAAAATTCTGTTGATCCGATGGCTACCAAACTTCAGAAGATCACCCGCTGAGCTAATCTAAAGATTGTCTGAAAATGTCATCAAAAATGGTCGACCCGTTTGGAGTCCATAAATTACATATACATCGTCTTTTATCTATATAGATTATTAAGATGAAAAAGTGGTTATTGTGACAAACGATAATAGTTGGACATATAGTATCGCGAAGTTTTTTGTAGTTATTGATATGTTCTTTAATATTGTAGAACCTACTTTTGTTCTATCATCAATAGTTTCCGCAGCGCATGCGACGAAAGATGTTTTATGGCATTTTTTTACACCTTGTGTTACGTTACTAAAGTTTTAGTAAAGATCCCTGATATTTTCTAGCAATAAATATAGCCTATGTTACTCAGGGTGAATGTAGCTTTCTAATGGTGAAAGAATTTTTTAAATCGGCACAGTAGTTTTTGAGTTTATTTATTACAAACATACACACACACAAAAATACAAATGTTTCCTGTTTATAATATTAGTGTAGATGTCACACGGTACAGTTTTCAAAACTTTTTTTTTCAACAGATAACAGACACACAGATTGAGCTACTTTCGAATTTATAACCTGTTCACCCACTTCAGGTTTATTTTTTTCAGACAAAAGGTAGCCTGTGCCCTTCCTCATGATGTAATCTATCTCTTTGCCAAATTTCATCGAAATATGTTCAATGGTTTAAGCGTGAAAAGGTAACAGACAAAAAGTCAGAGCTTCAGGTTTGCTTTTTTTGAAACTAAAGGTATCCTCAATGTTAGTGTGATGCATTAAAAGTTCATTCCATTGTTTGATTTTCATAGTTCAGCATCTTAAAATTAATTTAATAGCTTTACTTAATCACTAATTTCAATATAGTTATTTCTGTTCTTCAGGAAAAATCATTTTGGTGAAATAAAAAAAGTATTTATCAGAGCTGTGTATAATTCGAATCACTTAGTATTCGAATTCAGGATTCGATTTCTTTTTGAGGATTCAAGCGCGATATTCTATTAAAAGCATTCGTGATTCGGATACGTAAGATAAAAAAAACCCTGGTCGCAGTGCCAAAACCCTGCCGACAATATAGTGTATTTGCTTGTATAGGGCCGTGTGGTTTTATACTGTTATTATGTGAAATTAAGTTTGTTTTTGGGCATAATAAAAAATTTAACCCCTTAATACACCCCTTAAAATAACATTTTTTTCTTAATTGTAATATTATTATCAATCTAACGTCTACACCGAATTAAATACACCCTTCAATAAAATAAATGTCACTATCTGCAAATTAGTGTTTTCAAAAAATTTGTAAGTCCGGTCCTGTTGGGCCGATTTTATTAAAATTTTAGGGGCACTTTTTAATTGCTATTAAAGGGTTAAATTTTAATTTTGAAACGATTCTGAGATTTTTTTCGGTATTTTGGGGCCCAAAAACTTTTTTCAACCCCTAAAATTCACCCTTATGTGATCCGATTGGGCCCATTTTAAATAGGCTTCGTGCGGTAATGGATTCCAACATGTGTGCCAAATTTCGTCAAAATTAATTAAGTCCTTCGAAAGTTATAGCCCGCACACATATATATATACCTATATATATATAAATATATATATATATATATACATATATATATATAAACATTTTTAAAAATGGTGCCAAAGTGTTTAGGAGGTTATGAAACGTCGAGAAATTTTGGTCCGACCCCTAGGTCCCGCCATCCGACCGACGCCAATAGTGTATGTTGCCATATATGGCAAATACACTAATAAAGAGCATTGGTATTGGAACACTTAGCTATTAGATTAGAATCCTCCTTAAAGGATCAGATATTGGAATCTTTTCAAGGATTCGAATTCTTTTTTATGGTTCGGATACGTCTATATTATTAGTATATACTTATGTAAATACAATACAATAATACTATGTTAGTAGGTAATTTACATATTAAATTGAAGTAAAACTTCTATTGTCTCGGGATGCAATCTATCTCCTTGCCAAATTTTATCGAACTCTGTTCAGCGGTTTAGGCGTGAAAAGGTAACAGACAGATAGACAAACAGACTTTCTAATTTATAATATTAGTACGGTTATCACAAACACATTGTGATGATTTGGTTATTTTGAAGTTCAGGTAACATTTGTATAGAAAATCGCAGCATTTATACAACAAATGGTTTAATTTTTTGTATTCTTTGAGGATAACCTCATCACAGGTTCGGCAGACAAGCATAAACAAATCGGATTTGACATTTTACGTCGGAAGTTCCTCTCTAATACCTTGTCATTATAAACTATTATGCTATTTATATATTTACAGTAAGACCTCGCTTAACGCTGATCCGTTTAACGCTGTCTCAGTATTAAGCGGTTTCTAACTATAACATAAAAAACCCGGGTCGCAGTGCCAAAACCCTGCCGACAATATAGTGTATTTGCTTATACAGGCAGTGTGGCTTTATTATGCGAACTTAAGTTGGTTTTTGGGCAAAATAAAAAATTTTACTCCTTAATACACCCCTTAAAATAACATTTTTTTTCTTAATTGCAATATTATTATCAATCGAACCTCTATACCAAATTATATACATCTTTCAATAAATAATTCATTATCTGCAAACTAGTTTTTTCATAAAATTTGTAAATCCGGTCCTGTCGGGCCGATTTTATCAAAATTTTAGGGACACTTTTCAATTACTACCAGAGGGTTAAATTTCAATTTTGAAACGATTTGAAGAATTTTTTCGGTATTTTGGGGCCCAAAAACATTTTTCAACCCCTAAAAACTACCCTTAAAGCGGCCCGATTAGGCCCATTTTAAATAGGCTTCTTGCGGTGATGGATTTCCACGCGTGTGCCAAATTTAGTTGAAATCAATTAACTCTTTCGAAAGTTATTGCCCGCACACATATATATATATATATATATATATATATATATATATACATATATAAATATATATATATATACATATATATATAAACATTTTTAAAAATGGTGCCAAAGTGTTTAGGAGGTTATGAAACGTCGAGAAATTTTGGTCCGACCCCTAGGTCCCGCCATCCGACCGACGCCAATAGTGTATGTTGCCTTATGGCAAATACACTAATAATATGGATCAATTTATACAAAATGATTCAAATGTTGATAGGAGTTCAAAGGCAAGACGAAGTGTCATTGAGGCAATATCTTGCTATCGACAACAGCTTGCTGAACGAAACAGAAAGAGGCAAACGACATTAGATGACGTAAGTACCGTATGTACTTTCATATGCAGTTAGTAAAAAACAGTTACTTTGACATTACAGACATCAGACACTTCAATTTTATTTATATAATATATATATATATATAATATATATATATATATATATATATATATATATATATATATATATATATATATATATATATATATATATATATATATATATATATATATATATATATATATGTGTGTGTATAATATCAATTAATGTCATTATTTATGAAGTTGGAATGATTCTGTCGCCCAATTGGCTGGATTTTTTCAATTTAACAGTAGTCCACTTCTTTGAAAACATTGTTGGGTCTTTTTGAGCATTAGGGATGTCGGAAGTGCGAAAAAGTATCGATATATATCGTATCGATATTTTTTTTCAAGTATCGATATCGGTACCGATATATTTTTTTAAAAATATCGATATATCGGTCCAATTTGAAAGAGAACATTGGCACTCGAAGAAATTTAGTATATTGGCTATCTTAATATAATCTCAAATAGCAATTAACGGACATTATTTCTAATAAATCAACTAATAACTATTTACCTGAAATCAAAAACAACGAATAGAATTTTTTTTCTTTATTAATTAAATGTCTAATACATTTAGGAGCAGATAATTTTAGAGATTAATCGAACAATTAATAAAGCCAGGGATGGCGAACCTATGGCATGCGTGCCAGAGGTGACAATTGACAGAAAATCGTTGGTACAGCATGAATTGCGGTGTAAATCGAAATAATTAATGTAGAAATGAAATGAATTTAATATTGCATGAATAGACATTTTGACTATTTATTATTCCGAAAATATCGAAAAATCCGGTGAAAAAGAAACGTATTTGACATGTGCTTTATTTACTGATGTTGTTTTTGGAACGCACTTAAAAGTGTTCCAAAAATATATGTAAAAGCACATGTTTCTTTTTCAGTGAAGTTTTCGATTTGTCGGAATAATTAAACGGCCAAAATCAGTCGCTATAGTCAGTGTTGCTCCTGGAAAAAAATATCGGTTTTCGATACTCGGAATTTTATATCGATATATCGCCCAAAAATATCGACATATCAAATAAAAAATATCAATATTTTTTCGACATCCCTACTCTGCACTGTCGATCACAACATTGTTTTGTTTTGAGTTTCTATTAGCAACGCTTCAGAAACAAACAAGTATAATATGATTTTCAATTTCGTTGTGATCAGACATCGTCTTGATTTAATCAGATATTATTGTGTTTTAATTATTAACTTTTTATTTTATATTAATAAATCATATAGATCTTTATAACATGATCTTTAATTGCAGGATAATTGGTTTACTTTTCGGATCACCGTGTACATGCATCATTATTATTGGCTACTAGTTGACATACAGGGTGATGTGCTTTCACTAAGCCAATCTCACGCCTGAAAACGTTTCAAAGGGTACGCGCACTCACACACTCACAACACTGCAGAGAACATGGAAAGATGAACGCATCCCGACCAGTCGTTGACATTACTGTCGTACGAGTTTTACGTGCGAAGGTACGGCGTCCGGTTGTTCTATAGCTGATCGAAATATTCTGTGCGGAAATTATCGCACTAATGCTGGATTGCACAAAACATTGTCAAAAATTTGAATTTGACAATGACCTTTAATTGTGATAATATAAAAATAAAACCCGGGTCGCAGTGCCAAAACCCTGCCGACAATATAGTGTATTTGCTAATATAGGCAGTGTGGCTTTATTATGCGAACTTAAGTTGGTTTTTTGGGCAAAATAAAAAATTTGACTCCTTAATACACCCCCTAAAAGAACATTTTTTTCTCAGTTGCAATATTATTATCAATCGAACCTCTATATTAAATTATATACACCTTTCAGCAAATAACTCACTATCTGCAAACTAGTGTTTTCATAAAATTTGTAAATCCAGTCCTGTCGAGCCGATTTTATTAAAATTTTAGGAGCACTTTTTAATTGCTATTAAAGGGTTAAATTTCAATTTTGAAACGATTCTGACAATTTTTTAGGTATTTTTGGACCCAAAAACTTTTTTCAACCCCTAAAACTACCCTTAAAATGGTCCGATTGGGCCCATTTTAAATAGGGTTCTTGCGGTGATGGATTTCAACACGTGGGCCAAATTTAGTTGAAATCAATTAACTCTTTCGAAAGTTATTGCCCGCACGTATATACAGGATGTCTCAACCGACGTTGGCTAACATGGGTAACTTTGTTATTAGTGGAGATAGAAAGTCGGTTAAATGGGCAAAGTAGTGCAGAAAATTCGGCTCATTAACATCCCGTCGAAAAAACAATTGAATTTTGACACCCTATGAATTTATTCAGAAAATAGTGAAAATTGCCATTTATGAAAACTGGCCATCACTTTTTTATTTGTGAAGATATTTGAAAATTTTATTAACCATTCTTTGATAAGTTTTTAAGGTCTTTTCAGTGGCGTAGGTTTAATTTTTTTATTTCCACTACATAATGAGATATTGAAATGAACTTTGGTTTTTCTTATGGACGGCATTTTTGATTTTCAGATATTCGAATTCTACTTATTTTTCTGAATAATTTGACATAGCATATCCTATATCTAAACCAATCAGAAGCTACAAAACTGACCAAAATAGCTTTTTGGCGTTATCAAAGTGTGCCGTGTAAAACAAAATTTGTTGAAACAAATACATATCGACAGGTTAACAATCTGTCGAGCGATCGCTACAGTTTTGCTAATTCATTTTGTTTGATTTATTCTCTAAGATGGCTCAAGCATTCTCAAACAGGCACAAAAATACTTGATAATGACATAGGTACTAAGATATTTCCATAGTGACATAACAAAACGCCAGGATCTACCACAAAATTTAATTAAACTTTAAAAGCCTGTTTCTCTCTTATTTTTGAGTTTTGATAAAAAAGTCACTTGAAAAATCTGTTCGTCTATTTGATTTCTACACGCTGTAAAAAAAGGAATCAACTTAAAAATCATTCTGTATGTGTTTTTCTGCAAATCGCAAAACTAGGTCGGATAATTCTCAACAAAGACCGTTTCAAGTATCCATCGACCCATAATAATTCTATTTGTGACCGAATACGACCGTCGTCCTAAATATAGTCCGCACGTTCTGCGTGCAGATCAAGCGCTCCATAAACATAAACCGCCGTCACATGCGACTAGGTACAGTAGGATTAGAGTATATTACATGCACCGCTGTGTTATATATGAACTCGGACAAGGATAATGTACTGTTATTCTGACATTCCGAATATCCCGTGTACCAATCTGTATACAGACTGTCGGCAAAAACATCAAAAACATTCGACATGTTAAGTCCATACTAATCGGTATATACAGTAAAATCCCGCTTAAGGCGGGAGATACGTTCCAATAAGTTCCTGCGCTATACGAAACAGCACTAAACGAGGTCATTTTAATATGTACATAATTTTGACGCTTGCTGTTTTTTATAGTATTTTAATTTTAATTTCAGTTCTAAGTTTCTTTCAAAATTAGACAGTTTTTTCTTCGTAATATGGTGATAACATTTCGCTCTTTGTATCGCAATGATTATTTTTTCATGACTAATGCTAAGGTTATGTCTAAGAGCTTGAAGAAGTTTTGAAATCAAAACGAAACGTTGCAATTAGATATTGCTTAATAGCATTAATTTATTGATCCACTGTCCTCTTAAATAATATCATTATAATATACTGGATATGAACCACATATAATATATAATAGGCATAAGTGAAACAGAACCGAGAATAAAATTTATTGTTAAATACTTTTTTATCACATTAATTATAGATTTATTTATTGCTAATATCGATTTTTGTTCATAAAACATTTATAAAACTCTAATAAAAGTTCGAGTAAGAAGTTATGTTTGTGATGAGGAAGGTTCCTCATTTGACATATTTTGTTTTTTGTGAAGAAGTCATCTAATGCCGTTTGCCTTTTTCTGTTTCGTTCAGCAAGCTGTTGTCGATAGCAAGACACTTTGTCTTGCCTTTGAACTTCTATCAACATTTGAATCATTTTGTATAAATTGATCTATAATTCACGTAGGGGAAGGTACTTTAAAATGGGATACTTAGGTAAAATGGGATACCCTAATTATTTTTAAATATACCCAATGCCATTTTTTGTAAAATTCACGAAATACACCTCACTTGATATGCATTTATCTGTAGCACTTTCAGTACGATAGTGTTACAAGTGTCAAGTTTTTAAGTTTTCAACAGTTTTGTTATAAGAATACTGGTATGATAAGGTAAGCATTTTGCCTAATTGAGTAATGAGATTATGACGGCGATATTTTTACCAGTTTTAGTGTCAAAATGTGTCACTTTGTATATAAAATTTCCGCGACAATTTTGTAGGTTATAATAGTGCATGCTGTTTTTGACATAGTGTAGATACGTTGATAAAATGGGATATGGAGTATATTGCTAAAACGAGATGTATCCCATTTTAGAAATATCAAATTTAATTTTGTTTCCTCTAGGAAATCAAAAGCTGTCGGCAATTAAATATGGACCAATTATTCCGATAAATATTTTTGAGTAGAAAATATTTATTACATACACTAAACGCAATCCCATTTTAGCGGCATAATGAATCCCGTTTTAAACACACAGTGTTGCTAAAATGGGCAATAACCATGTGACAAAGAAAAACATTTTTTTTAATTTGTAGTCTTTATATCATTTTTGTATTTTTTTTTAAATAAAGTTATGTCAAAACTGTCACGTATTAAATTTGCAGTAATTAACTGTCTGTAATTATTTTTTCAGAACTCGTAATACCTTAAGTATCCCATTTTAGAATACCTTCCCCTACTTATAGTAACTAAACTTATTTTTTAGAAACCGCGTAATACTGAAACAGCGTTAAGTTATTTGAATTTCACATAATTTTTTGTACATTCTGTATAATGCGTGTAGATGTTTACATCTCCAAACTACTATAATATTATAAAGGTTGTTTTTGTTGTCCTTTTTGTATGAGTATCTTATGAATACAAAACCATAGATGAAGCTATTTTCAAAATAGTGTCACTTTGTATAAACTATATACATAAATATTTTTAAATGTATTGTTAATTGTAAAAATAGTATGTCAAAACGTTTTCATTGTTATACTTAAACCATTATTAAAAAAAATGAAAAAATATGTCCTTTAACTCAAACAGATGTAAAATTCATAATCCAAATCCATTACAGAAGCGATATAACTGAAAGTAAGAAATCGAGGGGAAGTAGAATTGACCCCTAAAGGGGAAGTTAGTTTGTCTCCTAAATTACATGAAACTGACAAGGACAGAAGTTTATAGTGTGTTGCTAAATATGTGTAAATATTATTAATTGGTTTGACATAAAAAAAATTAAACTTGGGAATAATATTAAAAACTAAAGAAGTTAAACTTTTTATGTGAGCTTATGAGGGTGAGGTTCATTACATTTTTTTTCTTACGCTTACTGTATCCATACTAATATTATAAACGCCAAAAGTCAGTCTATCTGTTACAATTTCACGCCTAAACCACTGACTACAGATAGGAAAAACGGGTCTTTTTAGTGATCTGCATCTTTGCATCTGGATCCCGTATGTGAGCCGGCTCACTGAACTGGTTCAAAAAGAGCCGAGTTCTGAATATGTTACTGCAGTCTGCCACTGAGTTACCTAGTTCAGTCAATCTACAGATGGGAAAAACGGGTCTTTTTAGTGATCTGCATCTTTGCATCTGGATCCCGTATGTGAGCCGGCTCACTGAACTGGCTCAAAAAGAGCCGAGTTCTGAATATGTTACTGCAGTCCGGCACTGAGTTACCTAGTTGTCAATCATATCACGACCTGTATAGAATCAAGAATGCATAGTCAAACATGTGATGCATGAGTCATTTGAGCGGACAGATGCATCAAAGCAAGAACTGATACGTAAGTATAAAATGTGCGTGTGTTAAGTGTGTCACTGAGTTATGCGGATCCGTTGATCCGTCGGTTCAAAAAAAAATGAGTCGGCTCTCACGGATCTTCTGTCGGACTCGGCTCTTTGAATCGGTTCAGATCTGAGTTACCCAACTCTACCACTGACCAAATTTCGATAAAGTTTGACAAGAAGATAAATTGCATCCTGAGAAAGAACTACTTTTGTCCAGAAAAAAACTTGGAGAGGGTGAAACGGGTGATGAAAGTCCAATTATAATCTACAATTCTTCTTCTTCGAGTGAGACGCAACCCCGCGAGCCAAGATAGTAATACAATGGTGCCGTGTTTCAATTTCATTAGGAGCCGCGGGTAGCGGCTATTTTCAAAATAGAACTTTTATGACTCAAAAATAATTATATTAAAGCTCTCGCATTATTTAGTTATTGCGGCACTAAACACAGGTGAAGACATGTAAATTAATGCCTTCTCTAAACTATACGTATGTTAATTTCTTAATTCGATTCACATTCACCGTTTCGTATTATTCATTATAAGATTGTGTCTGTGCTTACGGCTTGATGATCCGATTTAAGGGGACTGTTTACCAGCTGTTTAATATGGCCCCATTTACCCCGGTAGAGCTCTATTTTACAAGCAATTGATGTGTGAGTGTTGTAAAAAGCTCTTATGTCTGTGAAAAATCTTATTCAATATTGGATGGTAATAAAACAGATTTGTCGGGAAAAAGGACTTTTTAAGTAAACACTTATTTGTTATTGATAGCGACGTTTCGTCCCTTGCTTGGGACTTTTTCAAGCTTTATAACTGTAATTGAATTATTAAAATATAATTTATAAATTTACAATTGAAATATAAAATATCAGATATTAATTATACACATATATATTTTATATTTCAATTGTAAATTTATAAATTGTATTTTAATAATTCAATGACAGTTATAAAGCTTGAAAAAGTCACAAGCAAGGGACGAAACGTCGCTATCAATAACAAATAAGTGTTTACTTAAAAAGTCCTTTTTCCCGACAAATCATTTTTATATTAAATATTAAATAAAACGAAACTACTTGCGTTTACTGTTCAAAATATTTTTTTTATTTATAAAACGTTTCTACCAAATTTTTGGTCCTTTTCAATTTTTCAAAATACAAAATAAATTATAATTTATTTTGTATTTTGAAAAATTGAAAAGGACCAAAACAATTATAATTTATTTTGTATTTTGAAAAATTGAAAAGGACCAAAAAATTTGGTAGAAACGTTTTATAAATAAAAAAAATATTTTGAGCAGTAAACGCAAGTAGTTTCGTTTTATTTAATAGTATATTACTGTTGGTAGAGTCAATATTATTAATCATTTTTATATTAATTACCAAGGACAAAAAAGAAAAAAAGTCAATTTGATGGTAATGTTTATTAACTAGAAATATGTCCCATTCTTCCCATATGACCATCAGCCAAGTTTTCACAGTTTTTTTGATCCAAATAAACGATTTAAAATTAGATTAAAACTAGAAAATTAACAAAATTTTTATACAGAAGAAATTTAATTTGAAAACGTTTATTGACCAAATTTGTCAGTATTTTTAACATAAGATTGTAAAGAAAAAATTTCAAAATGTCAATTTTCCTTCCCGTAATGTGAAATCTCGTGATGTGCTGTAAAGAAATATTGACGAATATCACGTTTTTAACCTGTATGTTAGTAACGGAATCTTTGAACGTGAAATTCACCCACTTCAAAACGTCAGATTAAACTGAAACTTTGCACTCTTATCAAGGACCGATGACAATACAGTAATTTAACAAGTTTTTCCCATTATCCTGACCAGGATCATCAGAATAAAAAATTAAATAATACTTTTGAAAAACTAAAAAAACACGCTTTAATAGCAAACCGAACTAAAAAGTAAAAAAAAAAATATAATGAGTCACAACATCATAAGCTCACATAAGAAGTTTAACTTCTTTAGTTTTTAATATTATTCCCAAGGTTAATTTTTTTTATGAGAAACTAATTAATAATATTTACACATACTTAGCAAAACACTATAAACTTCTGTTCTTGTCAGTTTCATGTAATTTAGGAGACAAACTAACCTCCCCTTTATTTGCCATTTCTACTTCCCCTCGATTTCTTACTTTTTTCAAATAGATACATCGGTAAAGAAGTTAAACTTCGCTAATGTTTTATTGTAAAAAAGCGTGGGTTGCTTATTACTAGTTTTATACTAATTCACCTTTTACACATAGCTACCAATTAAATATTTATACCAGTTGATATCAACCACCCCACGCTTTTTTTACAATAAAAATGTTTTTTTAGTTTTTTTAAACTATTACCTATTTATTTAAAAATAAAGGAATAGTAACTTCTTACCACAACAGTTTTATTCAGTGGATGCACATTTCGAGAGCAAAGCTGCCATCATCCAAAACACTAAACTGAGTTTAGTGTTTTGCTGAAAATGGGAGCTTTGCTCTCGAAATGTACATCCACTGAATAAAACTGTTGTGGTAAGAAGTTACCATTCCTTTACTTTTATTTTGTTTCAACCACAGTGCTCTTAATATTTATATTATTTATTTGATTCAATTTTTAGGACAAAAATATTTTTTTTTGAAATATTTAGGCAGGAAGTCAAATTTTGTTAATCTTAATGCTTGTTGTGGTAAGAAGTTACCGTTTCCCTTATTTTTATTTTGTTCCAACCAGAGTGCTCTTAATATTTAAATAATTTATTTGATTCAATTTGAGGACAAAAAGTTTTTTTTTTTAATATTTAAGCAGCACGTCAAATTTTGCGAATCTTAATGCTTAAGGGGTTAGGTGGGTTTACTATTTTTTTTTTAATATATACAATCATATATTTTATTTAAACAATTCAGCATATTAAAGATACATATTTAAACAGTCTTTTGTGAAATTTTTATTTAAAAATTCCGAAAACTCAGCCGTTGGTACATCTCCCTTGAAGTCTCAAAAAAAAATGCTCTTGCCGTGGACAGAATAACTCATTATTGGTTCCTCCAAAATCAAAAAACCAAAAATATTTCGTTAGTACATGGATAAATCTAGTTATTGGACGAAGGAAAAAAACTAAAATTTTAATTTTTAACAGACTTTGAACAAAAAAACACATTTTTTGGTCAAATTAGTTGTAATAAAAAAAAAATCCTTCGTTCAGTGACTAGATAATGTTATTTCAAAGATGTGTACAAAATTTGAACATAAACGTTTCATAACGTTTCGAGTAATCGTGTCCACCGACTTAAAAAATTGAGTTTTGAGATAAACGCGTTTAACCTGCGAAGCGCTGCACTGACGCGGCCTGATGGGCGGAATTTCCAAAGGATCTATCTCTTAGAATTTTACTCGGATCGATTTGAAATTTTAGGAGAATATTTTAAACATATTGTACTATTTAATAAGACAAAAAAAAATAAATCGATTTTTTGAAATTTTCAAACCCACCTTAATCCCTTAATCACAGCTAATAAAACCAGTAATAAAACGACCACAGTTCGAAGTTTCCCGGGAACATATTTTACAATCTGCGGGATAAGTCGCCTTAAAGTCTGTGCCTGTGTTCTTGTCGCTCGTCGCTGTACTTCTGTGTTGAACACAAAGCTGCCCTCGAGGAAGCAATCAAACAGGAGCAACCGACATGACGAAATTCTTGACCTCTAAATCATTAATCAACAAACAGACAATGGTGCACAAATAATTAGATTCCTTATGAGTTAGTTTTACTGTGAAAATACTGACTGTGACAAAAGAGCGTCGCAAATGATTCTTTAATAGCTTTCTGAAATGTTAATTTTAAATATGCGTTTAAATAACATTTCGTAGTATCGATAAAAGAAAGTCGTTTTTTTAAGTAAAACTTCTTTAGGCGCGATATGAGGCGTAACTCAGATTTTGAAGTTTAACTTCTTTAGCGACGTACCTGTTTGAAAAAAGTATGAAATTGAGAGGATGTAGAATTGGCCCCGAATATAAGTTTTACAGCAGTTTTTAATGAAAATTAAAAATTTTAAAGGGTTATTTTTGTAGATCTAACCGTTAAGTGAAAAAAAGAGAATCGAAGTTAGAATTTTTATTCTAGGGTTTATGTCAACTTATCTACTTGTCCTCAAAAAGAGAAAGAATTGAGGAAATCGTTCCTATCCCGTTTTTGAAGTGTAACTTCTTTAGTGACGTATCTATTTGAACAAAGTAAGAAATCGAGGGGAAGTAGAATTCACCCCTAAAGGGAAAGTTAGTTTGTCTCCTAAATTACATGACACTGAGAAGGACAGAAGTTTATAGTGTGTTCCTAAGTATGTGTAAATATTATAAATTAGTTTCACATAACAAAAAATTAAACTTGGGAATAATATTAAAAACTAAAGAAGTTAAACTTCTTATGTGAGCTTATCAGAGTGATGCTCATTATATTTTTTTTCTAACGAAAGTAACGTTCAAAGGAGTATCGAGATGTTGGTAAGTTAGAAATTTTATAAAGAAATCTTTAATTTCTATGAAAAAACTTATTTTACTATAATTTAACTAATTTTAAATTGTAATGTTTTATCATAATGTTTTATTTGATCATGCTTTTAACGAACTTTTGGATCGATTTTGTGGCCATGCAAATAAAAAATTATTATTATTATTATTCAATCTTTAGCGTTAATGCTTCAAAATAAACTAGAAATAACCATTCTTCCCATTTGATTTTCAGCCAAGTTTTTACAGATTAGTTAATCTAAATAAACCGTTTACAATTCCATAAAAACGAGAAAATTATCATAATTTTTACACAAATTTTTGTACAGAAAAATATTTGAAAAAAATATTGAGCAAGGCAAATTTGTTAGTGTTTTTAAAATACGTTTATAAAGAAAAAACTTCAAAATGTTAATTTGTGGTCCCGTAATTCGAAATGTCGTGAAGAAATAATGACGAATATCATGTTTTTTTATTTAATTTTTGGGCAAAAATATATATTTTTTGAAATTTTTAAGGATTACCTAAGTCAATTTTTTTGAAGCGTAATGCTTAATCACAACTAATAAAAACATGAAAAAAATTAATTTTGTGACCACAGTTCGAAATTTTCCAAGAGCATATTTCACAATCTTAGGAATGAGTTACCTGGTTTTAAGATAAAAACTAAAATGATTAAATGCTTACAAAAAATTGAAATTTAGATACATTTAATAATTTTAAGTTCACTACTGGACTATAGTCTACAAAATTAGGGATCTGAGTTCCTTAAAATTAAGTATTTCTTTTGAGAACATTAATTATTATTAGGATGTTCTTCTATGTACAAAACAGAAAATAAATTCTATTCTATTCTATTCTATTCAATACTAAATCCACATTTCTACTTATTTTCATTATTGTAGTTAAGTATGGACGCAAATAATTTTAGTTAATTATTTTGTGCCAATCTGTATCTTAGAATGTGCGTTAACACCTTGCGGCCGAACGAAACGTTGACAGCTAAATATAAATTATTATTATATTGTTATATACACACTTTGGTGGTATTTTTTCCTGTCTTAATACGTTCAGATCGGATCGGCTTCTCTTGGAAGTTCTTATATGAATGGGAATTTATAAACTAGATATAAATATGGCACGTTTATATTAGAAAACTCACCGAGCTGGGTAGAGTAGTGGTGACAGCACTAGACTCGCATTCGGGAGGTCCGGGTTCGAATCCCGGCGGGGGCAGATGTAATTGGGACTTTTTCCTACTGCCTCTCGCCGAGAAAATGGTAATCCCTGTATCGGCCATCTTGATTGAGGTTTTCCATGGTTTCCCTCAATTAATTCCAGATAAATATCGCGATGGTTCCTTATTCAAAGCCATGGCCTACCTATCAAAGTCCCAGTTCAAAAATTACCTATCCTATCCTAATTTCCTATAATTCCTTCATTCGCCCATTGCTATTAAATAAGTTGAAGTTTTTGAAATGTAGAAAATAACGGGAAGTGGTAAAAATGGAAAATAGTAATGGTGCGAATGGCGTCTGTTATGACATAAAAGTCGACAAACGGACGTTACACGCATTATTATTATTATATGAGAAAAATCAGAAAAACTATATAAAAGGTGTGTGTACTAATGTAAGCGTGGCAGAAGTTATACTTCTTTGACGTGATCGCGATAATTGATATTCACATTTTCGTTAAAGCTGATGCACATTGATAAAATAAAATAGGATGTCTAGGGAGATGAAAAATATAGTTGGAAAAACATTTTTAAACGCAGGTTGGGTTATGTTTGTGGTCTTATTATTTATATACATTTTACCTTTGTTCCATTCTCAAAAGTAACATTTTTAGTGCCTGCACAAAGTAACTTTTTAACTATTAAACAGATTTTTACTGTTGAATCCATAATTTAAAAAAAATGCAAACATTGAGGTTATTTAACTGTCAACAGTTTTAGCCTTTAAAAAAGTGACGTCCGTTGTTGCTAATATAATCTACTTTTTGGGGATTGAGGATATTCTCATCTCAACTTTATTCTTAGCTGTGGTCTATCCACCTTAACTTCAAGTTGGTATGTGTTTTAATCGAACCGAAAATGTAACTAAACTTTAGTAATATAAAACGATATCAAGGTGGCCGGTCACGAACTCAGCACGCTAACCATTGGACTACACTGGCCTCTGTATTATAACAACTAGGTATAGTACGCGCCATGGATCTAAAAGGCTCGGGAGTTAGATGCAAATGGAGGCTTGCGCAGGTACAGTCGGTTGAAAAACTACAAACTCGCGCTATATTATTATTTTTAATTTTTCTTTAATCTAAAGATCTAATTCCTTGCATAAAGTCATCCAAAAAATTATTTTTCGTGCTTGTCTATGCAAAACTATTAGGCATCTTGATCAATTAACAATCAAAGAAACAACTTAACAATAGCGTACTGGACTGTACTTTATAGCAGGAAAGCGACAAGTGACAAGACAACCAGCGATAACCAATCACCGACGAGCGCACGTTCTGTGCCGGTAACTGGGAGGTGGTGGGAGTCTTCCTTTCCCACAAAACAACCAGGACAGCTCTAAAATATGCATTTGCAACGTTGTTTGTGACTAACTTCAGAATCTTCTAGAACCGTGGCGCGTATTATACACTATATTATCTGCAAGGTTTATGCACTGCCACCCGGGTTTTTATTAATATTATTAATTATTGGCCATTATTAGACACATTCGACGTTCGTTCTGTCTTTAGAACTGTTTTGAGCTAGTCTGCAAATATTACACCTTTCTTTGATGAACGATCACTAAATTGGACACGAATCTGACATGAATATTGTGATATCATAAAAACAGTAGTGAAACTAATTCTTTTATAATATTAGCATTGTTGTGTGTTGCCTGTGGTGCATTGTGTTGTTGTCTGACGCGAGAGACCCCCGCCGCCTTGGGACTTTATACATATCTTTTATAAAATGGATACTACAGTCTGGTTTTTTATAAAACAGAATCAAGATAGTAGATATAACGATTGATAACCATGAATTTTTATTGTTTTTAAAAGTAAAAACCGGTCAAGTGAGAGTCGAACTCGCGAGAAGAGGGTTCCGCACTATTCTGTTTTCCATGAGTATACTTTAAGACTTATTCGTTTAGGTTTTCCTATAAACTATGGGTGAGACTTAACATTCCATATTTTTTTTTCACATTTTAGGATCACTAGTTTAGGAAATAAGGGGGGATGGTCAATTTTCATTTATTTTGTTAAATAATTTATAAAATATTGATTTTAAAAATTTTAGAGAAAGAATTTTTGCAAAATATTGAAGAATAAGTTTACAATCAGCTAATAGCCGAAGCCCTATTTTTGGCTTAAATTCAGAGCGTTCCGACAACTTAAGGCAAAGAGAATTATCAATATACCACGAGGAAAATTCGTGAACAACAAGCTGAGTTTTTTGCCGTAATTCGGTAAGAGAATTTGCAGTAGTAACTTACAGATAAATCATTTCGTAATACTTAAATAATTATCGAGGGGTTCATTTACAATTTGTAAAGGCTTACCCTACTGCCAGACTATGCTCCTCACACTGGTCCTCGCTCTGCTCATCGCGCTGTCGCGATGTTGCCCTAAGCGGCCAGACACTGCTGTACTCGCGACGCTCCGCACTCGGCTTTCGCCTTTTGGCAATGGAGGTCGATACTGTGGCAGCGTGCGCACTATGCCTTTACACTTAAGACCGCTTGATGTATACTGAGTGGCGCGGGAGTATGTGGCCGGCTTACTCGTGCTCTTATTGCCGGTCCTTTGACTCGCGCACAAAAAACCGACAATCGAGGGAGCACTGGGCATGACGAGGAGCATGACGTGCGGCATGACGAGTAACGCGGCCACACAACGTCTCTGCCTCCTTTCCTCGCTACTTCCCATTCCACTCGTCGAGTGTGTGGCTGAGGCATTATATACGCGTCAGTCTGTACTAGGTATATGTGTAATAACGTAAATAAATCACTTAAAATCAATCGAGTACCCATTTTCAGTTACGTATTACGTAACAATAATCCCCTATTTAGATTCGAATCTTTATTGTTATACCTATGTCCAAGAAGTACTTAGGCATGTCAAAATAAAATCACTACACGCAGTGTGTTCTAGCTGTAATACAGTTAACATAATACAGCTATACTATTAAGGTAGTTGTCGTGGTACAATATTGTCAAAAAGTTACAGATTATACGCGCCACAAAAGTATACTAGCTTGTAGCTAAGTGATACATAATTTGTACGCAAGACTGTACCCGTGGAAACGTAACCCATACAGTATTCATATGCATGTACACTTTTATTTATAAATAATTAGACAATCAAAATTTTTTTCTTATTTTTTTTAAACTCATAACAAATACATTGAAAGACTGTCAGTTTTTGGAAAGTCTCTGACAGTTAGTTCTTTTTTTTATAAATAAGAAACTGGTTCAGTACTACAGAGATCGTAAACAATCAATGTTAATTATCCAATTTTTAATTGAATTTATCTCGGATTATATACGGTCGATCGACTTCAAATTTTCAGGGTAATTGTATTATCATGTCTTTAATAAGTATACAAAAATTAAGAATTTTCTGACGGTGTGCCTTAGCCACGACAACTACCTTAAGCATTTTTGGGTAGGTATTTTGAGGCACTGTGAAAATTTGTACAATAACTCTTTAGTAATATCGAAATACAAAAACATAGACCTGTCTGAAGGGTAGCGGGGCTTAACCGACCTAACCGATTTTTAAATCTTTGTGCAATAAAAAAACCCTTGAGGCATTTTGAAATTTAATATTTAAGGAGTTGAAAAATAATAAAGCCAGAGTTTTTAATCTGGTCTAAAACTTAGCCAGGTGTTTTTAAGACTTAAAAACTATATTTGTGGCACGTTGTAATTTAAACAGAACAATATTGGTAACTTATATTCAAAAGGACAAGTCGTTTCGGTGGGACATTTTATCTGCCAGGCGATCAATATGTTTGATAAACCGGTTAAGCCCCGCTACCCTTCAGCCAGGTCTATCGTTTTGTATTCGGATATTACTAAAGAGGTATTGTACAAATTTTCACAGTGCCTCAAATACCTACCCAAAAATGCTTAATAGCTCGTGATAGTAGGAGAGCTGTTAGACATTTTTGAGTACGTATTTGAGGCACTGAGAAAATTTGTACAATGCCTCTTTAGTAATATCCGAATACAAAAACACAGACCTTCTTTTCGTTTTCCAATATTATTTATGATTCTCAATATTGTTCACGTCCATTATAATTAAAGGTATTATTTCAATTCTATTTAAAAAAAAAATTGTAATTATTTCATTAACTAATTTGTATTTTTAATCATTTCAGTTCTGCCAGAAGAAGTTAAAAAGATTTAACGAAACGTCGCAATTTTTTAATTTAGTTTAACTATATTAAAATTGAACTGTCCAATTTCCCGTTAAAAAATAAAAAAAAACTTATTATTTATGATAAATTAGTAAAAAAAATAAAAAGGTTGCAGTATTTTTTTTTAATTTAAAAGCCCAATTATTGAAACGTTGAGTCATCTAAACTGTAGCTATCGACTGCATATCACGGTGCTTTGTGAAAGGTTTTAAATACTCTTTAAAATATGAATATGTAACAGTTGGTACACTTGTAAATTAAATTTAGTGTCATTATACCGCAACCACTTTGTGCGGTTTCTGGATAGCTTCCCTAATAGAGAATTGAACTTGCATCTATGGTGCTTACAGTTCACTATTGTTCTTGGTCGCTATTATTAGTGAATTTGCAATATGGCACATACACTATTGGCGTCGGTCGGATGGCGGGACCCAGGGATCGGACCAACATTTCTCATAGCCTTCTAAACAATTTGGCGCCGTTTTTGAAAATGTTTACATAATAGGATGACACATTTTAATCTAAGTATGTGGAAAATTCTTGAGACATAGCAATTATTTCGGGTAAAAATTTTCAGACAAAAGTTGTTCAGTTTGAAGGGGGACGTCGTTTGGAGACATATATTATTCCCCACCCCAACCCTTGCGCAGGGATGTGGTTGACATTTTTAATAGGAACGCTTATTTTTTATCAGCAATTATAATTTTTAGATAAATAATTGCATCATTTGTCCGAAACATTTTTTTACTTAATGCCTCCCTCAGCCCCTAAAATGTATGTCAAAAATTCTAGCCTATAATCTACCTAGATAATTCCTCTTTCTATTGGTGAAAATCGTATGCAAATCAGTACAGTAGTTTCTGAGAGTAGCCCGGACAAACGCAAACTCAGCGCAGCGAGGGACTTTAATTTATAATATGTAGTGATTCATTCACAAATATCATCATACTGATAGCTTATTTTCGTCAAAATGTTCATAAATTATAGCCTTTAACCTTCCTAGATAGTCCGTCTTGCTATTGGTGAAAACTTTTTGAATGTCCGTACAGTAGTTTTTGAGATTAGTTCAGTCAAACACAACGCAGCAAGGGACTTTATAATATGTCACGAAAGATTACAAATTACAAAACTGAGAACCAAATTGGTTATTTGGTTCAAAAACAAACTTAAGTTCACGTAATAAAGCCACACTACCCGTGTTAGCAAATACACTATACTGTCGGCAGGGTTTGGCATTGCGACTCGAGTTTTTTTATATTTATTAGGAGCCCACTTGAATGGTTGTATGCAGGCTACCAGTTCGACAAGTGCTTCCAGCATTTTATACGTCGCATCCACTTGCATGTTTCAAATGACAGCACGTCGACAAGTATATCATGTAGCGAAGAACAAAATCAAAATGAAAGGAGACTTGATCCCTCAGCTGGTAAAATATGCTCTCGGGAAATTTCGAACTGAAGTCGCAAAGTTCATTTTATTCCAGTCTTTATTAGCTGTGATTAAAGGTGGTCTCAGACGGTTCATTTTTTGTTCATTTCTGTCTTTAAGGGGGTATTCTTATGTGAACGCATAAATTTCACCTCTTTTTAGGGAATTTTTTTTTAGACGACAATAACATTCAATCATTTTAATTTTTTTATATGTTTTTGTTTGTATCTTAAACTACATAAAAAAATTTTTTTCTTTTATTTTACAATTTTTTGTATATATTTTTTTAAATTAAATTAGACACTAAAAAAAAGCAGGTCACTGGTCATGGTAATAGCGGCTGTTCGTGTTGTCTGAAATAAAAAAATCGAATGGAACATTGTTCAGTAGGGATGTCGCTATCGTCCCTACTAAAATTAATCAATTTCATAAAAAAAAAATGGCGGACTGTAGAAAAAGTGTTTTTTGTTAATTTTTTTGTTAAAAATCGTTTAAAAAAAATAAGAAAATATTTTCGAAAATAAGCAATTTTAGTACGGACGATAACCATTAATCAGTAGAAGAATATAAATGTCAAAGCAATCGGTTGAATACTTTTTTTTAGGATCGACAGTTTTAGAAAATAATATTTCCAGATAAATGCGTTTAAAGTTTCAAGAGCCAACAAGTCGCTTATACGGCTCGTCAGCGACTATGAGTTGTAATTTATTTAAAACTAGGAATTTCGGTCCCTATTTTTCACAGCATATTTTCGATAGGTTTTACTATTGAAATATGAAAAAAAAATCGATTTTTCTAAGTGGTCACATAATAATACCCCCTTAATTCACTCGAAGTGAAACGTCTGAACACAAAATGAAATAATAGTGACGAATGAATTCATTAATGAACCGATCCAACAACGCTAATTATCGGCATTCGGCATCATTCATTCGCACTCCGAATAAACGAAAAATGAATCGTCTGAACTTGGAGAGAACATTCACTCGGTTTTGGTCATTTTGTCTCGCGTTTTGTAGCGGACGGACTTGGGACTACGACACCACATAGTGAGTTATATTCTGTCTGTGTATGAGACAAAATGGTATACAAGTGGAATGACCAAAACACGCTGCTGTTTTTGGAGAATTTCAAAAATTATCAATGTCTTTGGAACCACAAACTCGACGAATACAAAGACAGAACAATGCGGACAAATTCCATAAAATCTCTAATTAATGCTTTAAACTTAGACTTTGCTTGTTTTTTGTCAATTCTGCGATCAAATGATCACAATTCAAACGAATTCCAAGCAGGAATTTCACCTTTATGCTCTTGTGATGTAATATACTATTCTATTTGACTTAATGGAATAATATTCGGAAGTACTTCCAACGGAAAAGTTATAAGCAAAGACAAGTGTATCCTATAAATAGGCTAATTTAAAGTGTAACGTCTATTTTGGTTGGAAGTCGTGTTATAATAACATCCGTGAATTTTAATTATTTCATTCACAAGATCGTTAATAACCTGTAATATGAGTACATTGTGTCAGCTGTATCAAGCGTGCTACGGAGACACAAAACGCTGGCCGCAACTAAACTAATCCCAAATTGAAAAAACCCGGGTCGCAATGCCAAAACCCTGCCGACAATATAGTGTATTTGCTTGTATACGGCCGTGTGGTTTTATACTTTTATTATGTGGTATTAAGTTTGTTTTTGGGCAAAATAAAAAATTTAATACACCTCTTAAAATAACATTTTTTATCTTAATTGTAATATTATTATCAATCTAATGTCTACACCGAATTAAATACACCCTTCAATAAATAAGTCACTATCTGCAAACTAGTGTTTTCATAAAATTTGTAAATCCGGTCCTGTCGGGCCGATTTTATTAAAATTTTGGGAACACTTTTTAATTACTACTAGAGGGTTAAATTTCAATTTTGAAACGATTCGAAGAATTTTTTCGGTATTTTGGGGCCCAAAAACATTTTTCAACCCCTAAAAACTACCCTTAAAATGGCCCGATTGAGTCCATTTTAAATAGGGTTCTTGCGGTGGTAGATTCCAACATGCGGACAAAATTTCGTTAAGATCAATTAACTCTTTCGAAAGTTATTGCCCGCACGTATATATATATATATATATATATATAAATATATATATATATACATATATATATATAAATATATATATATATATATATATATATACATATATATATTATATAAACATTTTTAAAAATGATGCCAAAGTGTTTAGGAGGTTATGAAACGTCGAGAAATTTTGGTCCGGCCCGTAGGTCCCGCCATCCGACCGACGCCAATAGTGTATGTTGTCATATGGCAAATACACTAAAAATATATGCTCAAAGACACCTGAAGTTATCGCTCAAAAAATTTCAAACATGAGAAAATCTATTAAGTGACACCTCCAGTTTGCCATCTTTGACCGCGTCCACCCACGCATTGTCCCCGGTCTCAGCTGCCAAACTGGGTTTTTTTGTTCAAGATAGTGTTCTTAAGGCTGTCGGAACGCTCTGAATTCAAGCCACACTACGAGACTAAAAAATGCTATTACAAGGATGTCGCTGTCAATTGATTACTCTAAATTTTTGAGATATTTTGAAGATTTAAAAAACTTTTCCGAAAAAACATGTCTAAGAACCACCGCTTGAAAACCTGCTTTCATATAAAAAAACCGCATCCAAATCGGTTCATCCGTTTAAGAGCTACAGTGCCACAGATACACTGCAGACAGACACACACTTAGCGGTTAAACTTATAACGCCCCTGTTTTTGCGTCGGGGGTTAAAAAGGAAGAGTCACTTTAGGTTTGTGATGGAACAATTTTGAGAAATAAATACGAATAAGGTCGTAGTTTTACATTGAAAACGTGTGTTTTTTGGCACAATTAATGCCAACTTTTTTCTAATAAATCGCACATAAAGCAGTCCATTAGAGACCCAGATTTGTCCTCTACCTTCCTTATAGAGAAAGAATTTTTGCAAAATGTTGACGAATAAGTCTACAATCAGCTATCAGCCGAAGTCGTATTTTTGGCTTAAATTCAGACCGTTCGTTCCGACAGCCTTAATGAACTCACAAAAACTCAGGTTTGAGGAAATACTTTGAGTAAAATCGTCACTTTCTCCCTAATTATTAGCTGTCAAATCTTTTTTCCCTTTTCTGGGATGCTTTCTGTGAGAGGGGGACACTTTCGAGGCGCACAGAATGTAGTTTGGGCACAAACTAGTTCTGTCTCAAACCACAAAGTAAATGTGTATGTAGTTGCATTCACAATCAGCTGACTGTAGAATGCCAGAGATTACTTTTGATTGCTCCTAATTTAAGCTTCCGCTTGCTGGAACCTAGTTTTGAGCGCACACAAACATCAAATAGTCAAACGGAATAATGATGTCCAGATAATATTATGTTTATTAGTACCTATTACACAATGCATTTTGTTTCTATATCAATAATAAAAAAGTGTAAAAAAAATGTGCACGTTAAATTATCTAGCCGCAAACTAAGATATAGAGGAGTTGAAGCTCTCAGAAGGGACGATTTTTTCCGAATTCATTCTCAAATATCATCATATAGGTAGCTTATTTTCGCCAAAATGTTTATAAATTATAGCCAATAACCAGGGCCGGATTTAGGGGAGGGCAACCGGGGCTACAGCCCCGGGACCTTCACAAAAGAGGGGTCCCCACAATAGAGACTTCGGAAAAAAAATTCAAATTCAGACTAGTAAACACTAGTACCTAAACGACTTTTCCTTTAATATTTTTTTTTGCGTTTTATCTTTATTTAATCTCCGGAACTATTTTACTACCAAATTCTCGAAGATCAAAATTTCAGAGCTACACTCCCAAACCTTGAAATTGCATTGAGAATGTATTTAACGCTAAAATTTAATTTCAGATAATTTTTGTTTCCGATTATATTTTTATGTTTGTTAAATAATAAAAGAATCTATACTTGGTTTTCACAATAAATTATTTATTGGAAACCTCGACTGAAAAAATTGTCCATTTTATTTGGCAAATAATTTGGGGCCAGGGGGCCACCACTCCTTTGTTGCCCCGAGAAATACAGATCTCTAAATCCGATATTGCCAATAACCTTCCTAAAGGTGCGCTTACAATAGAAGCAAAGAAAATGAAACGACAGCGGCGCATCTCATCCCTGTCACCACACGAAAGTGAAACCATGGATACATATTATACGTATAGAAGGAAAATTGACTAAAATTTCCAAACCGTGTGGATATTCGGCAATTCATGTCTACCACTTTGGGTAATAAGGAATATATATGGAGCAATTAGAAGCAATATTACCGAAACAATTGCTGCATTTTATTGAAATTGCTCCAGATTGATCCATTAATTGCTCCATTCTGTTGCCGGGCAATTATTGCTCAAAAATTGGTCGTGATGTAAAGGCACCTTAAGTAATGCCTCGTTCTATTGGAGAAAACCGTATGATAATCCGTACAGTAGTTTCTGAGATTAGCCCGGACAAACACAAACTCAGCGCGGCGGGAAACTTTAATTATAATATGTAGTGATTCATTGACAAATATCATCATACCGATAGCTTATTTTTGCCAAAATGTTCATAAATTGTCGCCTAAAACTTTCCTATAAATAATCCCTCTTTCTACTGGTGAAAATCATATGAAAATCCAAACAGTAGTTTCTGAAATTCGCTAGACAAACTCGAACTCAGCGCGGTGGGTGACTTTAATTTATAATATGTAAGAATATCTATACTTTGCATAAAAAACCTAAACATCATTCGCTGGTTTAAATAAAGTACGACGCGGTGTACAGAAATAACAATTGTAACTTTTTTTACAGTTACTATTTTCACACCCAAATCATTTGTCGTCGAATGCACAAAAATTGACGACTTATTCAAATACGATTTATTCGGATCAACGAACTAATTCAAACCTCTATAATGTATTAGTTTCAGTTCGGTTCTTTACAGAGTAGGCACTCACATAAACTAGACATCAATTTTTCGTATTCAACACTTCGACTCAGCGCCGGGCCCTAGCCCTTACTTTATGTCCAACTATTATCGTTATGTCACAATAACCACTTTTTACATTTTAATAATCTATATAGATAAAAGACGATATATATGTAATCTATGGACTCCAAACGGGTAGACCATTTTTAATGAAATTTTCAGACAATCTTTAGATTAGCCCAGCGGGTGATCTTCTGAAGTTTGGTAGCGATCGGATCAACAGAATTTTTTAAATTTCTTTTTGGGAAATCAGATTTTTTTTCGATTTTTGAACATTCACAAATAAAAGCGATTGAATTCGCGCAAATTCAATACACGTTGACAATTTAATGATAATGATTCTCATCTTTTATACCCTATATATTACATTTACACCCGGGCGAAGCCGGACTGGGCCGCTTGTACTAAATAAGACGGTAAATTATTTAAATAAAAACGAAGTTTGAATTAAGTAAATATATTTGTTAACTAATATTTGAATAATAGGCATAAGGTATGTTATTTTGATATCATGTATGATTAAACATTATGTTTTTTGCTTATAACTCGTTTAATTAATGTCGAATCGATTCGAATATTTTTTTAAACGGAAGAGAAGAAGTTTCTATACATAGCTTTTGTATATTAAGAGTGTGTTAAATCAGTTTTTCAGAAAGACTTATAAGCATTAAAAATGTATAAAGTAGCTTTTAACTTAATATATCAAAAGAGAAAAAACTGTACATGAAAAATAATGCAATAGGACCCTTGCACATTATGTAATGATAAAGAAGCGGCCCGAAGGATCGCACTTTTGGCGCTGGAGGCTTGTACGGTAATATTTCTTCCGAGCAAAGCTCAGTCGCCCAGATATTAAGCTTTATTAGAGACAGATAGATGCCGCTGAAAAGCTGAATAGCGAGTTAATGAAGAACACGTGTTTAGCACGTGCGTATTTTCATAGGTGTATGCGCTTAGTCTGTTATAATGTCACAAATTCAGAAGAAACGCGTCGTCAACTAACCGTCTATTATGTAAAAGTGAATGTGCGATTCACTAACTCTGAGTGGGTATTTAAAATTAGCGACTGTCGTTAGCTACCGTTCAATTTTCACAATGGAATAAAGAAGGGTGAATGTATGCTTATACTTGTCTCTACAAGTCAGGGTTGTACAAATCAATCCAATCAGAAGCTGGAACGGAAGAACCCGAGATTCGAATTACGAAATCTCTTTGTATCTATACCTGCAGCGTTGCCAGACGTCCCGATTTTTAAATCAAAATTAGATGTCCCGCGCGGGACAGGCTCAGTCCCGCTTTTCGGGGATAACTCGACCGTGCGTAAATAAATTATTCTCTTATTGTAAGTTGCAATTTATAACACTCACTCCTCAGACTATTGTTTGAAACGCCATATTTTTCTAATGAATAAAACTTTTTTGATTTTGATTTCTGTTTTCTTTATTTTTTAATTCAGAAGACGAATAAGACTCAACTATTTAACGATAGGGTAAATCTGATTTAAAATACCATATTTTTATTAAAATACATTTTCTATGGCTATTTTTGCTATCTATTGTCACGTAAACGTAATTTGAACTCAAATAAAAAGATAAATATTTAAAAACTTCTGATTATATACGTTTTTTCACTATGTCCCGCTTTCGACGAAAGAATCCCGCTTTTTTCACTCAAAAAGTTCCAAAATCCCGACTTAGCAAAAAAAAATCTGGCAACGCTGATCTATACTAATATTATAAACAGGTAAAGGTTGTGTAATGTATTTGCAAATGCAAGTTTTCGTTAAATTATGTAATTAATTAATTATTATTGTACTTGCATAATTTATTGAATATCTATTTAAGTTGAAATATCTTTCCCTCAAATGGAGTATTACAATGTACCTCCAACTAAGAAGAAATAAACTGATTTTGATGTCATAAAAATAATATTTTTATTTCAAATATCTAACAGGTTGTAAGTTTGGATATAGGAGGTAATCTCAGAAACTACTCATCCGATTTCAAAAATGTTTTCACCAATATTTAGAATGGACCTTCAAGGTGAACTTGGCTATATATTATCGCGATAAAATAAAAGCACTTTTCACGGAGACCAATCTATACTAATATTATAAAGAGATAAAGCTTATAGGTTTGGTTGTAGGAGGTAATCTCCTAAACTACTTATCCGATTTCATAAAACTTGTCACCAATATTCAGAATGGACCTTTTGGATGGACATATACGCTATATAATATATTAACGCATTCCAAATCTATTTGGTCCGACTCCTAGGTCCCGCCATCCGACCGACGTCAATAGTGTATATGCCATACATGGCAAATACACTAATAATATTTTATGAAATAACACATCCTTACCTTGAAGCAGTTTAAGTACATAACCCAAGATTTAAATCAATAAAGAACAGTTTACAGCGTACATTTCCAAAAGTATGCAAAAAGCTGCAAAAATTATTTTATAAAACATTAACTGCTCCGTCTATCTACATTTTTTACTCGCTTTGTCATATTCAGAAATATTTTGAGAAGTACTCAACTCATAGTACACTGCATAGTTATCAAACACGTTATAACAATTTGCTCTTATTTCCTAAACTGAACCTTTTCACAACAACCTTCCTGCTGAGCTGAAGTTACTGCCCTTTTCTAAATTTAAAAAAAACCCGGGTCGCAGTGCCAAAACCCTGCCGACAATATAGTGTATTTGCTTGTATAGGGCCGTGTGGTTTTATACTTTTATTATGTGAAATTAAGTTTGTTTTTGGGCAAAATAAAAAATTTAACCCCTTAATACACCCCTTAAAATAACATTTTTTTCTTAATTGTAATGTTATTATCAATCTAACGTGTACACCGAATTAAATACACCCTTCATTAAATAAGTCACTATCTGGAAACTAGTGTTTTCATAAAATTTGTAAATCCGGTCCTGTCGGGCCGATTTTATTAAAATTGTGGGGACACTTTTTAATCACTACCAAAGGGTTAAATTTCAATTTTGAAACGATTCGGAGAATTTTTTCGGTATTTTGGGGCCCAAAAACAGTTTTCAACCCCTAAAAATTACCCTTAAAATAGCCCGATTAGGCCCATTTTAAATAGGCTTCTTGCGGTGATGGATTTCAACACGTGGCCCAAATTTCGTTGAAATCAATTAACTCTTTCGAAAGTTATCGCGCGTACACATATATATATATATACATATATATAAACATTTTTAAAAATGGTGCCAAAGTGTTTAGGAGTTTATGAAACGTCGAGAAATTTTGGTCCGACCCCTAGGTCCCGCCATCCGACCGACGCCAATAGTGTATGTTGCCATATGGCAAATACACTAAAAAGAGCTGAAAACTCTGCTTATTAAATCATGTTTATATTCAGTTAATGAATTTTGTTCGATTAATTATAAATATTAAAACTACTTCTGTGTATGAAACCTACTGGCTGTCGGAACGCTCTGAATTTAAGCCACACTACGAGGTTAAAAAATGCTGTTGCAAGGGTGCCGTTGTCAATTGATTACTCTAAACTTTGGAAATATTTTGAAGATTTAAAAAACTTTTCCGAAAAAGGAAGAGTCGCTTTAGGCTTGTGATGGAACAGTTTTGTGAAATAAGTACGAATAAGGTCATAGCGTGACATTGAAAACGCGTGTTTTTTGGCACAATTAATGCCAACTTTAACTTTAACTTTAAAAAGTAGTCCATAGAGACCTAGATTTGTCCTTTATTTTCCTTATAGAGAAAGAATTTTAGCAGAATGTTAACGAATAAGTCTACAATCAGCTATCAGCCGAAGCCCTATTTTTGGCTTAAATTCAGAGCGTTCCGACAGCCTTAACTGTTGTATCAGATAAAAAATATATTCTATTGTATTTCAACCTTCTGCCCGTGTTGTGTATACTATTTTTCTTTATACCCGGTCGAAAGTACGTACTTTTCGTCCCGCTGTTATAGATGGCGTGCGAGTAATTCCAGCAGAGCATAAATGTTCGACTCTCTGCCTTTAAATCGAAGTCGAAAGTACGTACTTTCGACCGGGTATAAAGAAAATGTATTTGAAAAGAAATTAGTGTTTACATAAAATCTCGATGTGTATCGGCCTTTAATTCATTTTATATCAGGGAGAATGACACAATACCTCAATTATGTTGTAAAATAATCCAATGCGGTATTAATTTTAGGGTAGATCTTATCGAAGATGGCGTAATCTTTGCTCTTTAACATTAACAACTATTATGCAATAGTTGTATTGTGAATTAGTACACGTGACCTTGACGCACTACAAACATGACGTCATCACATAATTATCAAATATGTTTACAAGTTCCATTATTGTATAAAGAGCTTTTCATATCGGTATATAATATTTCTCAACGGTGCTTTTTTGTCCGTATGAAATATCTCAATAGTGTATCAGAATTAATGGCTGTTACGCCATTTTATTTAATTTTCCATACCGCGATATTTTTATCTATCACAAGGTCATTGGATAAACAAAAATTATTATTATTATACAAAAAGGATATTTCACTGAAATACTTCAGTAAAATTGGAAAGTATATAAAATTCAAGTACATATATATCATAAAAATCAACAGCTGAACTTAAAATTAACATGTTGACCCTGCGCCCCCGGGAGACAGTCTCACAGTGTTTTAAACTACAACTGCGAGTTATACCCGGGGGAGATTACACAAATTTATAATATCAAAAATCATGTACAGTGTGGGATCGGGATTTTTTTCGGGCCCTTAGAAGGGCCCACAGGAAAACGGCGCGTGCGATTCTTATGCGGCAAAATGCGACGACCGCTTCGTTTTAAATTAACGACGTATGTAAAACGAGCTACGGAATTTAAAAATTGACCTAACTTACTACCTACATTTATATTGTGTGTCTGATATGACATTTCAGTTTTAAATCTACATTTCAGAATGTCATCTATTTTCAACTGAACAACATTAAACGATTATAAGTATCAGAATTTAAAATAATATATATAGGTACTATGTATCTACCTATAGAACGTACGTCATGTAACAAATAAAATAAACAAGAATTTATCAAAACAGAAGTTATTAAAAAGTGATAAACTAAGTTTAAAAATAAAAAATACTTCATTAATGAAATTCAACCGAAGCAAAAACATCGCGATACAAGAAAACAAAATCTTTAAAAGGTCGTTGGAACAGAGGACGGTGGCTTGTCCCTCCGTTCATCTGGAAAAAAAATCCGAAGAAATTGTAAGACTTTTTTTAAGTGAATGTATTGTAATTATTGACGCTATTATGACCGGTATCAGGTCCTTTAAATAAAGATTATTATTATTATTGTTGTTATTAATATTATAATTGTTGTTATTGTTATTATTATTATTATTATTAGCATGGGGTTAATGTTTATTGTGTAGGTGTGAGTTGAGTAAATTGGTCCGCCATGTCATCGATGACCGTGTCGTGTGTTTTATTAAGGAACTTCCTGACGATGTGACACGTGTTTAGTATTGTGGCTTTTTGTAATTGTATGTATGTGTGGATTTGTAATTGTAGTGTTTTTTTATTATTATTATTGTTATTATTATTATTGCTGATGACTGTAGTAGCATATTTTAGGCCCATAAATAAGCTACTACGTCATATTGTTAATTAGGTTTTTTCTCACCGAACTTGGAAATTGGGCTGGCTCACAGTTTGTTCGCCACCACCGCTGGTAGTTGGGAAGAGGGCTCAGAACTGTCCCTCCGCCTTTGTTGGAACCCCTCGCACTCAAGGGGTCCTTACTCCTTCATCGCGGTCTCACGGAGGAATCTGTTTGCTGTAGTGTGTGTATAGTGTTCACTTTTATTAAACGAACCCTGCTCGGACCACCTCCGCCCCTGGATCAACTATGGCTGTTGCTTACATGACCCAAGGCCTCCTAAAGGACGCAAGTCAGTGGTCCAACCCTAGGTCCTGTCCTAGAAATACCTACAAACCGCGCAAGGACCTTGTGCGTTCGAAAAATCAGCTAAGCTAACGCGAAAAAAGCTACGATGGTCTCACAAGGATGGGGGAGCTATGCTAACGAGACCGGATACCGAACCCTACAGAGCAGTCCCAAAACCCCTAGACGCGCCCCAGTGTATTTTTAGGTGATACTATTTCAAAGGGAACGTATCTTCAATAATACATTAAAACGCAAATTGTTCGAAGATTATGTTGAGACAGAAATATTGAAGATAGGTTCGGACGCAAAAAGATCTTAAAATATACAATCAAATAAAACAATGCAAATTGCAACATTGAAAAACAACGGAAGGTAGCTGTGGAAGTGTCGCGTGATTAAGAAATGTCGAAGTTTGCATTGCCAAAAAATATACACAGAAATCTGAAAAAAAAATTGTCACGGAGACCCTAACTGAAATTTAACGCGTCGCGAAAGATAGAAGAGAAACGATGGATCCCAATATAATTAGTAATTACCACAACCAGAAAATATAAAACAGCTGTGTTGCCTTATTATTATTGGTTAATAATAATAAAATAACCTGCCGTCTTAGTCTGCAGTCCGAGTTGTTCCAGTCAATAGAAAACTTCCTTTCAGGTTAATCGAAAACATTTTTTTTTATTTCTATTGGCTAGAAACTCAAGGCTACAGAAAAATTGAAAAAAAACTCACCCCCACAGATTCATTGCAGGCTGCTATCTGAAACAAAAGAGACATTTTCTGTTAATTTGTATTTCATAATTTTCGCAAAAAATACTAAAGGCGTTTTAGACCAGGCGGAAACGGTGCTCCCGTTCGAATTGACATCGGATTCAATTTTTTTTCTGGAATCAGTTCAGGAGACCGAAGTGACTGCTGATTATGAAATATGATCTGATATTGTTTAATATTTAAATTTTTGTGATAGAAAAATATTAATGGTCCTTTCAAAAAACGATAGAATATGCTACGTTAGTACTTTTATATGTTTAATTTTGAAATTATTTGTTTTAAAATGTATTTTTATAAATCACTTGTAGTAACAGCATCAATTCTAACCAAAACTTTATCTTCTCAAAAATGTTGTGGGTAAAAAGCAAAGAAATATCGCCACGACATTTGCAGACTTACCAACGCCAGGTTAAAGGAAAACAAAACAAGTCAAGAACATGTAAAAACAGTAAAACATACCAAGTTGAGTCGAGTGATGATTCAACGGTCCAGCACTCCAGCAGCTAGTTCCTCGATTCAGTCTACATCCCGTTTTGAACGCGAACCGACGTACTTACTGTACTACTAATTTCGACACTGCACTGAAGTCTTGTTTTCGTATATAAATTTATTTTTAATGTAACGGGTTGAAAGTCGCGAATTCTTATTGAAGTATTATTTCTAACATTTTCGGTGGACTGGGTCGGTGGTCATCCCTTCAATCTGGGTGGCCATCTTGTTGTCCTCGTCGCAGAAGAAAACGATTACTCACGCGATCGCGGAGCCGGGGATAAAACCCATTCGGCTAAAAAAAAAGAAAAAAAAAAGCGAAAAGACTCCCGGCCCTTTCAGAGAACAGAAAAACAAAAAACGGAACAGTACATAATAGTATACAAAAACACGATGTGTCGAAGAACGGTTGCACTGGAGGCAATTTGGTTTTAAGTGATGTCAAACAGCAATTTTAATTCGAATTTCAATGATATGAATTTATATCGCTGTAAGTACCTATATCCAAGTAGAAGCGGTTTATAATTGTGATCGCAATACGCCGACTTCAGGCTTCTCGAATCACCGTGGCCCGATTACCAAAAAAAAATATGACTGCAGAGGTACTCCAACTGTCAGCCATCGCAGGTCTCAAGGCGGTACGACCCTCGAGGGCGCCCAATCCCGTACAAATATTGCAACAGAACTCTATTCATCAACGTTCCTCAGCTAACCTAACCACAAAGAGCAAGTTACCACTTATTTCTTTTAGATTCTTCCTTTTAAGACATTTTAATTTAAATTTTGGAAGATCAGATATTATAGATTAAGTATCCGCAATCAGACTGACTGGAGTGATGAATCGCCTGTCCGCAACGTTCACTAGCCCACCAATTACGATGAACTTCTCAGTGCAATGCCGCCCCGGAATATTCGCATATATGAATATAACAGCTTGCATCACACCGAGCAGGGAATGTAGCAGAGTAGAGACGTTGCTAAGACGACTGCTTCAAACCCTCAGAAGAATTACGAACGTTCAACGGCTTGAACAACGCAGCAATTCGAAACACGGAAGAGAACGCGAATACAAACTGACTCAGTTGTTTTCCCCGCTGAAAGATCCCTTACTCAGTATGGCTAGGCGCCAAGTTCCGTTAGGAATGTCGTAACTAGTCTTAGATCACTTCCCTTATTTCTACTATGGAAATACTTGTTGACATCTTATTTTAATTTGCCGCCGCAGCCATTCATTTAATGTATCCCTATCTGTGTATATGCAAAGACCATTGCTTTTTCGGTACGTACCTTTTTGCGGATCATTTTACCCTTTACCACATTTTACTTAACCTCACGGCCGTCCATCGTAGTTCCGATCGTAGTTCCACACGGTAGTCCCAACTAAAGGTGTAAATCGTGCGTGAAATTTTCCGTGACACGCCGTGAGTGTGAGTGTTACAAAAAAATCGTGAGTGAGTGTGATCAAATAAAATATACGAATACGTGAGCGTGCGTGAGTGATAAAAACTTTTCGTGAGCGTGAGTTGGCGTGAGTGAAAAGTTAAACACGTAAAAAATTATGCCTATATGCGAACTGTTAAACCTGGCCCGGGACTAACGCTAGCAAGTATCAGGTGCCGTCATGATTTTTCTTGTTTACTTAATTATTATTTAGAGGTTTATTTGTTTATTGTATTTGTGATGTGTAAAGTGTAACTTATATTACATCTCAAATTACAAAAATTCATTGTTTAGTACTTTATAGTTGACAAACATACTTATAACCTGATCCTATTTCAATACGCCATTTTATTGTATCATGTTTTGGTAGCTTAAGAAATGTTATAATATGAATTTAATAAAGTTATGTGAGTGTGAGGGTGATGGAACATGCGTGAGTGGGCGTGGGTGTGATTATAAAAAATAGTAGCAGTGCGTGAATGGGCGTGAGTTGAAAATGATTTTCGTGAGCGTGAGTGATCAACAACAAAATACTACTCACGATTGTACCTCCAATCCCAACGACACTAGAAACACACAAACAAAAAATTAGAACCAGAACCCAAACAACACAAAAGCAACATTGCAACAAAAGAAGTGTCACTCGGGCCAAAGTCACACTTCTCTCCTCAAAATGTCGCGTTTTCAGTTTTAAGGCGCTGAAAATTCGCCCTCACCCTTTTCTACTTCAAAAGGATTTGCTGGCAGAGCTGCTATCTGCAGTAGACGTTACCTAGGATTTGTAGGGCATGTCTATATAATAGACAACAATAAATTCCCTCTAGGGTCTATACCAGCCTTATACCCTCCTCCTTTTTTTGTTAACCCGGGCTTGGGACCGGCGTCGGCGGAGTTACATTGAACTTGAAACAACTTGTACATTTCAGATTTATTTCTTTTTTTTTTCAATCGGAATAATTTGTATTATTAAAGAAAAAAACTTACCATTACACTGCACTGTCCTCTAAAAGAATCATCATCACTGACTGGTTGAATTTTTTCAAGCTACAAGAGACATAAATAATAGACCACCGACGAACTTCAGATTTATTTATTTATTTAATACGATTCAATCGTTTGTGAAATCAAGTAATTAATTAATATTAATAATATTATATTCTGTCTATGAATTTAGTTGTAAGAACTATTATTAAACACTTACTTATATTAATTTGAATATGACAATAGTGCATACAGAGAAAAACTTATATGGAAAAAAAATCATCTAATGAATAAAAATATTGCTGATTAAAAAAAAAAATAAAATTGACAAATTAGAAACTAAGTCACTGATACATCGGGTGGACTCCCGTAATTTATTCAAAATTGCACAGGCAGCACACATTGGACCCTTTTTGAGGAGACAAGTGCCATAATAAACATTATTTTTATGCCGTCTATCTATAATTAGTATAATCATGTACATCGCTATTATGAGAAAACGTAGCGATGTTCTGTTTCACATGTTGGGCCATTTCAAAATTAAACATGCAAAGGAATTTGAGAATGATAATACAGTAAGACCTCGCTTAACGCTGTTTCAGTATTACGCGGTTTCTAATAAGAAAAGTTTAGCCACTATAACGTAAATTACGGATCAGTTTATACAAAATGATTGAAATGTTGATAGAAGTTCAAAGGCAAGACGAAGTGTCATTGAGGCAATATCTTGCTATCAACCACCTCCGCCCCTGGATCAACTATGGCTGTTGCTTACATGACCCAAGGCGTCCTAAAGGACGCAAGCCAGTGGTCCAACCCTAGGTTCTGTCCTAGAAATACCTACAAACCGCGCAAGGACCTTGTGCGTTCGAAAAACCAGCTAAGCTAACGCGAAAGCTACGATGGTCTCACAAGGATGGGGGAACTATGCTGACGAGACCGGATATCCCTAGACGCGCCCCAGTGTATTTTTAGGTGATGCTATTTCAAAGGGAACGTATCTTCAATACGTATTAAAACTCAAATTGTTCGGAGATTATGTTGAGACACAGAAATATTGAAGATATGTTCGGACGCAAAAAGATCTTAAAATATACAATCAAATAAAACAATGCAAATTTCAACATTAAAAAACAATCGATGGTAGCTGTGGAAGTGTCGCGTGATTAAAAAATGTCGAAGTTTGCATTGTAAAAAAATTATACACACAAATACCTAAAAAAATGTGTCACGGAGACCCTAACTGAAATTTAACGCGTTGCGAATGATTGAAGAGGAACGATGGATCCCAATGTAATTACCACAACCAGAAAATATAAAACAACTGTGTTGCCTTATTATTATTGGTTAATAATACAATAACATGCTGTCTTATTCTTCAGTTTAAGTTGTTCCAGTCAATAGAAAACATTCTTTCAAGTTAATCGAAAAAGTTTTTTTTATTTAAGAATTTCTATTGGCTAGAAACTCAAGATTATAGAAAAATTAAAAAAAAAACTCACTAAAGAAGATTCATTACAGACACAATTCTGGAGCAGGTCCCTAGGTCTGTCTTCTGTTCATCTCTTAGTTGGTTCTGGCGTTCAGCCTGCCACGGTGCGGGCGCCGGGCCCTTCCTAATCCTGCTTATCCAGGCTTAAGCCCTGTCAGCCTCCATGAACATATCTGAAATTAAAAAAATAGAAAAATCTTGTAATAAAAAATCGACACAAAATATGTACAATATTAATGAGTAAATTCGTTTCCTTAACGAGTTTTGAGGTATTTTTATGACAGACAGGAACAAGTGGTTTCAGATTTTTTTTGTGTACCAACATTAATCGAGAATAGTTGAAATGATTTTTATGAAACTTGGTCCCGGAAGCATCTAAACGTCCATGTGATCCGAAATAAGCCGTTATTTTTGCGTTTAAACAAAATGACTGCAAAAAATGAATGTTTGGATTTTTTGGAACATATTTTTAGTGTATTTGCCATAAGGCAACATACACTATTGGCGTCGGTCGGATGGCGGGACCTAGGGGTCGGACCAAAATTTCTCGACGTTTCATAACCTCCTAAACACTTTGGCACCATTTTTAAAAATGTTTATATATATATGTATATATATATATATATATATATATATATATATATATATGTGTGCGGGCAATAACTTTCGAAAGAGTTAATTGATTTCAACTAAATTTGGCCCACGTGTTGAAATCCATCACCGCAAGAAGCCTATTTAAAATGGGCCTAATCGGGCCATCTTAAGGGTAGTTTTTAGGTGTTGAAAAATGTTTTTGGGCCCTAAAATACCGAAAAAATTCTCCGAATTGTTTCAAAATTGAAATTTAACCCTCTGGCAGTAATTAAAATGTGTCCCTAAAATTTTAATAAAATCGACCTTACAGGACCGGATTTAAAAATTTTAAGAAAGACTAGTTTGCAGATAGTGAATTATTTACTGAAAGGTGTATATAACTTGGTATAGAGGTTCGATTGATAATAATATTGCAATTAAGAAAAAAAAATGTTATTTTAAGGGGTGTATTAAGGAGTAAAATTTTTTATTTTTCCCAAAAACCATTTTAAGTTCGCATAATAAAGCCACACTGCCTGCATAAGCAAATACACTATATTGTCGGCAGGGTTTTGGCACTGCGACCCGGGTTTTTTAATTGGTTCTGGCGGGAAAAAATATTTTTCTCATGTTTGAAATGGTCAATTATCTGTCTTATTATTATTACAAATATTCAATATTTATTAAACTAGAAAGTTTGCCTTGTGATCTAGGACAGCTTGTTTAAAACGGGGGCTCGCTAGTATGCGTCATTAGAAAATGATTATTAGCAACGAAAATTTTCTTATTTTGGATCACGGGTCTTCTCAATTACATTCTGTAGAGTCGAAAAACCTTTTTTTATCGCATGGTATATTTTTCGTGAATTTTTAATTAGTTAAAAATTGTCAAATTCGTGATTCTTAACTTAAAAAATTTCATATCTTCTAAAATATTAAATTTATCATAAAAAGTCATAGGACTTTTTAAGTTAGTATTTAAACAAAGAATTTAATAAAAAAAAAACCGGGTCGCAGTGCCAAAACCCTGCCGACAATATAGTGTATTTGCTTGTATAGGGCCGTGTGGTTTTATACTTTTATTATGTGAAATTAAGTTTGTTTTTGGGCAAAATAAAAAATTTAACCCCTTAATACACCCCTTAAAATAACATTTTTTTTCTTAATTGTAATATTATTATCAATCTAACGTCTACACCGAATTAAATACACTCTTCAATAAATAAGTCACTATCTACAAATTAGTGTCTTCAAAAAATTTGTAAGTCCGGTCCTGTTGAGCCGATTTTATTGAAATTTTAGAGACAGTTTTTAATTACTACCAGAGGGTTAAATTTCAATTTTGAAACGATTCGGAGAATTTTTTCGGTATTTTGGGGCCCAAAAACATTTTTTAACCCCTAAAAACTACTCTTAAAATGCCCCGATTAGGCCCATTTTAAATAGGCTTCTTGCGGTGATGGATTTCAACAAATCAATTAACTTCTTCGAAAGTTATTGCCCGCACACACACATATATATATATATATATATATATACATTTTTAAAAATGGTGACAAAGTATTTACGAGGTTATGAAACGTCGAGAAATTTTGGTCCGAACCCTAGGTCCCGCCATCCGACCGACGCCAATAGTGTATGTTGCCATATGGCAAATACACTAATTATACCGTTTGAAAATTACATTATTTTTAAATTGTTTAAATAATCTCATTTTGAACAATGAGACCACATTGTGCCAAGGCATGATCAGTACAACATATTAAAAACAGTCAGCCAAAAAAATCACTGACACTCATGCGTCAGTTCCTCCTAGACTATAAATGTCGAGCATCTATAATATACAATATTAGATTGCCTACATTGCATATAACCAAAATTTATCAGCTCGAAAAAAGAATTAAAAACACACAAAATAATGTTAAAGTTCTTTTCAAAGTACACGTTTTTTTTTTAAAATAGTTTATTATGCATATTCAATCAATTATCAAAATATGTATACGTAAAACTAAAGTCCCAAAATAAAACTTACCCAAAGCTGTCAAACACTGTAGAATTTTTAAGAGAATAATAAATACACGTTTTTTACATTTCCCGAAAAGATACATATATATATATATATATGAAAATAATCTACAATAAACATCGAAACTATTTATCACAGCAATTAATTATGATTTTACATTTTACCAAAGAAACGACACAATATTAAAATCAACGCGGTCAGAGAACAATGAACGACGCGTATCTAAATCATGCAGAAACAAACTTGAACAAGATCAAAAACTTGTGCATTATGTATGCAGTTAGATTTTATTAAAGAATTTAACTAAAATTTGATATCTCACAAAAACTACCTGACACGATTATGAACTGCGTTTTATTGATTTGCACTTACAAAGTATCGCTGCGTTTTATTGAATTAAAATCTTTAACATTCTAATAAATCTAATAAATAGAATAGAATGCAGAAACATTATGTTTTTTTAATCTATAGGTTTACTAACATAATATAAACGCTGATGACCTCAGATATTGAGCGTCTATAATCTACAATCTCTCTCTCTCTTTACAGGAAGCAAGCTAACACGCTGTATAGTGACATGCGTTTAGTTGCGTACCTCATAGTCAAATGTAAATTGTTTTTTAGTGTATTTGCCATAAGGCAACATACACTATTGGCGTTGGCCGGATGGCGGAACCTAGTGGTCGGACCAAAATTTCTCGACGTTTCATAACCTCCTAAACACTTTGGCACCATTTTTGAAAATGTTTATATATATATGTATATATATATATATATATATATATATATATATATATATATATATATATATATATATTTTATATACGTATATATATATATATGTGTGCGGGCAATAACTTTCGACAGAGTTAATTGATTTTAACAAAATTTGGTCCACGTGTTGAAATCTATCACCGCAAGAAGCCTATTTAAAATGGGCGTAATCGGGGCATTTTAAGGGTAGTTTTTAGGGGTTGAAAAATGTTTTTGGGCCCCAAAATACCGAAAAAATTCTCAGAATCGTTTCAAAATTGATATTTAACCCTTTAGTAGTAATTAAAAGGTGTTTCTAAAATTTTAATAAAATCGGGCCGACAGGACCGGACTTACAAATTTTATGAAAATACTAGTTTACAGATAGTGAATTATTTTCTGAAAGTTGTATATAATTTGGTATAGAGGTTCGATTGATAATAATATTGCAACTGAGAAAAGAATGTTCTTTTAAGGGGTGTATTAAGGAGCCAAATTTTTATTTTGCCCAAAAAACCAACTTAAGTTCGCATAACAAAGCCACACTGCGTATATTAGCAAATACACTATATTGTCGGCAGGGTTTTGGCACTGCGACCCGGGTTTTTTAGTCTTATAATTAAAAATTATATACTTATATATAAAAATTATATATATATATATAATTAGAGTTTAAAAAACACGCTCTTATGAACTAAAAAATGCAAAATAATTTGACAACAAAATTAGCTTAACATGTATAAAGCGTGGAGTGTTTAATATCGGTAATACATTTTTCATTTACTAGCTAATTGTAAACGTAGACTTATCATGAAAATTTAAGTAGATAGCACCCCACGCTTTTTACAGTAAAGATAATTTTGTTGTCAAATTAATTTACATTTTCTAGTTCATGAAAGCGTGTTGTTTTAGTTTTTTAAACTCTTATTTTATTACTAATATTTTTTTACCAATAAGTTTTCAGCTTTGATGATCGGGGCCAACCGTCACTGAAATTCGTTTCTCGTTTCTTTCGAGACAGTCCACAGAAAAAGAGAGACAATACGTCTCTTGTCTCTTATTACCTACTCTAATTTTAATTTAACATTGTATTTAAACTCCGCATCTCTATACTTCGTGAAACCAACTTACAAAGTATAAGTCAAATGCATTTTAGATATCACTTTGAGTTCACCGAAGCAAAAATATTTACGTTTTTTCTTTACACTGAACGCATTGTTCGGAGTGCTAAAGCATGCAATTGCATTGCAATAACGCCGCGGAACACTACTAGTTCACTTAGGCAAATGTCATAAAATAACTAGCGATTTTATGGATTTTCTCCCTGGACAAGGAATTATATTTTTTGTGTAGGTCATAGCAACACCGCTTAAAGCTGTCGGAATGCTCTGAGTTTACGCAAAAAAAAAAAACTCGGGTCGTAGGTACAAAACTCTGTCGATAACATAATGGATTTGCTAATACAGCCAGTATGGCTTTAATATGTAAACTTAAGTTTATTTTTGATCAGAATAAAAAAAACCCTTAATGCACACCTTAAATTAATATTTTTTTTGTCGTTTAATTTTTGTAATCAATTCAACAACTGAACCAAATAAAATACAGTCTTTAGGAAGTAAATCCTTATACCCAAACTAACGTTTTCATAAAATTTGTAAGTCCGGTCCTGCCGGGATGATTTTATTAAAATTTTAACAGCACATTTTAATATTATTAATCCAAATACCTGCGATTTATTATTGAATTATATTTATAATAATAATTTTGGATGCGATATAATGTCTAATTTACTAAAAGGTTAAATTTCAATTTTGAAACGATTCTGAAATTTTTTGAAGATTAACTTCTTTAGCGACGTATCTGTAAAAGTAAGAAATCGAGGGGAAGTAGAACTGGCAAATAAAGGAGAAGTTAGTTTGTCTCCTAAATTACATGAAACTGACAAGGACAGAAGTTTATAGTGTGTTGCTAAATATTTGTAAATATTATTAATTAATAATTTATAAATATTTTAGAGGAATTGGCATCAATGAAATTAAAAGACAAATTATTATTTCACAACGTTTCGTATTAAATCAATACTTCATCAGGTGATCTTAATTAATTAATTAAGATCACCTGATGAAGTATTGATTTAATAAGAAACGTTGTGAAATAATAATTTGTCTTTTAATTTCATTGATCCCAATTCCTCTAAAATATTTATAAATTATTAACATCAAAAGGATCTGATATATACATTATTATTAATTAGTTTGACATACAAAAATTAAACTTAGGAATAATTTTAAAAACCAAAGCAGTTAAACTTCTTATGTGAGCTTATGAGGGTGAGGCTCATTATAATTTTTTTCGGTATTTTTAGGCCCAAAAACTTTTTCCAACCCTTACAAACTACCCTTAAAATGCTTTCTCCTTTCTTTGAGCCAATACCTTTTCTTAAATTTACGACGTGTTTTCAAGAAGGAGTTTTAAGAGGTTACGTACTGCATTGAGTAACTGCATTCCGTTCTAGTAGCCATCTAGCGGCCATCAAAGCAATGTACCGAGGTCTAATTAAAACAAAGGCGCATCGCTTCATAAAAAAATAAATAAATGCACATTACTTCTGTTTTGACTGTGTTCTGTAATTTTACCATTCTAGCTCTACTGATTTAGGTCAGAATTCACTTTTCATAATTTTACAATATTTTTGCGTTTTTAGGTCCCCTGAATCCAAAAACCATATTTTTGGAAAAAGTCTATGGGTCTGTTTGTCTGTGAACACAAGTCAAACGGAAAAGACAATTGAAATGTAATTTGCATGCAAAAACGAAATAAAATTCAGGACGGTGTATACAGGCGATATTTAAAAGATATATAATTAGTTGATATTAAAAACAAATAAAGATTATTTATTGTTAATTCGGTTGTTTCCAAACGACTTTTATTTTTACGACATAATAATAATTGTTAAGATAATAATAATGTCATAAACTGATTTAAACGAAGAACAGTAGTTATTGCAAGAGAAAAAAAATAAATAAATATCACGGCCCATGCGATGACGAAGATTATATGACCTAGTGCAATAACAATGTTGTCAGAGAATCATGGAAAACTTTACTTACAGAAGAATATTAAATATTTGCACCGTGGTTCTATTCTTAGAAAAATTCGGCATACTGAAACGATGCAAATCGAAATACCGGGTGTTTTTTTCAAAACTTAGAATGGATTTTTTTGTTGATACACCGGTTGAATCAAAAAAAGTTTTAGGCAAAAGTTGTTGGGTTTTGAGACGATAAATATAGTTGGAAAAACATTTTTAGACACAGGTTGGGTTATGTTTGTGGTCTTATGATTTATATACATTTTACCTTTGTTCCATTTTGAAAACTAACATTTTTAGTGCCTGTATAAAATAACATTTTAATTATTAAAGAGTTTTCTACTGTTGAATGCATAATTTAAAATAAAATACAAGTATTGAGGTTATTTAACTGTCAAAGGTTGTTATTAATTCAGGACATGTCGAAAAACGACTAAAGCGCAAAAAAGTTTAAACTAATAGCTTTTAAGAACTTCCGTCCGATGTCGCTAGCATAACGTATTTTGTTGTTTTATGAAATAACTAAATTGACATTATCAGAAACAACATCCGCAACGTAACTTCCGTAACCGAGAAAATTTTACCCTCAATGAGCCAAAACAAGCATAACTTGAAAAACGTAAAATTTATTCTGGTATATGTTATAAAAAAGATTGCCCACCCTTGCTCTAGATACATCCATATGATGCATGAAACATTGGCACGTAGGGATATCTCAGTTGAACAGTAACTAACTTTAACTTCAATTAAAATGACCTTGTCGAAAAATTAACACAAAGACTAAACTGAAGTGCCGACACCACGTTAATAAACATTCGCGACGCAATGCCAAGCCCTGTCGACATTATAATGTACGAGTATTTGCTAATAAATGCAATGTGACTTTATCACGTCAATATATGTTTGTTTTTGAACAAAATAAAAAAATGATCCCTTAAAGCTGTCGGAACGCTCTGAATTTAAGCCAAAAATAGAGCTTCGGCTGTCAACTGATTATAGACTTATTCGTCAACATTCTGCAAAAATTCGTTCTCTATAAGGAAGATAAAGGACAAATCTAGATCTAGACTACTTTTGTAATTTATGTACGACTTACTAGAAAAAAGTTGGCATTAATTGCGTCAAAAAAACACACGTTTTCAGTGTCACACTACGACCTTATTCGTACTTATTTCACAAAACTGTTCAATCACAAACCTAAAGTGACTCTTCCTTTTTCGGAAAAGTTTTTTAAATCCTCAAAATATTTCCAAAAAATAGAGTAACCAATTGACAGCGACACCCTTGCAATAGCATCTTTCAGCCTTGTAGTGTGGTACCAGCCAAAAATTGAAACGTGCGGATGATTTGAGCGAGACAGAGCTAAAGAAGGTCACACCCACAATATGTCTTTTGCCTACCTCGCCTCTTACCGCTGGGTCTCAACACAAATTGTGTGAAAGTGATCCAACACTGTTAATACATCCCGTCAAATATGACTTCTTTCCTAATTTCAATATTTCGTCTCTGTTTTAACAATTCATCATCTGCACACAATTATAGGTATACAGGTTTCAGTAAATATAATTCTCTATCGGCAAACGTTTTCTGTCGAGTCGATTTTATTCAAATTTTAAGAATGCACGTTTTCATTGATACTACAAGGTTAAATTTCATTTCTGAATCAATTCCGAGATTTTTTTCAGTGTTTTTGAGTTCCAAAACCATTTTCAATTCCTATAAACACACCCCTTAAAATGGTACGCATTTAAAATAGGTTTTTAATGATAAATTCCAGCAAATTTCAGTAAAATCAATCAATTCCTTCGAAAGTTATTGCTTGCACGCGTACACAGTCAGAGAGAGAGAGAAAAAGAGAGAGATTTTCAAAAATGGTGCGTAAAAAAATGATATGAAAGTCGACAAATTTTGGTCCGAACCAAAATTTCTCGACGTTTGACAATTTTTCACAATTCCACTACAGAAAATAACATTCAAATGTCGCCATCTGGTGGCAATCTGTTTATTTTAACAGTTGCCGGTAATATTAAGAGACTAATAGTGGCGCTGAAATAGAATAGAATAAAATTTATTTCCACCTTATTATATTACGTAACTGACCACTAACGTAGTATGTGCACGGGTCACCTAGTTTATTAGTAGTGACAAAAGTCTGCACATAAATAATATAATAGACCACAAGGGCAGAAAGTTGAAATTCCTGAACTACACGACATGATGCCCTTCTGCCCGTGTGATGTATACTATTTTTCTTTATACCCGGTCGAAAGTGCGTTTATTATCAACATTCTTAATTATTATCATAAAAAATACAACCACGTTCCAGCAGACAGCTCGTCATGCGGCCATGCTTAATTTTTGTTCCTTATTTCAACGCTTTTTTCAGATATTAACAACGCATTGAATTTATTGTCTTTCTCTAATTTAGTTACCGAGTATAAAGAAAAACTCTTTCGTCCCGCTGTTATAGATGGCGTGCGAGTAATAGGGATGTTGACTGTATTCAAATAAAAACATAATTTTAACGAAAAGTAGTAGTTTCTATGATAGAAATATTAAAAAACACTATATTTTTCCTTATTTTTAAGGAATTTAATTAATATTTAATAAATAAAACCTAATAAAATCACTCTCAAGTCACGTGACAACAGACACCAATCAGAGCGCATGACGTCATATGTTCAGCCGCTGTCAAAAAACTTCATTGTTTGGATAATATTTAGTGTGTAATTTGTTATTATTTGTTTATAGGAAACGTCAAATTACATGTAACTATAGCAACGACTACGAAACAACTTTTCATCACCTCAGTTTACTAACGTTTATGAGCACAGAATAGGCATCTATAGAATGGTAGCTCCCGTGTAAACTTTTGAGCCTCCTTTGGTATGAACAGGTGACGTCACGCGACTAGTATGGGCGTTTTGGACCGAAATTTGAAACGGGATTTAAAATACATGATTTTTAAGGCTTGAGTTGTATTTAAATAACAATAATAAATATTTGTGGCAATATTGGGTAATTATGCACGATTTGAAACACTTTCCCAAAAATAGTCAACATCCCTATTCCAGCACAGCATAAATGTTAGGCTTTCTGCCTTACGAATCAAAACCGAAAGTACGTACTTTCGACCTGGTATAAAGAAAACTTGTTTACCGCAGCAAATATTTAAAACTCGACAAGCAGATGTGAGAGCAAGAAATGAAGAACATAAAAAATAGTATGTTAAAAGATAAAATTACAATTTTAAACTCCTCCCTTGTTTTTACTAGTATTTTTTCATCCACAAATAACCAATCACATATGATAGTATTTTTTCTTAGCATTATGATTGGATAAACTTGATGCTCAAACATGACCTGATTGTTAATAACTTGCTTCTTAATAAATATATTAATCAAAAATATTAATGTAATCTTTCGAATTAAAAATATACAATCCCGCACCAAAAACATTTAATGTTTTTTTACACATGTTTTTGGAACGTACTTTTAAGTGCGGACCAAAAACAACAACAGTGAATAAAGCACATGTAAAACACGTTAATTTTTCACCGGATTTTTCGATATTTTCGGAATAATAAACAGTCAAAATAGCTATTCATGCAATATTTCATTTCATTTCTACAACATCTAGAATATTTTTAATTATTTCGATTTACACCTCAATTCATGCTGCACCAACAATTTTCTGTCGAATGTCACGCATGCCATAGGTTCGCCATCCCTGGCTTTATTAATTGTTCGATTAATTTGTAAAATTACCTGCTCCTAAATGTATTAGACGTTTGATTAATAACCAAAAAAAAATTCTAATCGTTGTTTTTGATAATTTAGATAATTATTTATTACTTGATTTATTAGAAATAATGTCCGTTAATTGCTATTTGAAATTATATTAAGCTAGCCAATATGTATACTAAATTTCTTCGAGTGCCTGCAATGTTCTCTTTAAAATTGTACCGATATATCGATATTTTTAAAAAAATATATCGGTACAGACATCGATACTTGAAAAAAATATCGATACGATATGTATCGATACTTCTGAAATCCCTAGTTCGATAATTTTCACTCGAAATATCCCATCTCTATTCGTAATGTTATTTGAGAAGTGTAGAACGGAGCGAGTTAGCTTTGAACGCGAGTACCTATAAAATACGTGCATGGCAGTATATTTAATGTAGCCGTGTGTTCAGGCGATGCTATTAGTCCAAAAGCTGTTAGACATTTTTGGGTAGGTATTTGAGACACTGAAAATTTGTAAAATGCCTCTTTAGTAATATCCGAATACAAAAATACAGACCTAGCTGAAGGGTAGTGGGACTTAACCGATCCTTGAATTTTTAATCACCTGACAGGTAGAATGTCCCACCGAAACGACCTGTTTATTGAATATATCTATTTTTAGTTACCAATAGTATTTAGTTTAAATTTCAACGTGCCTCAAATATATTTTTTAAATTTATCAAAAATATAATTTTGCAAACACCTGGAGAAGTTTTAGACCCTATTAAGAAATCTGGCTTTTTTGTTTTTCAACTCTTTACACAATAAATTTCAACGTATTAAAATTTCAAAATGTCTCAAGGGCTTTTTAGTACGAAAAAAATTTGTTAATTTAAAAATTTGAGGGTTGGCTAAGCTCCGCTACCCTTAAGCCGGGTCTGTGTTTTGGTATTCGGATATTAGTAAAGAGGTATTGTACAAATCTTCACAGTACCTCAAATAACTACCCAAAAATGTCTAACAGCTCTCGGACTATATATAGTATAGGTACCTACTTATAAATATGTATGCGATGTGTCGCTGGCTGGTTAGTTGTTGTTAGACCAGATATTATTAATATGGCATGTGAGTTAATAAATATTATATTACATTATGTACAACTTCTATTTACATTGATAAATACATAGAACTTATATACAGTGAAATATGTAAGAAACAGACCCCAAAGAAGAAAAGCTTCTTAAATCTATCTACACTAATTTTATAAAGAGGTAAAGTTTTATAAGTTTGGATGTAATCTCCGAAACTACTCATCCGATTTCAAAATTCTTTTCACCAATATTTAGAATGGATCTTTAGGATGGACATCGGCTATATATTATCGCGTTAAAATTAAAGCGCTTTTGGTGGAGATTAATCTGCATTAATATTATAATGAGATAAAGTTTGGAAGTAGGATTTCAAAATTTTTACATCATTATTTAGAATGGACCTTCGAGTTGGACACAGGCTATATCTTATCGCGTTAAAATAAAAACGCTTTTCGTGGAAATCAATCTACAAATTTTATAAAGAGGTAAAGTTTGCATGTTTGGATGATGGAGGTAATCTCCGAAACTACTCATCCGATTTCAAAATGTTTTCACCAATACTTAGAATGAACCTTCAAGATGTTTGCAGAAACGGCTGAACTGTTTTTTACGAGACTTTCATTTACAAGTAGAGGACTTTTCAAAGATTATTTTAGACTACTTTTTGTCCCGGAAATTATTGAAGTTACTCTGTAAAAAATGAAAAACTGTAAAAATTGTCTGTCCGGACTAATCTTCAAAACAGCTGAACCGATTAAGACGGTACTTCACAGACAGGTAAAGAGCTATGCCAGGAGTGATTTGAGCTACATTTTATCCTAAAAATAACCCCGAAGGGGATGAAGGCGGGGGAACATTGACAAAGGATACGCTGCATTTCTGAAATTACTTAAACTAAAAAACGTGAGACTCGAAAAAAAATACTGTTCTTAGAAAATAAAGAAATACATGTTCGACTGTCTTTTGAACACATCCACCCGAACGGGGTGGATTTTCTATATAAGAACCGCGGGTTTAATCTATACCACATGGACGAAGTCGCGGGTAAACCGCTAGTAGAAAATAAAGAAATACATGTCTTTTGCAGACATCAATCCAAACGGGTTGGGGGGAGGGGGGTACAATCAATACCACGTGAACTAAGTTGTGAGTAAATCTGTGACGCTAGTTTTCAGAGAGAGAGAGAGAGTTGGTAGATTATAGACGCTCAACAACTGAGGTCATCGGCGTCTAAATAATACAGTCAAAGCCCTCTAAGTGCACAGCTCGGAACCGAGGCCCATCCTTTAAGTGCACACTTCCCCTACGATCTTTTTCATCCCCACTCTTCTAACTCCTATAGCTATCTTTATTCAGTCAGATGCTCTCTCTCTCTGCGCGAAACATTGCGCAGAATTTAAAAATGAGTTCAAACTCAAACTGTGTTTACAATCATATGACATGTGTTGACATAAGCGCGCTTACGGTCGCACGTTATTGGTCGCAGATTATTCGAAGTGGGGGCTGGGGAACGTGCACTTAGAGGGCGAGTTCGTGTGCAGTAAGAGAGCGTGTGCATTTAGAGAGCGTGCACTTAGAGGGCTTTGACTGTAAGTATAAATAAACACAAAAATAAAGCAAAACAGTAAAAGTACCTACACCAATAAATGTATATAAAGATTCAATACAAAAACCAGTTTTCTAATTTGAGATTTCACTGTAGTAAAAACAATAGTAGATACATATTAACAGTAAGTACATAATATAGTAGTTATTGGAACTAAGTGCGCGCTTCTTCGGTACTAGTATCTGCATAATTTATAAACAACGTTGGGTTCTCCGTTTTGTCAACTTCTTAATTATCAATGAATATCGTGAAACCATTATACTCAAACAATTTTGAAATAAAATTAGACTTTAAAAAAACTACAACAACACGCTTTTGTGAACTAAAAAATCCAAAATAATTTTACAACACAACTAGCTTTACTGTAAAAAGCATGCGGTGCTATTTACTTAAATTTTCATAATAGCTCTACGTTTGCAATTAGCTAGTAAATGAAGAATTTATTACCGCTTTTTACAGTAGAGCTAATTTTGTTGTCAAATTATTTAGCACTTTTTAGGTCATCATGCCGCGCAGTGTATCAATTTCAACTTTCTGCCCGTGTGCGGGGTTAAGTAGTGGTGAGAGCACTGGATTCGTATTCGGGAGGTACCGGGTTTGAATCCCGGCAAGGGCAGATGTGGCTAGGACTTTTTCCTACTGCCTCTCGCCGAGAAACGGTAATTCCTGTACCGGCCATCTTGTTGAAGTTTTCCATGATTTCTCTAAATTAATTCCAGATAAATATCGAGATGGTTCCTTATTCGAGGCCATGGCCGATTACCTATCAAACTCCTAGTCCAAAAATTATCTACCTTATCCTAATTTCCTATGATACCTTCATTCGCCCATTGCTATTACTTAAGTCGAAGTTTTAAAAACGTAGAAAATAATGAGAAGTGGTAAATAGAAAAAATAGTAATGGTGCGAATGGCGCCTGTTATGACATAAAGTCGAGAAACGGACGTTAAACGCATTAATATTATTATTATTATTATAATTCTCAATATTATTCACGTCCATTATAATTAATAAGTTATATTAAAATTGAATTGTCCAATTTCCCGTGAAAAAATAAAAAAAAAACTTATTATTATTATACTATTAGGATATCAGGAACTTTAGGAGATTTTACACGGTGCAGAAAAATTAAAATCTCGTTGAAAACAATACTTGATCGTTAAGGCTGTCGGAACGCACTGAATTTAATCCAAAAATATGACTTCGGCTGATAGCTGATTGTAGACTTATTCGTCAACATTTTGCAAAAATTCTTTCTCTATAAGGAAGATAAAGGACAAATCTAGGTCTCTAATGAACTACTTTTGTAATTTATGTACAATTTACTGGGAAAAAAGTTGGTATTAATTATGCCAAAAAACACACGTTTTCAATCTCACACTTCGACCTTATTGTTACTTATTTCACACAATTATTGTTCCATCACAAACCTAAAGTGACTCTTCCTTTGTTTAACTCTTCAAAATATTTCCAAAATTTAGAGTAATCAACTGACAGCGGGACCTTTGCAACAGCATTTTTTAGCCTCGTAGTGTGGCTTAAATTCAGAACGTTCCGACAACCTTAATTGTTTGATGTTTGGCAGGAATTCCCGTTTTCAAAGTAAGGTTTTTGTTATTCAGATAATTGCTTATTTAAATAAGTTTGTTTTTCGTTTCATATACCTACGCATTTATTAAAAAGTGATTATCTCTGTTTTCTTAGAAACAAATACATTTTTACAGCACCGAATCCATAATATCCATTGATATAGCGTGCAATTTTTTAAGAATACATTACATATTTATGCAAATTTTGGTTTACTATTACGGTTTATTTGTATTCATCGTTCTAAAATTGAGTTATTTCAAATTCAATGCAAGTGAAAAAATTCCAGCCAATTGGGCCACAGGACCATTCCAACTTTAAAACTACAGTCAAAACCGTTTACGACGACATAGTTTAGAACAACATACCGGTTATATTGACCAAAATCATAAGTCCCGACTGAACGCTATATGACCGCCTTACAAAAAACACTGCTTTTTACGACACTGCTTATTACGACATACCGCATTAAGCGACTACATTAAATTTAATGTAATATCTTCATATCTTCGGAGAATATCTGATAGAACGATCAGCTGTGTTGTAAGCAAAATTCGTACGCACAGCAGTGTTTCAAACAGACTAAAATTACAGATTTTATGACTACTAAAAAATGATAATGATAACGTGAATATTATTCCTATTAATATCTATGGATTTATACACATTCAATAATACTACATACTGTACTTTGTACCTCGAAAAGATCACCGGTTGTTACGACTATCGGTTTTTACGACCAAATATGAGTAGACCCTTCGATGTCGTTATAACAGATTTTGACTACGATATTAGTAAAGTTCATATACGTTATAGTTCGTAAGACTAAATTCTGATAACTCATTCCGCCGCGAAAGTGGAAAGATTCGAGTTTGAGTCCCGACGGTGACAGTTGTTTGAAAATATTTTTTTTCTAATATAGATTTTGAGGAAAACCGACGCAAGCGCAGAAGATATATATGCTATGATGTTATTTTTTGTATAATGATGGTGTACTTTTTATAACGGTTTATTATGCTATTTTTTTCACTAACTCTCCACCTATTAGTCCAAGAACTCGTGGTCCAAAATTGTAAGATTTTATAAAAGTATATATTTTGAGAATATAATAGAATAGAATATATTCGCACACAAAATATAAACATACAGTGTGAAGACATCAAAATATACATACAATATTAATTAAAATCGAGAACAGAAAAAATGTTATATAATAACAATTAGTTTTATAATTATTTATCATCAAGGATCTGATCTGTACACCTATTTATAATAACAATTAGCTATAAGCAATTTCAATTGTTTTTTAGTGTATTTGCCATATGGCAACATACACTATTGGCGTTGGTCGGATGGCGGGACCTAGGGGTCGGACCAAAATTTCTCGACGTTTCATAACCTCCTAAACACTTTGGCACCATTTTTAAAAATGTTTATATATATATATGTATATATATATATATATATATATTTATATATATACGTATATATATATATATGTGTGCGGGCAATAACTTTCGAAGGAGTTAATTGATTTTAACGAAATTTGGCCCACGTGTTGAAATCCATCACCGCAAGAAGCCTATTTAAAATGGGCGTAATCGGGGCATTTTAAGGGTAGTTTTTAGGGGTTGAAAAATGTTTTTGGGCCCCAAAATACCGAAAAAATTCTCAGAATTGTTTCAAAATTGACATTTAAGCCTTTAGTAGTAATTAAAAAGTGTATCTAAAATTTTAATAAAATCGGCCCGACAGAACCGGACTTACAAATTTTTTGAAAACACTAATTTGCAGATAATGAGTTATTTATTGAAGGGTGTCTTTAATTCGATGTAGACGTTAGATTGATAATAATATTACAATTAAGAAAAAAAATGTTATTTTAAGGGGTGTATTAAGGGGTTAAATTTTTTATTTTGCCCAAAAACAAACTTAATTTCACATAATAAAAGTATAAAACCACACTGCCCTATCCAAACAAATACACTATATTGTCGGCAGGGTTTTGGCACTGCGACCCGGGTTTTTTTTAATTTTTGCGTAGGCAAGCTTTGTAATTAACTTGGAAGCTTATAAAAAAATTTCAATGCAGAATATTTAAAACGTTTTTGTATAGGTTAACATTTTGAGATTAGTTAGTATCTAGAGCACGGGTACTCAGACTTATAATGGGGACGATCTACCACAAAATATTCAAGCGGCAAACGATCGATCAATAGTGCCCTTAATGAACTTTCAAAAACTTTGAGGAATTACGATGAGAAAATCGTTTGTAGTTCCCTAACTATAAACACATGATATTGGCGTGTGTGTTGGCTAGGACTGATAAATTATTATTTATTAATACAGTACAATTTCCTTGGTTCAAATAAATTGGCCGTCGGTAGCTCGCGTGTTTCAAGAAGTTTGATCCAACAAACCTTTACCTCGTGAACCTACATAATATATAAATCATAATACTGCTCAATATTGAGATTCAATATACAGGGGATTTCGGTTAGGGATTGCAATGATGGATCCAACAATCCAACTGGATCCACCACATTTTTGGCCTTGCAGGATCCAACATCTGGCGCTGGATCCAACGATGCGGATACGCAATCAGCTAAAAACCGGGTATATTAGCAGTTCTTTAAGAAGTAGGCTGGGAGACAACACCATCAATAACATGTCTTTTTTGAAACGTTACTTTCAGAAAAGTTAAAAAAACTGTTACATAATTGAATTGCTTCAGTCTTTAAAAGACAAGTCAAGTCTAAAATTATATGATATAATTTAAATATTAAAGTTTTATTTCTAATAAGAATTAACTAAAGATTTTATAAACCGGGCTACGCAATTTGATTTCGAAAATTACTGAGACTATAGGTAAATGAATAACTATTTCAGATATCTAGAATATCAGTTTAGGTGACTTATGATTGTATTGTGATAATTAATAATTATACTCCAAATACTCGTAACTACTAATTAAGGTGATATCAGACGGTTCAATCCGAATGAATGTTCATTTTTGTTTCATTCCGCGTTCACACGGCACAGACAAAATTACACAGAAATGTACGATCGTCCAGTCTTTTCCTCGAAGATGTCGTCGAATGAAATTGTGCGCCTTGGAATTCGTTTGATTTGTGATCATTTGATCGAAGATTTGACAAAAAAGATCATTAATTAGAGATTTTATAGAATTTGTCCGTATTGTTCTGTCTTTGTATTCGTCGAATTTGTAGTTCCAAAATTTTTGAAATTCTCAAAAAACAGGAGCGTGTTTTGGTCGTTCCACTTGAATACCATTTTGTCTCATACACAGACAGAATATATTCACTATGCGGTGTCGTAGTTCCAAGTCCGTCAGCTACAAAACACGACACAAAATGATCAAACCCGAATGAATGTTCTTTCTTGTGTTTAGACGTTTTATTTTTCGTTCATTCGGAGTGCGAATGAATGATGCCGAATGCCGATATCTAGCGTTGCTGGATCGGTTCATTAATGAATTCATTTTTCATTATTGTTTCAGTCAAATGAATATTCACTCGAATGAACCGTGTGATATCACCTTCACTACTGTTTCATTTTGTGTTCATACGTTTTACTTCGAGTGAAAGATGCTGAATGAAAGACAAAAATGAAGAAAAAATGAACCGTCTGATATCACTTTTACTGTTAAAGTACTTTACTAATGCCAAAAATTATTTATAATTACAAACGAATATTTGACGTAAATGTAGATAGTTATTAAAGTTTCTTGACTTTAAAAAAATTTGTTTCATTTATTTGAGTAATCGATCAATGCTGGATTCAGCTGGATTTGCTTAGATAGCGCATAAATCCAGCTGGATTGAAAAGACTCTCTCAATTATTTAATACGACCTAAACCTCATTTCCCCACCAAAACAACATATAAAAATTTCCATTGATAAATGTTCGTTAATTTTTACTACCTATTAATGAAAAAAAAAATAGAAATCATCAATGAAACAACTCGTAGGTCATAAAAATTCGCAACCGTTTATTAAGTCCAATTCACAAACCAAAACGATAATTCATCACATCGGTTATGAAATGCATTAAAGAAAAAAGCACAGTGCAGTCAATAATATCACGATGCCTTTGACCGAAAACAAAAGAGAGTAAAAACAAGTGACACAACGTTGGCGCCGAGGCGTTGCTAGCGGCAACCAGACGTACTGTAATTATAATGATCAAAAGTCGGCCACCCTTGCTATGTATGTCTACGGCCTCTCTCAATCCCTTTTTGATGACTTAAAAAAAACTCGAAATTACAATGCCACCCGCTTCATCTAAGGCCACAATTATAAGTGAATCTGTTATAATTCAGTTTCCCGTTTTTAACAATAACAGACGAAAGTTGACGCCACGAAGGATAGATATAAGGAGTGTTGAAAAAAAAACTAAAACAACACGTTTTTATGAACTGAAAAAAGCAAAATATTCACTGTAAAAAATGTCGGGTGTTATCGACTTAAATTTTCATAATAACTCTACGCTTACAATTAGCTAGTAAATGAAAAATGTATTACCGATATTGGTAACTAAAAATAGATATATTCAAAAAGTGAGATCGTTTCGGTGGGACATTATGCCTGCCAGGAGAACCGAGCTGGGTAGAGTAGTGGTGACAGCACTAGACTCGCATTCGGGAGGTACCAATTTCGAATCCCGGCGGGGGCAGATGTGGCTGGGACTTTTTCCTACTGCCTCTCGCCGAGAAACAGTAATTCCTGTACCGGGCATCTTGATTGAGGTTTTCTATGGTTTCCCTTAATTAATTCCAGATAAATATCGAGATGGTTCCTTATTTGAGGCCATGGCCGATTACCTATCAAACTCCTAGTTCAAAAATTGCCTACCTTATCCTAATTTCCTATAATTCCTTCATTCACCCATTGCTATTACATAAGTTGAAGTTTTAAAAATGTAGAAAAATAACAGGAAGTGTGGTAGATGGAAAATAGTAATGGTGCGAATGGCGTCTGTTATGACATAAACGGACAGAAACGGACGTTAAACGCATTATTATTATTATTATTATTATGTTTGATAAATCGGTTAAGTCGATTAAGCCCCGCTTCCCCTTCAGCCAAAAAAAAATTGATATATTCAAAAAGACATGTCGTTTCGGTGAGGCATTTTACCTGCCAGGCGATCAATATGTTTGCAAGTCGGTTAAGTCCCGCTACCCTTCAGCCAGGTCTGTGTTTTTGTATTCGGATATTACTAAACAGTAATTATTGTACAAATTTTCACAGTGCCTCAAATACCTACCCAAAAATGCTTAAGAGCTATATGTTATTTTTCACCTCCTATATATTTTACTTCGTGGTGGAGCCGATATTTGAAAACTGGCCGGGACAAACTTGCATTTCACAACCGCAAAGAGCAGACTGCTGTCGGAAGAACTAAAGCATTTACGCCGATGGTGATACAGTTTTTTTTTTTGTATTTTGTCTTTTTTAAATTATATGTTTCTCTGTAATTTTGTCTTTTGTCGTATTTAATATATCATGTTGTCTTTTTTTAATGCGTGTGTGTTATGTAATTTAATAGACGTTCCTGTTCCAATAATGTATATTTCAAGACCAATATTTTATTTTATAATAACAATTGTAAAAAGGAAACTTAATTGCATGCTGGAAGTAAGGAATTATAAAAGGTTATATTTTTAGATAACGGAAGAAAATAATTTATTAAAAAAGTGGCCAAGTCCGAGTTGGACTCGCATACGAAGGGCTTCGTGCCACCGTACAATATTTGTTAACTTAATTTTATTATTAATTAATTAATAATTTGAAGTATCATAAAATTATTATGTTGTTAGTCAATTGATTTGTTGAGTTGCTTGACAAAGTTTTAATAAAAAGACGAACGTCGCATAATAATTGTTTAATTGTTTTTTTTACATTGAATGGTCGAAATATCCGTGACATTATTATCATTTATTAGTGTATTTGCCATATGGCAACATACACTATTGGCGTCGGTCGGATGGCGGGACCTAGGGGTCGGACCAAAATTTCTCGACGTTTCATAACCTCCTAAACACTTTGCCACCATTTTTAAAAATGTTTATATATATATATATATATATATATATATATATATATATATATATATATATATATATATATATATATATATATTATATATATATATAGGTATATATGTGTGCGGGCTATAACTTTCGAAGAAGTTAATTTATTTTAACGAAATTTGGCACACATGTTGGAATCTATCACCGCACGAAGCCTATTTAAAATGGGCCCAATCCGGCTATTTTAAGGGTAGTTTTTAGGGGTTGAAAAATGTTTTTGGGGCCCAAAATACCGAAAAAATTCTCCGAATCGTTTCAAAATTGAAATTTAACCCTCCGGTAGTAATTGAAAAGTAACCCTAAAATTTTAATAAAATCGGCCCGACAGGACCGGACTTACAAATTTTATGAAAACACTAGTTTGCAGATAGTGAATTATTTACTGAAAGTTGCATATAATTTGGTATAGAGGTCGATTGATAATAATATTGCAATTAAGAAAAAAAATGTTATTTGAAGGGCTGTATTAAGGAATAAATTTTTTTTTTTACCCAAAAACCAACTTAAGTTCGCATAATAAAGCCACACTGCCTGTATCAGCAAATACACTATATTGTCGGCAGGGTTTTGGCACTGCGACCCGGGTTTTATTTTGTTTTGATTAATATGGTTCCTTTTTCACTCGCATAGTTCTTTCTTACAAGCAGTTGGGTGTGTGTGTGTGTGTGTATGTAAAATGCACTTACGTTTCGGAAATCTCTGATTTCTATGAAAAATCTTATTCAATCTTTCATGTTAACGCTTCGAAATAAACTAGAATTATGTACCATTCTTCTGATATGACTTGTAGCCACGTTTTTATAGTTTATTTGATGTAAATAAAAGATTAAAAATCAGATAAAAACCGGAAAAATCAACATAAGTGTTACATTGGCTTTAGATTTTGAGTTGTTTTAAAACGTTATGCAATATTTCTCCTTGACAATTGTTAAGACAATGATTTGTAAAGTTCTGTATTTTATTTTATTTCATTAAACTATTATCTGTCAAAGAAACCTGACTTATTTTATTTTACGCGTGTATAATACAAAAGTAAAAATCAGTTTTACACAAATTTTTGTACAGACAAAAATTAAATTTGAAAAAAAATATTGAGCATGCTTTTGTATTTTTTACTTTTTAGTGTATTTGCCATATGGCAACATACACTATTGGCATCGGTCGGATGGCGGGACCTAAGGGTCGGACCAAAATTTCTCGACGTTTCATAACCTCCTAAACACTTTGGCACCATTTTTGAAAATGTTTATATATATATGTATATATATATATATATATATATATATATATATATATATATATGTGTGTGTGCGGGCAATAAGTTTCGAAAGAGTTAATTGATTTTAACGAAATTTGGCCCGCATGTTGGAATCCACCACCGCACGAACCCTATTTAAAATGGGCCCAATCGGGCAATTTTAAGGGTAGTTTTTAGGGGTTGAAAAATGTTTTTGGGCCCCAAAATACCGAAAAAATTCTCCGAATCGTTTTAAAATTGAAATTTGACCCTCTGGTAATAATTAAAAAGTGTCCCTAAACTTTTAATAAAATCAGCCCAACAGGACCGGACTTACAAATTTTATGAAAACACTAGTTTGCAGTTAGTGAATTATTTACTGAAAGTTGTATATAATTTGGTATAAAGGTTCGATTGATAATAATATTGAAATTAAGAAAAAAAATGTTATTTTAAGGGGTGTATTAAGGAGTCAAATTTTTTATTTTGCCCAAAAACCAACTTAAGATCGCATAATAAAGCCATACTGCCTGTATAAGCAAATACACTATATTGTCGGCAGGGTTTTGGCACTGCGACCCGGGTTTTTGTATTTTTAACATCAGTTTGCAAAAAAAAAAAAAAAACTTTAAAATGTTAATTTTCCTTCCCGTAATTCGAAACCTCCTGACGTGCTTTAAAGAAATATTGACGAGTATCACGTTTTTCGATTCAATTTTTAGGAGAAAAATATATGTTTTTTGAAAATTTTTAAACAGCAAGCCAAATTAAGAGAAGTTTAATGCTCAATTGCAGCTAATAAAAACAGAGTAATAATAATAAAACTTTGTTACACCAGGTCGCAACAAAATCTGGATCCGGATACAATACCATCAACCAAACATAGTTTTGGGAAGTTACTATTTGTAGAAGGGTCTGTGGGGACATTTATGAAGAGAATGCAGTGTCTAAATACGTTTGCAAGTTTATGTGTACTGGGCGCCATTTTTTATTAAAAAACAGGTGTTTTCAGTTTGTCTGTATACTTTCTAGTGTGAGATTAAAACCAAAAAGTTCTCTAAAAATCAACTAAGTACAAGTTGTCTTATTGTTATTAACGACCATTTTAAACTACAGAGTTTAATTTTAGAATGTTTAATTTCGATGTAGTTATTAGTTTAATTAAAAATCAAAGATTTCAAGGGTTACTTTGTGACATTAAAAAACCTGTCAAAGTAACCCTCGCAATGTTAAGCAGATAAAATTCTATCAGTAATTATTTTATTACGATTTTAACTGAAATTTTAGACTAATAATGCAATTTTTTCAGATCTAAAATGCCACGGACATATAAAAAGAAGCTTGGTAGTAGGAATTACAAAAATTACACTAATGAAAAAAAACTCTCAAAGATATAAGACAAAATGGGCTCTCCCTACGTGTTGCTTTAGAAAATAAGACATACATATTTTTTGTTGGCGTTATTAAGAGGGTTACTTTATGTCAGCAGTCTACTCAACAGTATTTTTATAGTAAAAACGGCTATCACAAAGTAACCCCAACATACGGGGTTACTTTGTGACACTTTATTTAATTAAAATCTCTTTTTCTATACATAATATTGCAACCTACCACTGTACAATCAAAAGAGTAAGGTTCAAGCTACATATTCATGTAAAATTTATTGTATACAGTGTAATAACAAACTCAATTTAAGCAAAAAAAACATAAATAATTATCACAAAGTAGCCCCGGTTTACCGGTAATCTGAGCGATCACCTTAACTAATTGCAAAGATCCACGGAATAATAATTTTGTATTAGAGAGAAAAAAATCATCGAATTATTCTCTGTCATTCTAAATAAATATTTAATGACACTAGTGAAAAAAAAACTTATATTAGACTGAATCTTTTTGCTTATTCACCGAGATTAATTTTATTTATGTAAAATATATATACGTATACTTATATATATCGTAAAAAAGATTATTTCACAGTTATCAACACAGATTTCTAGCCAGTGATAACAAAATACATATATGTGATCGATTTATTAATCTCAAACAGATATACCAACGACGCGTGAAAACCCCGGATTTTAGAGCCCCGAACCCGCGTTGTCAACAGGTTTTTTTAAACATAGTCAGTGTTATAAAAAACAGTTGAAAATGTCATAAATCACCTTTTTATTTATTTTCAGACCTTAATACTTTTAGTCATATTTTATCAATTTTTTTAAATGTACCTAACAAAACAGAATCTTATTACAGTTTGTTACAAATTGTTTTAATAATCAGTCAGAATTTTTTAGTGTATTTGCCATAAGGCAACATACACTATTGGCGTCGGTCGGATGGCGGGACCTAGGGGTCGGACCAAAATTTCTCGACGTTTCATAACCTCCTAAACACGTTGGCACCATTTTTAAAAATGTTTATATATATATGTATATATATATATATATATATTTATATATATATATATGTGTACGCGCGATAACTTTCGAAAGAGTTAATTGATTTCAACGAAATTTGGGCCACGGGTTGAAACCCATCACCGCAAGAAGCCTATTTAAAATGGGCCTAATCGGGCTATTTTAAGGGTAGTTTTTAGGGGTTGAAAACTGTTTTTGGGCCCCAAAATACCGAAAAAATTCTCCGAATCGTTTCAAAATTGAAATTTAACCCTCTGGTAGTGATTAAAAAGTGTCCCCACAATTTTAATAAAATCGGCCCGACAGGACCGGATTTACAAATTTTATGAAAACACTAGTTTGCAGATAGTGACTTATTTATTGAAGGGTGTATTTAATTCGGTGTAGACGTTAGATTGATAATAATATTACAATTAAGAAAAAAATGTTATTTTAGGGGGTGTATTAAGGGGTTAAATTTTTTATTTTGCCCAAAAACAAACTTAATTTCACATAATAAAAGTATAAAACCACACGGCCCTACACAAGCAAATACACTATATTGTCGGCAGGGTTTTGGCACTGCGACCCGGGTTTTTTATTCTTAAATTTTTAAACCCGGACTACAAATGAAGCCCCGCCCGGACACTCCCCGGATACCTTCTAAACTAGGACAAATCCGGGGAAACCCGGACGGATGGCAACCCTAGTCTATGTCCTTCTTTAGGATGCAATCTATTTCCTTGTCAAATTTTATCGAAATCTGTTCAGCGGTTTAGACAATCAAGTAAACTCATATTCACATTTATAATATTAGTTAGGATTATACGTCATGTTCATAGACCATGAAGATGAAATAATATATTTCGAAATGTTGGCCACAAGCGAAATATCAGTAAAGCATTTCTCTTTTGATTGTTCCTTATAAACTTCCTTCAACTACATTATTAGAACAAAACAAATAATAATTAGAACAGATTAATAATAAATAAAAACAGTTACAACGTATGCAAAGGAATGGCATGTAATTTGTCCAGTAGTGTATTACAAATATAATTAGTTTATTAATCTGTACTTGTCGCTAATTATGACCTCTGTACACACAATTAGTAATTACGGCCATTAAGTGATCAGAGTGTCTCATAAAATATAAACGATGTCAGAGTGACAAAGTACAAATTTAACCGTTATTCATAGCCCATAATGTTCGGTATGCATGTACATTGTATAGTCCGAGAGCTGTTGGACATTTTTGGGTAGGCACTGTGAAAATTTGTACAATACCTCTTTAGTAATATCCGAATACAAAAACACAGACCTGGCTGAAGGGTAGCAGGACTAAATCGATCGTCAAATTTATATAGGGTAAATTACTAGTCATTGGACATTACTAGTCATTGGACAGAACACATTTTCATTAGCTATAATAATAATAAGAACTAAATAAAAAGGATCAGGTTAAAAGACCAATTTTTAAGTACGTTTTTATTATCTGAGGAACCTGAGGAAGTCGGAATAATATCGACGAAACGTCGTATAACGAATAAATGTGTTGAAACGTACATATTGATCTTTTCACCTGATTCTTTTTACCTGATTTATTTCAAGACCTGATTTTTCCTAATATAAATATTTAAATAAAAATAAAAATGATTTCCCGACAAATCATTTTTATATTAATTACCAAGGACAAAAAAGAAAAAAAGTCAATATAAATATTTAAATTTTGTTTAACAGCGATACAAAGTAGATTATTGTATTAATAATTAATTAAACGCATATCAAACAAACGCCATTCGCACCATTACTAATTTCAATCTATCACTTCCCGTTATATTCTACATTTTTAAAACTTCAACTGAATTAATAACAATGGGCGAAAGAAGGCATCATAGAAAATTAGGGTAAGGTGGGCAATTTTTGAACTAAGTATTTGATAAGTAATCGACCATGGCCTCGAATAAGGAACCATTTCGATATTTATCTGGAAATAATTGAGAGAAACAATGGAAAACCTCAATCAAGATGGCCGGTACAGGAATTACCGTAGATAAGTGATTGGATTTTCTATCGCTGTTAAACAAAATCTTAATAATTAAAAATTATTTTTTACTTTTTATTTCGGTTTGCTATTAAAGCGTATCTTTTTAGTTTTTTTAAACTATTATTTATTACTATTCACTAATGTGTTCCAAGTAGCCATGAAACAATGTTTATTTTTAGTTTTTCTTATAAATTTTCAAAACTCATGTTTTTTTAAAACTTCAAGCAGAAGGATTACTTTTATTTTCACTTTTCCTGCTCCACCATTTATTCTTAGTGCGCAGGCGCTAAAATATTGATTAAATTCAGATGGAACTGCTATAAGCTCGTCTTTATTCCTGCACCGTATATGAATGAAAATCATCCATCTACAGAGGGAAATGCTCCCGAAAAAAATGTTATTGCGCAGTCGCCGATTCGCTACACAAACAGGGGTGGTCGGTATCCAATCAGAAATTGTTTCCTTGTCTTGAAAACTCAACCATGAAAAGGCGTGTTTAAAATACAGGCCGATTTTTTTATTCTTGTACTTTGATAACGCTTGTAACAGGTCTAAAATTAAAAAAAATAAGGTTTGTGCGGCGAGGGATTTTGACATATGGACCAAATTTCGATCTCACTCGACTTTTAGAACCCTTCAGAAACTTTGTATATTTTGTGGCTTAAAGGCTGTCGGAACGCTCTGAATTTAAGCCAAAAATAGGGCTTCGGCTGATAGCTGATTATAGACTTATTCGTCAACATTTTGTAAAAATTCTTTCTCAATAAGGAAGACAAAGGACAAATCTAAGTCTCTAATAGACTACTTTTGTAAATTATGTGCGATTTACTAGAAAAAAGTTGACATTAATTGTGCGAAAAAACACACGTTTTTAATGTCACAATATGACCTTATTCGTTCTTATTTTTTTCCATCACAAACCTAAAATGACTCTTCCTTTTTCGGGAAAGTTTTTTTAAATCTTCAAAATATTTGCAAAATATAGAGTAATCAATTGACAGTAGAACCCTTGCCACAGCAATTTTTAGCCTCGTAGTGTAGCTTAAATTCAGAACGTTCCGACAGCCTTAACTAAATAAATATATTGTTTGTAATATTAAATCCTTATTAGTGTATTTGCCATAAGGCAACATACACTATTGGCGTTGGTCGGATGGCGGGACCTAGGGGTCGGACTAAAATTTCTCGACGTTTCATAACCTCCTAAACACTTTGGCACCATTTTTAAAAATGTTTATATATATATGTATATATATATATAAATATATATACGTATATATATATATATATATATATATATATATATATATATATATATATATATATATATATATATATGTGCGGGCAATAACTTTCGAAAGAGTTAATTGATTTTAATGAAATTTGGTCCACGTGTTGAAATCCATCACCGCAAGAAGCCTATTTAAAATGGGCGTAATCGGGGCATTTTAAGGGTAGTTTTTAGGGGTTGAAAAATGTTTTTGGGGCCCAAAATACCGACAAAATTCTCAGAATCGTTTCAAAATTGACATTTAACCCTTTAGTAGTAATTAAAAGGTGTCCCTAAAATTTAAATAAAATCGGCCCGACAGGACCGGACTTATAAATTTTATGAAAACACTAGTTTACAAATAGTGAATTATTTACTGAAAGTTGTATATAATTTGGTATAGAGGATCGATTTATAATAATATTGCAATTAAGAAAAAAAATGTTATTTTAAGGGGTGTATTAAGGAGTAAAATTTTTTATTTTGCCCAAAAACCAACTTAAGCTCGCAAAATAAAGCCACACTGCCTGTATACGCAAATACACTATATTGTCGGCAGGGTATTGGCACTGCGACCCGGGTTTTTTTAATTTGTGTTTACATTGAACCCTACTTGTGGACCCAGCGGTGGCTAACTTAAAATTAGACTTAAAACAACAAATAAATAAATAATATAAAAAATAGCAGGATGTTTACTGAGAATCATCAAATCAGATGTTAAAAAATCAATTTAATCAGGGACTCCGTTATGAATAGAATATACGATGCCAACATAATCTGATCTATTCAACAAAGAAGAACCTTCGAAGTGTTTAATGTGTACATATTATTATCTAAGAAGATATTTTAGGAGACTGTCCTTTATATAACCCCTTCAGAAATGCAGCATAGTGCAAAAATATCTTTTCATTACATGAAAAAAAAGATGTTTCTATTAAAATTACAGTTTAAAAAACTAGAAAAACCCGAGTCGCAGTGCCAAAACCCTGCCGACAATATAGTGTATTTGCTTGTATAGGGCCGTGTGGTTTTAGACTTTTATTATGTGAAATTAAGTTTGTTTTTGGACAAAATAAAAAATGTAACCCCTTAATACACCCCTTAAGATAACATTTTTTTCTTAATTGTAATATTATTATCAATCTAACGTCTACACCGAATTAAAGACACCCTTCAATAAATAAGTCACTATCTGCAAATTAGTGTTTTCAAAAAATGTGTAAGTCCGATCCTGTTGGGCCGATTTTACTAAAATTTTAGAGGCACTTTTTAATTGCTATTAAAGGGTTAAATTTCAATTTTAAAACGATTCCGAGATTTTTTTCGGTATTTTGGGGCCCAAAAACTTTTTTCAACCCCTAAAATTCACCCTTAAAATGATCCGATTGGGCCCATTTTAAATAGGCTTCGTGCGGTAATGGATTCCAACATGTGTGCCAAATTTCGTCAAAATTAATTAACTTCTTCGAAATTTATCGTCCGCACACATATATATATACCTCTATATATATATATATATATATATATATATATATATATATATATATATAAATATATATATATATATATACATTTTTAAAAATGGTGCCAAAGTGTTTAGGAGGTTATGAAACGTCGAGAAATTTTGGTCCGACCCCTAGGTCCCGCCATCCGACCAACGCCAATAGTGTATGTTGCCATATGGCAAATACACTAACAACACGCTTTTATGAACTAAAAAATGAAAAATTATTTGACAACAAAATTATTTTGCATTTTTTAGTTCATAAAAGCGTGTTGTTTTAGTTTTTTCAAACTCTAATTTGAATTATAAGACTGAAAAAAAACAATATTGCATTTGATTATGTGGTAAGCAACGCAACGTCGGTCACTGTACATCGTGTTAGCATGCTTGCTGTAATTTTTCAAGTTTTTTTTATTCGAAGGTCCTGGTCAGGATAATGGGACAAACTTATGAAATTATTGTATTGTCATCGATCCTTGATAAGTGTGCAAAGTTTCAGCTTAATCTGACGTTTTCAAGTAGGTGAATTTCACGTTCAAAGATTCCGTTACAAACAGGTGAAGCTAATAAAAGCGTGTTAATATAAAAATTACATAACTTCCACGATTTATATAAAAACAACAGGTAAGTTTGTTACAATATGATGTAAAATGAAAGTTTAAAACCAGTTGACATCGACCAGTAATAAATCTATTCCGGAAAAAATGGATGTAATAAATTGTTACAGTGATTACCTTGATAATTTGCCGTAACGAAAGCATGCAACAGACAAGCGGCGATCGTTCATAATAATATAAGCCGCGCGCATAAAATAAACGCGCATCGAAAACAACTGAACTGAACAATGGAGTCTGCACGAAGTAAGAATAGAGAAGATGAAAAACGACATAAGTTATTTTTTCATGATGTTTGAGTACTCACAATAATTCATTTTTAGGGTTCCATAGCTCAAAAAGAAAAAACGGAACCCTTGTAGAATCAGTCGTGTGTCTGTGCGTCCGTCTGTCACAGCCAACTGCTGGACCGATTGAGTTGAAATTTGAAACACATATGAAAGTCGGTGACCCAAAGACAGACGTGTAACGTAAATCAATGAATTTTAAACATGAAGGCCATTTTTGGGGGGCAAATTAGAAAATAAAAAAAAAGTTTTGCAAACTGTACCGTGTGACATATCAAATGAAAGGGCTTGTAGTAAGGGTCTCAAATATATTTTTTTTATTATTTTAAAATAAACAGTTTTAAAGTTATTTAAGAAAATAGAGGAAACTACTCAGCCGAAAATTTTGAAAAAATAGGGAATGTCGAATCTTACCCATAGTTTACTGGAAAACCTTAACGAAAATCTTAAATCTTAAAGATCTCACGGAAAACTGAATGGTACGAAAGGTTTTTTTTATACCAATGGCGCTGATGTTCGTGATTATAAAAGTCTCTAGATTTGACAGATTAGAGCAGTCGTTTACTATTTTGAGACAAATGATTCAATTAAAAGATACAATAGTTTTCGTAACTCAAGAAGAAAAAAACCCTGGTCGCAGTGCCAAAACCCTGCCGACAATATAGTGTATTTGCTTGTATAGGGCCGTGTGGTTTTATACTTTTATTATGTGAAATTAAGTTTGTTTTTGGGCAAAATAAAAAATTTAACCCCTTAATACACCCCTTAAAATAACATTTTTTTCTTAATTGTAATATTATTATCAATCTAACGTCTACACCAAATTAAATACACCCTTCATTAAATAAGTCACTATCTGCAAACTAGTGTTTTCATAAAATTTGTAAATCCGGTCCTGTCGGGCCGATTTTATTAAAATTGTGGGGACACTTTTTAATCACTACCAAAGGGTTAAATTTCAATTTTGAAACGATTCGGAGAATTTTTTCGGTATTTTGGGGCCCAAAAACAGTTTTCAACCCCTAAAAACTACCCTTAAAATAGCCCGATTAGGCCCATTTTAAATAGGCTTCTTGCGGTGATGGATTTCAACACGTGGCCCAAATTTCGTTGAAATCAATTAACTCTTTCGAAAGTTATCGCGCGTACACATATATATATATATATATATATATATATATATACGTATATAAATATATATATATATATATATATATATATATACATATATATATAAACGTTTTTAAAAATGGTGCCAAAGTGTTTAGGAGGTTATGAAACGTCGAGAAATTTTGGTCCGACCCCTAGGTCCCGCCATCCGACCAACGCCAATAGTGTATGTTGCCATATGGCAAATACACTAATAATAACAAGTACAAAAATAAATATTGATGGCAAATAATCATTTTCATATTCAAAAGTACGTAAATTACCCAAATTATATAATGTCACATGGATACAATGGATCCTAATACTTCGTGAATCTACTAATCTAGAATCTTTAAGGGGGAAAAGGGTCGGAAATCAATTTTTTTTTCTGATATTACTACTTATAAGAAATATTGTCAGAAATTTTGAAATCATTAGGAGCAAAACTTTTCGAGTTACAGACAATTGAGTCTCCGGGCGCTTGGTCTTTTATTCTCTGTTTTATTCATGTATCAAACTTCAATCGCGTTTTTCTCAGAACTTTTTTTTAAATCGGTAGTCAACATTTCTCGAAAACCATTGGCCCGATTTCGTCTAAACTTTGCGCACTTTTTTTACATTCTAAATACTCGATTCTGAACGAAGGATTTTTTTTTTCAATTCCAACCTATTTTTTTAAATAAACAATAAGGGCAATTTTTGGCAAAAATCAGAGTTTTTTTATTTCACCTTTACCAAAAATTCAAAAATGAATATTTTGTTAATTGCTTCGTTCAAATCCAAGATAAACTTATATAAGTACTAAATAAATCTTTTTGGTTTGTTAATTTCAAATGAAACAATCATGAACAATTTTTTTTGAGGTCACTCGGTTCTGACCACTACCAATGGCTTACTTTTCAATATTTTTTGATGAAAATTTGACAGAATATTCTTAGAATGATGCTTAATAATTTTCTTAGGAACAATAGACCAATAATGCAGTGTATATATTTAATACATTTTATTTTATATTAAAACTAAATAGACAGATTACTCAATACGTTGCTTAATAATGTAACAAATTTTTAAAATATTAATAAAGAAGGTATTCTGAAAAAAAATCACAAAAATATGCTTTTTTTTTGTATCTCAGACCCTTTTCTCCGCTTATGTCGTTGACGAAGCGTCGTTTTACCACGTTTTACAAGTATTAAGAGATTATTTAACAGTCAAAAGTTGTTATTCATTCAGGACATGTCTATGAAAAACAACTAAAGCGCATAAAAGTATAAACTAATAGCTTTTAAGAAGTTTCATCCGATGACACCAGAATAAACTACTTTGTTGTTTTATGAAATAACTATTTTGACGTTATCAGAAACAAATTCCGCAACATATTCGTAATAGAGAAAATTTTACCCTCAATGCGTCAAAAGAAGTATTAGGTACTTCAAAAAATAATAAATAAACCGGTTTTAAATGAAGATATTTTTATTAACTGATAAAGCTATCAAAATCAAATAAAATTAGTCTCTAAATTGCTATATAGCCTGCCGCCAGAGCGGTATATATTATGATTGCTTTGCGGTGGTATTCGAATGTTCTGTTTGTTCGAATCTAGAGATAATATCGACAATAATCGGTTTGTTTCGTTGCGACGCTTTATAGGCCGAGTGCTATTAAGGATTTTTGGGTAGGTGTTTGAGGCACTGTGAAAATTTGTACAATAACTCTTTAGTAATATCCGAATACAAAAACACACACCTGGCTGAAGGATTTAACCGACTTAACCGATTTATCAAACATATTGATCGTCTGGCAGATACGACCTGTCCTTTTTTGAATATATCTATTTTTAGTTACCAATATTATTCTGTTTATTTATGTTGATGTGGCTGGGACTTTTTCCTACTGCCTCTCGCTGAGAAACGGTAATTCATGTACCGGCCATCTTGATTGAGGTTTTCCTTGGTTTCCCTCAATTAATTCCAGATAAATATCGAGATGGTTCCTTACTCAAGGCCATGGCCGATTACCTACCAAACTCCCATTTCAAAAATTACCTATCCTATCCTAATTTCCTATAATTCTTTCATTCGCCCATTGCTATTAGTTAAGTTGAAGTTTGGAAATGTAGAAAATAACGGAAAGTGGTAACAAATGGAAAATAGTAATGGTGCGAATGGCGTCTGTTATGACATAAAAAAGTCGACAAACGGACGTTAAACGCATATTATTATTATTATTCTGTTTAAATTTCAACGTGCATCAAATATATTTTTTAAATTTATCAAAAATATAATTTTGCAAACACCTGGCTAAGTTTTAGATCCGATTAAGAAATCTGGCTTTTTTATTTTTCAGCTCCGTAAATACAAAAAAAATCAAAGTATTCAAATTTCAAAATGTCTCGTGGATTTTTTTATTGCGCAAAAAATTAAAAATCGGTTAAGCCCCGCGACCCTTCATCCAGGTCTGTGTTTTTGTATTCGGATATTACTAAAAGAAGTATTGTACAAATTTACACAGTGCCTCAAATACCTACCTAAAAAAGTCTAACAGCTCTCCCGCTATTACGTCCCAAGGCACTCTTTTAACATTTCAACAGTAAATACTATTGAAAATCCGTAGGTAAATGCCTCTTTTCATAATATAATACACTGTTTGTTATTTGAATAGAAATAAAATACCAATTAGATTTATCAATTTTGATAGGTTTTAATAGCTTTATTCTTTTTCAAGAATGTACAGTAAGACCCCGCTTAACGCGGGAGAGACGTTCCAATAAGTTCCTGCGCTATATGAAACAGCCACCAACGAGGACATCTTTTTTTTTTTAATTAATTATTTATTAATATAATTAATTGTTTATTTGTTGTTTCTTCGTTACCAATTTTTTCAATTGTTATTTTAAATGAGAAAAAAATTAATTAAAAACAGATTTTTGTATACTATTTTAAAAATTAATACCATGTCTATTGTACTTCCCGAGCAAAGATCGGTCTCCCAGGTATACCTACTAATTAATTAATTCATGTAAGTTTTTTGAAATATATAGGTAATTTGCTTTTTCCACGGCTTACTCACTATATGATACTTTGAAATGTCAAAAATTTTTAATTTATAAATAAAACCATTAAAAAAAAATTATTCGCCAAGCGTGGGGCTTTAACTCAGGACCCTGCTGATTTGAATTTGATTCATACATTTAGACTTCCTAGGTCAACGGGACATAACTTAAGGGGGTCTTCTAAAATATATGTTAAGTTACATGTTATATGTACACGAAAAATGCTATTTTGAATATTTGAACTTAAATGTCCCGCGCGGGACAGGCTCAGTCCCGCCTTTCGGGGATAACTCGACCGTGCGTAAATAATTATTCTCTTATTGTAAGTTGCAATTTGTAACATTCACTCCTCGGACTATTGTTAGAAACGTCATATTTTTCTAATGAATAAAACTTTTTTTTTTTAATTTATATTTTTTTTATTTTTTTTTTCACTCAAAAAGCCCCAAAATCCTGACTAGGCAAAAAGAAATCTGGCAACGCTGGTTGCGCCTGACGGAGACAGGCCTAAACCGCTAGTAGGTACACTAATAAAATTAAATTTCTGTACCGGGTGCAATTACACGGTTAACGACTAGTAATTAATATTATATTTGCTATTGGTTTGCATGGTTACATAATATTGTTTTACATGTAAAGCTTTGGTTAATTTGCAGGCCGAGCTGTATAACTTTGTCCACCGACAAACGACTGTTCCAAAATCTGAGAAACATTCTACGATTCGTTGAAACGTAAACTTTGAATAAAATGATGTGGTCACAAATTGTTTTCACTTCAAATGTTTCCTAATTTTGTAAATATTTCGCTACTAATTCGATGTTAAACCCGTTTCAGACAGAAACAACTTGGATATCCATTTTGAAAAAATAAAAATAAATGTTTCCTACCTTAAAACTCGTCAACAGCTCGATCGAACACCTCGCCATCAGAATTTGGTTCATTTCGTCAACAGCGCGATCCACCTCGGTATTAGAATTTGCCCCAATTTCACTTCCATCTGAAATTAAAAAAAAAAAAATGGTATTAAAAAATATGTTCTTAACTCTTGAATACTCGAGTTATGTAGCACTGAAAAATAAATAAGCGCTAATGTATTCAGTTGTCAAGCGTCTATGGTCTACACTCTATCTAATAAAATAAAAAAAAATACTCGTTTATAATTGTTACAGTTGACCAAGTGGTGTACCAGTAAAGAATATTTAGGTCCATTTTTTTGGAAAAAAAAAGTTAACAAAATTAATGGAATTTCTGAAGCCTTCACACATGGAAAGCCTGGCCCAATATCACCCAATAACAATTATGTGGCCGCTTCACCAATAACAATGATAAAAATAGTAGGTATATGAGTGATCATGAAATAAAAAAAAAAATTGATTTCGATTTTTCCAATGTATTGGAAAAAGCCGAAAAACAAAGTTGAAAAACTGTCGTTCTCTTTCCTGCAGATGCCAAAACCTCTATTAAAACGATGCAAATATATCGTCAAATATTTAAAAAGCCATTTATATACAACAAAATCACGTACTGTACTAACAATAAATTGACAAACAAAATTAATAGGTGAAAAGTCAAAAATCACTGTGAAAAATAAACTACAATCAAAAACGTAAATTGTTTTTGAAAATGAACACGGCTTAGTATATAAATAAGAATCAATACTAAATAAATAAAAGTCAAATAAAAATCTGAAAAAAACATATTAAGCAATTAAATACTTATCGTATTAAATAGATCAAGTATTAAAAATATAAGTAAAATATATATAATTATCACATTTATCATAGAACGCAGAAAGCACGGTAAATGGTAATCAATGGTAGAGCTATTGTACGTATGCATGGCACAGCTAAGCTATCTGATCTACCGTCGAAGTCACATAACCTCAATATTCATATCAACTTTTTCGGAAAAAATTTTCTTCAAACCGGACAAACTAGATATCATTTTAAAGAACAATTTTCCCTCATTACAGTGATACATAATTTAAATATCCACTGAAAAAAATTATAGCCAAAAACTTGAAATGAATCTTACCAAACGTCAAACATCACACAACCGCAATGCAATTTTTTGCAAACAACACATTTACGATAAATTTTGCAATCTAACGATCGATATTTATATAAAAACAATTAAAAACACTTAAGTAAACTAATTATTACAATAGTTAACAATGTTTCGAAAGTTTAACCGGTTCATTATGTGTTTTAGTAACAGCCGCGATCTATTATCGAACCCCCTAATCCCGAATAGACTAGCCCACTACCTACGCATAAAACCACAGGCTCTGCTCTGTGCTAATAGCTAATAGGCTTCGAATATGCTATGACAAAACTATTTTACCCAAAGAAAGATATATTTGTCATGAATATCTTATTACTTATTGACATTAATGAACACCAAATAATATTCTATTTACAAATGAACCACTGAAATAAAGGAAGATCAACTCACCTATTTCTCTGGTACAAAATTCACACGGTTGTCACTTAAATACAAAATAGAAAACCAATTTTTGTAGCAAATATTTCGTTATTCAAATTGAAATATGTATCAGCTTGTAGCCGGACACTAATTGATAAAAGTTTTTTTCCAAATGTATTTTGAAACACTTAATTTTGTAATTCTATTTCCAAAATTATAGCGTCAGACCTATCACCGGCATTCACTTGTTACCTGCTGCAGTCAATTATGTCACTGCGCTGGTCCGGTCATGGCTTACTTTGTTTTTTTTTGCAATATCAATACATTTTTATTGTACGAGTAGATTTTATTACGACGGTACTGAAAGGTCACGAGAGGTCGTGTTCCTTAAGAATTGTACCAGTTGACTCGTTTAACAAACAGAATAATATAAAAAAAATGTGAGCCATGTTCGGTACAGAAATTCTACAATAGATGCTATTTTATATGTATTTTAATGTTTTAACTATTAAATGGCTGTTGTTCCAAGAGAAGTATTAAAAATATATATAATAGTATCTTACTCGACTGTTGTTAAAGCAGGCATTATTTTTATCCGAAAAAAGCAGGGGAGGTTGAATGTTTTTTTTTTGTATGTTTGCCACGCGATTAATCCGCCAACTGTATATATCGGATTGGTAGTATATAATTTTTATTAAAATCGATTCATCCGTTTTTAAATTACATCAAAAAAACATATTTTTTATATAAATGCTACCTCATATCGCCGGCATTTATGATAGGGTATACCTTCAGGATTCAGGTTGATCCCACATAAATGTTATTTAAATTGGTTCAGAAGTTTTTTTATTATAATTTATAAACAAAGCAACTATGAAATATTATTAACAAAAATGTGCGAAATCACATCCACAAAAAAATAAAAAACATACTTTAAAAAAAATATTAGCCGCTTTCAAAAAAGTCACTAAATAGATGAAAATAATCATATTTTGAGATCGGTTTTTATCCATCTTAAAACAGTTAAAATATGTACACGTGAAATAATTTTACAGCGTGGGACACAAAGCAACGCTTATCATATTTTATTTTTAAGGAATCCGAAGTGACTTTTTCCAATACAAAATAGAAAAATAATTGAAATGCCATTAATATTGTTCCTATAACGGACATGACACGTTACACTACACTGAATATGGATTTTCGATTTACAATAATTATGTATTTTCTACTGTGACCATTGTACAGTTCGTTCGAAAACATCTGAAATTATATACGAAGCTTATAACAGTGACAAATGATGTATAGTAATTAATAACAAAAAAAAATCTTGCCAATTGGGCGACAGGAGCATTTTCACTTTAAAAATAAGACAAAAAGTAGCCTGTGCCCTTCTTCAGAATACAATCTATATCCTTGCCGAATTTTATTGAAATCTTAACGAATAAAATTACTTGGAATACTGTTCAATTGATTTTTATTTATATAAAAGACGTTTCAACCAACAGTTTTGGTCCTTTTCAATTTTCAAATATTTGAAAATAAATAATAATAAATAAATAATAATGCGTTTAACGTCCGTTTCTCGACTTTATGTCATAACAGACGCCATTCGCACCATTACTATTTTCCATTTTCCAACTCCCGTTATTTTCTACATTTTTTTAAACTTCAACTTATATAATAGCAATGGGCGAATGAAGGAATTATAGGAAGTTAGGATAAGGTAGGTAATTTTTGAACTAGGAGTTTGATAGGTAATCGGCCAGGGCCTCAAATAAGGAACCATCTCGATATTTATCTGGAATTAATTGAGGGAAACCATGGAAAACCTCAATCAAGATGGCCGGTACAGGAATTACCGTTTCTCGGCGAGAGGCAGTAGGAAAAAGTCCTAGCCACGTCTGCCCCTGCCGGGAATCGAACCCGTACCTCCCGAATGCGAGTCTAGTGCTGTACCACTACTCTACCCAGGAACAAAACTGTTGGTTGAAATGTCCCGCGCGGGACAGGCTCAGTCCCGCTTTTCGGGGATAACTCGACCGTGCGTAAATAATTATTCTCTTATTGTAATTTGCAATTTGTAACACTCACTCCTCAGACTATTGTTTCAAACGCCATATTTTTCTAATGAATAAAACTTTTTTGATTTTGATTTCTGTTTTTTTTTTTATTTTTTTTTTTTTCTTCAGAAGACGAATAAGACACGATACGGTAAATCTGATTGAAAATATCATATTTTTATTAAAATACATTTTCTATGGCTATTTTTGCTATCTATTGTTACGTAAACGTAATTTGAACTCAAATAAAAAGATAAATATTTTAAAACTTCTGATTATATACGTTTTTTTACTATCTCCCGCTTTCGACGAAAGGATCCCGCTTTTTTCACTCAAAAAGTTCCAAAATCCCGACTTAGCAAAAAAAAATCTGGCAACGCTGGTTGTTAGAGTCAATATTATTTATTGAAATTTGTTAGTAGCTTCAAAACAAAAAAGTCCGTCTGTCGGTTACCTTTTCACGCCTAAACCGCTGAGCAGACTTCGATAAAATTTGGCAAGGAAATAAACTACATCCTGAAGAAGGACATAGGCTACCTTTTGTCTCAAAAAAAAACTTGAAGGGGGTGAAATAAGGGATGAAAATCCAATTATCAATCTATCACGATACCTCAGAAACTAACAAACTTGAAATTTTAGCAGGCATGATTCTTTTGTTGAGTAGAGATCCGCTAAGAACGGGATTTGTGAAATACGGTGGAACCGAAGGCTTTACTACTGTTGACACTGCCTTATTAACCGACTTCAAAAAAAAGGAGGAGGTTTTCAGTTCGTCGGAATCTTTTATTTTTTATGTATGTTCCCCGATTACTCGAAGACGCCTGAACCGTTTGAAAAATTATTTTTTCGTTTGAAAGGGTATACATCCCAGGTGGTCGGTTGATCCGTTCTTAAATGACGTCAAAAAAACTTATTTTTTAATGTATGCTACCTCATATCTCCAACATTTGTAAAGCGATTATGATGATTCTTTTCTTATTTAATAGGGCACATCTTCAGGGTGATTCCACAAAAATTTTACTTAAATCGGTTCAGTAGTTTTTAAAAATGTGCGAAATAAAATCCACTAAAAAGTAAAAAATAAAATAAACTTTTTTAAAATAAAAATATCAACCTCCTTCAAAACAGTCACTAAAAAGATGAAAATAATAATGAAATTTTGAGGTCGGTTCCAATTTAATAAAAGTAGATGCCTATTAAGTTTAAGTTTCAGTACTAAAATTGGCACCAACCTCAAAATTTCATTATTATTTTCATCTTTTGAAGGAGGTTGATATTTTTATTTTTCATTTAACAAAAGCATAATAGACATACCAGTAATAAAATTTATTATTCTACAAATTGGGAAGTTAGCTAACATTCCGTACCAGTTTTGAAACATTAGGTGACACATTTCAGAACATAGGTGCACGATTCAGAGTAGTATTATTGTTCGGCATCACTTTAATCGTGGACCTAAGTAACGAATTCTTTTTCTTCATGCCCGGTCGAAAGTACGTACTTTCGGCATTGATTTTAAAGCAGAAAATCTAACATTTATGCACTGCTGGAATTACTCGCACGCTATCTATAACTGCGGGCCGAAAGTTTTCTCGTTTTCTGTACGTACTTTCGACCGGGTATAAACAAAAATAGTATACCCCACACGGCCAGAAAGTTGAAATTCCTGCACGGGACGCAATATTTTTTATTACCTCGTATCATCCAAACGGCTGAACGGATTTTTAAAAATAAGGTGTTGTTGGATTTATCTCGACAACCCAAATGTCCTACGATAGGTGACGTCAAAAAAATCAAAATGGCGGATTTTAGGTGCCATTGTGGCTCGATTTTTTTTTTATCCAAATGAATTCAATAGGGTATCAAATTATTCAATATTAAAAGGTGATTACAAACATAATATATACGACTTATATGTTGGATGTAATTTTTCATTTATGCACTTACAACAGCCACTAACAGATGTACATTGTTTTCCAGAGATGCTAATCGATCAAAACTAAAAAATCTAACACTAAAAAGATGTCAATAAAAAAGTAAATTAAAAAAATAAAAAAAAAAACCGACTGCGTAAAAAGAGAACAGAAAAAATACAGAAACAAGATCAAATGATAATATGCAGTCGGAGGCATATATGTAATAACTGCAAAAATAAAATGAACAGAAATATCTTATGCCTCCGACTGCATATTAATTACCATTTGATCTTGTTTCTATATATCTTTTCTGTTCTTTTCTTACGCAGTCGGGTTTTTTGATTTTTAGTGTATGGCAACATACACTATTGGCGTCGGTCGGATGGCGGGACCTAGGGGTCCGACCAAAATTTCTCGACGTTTCATAACCCCCTAAACACTTTGGCACCATTTTTAAAAATGTTTATATATATATATATGTATATATATATATATATATATATATATATATATATATATATATATATATATATATGGGTATATATGTGTACGGGCAATAACTTTCGAAGGAGTTAATTCATTTTAACGAAATTTGGCACACATGTTGGAATCCATCACCGCACGAAGCCTATTTAAAATGGGCCCAATCGGGTCATTTTAAGGGTGGTTTTTAGGGGTTGAAAAAAGTTTTTGGGCCCAAAAATACCTAAAAAATTCTCAGAATCGTTTCAAAATTGAAACCTAACCCTTTAATAGCAATTAAAAAGTGCTCCTACAATTTTAATAAAAGCGGCCCGACAGGACCGGACTTACAAATTTTTTGAAAACACTAATTTGCAGATAGTGACTTTTTTATTCAAGGATGTATTTAATTCGGTGTAGACGTTAGATTAATAATAATATTACAATTAAGAAAAAAAACGTTATTTTAAGGGGTGTATTAAGGGGTTAAATTTTTTATTTTGTCCAAAAACAAACTTAATTTCACATAATAAAAGTATGAAACCACACGGCCCTGTACAAGCAAATACACTATATTGTCGGCAGGGTTTTGGCACTGCGACCCGGGTTTTTTTTAATTTCATTTTTTTTACAATTTCGTTATACCGTTCCTGATATTAAAAAAATGACACATTGAATGAAAGAAGTCATAGGACTATTTGCCACATACTCTCCTTGTTCATTTACCGAATGTTGAATTGCTATCTGAATAATGTATTAGAGTCACATCGAGTATTGCAGCAGAACTTGCTACTCGTATTTACGAAATTATTATACAGGGTGTTCTACTTTGCATACATTTTAATGTACTGACGTCTGAGCTAAAATAATAATAATAATAATAATAATGCGTTTCTCGACTTTATGTCATAACAGACGCCATTCCCACCATTACTATTTTCCATTTACCACACTTCCCGTTATCTTTCTACATTTTTTAAAACTTCAACTTATGTATTAGCAATGGGCGAATGAAGGAATTATAGGAAATTAGGATAAGGTAGGTACTTTTTGAACTAGGAGTTTGATAGGTAATTGGCCATGGCCTCAAATAAGGAACCATCTCGATATTTATCTGGAATTAATTGAGGGAAACCATGGAAAACCTTAATCAAGATGGCCGGTACAGGAATTACCGTTTCTCGGCGAGAGGCAGTACGAAAAAGTCCCAGTCACATCTGCCCCCGCCGGGATTTGAACCCGGACCTCCCGAATGCGAGTCTAGTGCTGTCACCACTACTCTACCCAGCTCGGTCTGAGCTAGAAACTAGAAACCTTGTGTGACTCAGCCCGGTAGCTACGATTTTTTTGACCTCCCGCATTTGAGATAAATTGTTTAAGAAAAACTTTAAAATATATAATAGGTGACATTTTTTGTGACCGAGAGGGAAGAATAAAAACCCTTTAATATTTTTTTTATAAATAATTTGTTATCAATTTTCAAACGTATTATATTATGATTTTGGCGCTCCCTGAGACTGCCGTCCGAAGCAAGTGTCCCGGTTTGCCCCCCCCCCCCCTCTAGATTCGGGGCTGGAATGGTTAGATCATTACCGACAGATTTAACACACGCTTTTTTAATATCGATAATAAATTTTTCATTTACTAGCTAATTGTAAACGTAGAGCTATTATGAAAATTTAAGTAGTTAGCACCCCACGGTTTTTACAGTGAAGCTAATTTTTTTAGTTCATAAAAGCGTGTTGTTTAAGTTTTTAATACGCTTTTAATAGCTTCAATGTTTGTACATTTGTAATGGAATCTTTGAACGTGAAATTCACCTACTTTAAAGCATCACATGAAACTAAAACTTTGCAAATTTATCAAGGGCCGACGACAATACAATAATTTAATAAGTTTTTCCCATTATCCTGACCAGGACCTTCAGGATAAAAAAACTTGAAAAATTACAGCAAGTAAGCTACCACGCTGGACAATGACGTACGTTGAGTTGCCTACCTTATAGTAAAATGTAATTTAGTCTTTCTTATAATTAAAATTAAAGTTTAAAAAAAACTAAAACAACACGCTTTATTAACTAAAAAATGCAAAATAATTTCACAACAAAATCAGCTTTACTGTAATTTGTAAAAAGCGTAGAGTGCTATCTACTTAAATTTTCATAGTAGCTCTACGTTTACAATAGGGATGTTGACTATTTTTGGGAAAGTGTTTTAAATCGTGCATAAGTACCTAATATTGCCACAAATATTTATTATTTTTATTTAAATACAACTCAAGCTTTAAAAACCATGTATTTTAAATCCCGTTTCAAATTTCGGTCCAAAACGCCAATACTAGTCGCGTGACGTCACCTGTTCATACCAAAGGAGGCTCAAAAGTTTACACGGGAGCTACCATCCTATAAATGCGTATTCTGTGCTCATAAACGTTAGTCAACTGAGGTGATGAAAAGTTGTTTCGTAGTTGTCGCTATAGTTACATGTAATTTGACGGTTCCTATAAACAAATAATAATAAATTACACACTAAATATTAACCAAACAATGAAGTTTTTTGACAGCGGCTGAACATATGACGTCATGCGCTCTGATTGGTGTCTGTTGTCACGTGACTTGAGAGTGATTTTATTAGGTTTTATTTATTAAATGTTAATTAAATTCCTTAAAAATAAGGAAAAATATAGTGTTTTTTAGTATTTCTATCATAGAAACTACTACTTTTCGTTAAGAATATGTTTTTATTTGAATACAGTCAACATCCCTATTAGCTAGTAAATGAAAAATTTATTAAGCACTCCACGATTTGTACAGTAAAGCTAATTTTGTAGTCAAATTGTTTTGCATTTTTTAGTTCATAAATTTTATTACTGATATTTTTTTACCAATCGCGGAGCCAACCGTCACTGAAATTCGTTTCTCGTCTGTGTTTCGAGACAGTCCGTAGAAAGAGAGACAATACGTCTCCTGCCTGTTATTATCTAATTGTGACAGTGTGTGAACATGTCTTATTACGTAACATCTGTTCCACGCGTACACACATGTCATTATAGGCTGCGACAATTGGAATAAAGTACAACAGGTATCTCTCTATCGTATATTCCCAACAAACATGTGTCAATACTTAATGCCTTATCGCTTATCCACAGCCGACTAGAGTGATTGTCAAGTTTATTAACATTTAAAAGAATATATATAATATAGATGCCTGATGAAAACCAAATAAATGACCGAAACGTCGCTAAATTAATAATTGGTTTAAAGATTTACATCAAAATTTGACCACTTTCCTGCTAACTTAATTGTATATGTTTGAAAAAAAAATATCGACGCAACAATTTCCAATTTAAAAGAAGTTTTAGAAACGGATTTAAAAAAAAACTCGAGTCGTAGTGCCAAAATCCTGCCGACAATATACAGGCAGCGCGACTTTATTACATGAATTTGTTTGTTTTTTGAAACAATTAAAAAAAAATTTACCCTTTAATACAGCGGTCGGGGAACTTGTTTAATCATTACCCCAAAATATGTTTGTGTAAGTTGATATTACCCCATGGCGAAGAGCAAAAAAAAAAACGAAATCGCCTCTTTTTAGCATCTTTCATATTATAGCCCCCCATGATAATTTTGAAAAGAAAACAATAACTAAAAATTGTGGTGGGGAGTGAGATGGCGTGGCCTGCATATGTCGCTAAATTGTTTAAGTTGAAAAAAATACTAACAGGTTTATAAAATAGCAAATTAAAAATATATACTTTTAACTCACAAAAGTTTCATTTTTACTCCATTTGGGGTAATTTACCCCGGTTCCCCGACCGCTGTTTTAATACACCCCTTAAAATAATAGTTCTCCTTAATTTCAGTATTTCATCTCTGAAACATGTGTTTTTACATATGTATTATGTTTTTGGAACAAAGTTTTAAGTGCATTCCAAAAACAACAACAGTGAATAAAGCACATGTAAAACACGTTTCTTTTTCAACGGATTTTTCGATATTTTCGGAATAATAAACAGTCAAAACAGCTAATTCATGCAATATTTCATTTCATTTCTACAACATCTAGAATATTTTTAATTATTTCGTTTTACACCTCAATTCATGCTGTACTAACAATTTTCAGTCGAATGTCACCTCTGGCACGCATGCCATAGGTTCTCCATCCCTGGCTTTATTAATTGTTCGTTTAATCTCTAAAATTATCGGCTCCTAAATGTATTAGACGTTTGATTAATAAACAATAAAAAAAATTTGTCGTTATTTTTGATTTGAGATAATTATTTATTATACTTGATTAATTAGAAATAATGTCGGTTAATTGCTGTTTGAGATTATATTAAGCTAGCCAATATGTATACTACATTTCTTCGAGTGCCAATGTTCTGTTTCAAATTGTACCGATATATCGATATTTTTTAAAAAATATATCAGTACCGATATCAATACGACAAATATATTATTTAATACTTGATTTATTAGAAATAATGTCCGTTAATTGCTATTTGAGATTATATTAAGCTAGCCAATATGTATACTACATTTCTTCGAGTGCAATGTTCTGTTTCAAATTGTACCGATATATCGATATTTTTAAAAAAATATATCGGTACCGATATCGATACTTTTTGACACTTCTGACATCCCTATTTCATTCCCGTGTTTTCGACACGTCAATAGAAGAGCGAAAAGACAGCAAAATAAAGGCACATCTGATGTTTTCTCTGCGTCAAAGACGGTGTCCCTTCAACCGGATGGCAGTCATTATAACGATATGACATTTCGCCACCAGCGAAACAAATAACAATTTTCTATGTTGCGTCTTATAATACACGATTTGCCGCAAATACGACAGAGTTCTTTCCTCTTTAATTTCAGCTAACCTTTACATCATAAAATCTATTCGATGCACAAATGTAACTTTTCTTTTGTTACATTCGGCGTTTTTGTGTGTTTTTATAAAAAAAAACATAATTGCTTTTACATTATTATTAGAATTATACAGTGTGCGTCTTTTGTGACAGTACATTTAAAACATATGTACAGTACAACGTTGCCAGACGTCCCGATTTTTAAATCAAAATTAAATGTCCCGCGCGGGACAGGCTCAGTCCCGCTTTTCGGGGATAACTCGACCGTGCGTAAATAATTATTCTCTCATTGTAAGTTGCAATTTGTAACACTCACTCCTTGTTTGTTTGAAACGCCATATTTTTCTAATGAATAAAACTTTTTTCATTTTGATTTCTGTTTTTTTTTATTTTTTTTATTCAGAAGACGAATAAGACTCAACTATTTAACGATAGGGTAAATCTGATTTAAAATATCATATTTTTATTAAAATGCATTTTCTATGGCTATTTTTGCTATCTAACTGTCACGTAAACGTAATTTGAACTCAAATAAAAAGATAAATATTTAAAAACTTCTGATTATATACGTTTTTTTACTATGTCCCGCTTTCGACGAAAGAATCCCGCTTTTTTCACTCAAAAAGTTCCAAAATTCCGATTTGGCAAAAAAAAAATATCTGGCAACAATGGTACAGTAAGACCCGCGAGAAATACGTTCCAATAAGGTCCTGCGCTATACGAAACAGTGCTCAACAAGGTCATCTTAATACGTAGATAATAGGCATAAATGAAACAAAACCGAAAATAAGAAAATTTGTTTAATTTTGTAACATTTATTGTTAGCTATACTGTTTTATCACATTAATTATGGATTTATTTATTGCTAATATGGATTTTTGTTCATATAAAACATTTATGAAAATCAAAAGTTCGAGTAAGAAGTTATATTTGTGATATGGAAGGTTCGTCATTTGACGTTTTTTGTGTTTTGTGAAGAAGTCATCTAATTTCGTTTGCCTTTTTCTGTTTCGTTTAGCAAGCTGTTGTCGGTAGCAAGATATTGCATCAACGACACTTCGTCTTGTCTCTGAACTTCTATCAACATTTCAATCATTTTGTATAAATTGATCCATAATTTACGTTATAGTGGCTACACTGTTTTTTTTTTAGAAACCACATAATCCTGACACAGCGTTAAGCGAGGGATTACTGTACATAATAAAGGATTTTTTACAATGATTGTAGAGTAACTGAAAACTCATTCCGCCGCGAAAGTGGAAAGATTCGGGTTTGAGTCCCGACGGTGACAGTTGTTCAAATATAAAATTTTTCTAATATAGCATTGTAACAATGAATGTTTCTAACAATCATTGTGAAAAATCAGCGACTACTGGCTCATGTAGAAAAGTCTTACGGACTATAAGCGTATGAAAAAACCCAGCATAATAAAGGATTGTGATACTAATATTATGAAAGCGAATGTCTGTCTGTCTGTCTGTTACCTTTTCACGCCTAAACAATTGAATAAATTGCAATAAAATTTGGCAAGAAGATAGATTGTATCTTGAGGAAGGATTTCAAAAACATTAAAACGGGGTGAAATAGGGGATAAAAGGTAGTCTATGTCCTTCCTGAGGATGCAATCTATTTCCTTGCCAAATTTTATTGCAATTTATTCAGTGGTTTAGGCGTGAAAAGGTAACAGACGCACAGACACCGCTACTTCCGAATTTATAATATTGTTACGTAATAGAACCGCTAAGCCGACATTTTTAGATGACAATATTTTTACACTCATTCGGTATACGATAAAATGCGCTTGAAAGTACACCTGTATATAATAACGTGGTTACCTGTAACATATCTGAGTGATTATTTTACAACGTAATGCGGTAGCTGTTTAATTCTTCTCGGTTTAAAATTGTTGTCATACTTTTCTAAAAACATGTTTTTTTTTTAATTTAATAGGTACATATTTTAGATTCTCTTTCTCTATCAGTTAAGGTGATATTAGACGGTTCATTCCGAATGAATGTTCATTTGACTGACTGTTCATTTTTGTTTCATTTCGCGTTCACACGGCACAGACAGAATGACATAGAAGTTGTCGTCGAATGAAGTTATGCGCCTTGGAATTCGTTTGATTTGTGATCATTTGATCGAAGAATTGACAAAAAAGTGCGAATGAATCATGCCGAATGCCGACATCTAGCGTTGTTGTATCGGTTTATTATGAATTCATTCGTCACTATTGTTTCATTTTCATTTTCGAGAGAAAGATGCTAAATGAAAGACAGAAATGAACAATAAATGAACCGTCTAACATCACCTTTAAGGCTGTCGGAACGCTCTGAATTTTGTTTGTGCTTTGACCCAGCGGTAAGGGGTGAGGTAAGCAAAAAACATATTGTGGGTGTGACCTTCTTTAGCTCTGTCTCGCTCAAATTATCCGCACGTTTCAATTTTTGGCTGGTGCCAACTACGAGGCTAAAAAATATTATTGCAAGGGTGCCGCTGTCAATTGATTACTCCAATTTTTGGAAATATTTTGAATATTTAAAACACTTTTCCGAAAAAGGAAGAGTCACTTTAGGTTTGTGATGGAACAGTTTTGTGAAATAAGTACGAATAAGGTCGTAGTGTGGCATTGAAAACGTGTGTTTTTTTAGCACAATTAATGCCAACTTTTTTCTAGTAAATCGTACATAAATTACAAAAGTAGTCCATTAGAGACCTAGATTTGTCCTTTATCTTCCTTATAGAAAAAGAATTTTTGCAGAATGTTGACGAATAAGTCTATATAATCAGGTGACAGCCAAAGCTCTATTTTTGGCTTAAATTCAGAACGTTCCGACAGCCTTAACCGATTTTTAAATTTTTGCACAATAAAAAATCCTTGATGCATTTTGAAATTTTCCGTATTATCCGAGCATAAATTTCAATTAATGTGGAGTCCGTTGTCTCGGATAACGCTGAGGCGCGATTGATCGAGGGCCGGATAAACAAGGTTTTAGTGTACTATAAATAAATTGTTCAGTCAAGTTAGTTTTGTATGACTGAACTGAACTCAAATTGATGATCAGCTATTAAGAATACATCTGTCAGTTTCAAACAGCTGTAAATTTAGAAAAAACTCGTTTCATGAAATCAGTCTCCTCGTTGTGTCCTTCGTGCATCTAATTGGGAAAAGTTTCGTGCAATTGTTGATTATTTCAGTTTCTTGAATTCTTGAGTAAATTGTTAATTTCTGTGTGACCTTGACACTACCAATTTAATTTTAAACAAGCATAGTCCACACATCACAGGTGGTTGGCAAATTTATTAGGTGCATTCAAAAATGAAGCCTGGTTATCTCGAACACAAAAAAAAACTGGCAAGTCAGACTCGCATACGGAGGGTTCCTGAACTGATAGCTTTTAAGAAATTCCGTCCGATGTCGCTAGTATGCACTATTTTGACGTTTGTACAAAAAAAGTTATTTTTTGTAGTGTGACTACAAATTTACGGGTTTCGGGTTTTTCCCTTTACTTGTGCTTCTTGTCAAAATTCATGATTCTCGGTCAACGGGAAGTACCCTATAGTTTTTGCGAGTGTCAAAATATGTTGCATAAACGGCCGTAACTTTTGATTGCGCGTCGACTTAGAAGTTTGAAGTTAGAAGTATCGTGTTCACAGATACAGACGACATTTTCCAAAAATATGTTTTTAGTGTATTTGCCATATGGCAACGTACACTATTGACGTCGGTCGGATGCCGGGACCTAGGGGTTGGACCAAAATTTCTCGACGTTTTATAACTTCCTAAACACTTTGGCACCATTTTTAAAAATGTGTATAGAAATATGGGCCTAATCGGGTCAATTAAAGGGTAGTTCTTAGGGGTTGAAAAAATTCTTCGAATCGTTTCAAAATTGAAATTTAACCCTCTGGTCCTTAAAATTTTAATAAAATCGGCCTGACAAACCAGATTTACAAATTTTATGAAAACATTAGTTTGCAGATAGTGAATTATTTATTGAAAGGTGTATATAATTTGGCTAACAAGCGGTTTTTATTATTTAGACAAATTTCTGTTAGGTCATGAACGACTGTGTTCTTGATGAACCTACTAATGTCCTTGATGAACTCTGAATTGACAATTGAATCCACTATGGCACCACAAATAAACTGTTATTATTATAGAGGTTCGATTGATAATAATATTGCAATTAAGAAAAAAAATGTTATTTTAAGGAGTGTATTAAGGAGCCATATTTTTTATTTTGCCCAAAAACCAACTTAAGGTCTCAGAATAAAGCCACACTGCCTGTATTAGCAAATACACTATATAGTCGGCAGGGTTTTGTCATTGCGACCCGGGTTTTTTGGATTGAGGAGACCTCAAAACGTAAAAATAATGTAAAAATTAACCTAAATTAGTACCATTTCCTACTAATGTAGTTGGAATGGTAAAAGTTTGTATTCTGTTTAACCTAGCTACCTTTTTTGTAATACCCTGTACATAATTAAAGTTTGAAATATTTAAAGAAGCAGAATCCAAGGTCTCCTACTTATGGTATTTTACTTATTTTCTAAAAAAAATAGTCGTCACGCGAATAGAAATAAGGCGTTTTAATTTTTTTAAACATTTTTTCATATTTATGCGTCATTAGTGAACAGAGTAAAATTATTTTATTTTTTATACATGAAGATGCTAACCATTCTGGGAAACAATTTTCGCCACGTCAAGGCGACATTATAATATTATTGCAGTCCATTTTTTTATTTATTCACTTTTTTTTATTCTCACTGAAGAGGTTTGGACTTCAAACGTGTGTACAATGACATTGTATTATTTTTTAATTAAAAAAAGGAGGTTATACAATTCGACGTGTATTTTTGTTCCGCGATAGCTTCACCAGTTATGAACCGATTTGAAAAATTTTGAAGCCATTTTGTTCAGAATGTTATCGGAATGGTACCATATAGTTCATCCGTTTTTAAATGACTTCAAAAAAAACATATTTTTTATACAGTTTGCAACTTAATTAAGGGGACACAAAAAATGTTTGCTGATTTTCAAATCGCTGTATTTTCGCAAAAATGATCGGATTTTAAAAAAACGAAAGCTCATTTCAAAGCCTGTACATTCTAGTTTTTGAGTCAAAATTTCAAAATTCTTTTATCATTGACACTTAAAAAAAGAAAAATGATAATAATTTTTATAATGGACTAAAAAAAAAATTCCAGATAAATTTTGAGTAAAGCATCTTAAAGCTGGTACTTTTCTCTTTAAATGCATTTTCAAATTTTTCCTATGATTTTTTTAACCGAGTTATCAGCTGTCCAAACAAAAATGTCACTTTTGACTTTAAATGCTCATAACTTCTGAAGAAATTAACGTACGAAAATTTTCCAAAGTGCATTAGAAAGCTGAGAATATTCTCTTTAAAACGCTCTTGTCCAATTTTTTTCTTAAAAATTTCTCTTTTGTAATTATTGTTGTAAACTTTGATCATGTTTTGTTATTTAAAAACCATTTTGTTTAAAATAGAGAAATTATTCATTATTTTTACGTTTTTCTTCTTGCAAGAGTAGCACTAAAAACTGTGCCAAATTCCAATTTGCTGCAATTTTTTTTTTCTTTGTGTCTACGACTCAAAAATTTGATTAAATTAAGAGATCACTGTTACATTCATTATCTTACAAGTTAACGATGATTTTGTATTTTATTTTCACGAAAAATTATGGAATTTTACTGAACTTGGACTACCACACACAATAATCTTTTTTAAAATGAGTCCTAGCTCATTGAAATCCCATAATTTTTCGGGAACTTTTCGATACACCTGATCAAAAAACAGAAAAAAAATTTTTAACACAAAACAATTATTATAATGTGTAAGCTAACTGATAAATAGGTATATTACATCAAATACCTGAAGGGCTTTATAAACTAACCATTCGATACAAATTTTGTTATATATATTAAAAACTAATCTTTAAATCTTGATTTAAAATTAAATTTGCTTAATATTCATTACAACAAAACGGCTACCGTTCTAGTATGTACTGAACACACCTTAAATCGTTTTTAACCCTTTATTCGTCACCACATTTTTTAAAGATAAAAGAATCCAATTTCTCAGAGAAATTCGTTCGCTTTTTTTATTTGGGGTTTACAAATATCAATAGATATATTATTTTCGCATAAAAATGCCTTTTTTTCCCGACTGCGCAAAAAAAATCCCTATGTATTAATGTATCCAACATACATTGTTTGATAAATGTTTACACTATAAGGGTATTGAGTACCAGCTGTTCAATATGCTCCCTATTACGAACAATTGGAGGCATGTAAAAGGCACTTACGTTATGGAAATCATTCATTTCTATGAAAAATTTTATTCAATCTTTGATGTCAATGCTTCAAAATAAACTTCAAATATGTACAATTCTTCCCATATGACTTTTAGCCAAGTTTTTACAGTTTATTTGATCTAAATAAACGATTTAAAATCAGATAAAAACGAGAAAATTAGAATCAATTCTACACATTTTTGTACAGAAAACATTAAATTGTAAGAAAATCACTGAGTCAACTAAATTAGCGTAACGTAATTTAAGTAGATAGCACCCCGCGATTTTTACAGTAAACCTAATTTTGTTGCCAAATTATTTTGCATTTTTTAGTTAATAAAAGCGTGTTGTTTTAGTTTTTTTAAACTCTAATTTTAAGACTAAAAACAATATTGCATTTGACTATGGGGTAAGCAACGCAACGCAACGTTACTGTACAGCGTGTTAGATTGCTTGCTGTAATTTTTCAAGTTTTTTTTATCGTGAAGGTTCTGGTCAGGATAGTGGAACAAACTTATTAAATTATTGTATTGTCATCGGTCCTTGATAAGTGTGCCAAGTTTCAGTTTAATCTGACGTTTTGAAGAGGCTGAATTTCACGTTCAAAGATTCTGTTACAAGCAAACAAACATACCGGTGAAACCAATAAAAGCGTTTTAAAAATAACTCGTCATTGATCATTTCAACACAAGTGTTCGTAATAGGTTGAACCAGAATCAAGATAAAACCGAATCAAATTGTCGTTACTGAAATACCCCCGTGGCTGGGGTCTGACGACTGTCCACTTGTTGATGGCGTCTTGCGGCGGTACATAAAAGGCTAATTACATATTCGTTTACTAACAAAGTACTAATAAAAAAAAATGTGTACTTTGAGAGTCAAACTTCTTCTTAATTTTATATTTTAAGGTTTTGGTGTACTAAAATTTTAATAAAATCGACCCGACAGGACCGAACTTACAAATTTAATAAAAATAGAAGACAGAGCATGTGCTAGGGTTTTAGACGAACGGAGTAAATTTTATGCAGATGATAAATTTATAAGCATTGAAATTAACAAAAAAATATTATTTTAAGGAGTTTGTTGCGTCTATAGTTTTTTCAAACATATACAATTAAGTTAGCAGGAAAGTGGACAAATTGATGTAAATCAATAAACCAATTATTAATTTAGCGACGTTTCGATCATTTATTTGACTTTCATCAGGCTTTATAGATGCCTGATGAAGATCAAATAAATGACCGAAACGTCGCTAAATTAATAATTGGTTTATTGATTTACATCAATTTGTCCACTTTCCTGCTAACTTAATTGTATATATTTTAAGCAGTGTTTTCATTTTGTCCAAAAACAAACTGAAGTTCACGTAATAGTCACACTGCTTGTGTTAGCAAATAGACTATATTGCCGGCGACCCAAATTTTAGTGTATTTGCCATCCGACCGACACCAATAGTGTATGTGCAAATACCTACACTAATAACGAGGAAAATATTCTTTCAATACAGTGTGTAAAACTTACTAAAATGTATTTTCTTGGCATCTACAATTATTTTAATTTTTTAGGGTTTCGTACCTCAAAAGGAAAAAACGGAACCCTTATAGGATCACTCGTGTGTCTGTCACAGCCAATTTGGTCCGAAACTACTGAACCGATTGAGTTGAAATTTGATACACGCATATAAGTCGGTGACCCAAAGACGGACGTGTAACGCACATAAATGAACATAGGGGGTCATTTTTGGGGGGCAAATCAGGAAATTAAAAAAAAAGTTTCACAAACTGTACCGTGTGACATATCAAATAAAAGGGTTTGTAGTAAGGGTCTTAAATATACATTCCGCAACTTGATTAAGGGGACACATAAAAAATGTTGAAATTTTGATGATTTTCAAATCGCTGTATTTTCGCGAAAAATGTTCGGATTTTAAAAAACAATAGCTCATTTTAAAGCTTGTACATTCTAGTGTCTGTGCCAAATTTCAAAATTTATTATCATCCCTTAGCGAACCGTGACAATTGAAAACAGAAAAAGGAAAATGTCCCCTTAATTTTTTATAAAGTTGCGTCATGTCTATGAGCTCCAAAAAAATTCCAGATAAATTTCGAGTAAAGCATCTTAAAGCTGGTACTTTTCTCTTTAAAATGCACTTTTCAAAATTTTCTTACGATTTTTTTGAACCGAGTTATCAGCTGTCAAAGCAAAAATGCTCCTTTTGACTTTGAAAGTTCATAGCTCCTGAAAAAATAATCGTACGACAATTTTCCAAAGTGTATTAGAAAGCTGAGAATGTCCGCTTTAAAATGCCTTTGTCCAATTTTTTTCTGAAAATTTCTTTCTTTTGTAATTATTGTTTTAAAATGTCATCAAAAAACGAACTTTTATCATGTTTTGTTATTTAAACGCCATTTTGTTTAAAATGTCGGAATTATTAATGTTTTTACGTTTTTCTCCTTATAAGGGTATTACTAAAAACTGTGCCAAATTCCAAGTTGCTGCAACTTTTTTTTCTTTGTGTCTACGACTTAAAAATTTCAATGCTTTTTTAACCAAGTTATTAGCTATTGAAGAAAAAATATTACTTTAGACTTTAAATAAAAATAGGGATTGTCGGGTCTCACCCATAGTTAACAGGAAAACCTAAACGAAAATCTTAAGTCTTAAAATACTCACGGAAAACGGAATAGTACGGAACCCTCTTGTCGCGAGTTCGACTCGCACTTAACCGTTTTTTATTTTTTATATAAAAACAAACATTACTAGCTTCATTACTGTTCTAGACTGGAAGTAGTATTTTAACGTATTAATTTAAATATTAGTAAACATATTAGTGTAACATAACTTCTAATCATATGTAATATGTACGTGGATATGCATATTTTGAATAAAGACAAAACCAACAATCATTATTCAATTTTCTGTGCAATGGCCTTAAAGAAGAGAACCATTTTTAACATACTATACGCATATATTAAGCAACAAACATTATGTTAATGTTCTCGGCGTACACACATATAACCAAATCTGAATTTTAAATTACAAATTTCGGCTAGACTGCCTCACAAAACACACGCTTAGCTGCTGATGGTTAGCGCATCAGTGGCGACATTCAACTGTCTATGAGTTAAGGATGAGTTGGCTATGGTGGTTTTTTGAAACGAAACTTTGTTTGAAATATCTTGCGTCGCGTTAAGAAAAAGAAGGGGTAGAAAGGAGCAAAACCTTAAAAAATTCGAAGAGTGGGGACACCGGTTCGACTAACAGAGAGGTAGACGTATGTGTGTATGCTTTAGTCTTTGAAGTGAAACTTCTTTATTATATAAGACCAAAAATGATATTATTTCAGCAAAATTAAAATACCACGAGAAAAAGCTATATATAACATTGTTTCGTCTCAATCGCGTGCAAAGCCGCGGGTAACGGTTAGTACATAATAAAAATTTGAAATGAAAAATTCTAAATTTCTATTTTTTGCAGGCATTTTTACTAATTTTAAATCTGATCTGTTTCCAAACCTGGATTCCAAAATATTTTATGAGCTATTTGAACATTAAACCAGTTCATGTTATTATTAGGAATCGTATTTGCTATTGCAAAAAATTCCCTCATCCCTAGAATACGTATAAGTATACAGATTAAAGGTAGTACTAATATTATGTATATACGTTCTTGTGTCGGTAAAAAATATGAATTTTAACATCTTTTTTCTTTGGTAAGTTATAATTTTCAAAACATGATTTCAGTAAAAAATGTAAGTAGCTTCTAAGTTATAAGACTCGGAGACCGTTTGACCCAAATATAATATGAATAAAGCTTACCATATTAACATAAGGTAAACATTAATGTTCTAAGGCCTGTATTCACCGAACACTCTATTAAAGATAGAATAAGTGACTAATTTTGAGTCAAATTTATCCCCTAGAATAAAATTTCCTTACAATTCATCAAGTATTATATTCGGTGGAATAGTAATAGATTGTTTATGTCTGTAATATGACGTATAGTGGCGCTCAAGTCTCTGAATAGAATAGAATAGAATAAAATAAAAAACACCTGTCACCATCTGGTGCGTTTTTTTTTTTATTGTAACAGTTGTCTGGGTTGCACAAAACGTCAAAAAATTGGATCTGACAATGACCTTAGATTGTGATAAAATAAATTAGTTTTCCTACATACAAGATAAGTTTAATTTCGTATTCAAACTCCCTATTAGAGATGGGAAAAACGGGTATTTTTAGTGATCTGCATCTTTGCATCTGGATCCCGTATGTGAGCCGGCTCACTGAGCCGGTTCAAAAAGAGCCTAGTTCTGAATACGTTACTGCAGTCTGCCACTGAGTTACCTATAGTTCAGTCAATCATATCACAACCTGTATAGAATCAAGTATGCATAGCCAAAACATGTGATGCATGAGTCATTTGAGCTGACAGATGCATCAAAGTAAGAACTGATACGTAAGTGTAAAATGTGCTTCTGTGTGTTAAGTGTTTCACTGAGTTACGCGGATCCGTTGATCCGCCGGCTCAAAAAAAAGTGAATCGGCTCTCACGGATCTTCTGTCGGAGTCGGCTCTTTGAACCGGTTCAGATCTGAGTTACACAACTCTACTCCCTATCATGTACAACATTAAATTGTATTCACACAAAAACAAATGCTTGATCTACACAGAAAAAGTTCGTTTTTCAAGTCAAATTTTGATAAAAATGCGTAGAAAATTGTCGATTCGAAGTACAAATTATGCAAAAAAAACTATGTTATATACATATACGTATACACAGCTTAGAAAAAATATCATTTCAATCGATCAATTATTTTTCGAACAGAACCGAATTCAAATTCAACAGTGTTTTTTTTATGGAGAAATATGTGTGTTCACAATCTAAGGTCATTGTCACATCAAATTATTTGACAATCCTTTCTGCAACCCAGCATGAGTGATAATGACGCTGAAGTTTCTGAATAGAATATAGAATAGAATTTATTTCCACCCTATTATATTACGTAACTGACCACTAACGGTGCGAAGAATACGCACGGGTCCACTAGTAAATAACTAATTACGTTTGGTGAACACGGGCCTAAAAACTAAACAATAGATAACTCTAACATAGAGATGAGATTTTAACTATAATATTTTAATATTATTATAACGAAGATGAAATTAGTGGCGCCAGAATAAGATTATAGTAATTGTTTATAATTTTAAACGCTTTTAAAAGATTAAAAATATAAACGCGTTGCAATAAAATTTGTATATGTAATAAAATATTACACAGAATATAAACAGGCGTTATTTGGTAATAAAGGATTCAGCCATAAGCCTTATCTTGCATAAATTTACAAAATTTACTGATTTGATTGAAAAAATTCAAGCCCACATGTTGAATTCCATCATCGCAAGAAGCCTATTTAAAATGGGCTTAATCAGGCCATTTTAAGGGTAGTTTTCAGGGGTTGAAAAATGTTTCTGGGCTCCAAAATACCGTAAAAATTCTCCGAATCGTTTGAAAATTTAAATTTAACCCTCTAGTAGTAATTAAAAAGTGTCCTTAAAATTTTAATAAAATCGGTCCGATAGGACCGGATTTACAAATTTTATGAAAACACTAATTTGCAAACAGTGACTTATTTACTGAAGGGTGTATTTAATTCGGTGTAGACGTTAGATTATTAATACTATATAATTTAATAGGGTGCGTTTAGGGCTTAAATTTTTTATTTTGCTCGAAAACACACTATTAAGGCTGTCGGAACGCTTTGAATTTAAGCCATACTACGAAGCTAAAAAAATCTGTTGTAAGGATGCCGCTGTCAGTTGATTACTCTAATTTTTGGAAATATTTTGAAGATTTAAAATTTTTTTTCTGAAAAAGGAAGAGTCACTTCAGGTTTGCGATGGAACAATTTTGTGAAATAAGAACGAGTAAGGTCGTAGTGTGACATTGAAAAAGTGTGTTTTTTTGGCACAATTAATGCCAACTTTTCTCTAGTAAATCGTACATAAATTACAAAAGTAGTCCATTAGAGACCTAGATTTGTCCTTTATCTTCCTTATAGAGGAAGCATTTTTGCAAAATCTTGACGAATAAGTCTACAGCCGAAGCCCTATTTTTGGTTTAAATTCAGAGCGTTCCGACAGCCTTAAGTTCACAGAATAAAGCCACACTGCCTGTATTAGCAAATACACTTTATTGTCGGCAGGGTTTTGGCACTGCGATTCTTTTTTCTACGTTATTTTACAGGTTTTAGTTTGACATAAAAAAAATTAAACTTGGGAATAATATAGATATTAAAAGCACTGTGGCTGGAACAATAAAAATAAAAGAATAGTTACTTCTTACCACAACAGATTTATTCAGTGGATGTACTCTTCAAGAGCTAAGCTTCCGTCATCAGCTGAAGATGAGAGCTTAGCTTAGAAATGTACATCCACTGAATAAATCGGTTGTGGTAAGAAGTAACTATTCTTTTATTTTTATTGGGAATAATATTAAAAACTAAAGAACTTAAACTTCTTATGTGAACTTATGAGGGTGAGGCTCATTACAATTTTTTATTATTATTATTTTGTTGATTCTGGAAAATGCCAAGTTGACGTGTTTCCCCTGTCAGCTTCGCAGTTCGTTTGTCGCGTCAGTTTTCTATGTGAAATGCCGACGGCAATGGAGTACGTGCTTTAGAACCAAACAGTTGCCAGCTACTCTTGGCAGATCGTTGTTTCCATGGCGACATTCCACTTCTATGCACACCACTACATCAAACAGGCATTTGTTTTGTGTTTGTTCCAGCGCGCCCCATTCAATAGTCTTTGCAAAACTGTCGCGTACGGAAGAATTATCATCTCGGAATTCAAACGGAACAATACTTTTCCACCATTTTGAATCGATTTATGGCTCTTATAAATCTTTATATATTGAAAATACAGTGCAAACTCCATGTAACGTCACTCGATTTAGCGTCAAACTCCCTAAAACGTCGAAATTACTCGACTTTGATTGGTTTGCCTTGTCCATACAATGATACATTTTATGTAGCATCGCACCCACTCTAAATAACGACCATATGTCATTATAAAGCAAGTGATTTCGGCAATTTATAAAGCACCTACTGTTTGTAGGTACTTTCTAAGTTGCCGAAATTGATAAGAACTGCAGCTTTATTAAACAAGCACTCGAAGCAGTGAAATTATTAGAAAAATACTTTTTGTATAACCAAGTTGATCCCACAGTATCCCAAGATTTGAATAAAATACAATAGAAAATACAGGCATAGCAAAAAACATCAGACGAAGATAACAGATTTTACGCAATAAGCGTTATTATTTGTGTTAATAGTAATGTTTGTAAATGTTATGCGTTGTTATTAAATAATACTATAATAGTAAAATAATATTGATTTTTTTTCTTTCCATATAACGACAACTCTCTTTAACGCTAGAAAATGCGCTGTTCCTTCAGCGTCGCTATATAGAGTTTACACTGTACGTATTTAAAAAAAAATTGTGCATCTCATCCACGTAAGCTCGCGGAAGAAGTAAAAATACATTATATTGTCGGCAGGGTTTTGGCACTGCGATTCGGTTTTTTTTTATTTATTATAACTAGCGGCCCCGTGCGAATACTTCGTACCGTTAGTGATCAGTTATATAATATAATAGGTAGAAATAAATTTTATTCTATATTCTATTCAGAGACTTCAGCGCCACTACGACACTTAATATTACCGACAACTGTTAAAATAAACAGATTGCCACCAGATAGCGATATTCGACAACCGACAACTATTAAACATATTGCAACCAAATGGCGACATTCGTTTTTTCTGAATGTTCAGTAACGAAATTGTTAAAATTTTTAAACTGTAATTTTTTGATGAAAACATTAGTTTTAAGACATTAACTTTGTTTTTGTCATTAGAGAGAAAAATAATTTCCAAAATGGCGTAACAAAAATTAATTTTGATACAGTATTAAGAGAGATATTTCATACCGACAAAAAAAAACACCTTTGAGAAATAATATATGTCGATAAAATATCAAATGTCAAGATTTTTGAAGTTGAAATGGTCATGTCGCCCGATTGGCTGGAAGTTTTTCTTTCATTTGTTTAGAAGAACTTTATGTATTTTACCGTTTATGCATTTAGTTGCATTTAAATAACACACATAATTTTCTCAATTTATTAGTATCGGTTCTAAAATGAGTTATTTGTAAATATATATATTTATGTATATTATATAATCATCTATTTGCATACTGTATTAGACACGTATAAATATAGTATAAAAATATATACAGGATGTTTATTTATGTTTTTAGACATATTTTTTTGTTTTTTAAATAATTTGGTTGATTTGAAGTTTTATAAAATTATTTTCTTTTGTATATGTCCAATAGTTTCAGGCCTGACACTTTCTAGATAAAAAGTATCATAGAATGATTCAATTAATAATTACATTTTGCAATTTGCCTTTCCAAATTATAAATATTTTTGTAATCACCTTTCAATATTCTTCATTTTGTATTGGATTCGTTAGAAGAAAAAAACATTTTTCGAGTCACACATTAATAAAATATGCCATTTTAATTTTTTTTTTGACGTCACCTATCCTAGGACACTTGGGTTGTCGAGACAAATCCAACGATACTTTGATTTTAGAAATCCGTCCAGCCGTTTGGATGATACGAGGTAAGTAACAAAGAATATTTCATTACAAAACACTTGTTATAATAATAATAATAATAATAATAATAATAATAACAATGCGTTTAACGTCCGTTTCTCGACTTTATGTCATAACAGACGCCATTCGCACCATTACTATTTTTTTTTTTTATTTACCACTTCCCGTTATTTTCTACATTTTTTAAAACTTCAACTTATATAATAGCAATGGGCGAATGAAGGAATTATAGGAAATTAGGATAAGGTAGGTAATTTTTTAACTAGGAGTTTGATAGGTAATCGGCCATGGCCTCAAATAAGGAACCATCTCGATATTTATCTGGAATTAATTGAGGGAAACCATGGAAAACCTCAATCAAGATGGCCGGTACAGGAATTACCGTTTCTCGGCGAGAGGCAGTAGGAAAAAGTCCCAGCCACATCTGCCCCTGCCGGGAATCGAACCCGTACCTCCCGAATGCGAGTCTAGTGCTGTACCACTACTCTACCCAGCTCGGTTCAATTGTTATAATTTGATCACGACGTTTTCCCGGAGAATCTACGGCGCGGATCCGAAATGCGCCTTTCCCTTTGTTTTTTATTTATCTGTTTTTAGGAACGATCTGCATATTGAGCTATTCCTAAACAAATAGGTCTATAATAATGAAGTCAGACATGCAAGTTTTCCCTAATAAATAATATTACTAACACATCCCAATTACTTTGTATAAAATGGATCAAAATTCAACAAAAAATATGGTGCACACGATTCTCTAGTTTTCATGCTAGTTTGCTTGCAGGATTTTTCTGCAGGCTGCTGTGCATGCTATGTTGCTTGCAGGTCGGCAGGAAAGACTGCTTGTTTAGCCCATGGATCTAGTAATTATAGAGATGGAGTATACAGCTTCGGGGGGGATTCCATTGAGGGACGGATGCAAAGCACCGGTACAAAGTAAGAATGGTGTCGAGTTTTGATTGGCTGGCACATTGTGCTGCATAAACCCCCCATGCTATATACCTTACCAGTTGTAATCTAAGGTGTTTAGGTGGTAAAACAGTTTTTTTTAAAACACATTTTTTATTATATGATAGTCATCACCCTAATTAAAATTCCCATTTAATAGTAACGTTTTTATGTGCTGCCGGGTCCTTCAGTAGACCACTTTTGAGCAGACTTAAAAAATACTTTTTAAAACTATTTAAATACAAATACTCTGACTTCATTGAGTATTTAAATACAAATACAAATACTTTTGTTCCTAGAGTATTTGAAATACAAATACTTTGGAGTATTTGAAACACAAATACAAATACTTTTGAATCATGTCTACGAAAATATTTATGAGCAATACTTATTTATTATATAAGTGAGTGCGAAAGCTCAACTAATTAAGAAAGTATTCTTAGGCAAATGTATACTTGTAAAAAATACTTAATTTTAAAGTATTTAAATACGAATTCAAATACTCGTTTGGCTAATTAAAAAATGATTCTTAAGCAAGTATATACTTGTAAAAATTACTTGATTTTAAGTACTTAAATACAAATATTTTACTGAAAATGTCTTATTTGGAAATGACATTGCATTATTATTTTAATAATAAGAATTGTTTGAATAATTTATATGTAATTATATATACTGTTGACTTGATTTATTCATTAATCATTCATAGCTACAAAAATTTCTGTTAAGTATTTGAAAAAATATTTGCAAAATCAAAATACCAAAAAATTTGTATTTGAAATAGAAATACAAATACTAGAAAAGTATTTGTATTTTGAAATACTTTTGCTCAAATACTTCACAAGTCTGCTTTCGAAGCTCTCATAGACCACCTGTGGTCCGCGAACCACTGGTTGGGAACCACTGATTTATACGGAGCTAATTTCATAATATTTAAAATAATTAATCACAAAAGTTTTTCACTATTTTATCATGACAATGCGCTCCTACTATGAAATAGTGAAACTATTTAATGAGTTCTCTAAATATTTTGCCGCAGCTGATATTTGCATCAATGAATAACGCAGAATGCGATATCCATAACATGTGTTTTGTAAATTTCTGCATTGAAAACTTCACTGTACCATTAACATTAGCAATACAATTAGGCGCATGCAATGGGAAGTTAGTTTTGAACAAACATGTTTTAAATGGGGCACTTGTTTATGAAAATGGCTGTTTTAGCAAGCTATATTACGCATTCAACATGTAAGGTTTGAAAAATTTACAGAAACTTTTTCTGTTACATATTAGTGTACCTACTTGCCATATATAGCACATACACTATTGGCGTCGATCGGACGACGAGACATAGGGCAGAACCAAAATATCACCAGAAATACCCCAAGAAATATCACCAGAGATATATCCCTAAAATAACCGAGCTGGGTAGAGTAGTGGTGACAGCGCTAGACTCGCATTCGGGAGGTCCGGGTTCGAATCCCGGCGGGGGCAGATGTGGCTGCGACTTTTTCCTACTGCATCTCGCCGAGAAACGGTAATTCCTGTACCGGCCATCTTAATTGAGGTTTTCCGTGGTTTCCCTCAATTAATTCCAGATAAATATCGAGATGGTTCCTTATCTGAGGCCATGGCCGATTACCTATCAAACTCCTAGTTCAAAAATTACCTACCTTATCTTAATTTCCGATAATTCCTTCATTCGCCCATTGCTATTACATAAGTTGAAGTTTTAAAACTGTAGAAAAATAACGGGAAGTGTGGTAGATGGAAAATAGTAATGGTGCGAATGGCGTCTGTTATGACACAAAGTCGAGAAACGGACGTTAAACGCATTATTATTATTATTATTATATATCCCTAAAATATAACCAGAGTACTCGTAGAAACATATTCGATGTCGAAGTATCATAAATAAAATTAAAATAAAGTAAAATTTACATTACCATTGTGCACTGCAGACTTTTGAACGACCTCGAGATGAGTTCAATTCATGGGTTAGATTACTTTTGACAGCCAGTTGTGTTATTCGTGTTTTGTATTTTTCAACAAAATGGCAAAAGAACAATATCGACCCGTAATTCGTTTTTTAGTGTATTTGCCATATGGCAACATACACTATTGGCGTTGGTCGGATGGCGGGACCTAGGGGTCGGACCAAAATTTCTCGACGTTTCATAACCTCCTAAACACTTTGGCACCATTTTTGAAAATGTTTATATATATATATATATATATATATTTATATATATATGTGTGTGCGCTATAACTTTCGAAAGATTTAATTGATTTTTACGAAATTTTGCCCCCATGTTGGAATCCACCACCGCAAGAACCCTATTTAAAATGGGCCCAATCGGACCACTTTAAGGGTAATTTTTAGGGGTTGAAAAAAGTTTTTGGACCCAAAAATACCTAAAAAATTCTCAGAATCGTTTCAAAATTTAACCCTTTAATAGCAATTAAAAAGTGCTCCTAAAATTTTAATAAAATCGGCTCGACAGGACCGGATTTACAAATTTTATGAAAACACTAGTTTGCAAATAGTGAATTATTTGCTGAAAGGTGTATATAATTTAGTATAAAGGTTCGATTGATAATAACATTGCAACTGAGAAAAAAATGTTCTTTTAAGGGGTGTATTAAGGAGTCAAATTTTTTATTTTGCCCAAAAAACCAACTTAAGTTCGCATAATAAAGCCACACTGCCTATATTAGCAAATACACTATATTGTCGGCAGAGTTTTGGCACTGCGACCAGGGTTTTTTTATACTGTGGTCATAGATGGTGAAGGGTCTCCAAAGACAGCATACAACTTCAGTTTTATTTCTTCGCATGTTTTTTAAAAAACGAATTAGGGATCGATACTGCTCCTTTTCCATTTTGTCGAAAAATACACGAACGATTACAACTGGCTGTCAAAAATAACCTAACCTAAGAATTTATCTACAACTTAGCACGAGGTCGTTTAAAAGTCTGCAGTAGATGATGGCAAAGTCAATTTCACTCGTCAACACCATCTGTCGTCAAACACGGGTACTTATTGATCGATCTTCGTATAACGCCCATCCCTAACTTAATGGACTATCAATATTTAACTTCATTATATTAATACATCGTGACAATCTATTAATACATAAAATATGAAATCAGATAAATAATCACGTGATGCACCGTATCGACGCTAATAGGTGCATGGACATTATTATATGCAGATATAATAAATATAATGTCTCGAATACTTAGTCCGACTTGGAACTACCTTTCATTCAATATCAATGTAACGTGCATATATTATTACGGCACATATACTATTGGCGTTGGTCGGATGATGGGACCTAAAGCGGGACCAAAATATCATCAGAAATACCCCTAGAAATATCACCTTGAATATTCCTCAAATATCACCAGAATACCTCTAGGAATATCGCCAGATATACCTCTAGAAATATCACCAGAAAAATCACTAAAATAACACCAGAACATCCCTTGAAATATCACCAGAAATACTCTAGAAACATCACCAGAATACCCCTAGAAATGTCATCAGAAATATCTTAGAAATATCAACAGAAATATCTCTAAAACATCACCAGAAAAATTCCTAGGAATATCACCAGAAATAGTCCTAGAAATATCCCTAGAACTATCACCAGAAATATCTATAAAATATCACCAGAATACCTTTAGAAATATCATCAGAAATACCCCTAGAAATATCGCCACCAATACGTCTAAAAACATCACTAGAAATATCCCTAGAAATATCACCAGAACCTATAATTTACTTGACTTGTAACATTCTTTCAAGTTTATTTCAAATAGAGTAGACGTCCTTTCAACTTTGAACTTAACTCGAAGGAGAAATTGCGAAGTACTAACTGCTTTTCGAGCTACTTGAAAACTGTTAGTTGTGAAGAATTGCGAAAAATTTTCAATATGTTATTATAGAAATGCCAGCACAACCCAAACCATTCGACGCCATTTTGAAACGCTACTTGCTTTAATGGAGTTGTTATAATATGAACATGAAATCAAGTTACTTGAATTCAAGCGACTTGAAGTCAAGTGAATTGACTAATGAGAACGACCTTTATTGTAAAAATTATAATTCCTCACTAACTTATAATATGGAAATGGGCGCATTAGTTGCTCTGGTTCATATCATTCATAATTTCATTATGCAAATATGTCAGTAGTCATTCACCCAGTTTGTTCACTCTACTGTAAATGAATATTTCTGTATAAATATAAAAAAAACTATGAATAATATTATCTATACTAATATTATAATTGCGAAAGTTTGTTTGTCATTTACCTTTAGACGCCTAAACCGCTCAACAGATTTCGATAAGATTCCGCAAGGAGATACATTGCATCCTGAGGAAGGACATAAGCTGACTTCTGTCTCAAAAAAAATAACAAAAATAATAATGCGTTTAACGTCCGTTTCTCGACTTTATGTTATGACAGACGCCATTCGCACCATTACTATTTTCCATCTACCACACTTCCCGTTATTTTTCTACATTTTTAAAACTTCAACTTATGCAATAGCAATGGGCGAATGAAGGAATTATAGGAAATTAGGATAAGGTAAGCAATTTTTGAACTAGGAGTTTGATAGGTAATCGGCCATGACCTCAAATAAGGAACCATCTCGATATTTATCTGGAATTAATTGAGGGAAACCATGGAAAACCTCAATCAAGATGGCCGGTACAGGAATTACCGTTTCTCGGCGAGAGGCAGTAGGAAAAAGACCCAGCCACATCTGCCCCCGCCGGGATTCGAACCCGGACCTCCCGAATGCGAATCTAGTGCTGTCACCACTAGTCTACCCAGCTCGGTTGTCTCAAAAAAAAAAAACTTGAAGGGAGCGAAATAAGGATGAAAGTCCAATAATCAATCTATCATGATATTTCCGAAACTATTAGACCTACAGACTTGAAATTTGGCAGATATATTTCTTGTATTTGTTAGAGATCCGACAAGAACAGATTTTGCGGAATCGACATCCGAGGAGGGGGGGTGGGTGCGTAAGTGTAATAAATATAAAAATGCCGTTAACCTATAACTTCTACAGCCTTCACATTTATTACGGATGTCTCTTACCGGGAAAATATGCCTGTTATTCTATAAGAAAGTTCACTACACCATAATAATTCATAATTAATAGGTCATCTACAGATTCGAGCGAAGGAAATATTACAGAATTAATTACTTATTTATATATTTAATTGCATCCCGGCGAATAAAGAAAAATACGCAACTATTATTGTCGCTACCGAGTTTCATCTCAATTGCAAGTGGAGTCGCGGGTAGCGGCTAGTATATTATATAAATATTAAATACCTATTTTTAAGTGTGTATAAAATCGAGTTGAGTTAAAAATGCATAATGTTCGAAATCCATTACGAACACCACTTAATTCCAAATATGAAAAATGGTATCCTGTTGTATCTAATTTTTTTCAGCCACTTTATAGATAAACGTATAAAATATATCTTTCACCAAAAGACAAAATCATGTACGTCAAATTGTTTATTAGTGTATTTGCCATAAGGCAACATACACTATTGGCGTTGGTCGGATGTCGGGACCTAGGGGTCGGACCAAAGTTTCTCGACGTTTCATAACCTCCTAAACACTTTGGCACCATTTTTGAAAATGTTTATATATATATGTATATATATATATATTTATATACGTATATATATATATATATATATATATATATATATATATATATATATATATATATACATATATGTGTGTGTGCGGGCAATAACTTTCGAAAGAGTTAATTGATTTTAACGAAATTTGGCCCACGTGTTGACATCCATCACCGCAAGAAGCCTATTTAAAATGGGCATAATCGGGGCATTTTAAGGGTAGTATTTAGGGGTTGAAAAATGTTTTTAGGCCCCAAAATACCGAAAAAATTCTCAGAATCGTTTCAAAATTGACATTTAACCCTTTAGTAGTAATTAAAAGGTGTCCCTAAAATTTAAATAAAATCGGAATCTGGAATTAATTGAGGGAAACCATGGAAAACCTCAATCAAGATGGCCGGTACAGGAATTACCGTTTCTCGGCAAGAGGCAGTAGGAAAAAGACCCAGCCACATCTGCCCCCGCCGGGATTCGAACCCGGACCTCCCAAATGCGAGTCTAGTGCTGTCACCACTAGTCTACCCAGCTCGGTAGGAGTTTCAATTAGGCAAGCGGCATTTCCGATGTGCATGACTCTACCCTAAGCAGTTTTGCTTTTTGGCTACAGATGCCTACGTAATACTCTATTTTCAGTTAGTTTAAAAGACAATGGACTACGACTACGAGAGACGGAACATCTTGTGAGCATATACGTAAAATACTATTGAAAAATTACAAATTACTATCTAAAGAATAATAAAATGAAGAAAAGAGGGTACTTGAAATTGCTGCTTAACTAAATTATGGTAATTTTAAGCATAATCGACTATCCACTCTGAATTTTTACATTACTGCTATCTTATTATAGTTCGTGCCACGATTATTATCAAGCGCTTCACATTCGACCACACTTTGAACTGAACTACCAACAATCGCCGCTCTACTGTCATGGTGCGTTGGTTTTGATTATTATAATAAAAACTGTGTTTTAAGATATTTTATATTAAACGATGATTTAGTTTAATCATTCGTTTAAAGTTGGTACCACCGTATACTTATTATTATTTAGTTGACGAATCAAATTCTGTAGAGCCAGTGTTTTGTTATTTGTTGCTTTTGTTTTTGTTATTCATATGGTTGATTAAGGTCAGATATGCTTCGATATTTTTGAAGGATATATTTATTAAAATTTGATTCTAAGAATTAAAATTGATAGGTATTGTTTATAAAGTCGTTAATAAAAGATAAAAAAAATATTTTGGGAAAATATTATAATTAAAAACTGCTGTTGTGTTCAAATAGTAAACGAAAACGTCCATTAAACAGATGAAGCTGGTGGATCCATTTGTTTTTTACATCATACAAACATAGGGTTGCCATCTCCAAAATTTGGCAACCAGGACAAGACGCGTGAAAACCCCGGATTTTGGAGCCCAGAACCCGGACATGTCAACAGGTTTTTTTAAACATAGTGTAATAAAAAACAGTTGAAAATATCATAAATCACATTTTAAATTAATTAAATTTAGTCATCATTTTAAATGTACCTAACAAAACAGAATCTTATTACAGTTTGTTACAAATTGTTTTAATAATCAGTTAGAATTTTTTTATTCTTAAATTTTTAAATCCGGAATACAAATGATGCCCCGTCCGGACGCTCCCAGGATGCCCTCTAAACTAGGACAAATCCGGGGAAACCCGGACGGATGGCAACCCTACACAAACATAACATTTTAAATATTTAATCCGTATTACCGAGCGCTAGACTCGGATTCAAATCCCGGCGGAGACAAACAGATGTGGACTTTTTCCTACTGCCTCTTGCCGAGAAATGGTAATTCCTGTACCAGCGATTTTGGCGTCCCTCAATTAATTCCAGATAAATAGCGAGTTATTACAGAGAAAAACAATCTCCAAAATGGCGTATCAAACATTAATTTTATTACAGTATTAATGGAGCTATTTCATACCGGCAAAAACACCTTTGAGAAATAACATATAGCAATATTTAGTTCGGAGCCCTTCAAAATACGACAGCATGTAAAACTTGAATGCAAGGAAGGTTAGTTTGACAGAACGAAGCGTAATGTGGGCGCCAGGCACAGACAAATATTTTTTTTTTTTTTAAACCATAACCATTGGCTTCAGGGCTTGGCCCATGTGCCAGCATCTTAGAGACAAATATTTGAACAAAGACTTTGCTCACACATTTGAACACATGTTTGCTGCACCAGCCACACATGCTTTGCAGACACTTTTAGCAATGGTGTCTGCAAAGTATTCAAATAGATAACAAACAAGATGGACGACGATTTTGTGCACCAAATTTCTATTTTAATGATTTTTACTTTTTGGGTTCCATATACATGGTTCTTCTTCAAATAACTCAATAAATCCAAGGACACTTTCGTTGCTTCAGTCCATCTTGCGACTGAACAAAGCGACCGTTTTACTCAGTGATTTACAAGTAACTGAACTTTGCGCAAGCGTAGCAGGTTACGCACACATTTGAACTTGAACGCTTTGATGTGCGCTCGAAAAATCGACACCGAATGGCAAAGTGCAAATGTGTGATCAAACTTTGAACAAATACCCAAATACCCGTGCCTCACAAGTGTTCAAATATTGTTGCTGTGTCTGGCGCCGGCTTAAAAGAAGCGACAGGCTTTGAAATGCAAGGCACAAACACGAGATTCTATGTTCAGCCTTATATAAGGTGTAATTTAATTTTTTTGTTTAATACTGTATGCGTAATCGTGTTCAGACAAAAATGCTCTCCAATATTTTTTTGTCAATATTATAAGGCGGTGGGTTTCTAAGACATAACCTAATAATTATCAATGCGACTGAAATAATTAAAAAGTATTTTAAAACATTAAGGTTTGTAGTTAAATAATTTAAATTTATAAAAACTATTTCGTGGTATCAAACTCATCAACTCATTAACTCAATATGTAAGTTCGGTCACTCATGAATGTACTAAAACAGGTGTACAACATAATATTCATATGAATGTATTTATAATATTTTGAACTTGGCTTAGACCTTTACCATTGAAGTATTCTAATTGTAAGTTTAGATAAATACTAACGTCCTTATATCGGCTCTATTATCGTTACTATATCGTTAAATACAAATAAAATATCAAATTTATACTACAGTAGAAGCTTGATAAGTTAAAATCCAAGGGAAACGTTAAAAAATTTAAGCTATCGAGTTTTTTTACTAATCGAGAGTTGAAGTTAGAAAAGTTGTCAGAGTAAAATTTTTAACTTGCCGAGGTTTGTGCATTTTATAGAGGATGTATTTAGTTCAATAGAGGATAATACTCTAACTTATGGAGGTCACCAAAATATTAACTTTAAGTTATCGATGGCGATGTTTAGAATATTTGTTTAAGTTACCGAGGTTTTGTGATTTAAGTAATGGAGGTTTTATGCTTTCAGGGGAAGGGAAATCAAAAAATTTTTAACTTTCAGAGGTTTTTACTGTAATATTATAAAGAGGTAAAGTTTGTAAGTTTGGATGTAGGACGGTAGTCTCCAAAACTACTCATCCGATTTCAAATTTGTTTTCATCAATATTTAGAAGGAACCTTCAGGATAGATATAGGCTATATATTATCGCATTAAAATAAAAGCGCCTTTCGTGGAAATCAATCTATACTAATATTACAGAGAGGTAAATTTTGCAAGTTTGGATGCAGGAAATAATCTCCAAAACTACTCATCCGATTTCAAGATTGTTTTCACCAATATTTAGAATGGACCTTCTGGATGGACCTAGGCTATATATTATCGCGTTAAAATAAAATCGCTTTCCGTGGAAACCAATCTATACTAATATTACAAAGAGGTAAATTTTGCAAGTTTGAATGCAGGAAATAATCTCCAAAACTACTCATCCGATTTCAAGATTGTTTTCACCAATATTTAGAATGGACCTTCTGGATGGACCTAGGCTATATATTATCGCGTTAAAATAAAATCGCTTTCCGTGGAAACCAATCTATACTAATATTACAAAGAGGTAAATTTTGCAAGTTTGAATGCAGGAAATAATGTCCAAAACTACTCATCCGATTTCAAAATTTTTTTCACCAATATTTAGAATGAACCTTCAGGATGGACTTAGGCTATATATTATCGCGTTAAAATAAAAGCGCTTTCCGTGGAAACCAATCTATACTAATATTATAAAGAGGTAAATTTTGCAAGTTTGGATGTAGAAGATAATCTCTTAATAACTACTTATCCGATTTCAAAAAATGTTTACCAATATTTAGAATAGCCCTCCAGGACGTCCTGTTGGATCGATTTTGTTAAAATTTTAGGAGCACATTTTAATCTTTAGCAAAGGGGTACATTTCAATTTAGGTATTTTGAGGACCAAAAAATGTTTTCAATCCCTAAAAACTACCCTTAATATAGCCCGATTAGGCTCATTTTAAATAGACTTCGTTCGGTGATGGATTACAATCCACGTACCAGATTTAGTTTAAATCGATTAAGTCTGTCGCGAGTTATGTCGCAAACACATACCCACATAAATACATATAAACTGTTAGTAAATTCGTGTCCATATTTTAATGAAGTTGGAATCGTAGGGAATTGGACAGTTTACGAAAGAATTAGCTTTGATTAAGTTGAACGTTTCGTTGCTAATTGCAACTTCCTCAGCAACTATATTTAAAAACAAATAATAAAATACAAAAATAGCAAATATCACAATGACAGTTTTATATAGGTTATAAAAATGTTTTATAAGACTGTCATTGTGATATTTGCTAATTTTGCATTTTGTTGTTTGTTAGTGTATTTGCCATATGGCAACATACACTATTGGGGTCGGTCGGATGGCGGGACCTAGGGGTCGGACCAAAATTTCTCGACGTTTCATAACCTCCTAAGCACTTTGGCACCATTTTTAAAAATGTTTATATATATATATATATATATATATATATATTTATATATATATATATATATATATATATATATATATATATATATATATATATATGTGTACGCGCGATAACTTTCGAAAGAGTTAATTGATTTCAACGAAATTTGGGCCACGTGTTGAAACCCATCACCGCAAGAAGCCTATTTAAAATGGGCCTAATCGGGCTATTTTAAGGGTAGTTTTTAGGGGTTGAAAACTGTTTTTGGGCCCCAAAATACCGAAAAAATTCTCCGAATCATTTCAAAATTGAAATTTAATCCTCTGGTAGTGATTAAAAAGTGTCCCCACAATTTTAATAAAATCGGCCCGACAGGACCGGATTTACAAATTTTATGAAAACACTAGTTTGCAGATAGTGACTTATTTATTGAAGGGTGTATTTAATTCGGTGTAGACGTTAGATTGATAATAATATTACAATTAAGAAAAAAAATGTTATTTTAAGGGGTGTATTAAGGGGTTAAATTTTTTATTTTGCCCAAAAACAAACTTAATTTCACATAATAAAAGTATAAAACCACACGGCCCTATACAAGCAAATACACTATATTGTCGGCAGGGTTTTGGCACTGCGACTCGGGTTTTTTTTAAATATAGTTGCTGAGGAAGTTGCAATTAGCAACGAAACGTTCAACTTAATCAAAGTTAATTCTTTCGTAAACTGTCCAATTCCCTACGATTCCAACTTCATACATATAAACGTTTTCAAAAATTGTGGCAAAATGTTCAGGAGGCAACGTCGAGAAATTTTGGTCTGACCTCTAGGTCCCGCCGTCCGAGCGACGCCAATAGTGCATGTGCCATATGGAAAATACACTGACAAGGTGTCTTACTTTATTATATAAAATACCTAAATACTGATTCATAACTGATACAAGTTTATCGACACAAATTGTAATAGTACTGAATTGTAGACGTAACACGTTGCCTAGAATCTTAAGTTATTAATTTATTAATATTATACAGAATTTCTTTACCATTCATAATAATAATTAATGGATTGCAGACACTCGAATCATGTCGGAATGTTTAATTGTTGTAACACTAATACATAATATAATTTCAGCAGCTGTAATAGAGTGTTTATAGAACTTCACTTTCTAATTTTAAATACAGCGTAAACTCCATGTAACGTCACTCGATTAAACGTCAAACTCCCTAAAACGTCGAAATTACTCGACTTTGGTTGGTTTGCCTTGTCCATACAATGATACACTCTATAATTTGAAGCGTTTATCATGCACCGATCTGTCGATTGTTTAAATACACACAAGTGACGATTTCTTCGCAGCTCTCACCACTATCGAAAATTCATTGGACAATGATAGACTGAAGTCGCTCTCTCAACAGAAAACTACGGACTTCTTTTCAAAATGAATAAGTGAATAATTGTACAAATATTTAAAAATAATAATAAATCACGAATTTTGATCAAACTCTTGTTTACTTGATTTTTTCCTCCCTCCCTTTTGGTTATTTACGGGAGAAAAGGGTCGGAAAGTCGATTTTTTTCAGAAATTTTGAAGTCATTAGGAGCAAAACTTTTCGAGTTACAGAAAATTGAGTGTCCGGGCGCCCGGTCTTTTCTTCTCTATTTTATTCAATGTATCAAACTTCAATCGCGTTTTTCTCAAAACTTTTTTTCTAAGTCGGTAGTCAAAATTTCTCGAAAACCGTTGGGCCGATTTCGTCTAAGCTTTACTCGATTCTGAACAAAGGATTTTCTTTTTTTTCCATTATAACATTTTTTAAATAAACAATACGAGCAATTTTTGGCAAAAATCAGAGTTTTTTTATTGCACCTTTACCAAAAATTCAAAAATGAATATTTTGTTAATTCCTTCATTCAAATCCAATATAAACTTATGTACTAAAGAAATCTTTTTGGTTTTTTAATTTCAAATGAAGCAATCATGAGTTATCCTGACTACCGCATGGAAATTTTTTTTTGAGGTGGCTCGGTTCTGACCACTACCACTGGCTTATTTTTCAATATTTTTTGATGAAAATTTAACAGAATATTCTTAGAATGATGCTTAATAATGTAACACATTTTTAAAGTATTAATAAATAAAGTATTCTAAAAAAAATCACAAAAATATGCTTTTTTTATCTCAAACCCTTTTCCCCCTTTAAACTCCTGTTATTTTGAACACTTGGCAATTTGAAATGTTTCTATGGTCCCTTCAGTGTCAAATTATTGAAAGTTGAGTGTAGTTACAAATTAAAATATTCAGGTTACAAATTGTTTGGAAGCAATAATCGCTTGGTTGGGGGGTCAGGTATGTGCGGTTCAGTGTTGCCAGATTTTTTTTTGCCAAGTCGGGATTTTGGAACTTTTTGAGTGAAAAAAGCGGGATTCTTTCGTCGAAAGCGGGACATAGTAAAAAAACGTATATAATCAGAATTTATTAAATGTTTATCTTTTTATTTGAGTTCAAATTACGTTTATACGTGACAACAGATAGCAAAAATAGCCATAGAAAATATATTTTAAATCAGATTTACCCTATCGTTAAATAGTTGGGTCTTATTCGTCTTCTGAATAAAAAAAAATAAAAAATCCAGAAATCAAAATCAAAAGAGTTTTATTCATTAGAAAAATATCGCGTTTCAAACAATAGTCTGAGGAGTGAGTGTTACAAATTGCAACTTACAATAAGAGAATAATTATTTACGCACGGTCGAGTTATCCCCGAAAAGCGGGACTGAGCCTGTCCCGCGCGGGACATTTAATTTTGATCGGGACGTCCCGCCAAAATCGGGACGTCTGGCAACGCTGGTGCGATTGTATGGTTTATAAACCGTTGCCAGCCTCCATATCTGTTTCTAAGTACGGTGATGTATCGATTATAAAAAATAAAATTTCAAAATAAAGAGAAAAAAAAACAGCGGTCAGTCGGTACAGCCCATAATAATAACTATACGATAATAAGTATCGTGAAGAACATTTTATAAGCCATACACGTTCATGTAGACTAAGTATAGTATAGTAACATATTGTATACGATCACATGTCGAAGATTTCTCATTCAGATAGCGCCCACCACCATTTTGTTGCGCTTTATCTTTATGGTGTGCCTACAACCTTACATCGCACGTAAAGTAAATGCTCACAGACTTTGATCACGGTTTACCACTGACTTGAACTTGTACTTAGGGATGTCGAAAAAACATCGATATTTTTTATTTGATACATCGATATTTTTGGGCGATATTTAATATTTCGATCTAAAATTCCGAGTATCGAAAACCGATATTTGTATGTACTACCGCGACTGACTATGGCCGTTTAATTATTCCGAAAATATCGAAAACTCCACAGAAAAAGAAACATGTGTTTTTGGAACATACTTTTAAATAAATTTTAAATAATATTCTGTTTTTTTTATAAAATACAGTCAGTTTTCTACAATTAAAAAATTAAAATATAAATATTTTCTTATCCAAATATTTTTCATTCTACAATGGTCATTATTCAATTAGAAGAGACTCATTAATTATCTCGATATTATGATGCCTGAAGAAGACCTATATATAGGCCGAAACGTTGCAGAAGTAATAATCGATATTTTGATGTTTTTGCCTCTTCCAATTTCCTGACAATATTCACAATTATTAATTAGTTTTACATAAAAAAAAATTAAACTTGGGAATAATATTAAAAACTAAAGAAGTTCAACTTTTTATGTGAGCTTATGGGGGGTGAGGCTCATTATAATTTTTTATTTGCTTCGTAAACGATATGCCACAAAATGTGGTTGCCGATAAAATAATTATGTATGCTGGCGGCATGACAGCTTTAATAGCTGCAGCCTCACTATTTGAAATGAATACAAAACTAGATATTGTTTTAAATAGTTTTAAAGATTGGTGTCAAAAAAATCAACTAATAGTAAATGTAGAAAACACAAAATGCCTACAGTTTAAAATAAAAGAATCAGTTGATCCCGACAGACATATATCAAGCTTGAGTAAAGATCAAATTGTTAGCAAATTTTGTGAATATTTTTTATTACTTGATCTGTACAAGTAGCACAGTTCTCATCCAACAATTGTACATAATTAGAGATGGGACATTTCAACAGAAAATCGTCGACTTGATTTCGCACATTTTTATTCATAATATTTCGTAGTTCCTTAGTTTATAAATTATAATAAAAAAAACTCCTGAACCGAAGGGGGTCACCCCGTGTGATGGGTTCAAATAATCGATTTTTTTTTGTATAAATTGATTCCTTTAATATGTATAGAATTTGCTGGTGACGTGATTTTTTCAAATTCGAAGTCGTCGTTAAGATACAGCGCCGCTAGAACGGGCAGGTGTTTGGAGCGCTGGATTGAGTATAGTGGGGCACTAGGCCTATTGTGACGTGTCGTTTTGGTGCCCGAGATCCTTCAAAACAAATGTACATTCATATATACAATATGTATAGAAGGAGATTTCGATGATGAGTTGTTATTTCAAACCAGGCATCGCAGATTGATGGTAAGTAAAGATTTTCATAGTTTAAACAGTAGGTACTTGAAACTTGAAATGCGTTTTTCTCAAAACTGCGTTTTTCGAGATTTTCTCAAAGATATCTCAAGAACGATTTGACCGATTCACTTGAATTTTATGGGGTAGATTCAGCACATATAGAGTCACCGTGTGAACTAGAATCATTAATAAATTCCAAGTATTTCTATTTTTTTCGTAACGCGTAAATGAAAAAAAGAATCAAACAATTTTTTTTTGTAATAAAATTGATTTGTCGGGAAAAAGGACTTTTTAAATAAACACTTATTTGTTATTATAGCGACGTTTCGTTCCTTGCTTGGAACTTTTTTCATAGTCCTTTTTCCCGACAAATCAATTTTATATTAATTACCAAGGACAAAAAAGAAAAAAAGTCAAAAAAAAAACTTTTTTTTGAAAGTTTGTCTAAAATTCAATTTTCAAAATTTTCAAATGATTCTAGTTCATACGGTGCGTACAGGCGTTGGTCTTTTTAATTTCAGATAACCCAGTCAGCTGAAATCATGGCGATCATGAGCACACTTTTTACGAGGCGGGTTTCTTCAGACTGGTAAAACTCACGATCCAGAGAAAATTTTTTGCTGAAAATTTATATGTGTACTCTCGAAATACTAATAAACAAATTAGTAAATAATTCAAAGTTCTATCTTTTTATTGGTCGTCAAAAAAAATTCCTAAAAAATACCTTAAAAACCGGCCGTCACACGGAGTGACTCCCTTAAGTAAAATTTATGTGGGATCACCCTGAAGATATGCTCTATTAAATAAGAAAAGAATCATCATCAAAATCGCTTCACAAATGCTGGCGATATGTGATCGCGTTCGTATAAAAAATGTATGTTTACAATACAAGAAAAGGCAGCAACCTGATGACAGTACAAACTAAAAAAAAAATTATAATGATAAAGGAGTATTGAATATATGCATAAGAATTTATAATAAAATACCAAAGAATATAAAGACACTAGGCATAAATAGATTTAAAAAAGAATTAAGAAATTATTTATTAAACAAAAACTACTATACTCTAAGAGAATTTATGAATGATATGGTCATCGGTGATATCTTACTCTAACTTGTTTTTTTTTCCTTTTTGACGCATTCTATGTACTATGTACTTATTTGAATAAAGATTTATATTATTATTATTATTATTATTACGTGTTAAAACGGTACGGTATCTTAAGGACGCGAATTCTGCTTGTACTTGTCTGTCTTTTTTTACACATTGCGTCCGAGCTCTTGATTCGTGCTTTCGATTATCAAAATAATTCGATTATTCCCATGACTATACATAATATACAAGTACAGTATGTGCAATGTGTATGCACCACACACACAACACACACACACATCCATACATATAGAGAGACACAGCATGGTTCAGTTCAGTCTAGTGGGTGTACGGTTACACGTACCAAATTATACCTTTGCTACATTGACACAAGCGTCCGCCGTCAGACGTAGTCGTTGCCGAGTAGGCGCCGCGACCAGTACACAACTGGGCCGCTGTTATTACCTTATAATATGGAGATAAAATACAAACTCATGCCGGTTAGTTTTTTTTCCAGTCCGAGCATATATATTAATCTAGTGGAGAGTTCCTATTGGTTAAAACTTTAATGTATTTTGTACACATACTATTTTGGTTCTAAAACTTATATATATGTATGTATATATATATATGCATGACGTGTATATATATACGAGGGTTGATCAATAAGTATCCATGTTTGACGACAGATGGCGTCGACGAGTGAAATTGACTTTACCGTCGTGTACTGCAGACTTTTAAACAACCTCGTGCTGAGTTGTAGATAGATTCGTAGGTTGGGTTATTTTTTACAGCCAATTGTATCATTCGTGTTTTGTATTTTTCGACAAAAAGAGCAATATCGATCCTTAATTCGTTTTTTATACGAGTATTTCACCGTGGTAATAGATGGTGAAGGGTCCCCATAGACAGCATCCAACTTATTTCTTCGCATGTTTGATAATTATATTGCTCTTTTTCCATTTAAAATACAAAACACGAATGATACAACTGGCTGTCAAAAATAACCTACCTAGCGATTGCTATGCTGGATCCAGCAATCCAACTGAATCCAGCGGTGCGGATCCGCAATCAACTAAAAACAAGGAATTAACTGGGTCTGAGAAGGATTATGATAAGATATTGAAGAAAGAAATAGCACTTTATGAAAGTGAGGGAGTAAGAGGTGAAAACCTTTGATGACTCTCAAACCAACCAGCGTATGGATAGAGAGCCCTTTCCGCATTCGGGTATATTTGCAGTTCTTTAATAAGAAAGCCGGGAGATAACACCACCAATAACATTTCTTTTTCGAGATCTTACTTAAAAAAAACTATTACATAATTCATGGCTTTATTCTTTAAAAAACAAGTCAAGTCTTAAATTATATAATATAATTTATATTAAAGTTTTGTTTCTAATAAGAGTTAACTAAACATTGTATAAGCGGGAAAAGCAATTTTATTTCCAAAATTATTGAGACTGAGAAACTGAGATTACATAGTTTGTAAAATAGGTAAACGAATAACTATTTCAGACATCTAGAATATCAATTTAGGTGATTTAAGACTGCATTGTGATAATTAATAATTATACTTCGGATACTCGTAACTATTACTTACTATTAGAGTACTTTACTAACGCCAAAAAAACGAGTATTTGATATAAATGTAGATAAATAGTTATTAAAGTTTCTAGAGTTAAAAATTTGTTACATTTATTTAAAAAATCGATTAATGCTGGATCCAGCTGGATTTATGCTGGATAAAAACAAATCCAGCTGGATCCAGCATTAATCGATTTGTTTTAATCCAGCATAAATCCAGCTGGATTGCAATATCGCTAAACCTAACGTATGAATTTATCTACAGCTCAGCACGAGGTCGTTTAAAAGTCTGCAGTACACGATGATAAAACAATTTCACTCGTCAACGTCATCTGTCGTCAAACATGAGTACTTATTGATCAACCCTCGTACATATGTAGTATATAGAGTTATAGGCAATGTAATTTGATTGTTGATACGAAAGCTTACCAAGGGTACCCATGGTTCTTCAATATACAAGGTTCATGTGTTTTATACTGAATGTATTATATTATGTACTGTATCACATTATTATTAGCGTTCAGCACCATGCTTAAAATAGTACAATGGCGTTTATTTTACAGAAAGTAGAGAGCTAGTGACGATTTTACTCACAGTATTTCCTCAAACCTGAGTTTTTGTGAGTTCATTAAAGGCACAATCCTGAACGTAAAAACCGCAGTGACCGAGAACAATGCGTAGATGGACGCGGCCAAAGATGTCAAACTAGATGTAACACTTAATATATTTCCTCATGTTTGAAATTTTCAGGATGTCCTTGAGCACAAAAACTCAAGTCTGGCAGTTCGTACCCGGGACAACCCCCGTCTGGCAAAGGGTTGAATATGTCGAAATACATAATTTTTATTTTAAACAGTTCACTTTTTTTGATATAACAACCTTAAAAACGTTACCATGGTTTTAGTAGGACATTACATATTTTTCGTTTCATAACAATTGCGTCAATCTGCCAGACATACTTTACCCCAAGCACGGACCGCCAGACTTGAGGATAGTGCTCTTAATGAATATACAAAAACTCAGGTTTGAGGTAATACTATGAGTAAAATCATCACTAGCTCCCTACCTATACATTTTTAATCGATCTAGAGATAATCGTTAGGTTATCTGTGTCATCTGTTATCACAGCAAAGACATATGTTTAAGGTTATAATTCTCATAACTTTCAGTGAAAGCATTACGAATCTGTGAGCCTAGGCAACCAATTTCACATGAAATGTTTTTGGTGGGATTCTATTTGCAAATTTTTTCGCACATCTTTCATAAGATTTCGTAATTGTTCTTTATTTATTAAGTAGCGGCCCGGTCCGGCTTTGTATATTACCTATTAATTTAAATTAAATGGTGTAAAAGACAATTTTGATCTAAATTAAAACACCTTTGCATTCTTTTAGACCGAATTTGAAAATCATAAAAATGGTTATTGTGAGTCAACCTTAAAAGATAGACATATGCTATCGCGGGCTTTTTTTAGAACTTTTTAAAAGAAACTATTCCACCATACATTATTTTCGTGTGAAGCTCTCAGGGAACGATTTTTCTGACTTAATTCACAAATATCATCATATACCGGTAGCTTATTTTCGCAGAATGTTCATAAAATATAGCCTATAACCTTCCTAGATAATCCCTCTTTCTATTGATGAAAACCGCATGAAAATTCGTACAGTAGTTTCTGAGATTAGTCCGAACAAACACAAACTCAACGCAGCAAGGAACTTTAATTTGTAATATGTAGTGATTTTCTGATTTGACTTTGTAATTCGCTGATGACCTCAGATCTTGAGCGTCTTTAATCTACGTCATTGTAATTTCTCATTTAAAACTGTTTCGCATTATTATTTTTTCGTGAAAAGATATTCTTTGTTTTTAACTTAAAATGGCAAAATAGGAAGTTACCGTGGTGATACAATAATTTAAAGATTTGTCTCAATATAATTCACTAATTGTGACTGGACTTATGTCAACTTAATTTCCCAAATATAACTCTTATTTAGTTTTAAAGCAAGAAAATAGCATATAAAGGGTTTTCCATCAAGGGCGCTCGAACTTTAAATTAAAAAAACTTGGATCGCCGTGCCAGAACCGTACCGATCACAATGTAGTGTATTTGCTAATACAGGCCACGTCACTTTATTACGTGAACTTAAGTTCGCTTTTAAACAAAATAAAAAAATGTAACCCATTAATAAACCCCATATAATAATATCTTTTTTCTCAGTTTAAATATTATTATCAATCCAACGTCTGTAAAAAATTAAACACATCTTTGAGTAAGTAATTTCGTATACGCAAACTAGTGTTTTCATAAAATTTGTAAATTCAGTTATATCGGGCCAATATTTTTTAAATTTTAGGGACACTTTTTAATTGTTACTAAAAGGTTTATTTTAATTTTGAAACGATTTTGAGAATTTTTTTGCGACTTTTGGGTCACAAAACACTTTTCAACCCCTAAAATTTAACATTTGCACACGTTATTCAGCACTGTGATTTTCCATGATGATTTACCCAACATTAATTACTATTCTCGTCCATTATAATTAATAAGTTAAAAAGATTTAACGAAACGTCGCAAATTTTTTAATTTAGTGTAAGTACTATATTAAAATTGAATTGTCCAATTTCCTGTTAAATAATAAAAAAAACTTATTAATTACTATAATCTCCAAATTTGACCGGTGCAGCTTTACCCAACATGGCCACTATACACTGTCAAAGTTCGAGCGACCCGATAGAAAAATCCTTTACATGGGTTCATGGGATAGACTCCTATATTGTATCCTCGAAGCTCAATATTAATGTAATAATAATAAAAATAATATTAATAATAATGCGTTTAAAGTCCGTTTCTCGACTTTACGTCATAACAGACGCTATTCGCACCATTACTATTGTCCATCTACCACTTCCCGTTATTTTCTACATTTTTAAAACTTCAACTTAACTAATAGCAATGGGCAATGAAGAAATTATAGGAAATTAGGGTAAAATAGGTATTTTTTTAAACTAGGAGTTTGATAGGCAATCGGCCATGGCCTCGAATAAGGAACCATCTCAATATTTATCTGGAATTAATTGAAACAAACCTCAATAAGATGGCCGGTACAGGAATTATTATCGTTTCTAGGCGAGAGGCAGTAGGAAAAAGTCCCAGCCACATTAGCCCCCGTCGGGATTCGAGCCCGGTACCTCCCGAATCAAGTCTAATGCTCCAACTAGTACTTTATGGTTTCGAATACGGAACAATCTCGATATTTATCTGGAATTAATTGAAGGAAACCTCAACAAGATTGCCGTTAGAGGAATTACCGTTTCTCGGCGAGAGGCAGTAGAAAAGAGTCCCAGCCACATCTGCCCCCGTCGGGATTCGAACCCGGTACCTCCCGAATCAAGTCTAATGCTCTAACTAGTACTTTATGGTTTCGAATACGGAACAATCTCGATATTTATCTGGAATTAATTGAAGGAAACCTCAACAAGATTGCCGTTAGAGGAATTACCGTTTCTCGGCAAGAGGCAGTAGGAAAAAATTCCAGCCACATCTGCCTCCGTCGGGATTCGAACCCGATACCTCACGCTCAGTTCAATATTAATAATAATAATAATAATGCGTTTAACGTCCGTTTCTCGACTTTATGTCATAACAGACGCCATTCGCACCATTACCATTTTTTCATGTACCACTCCCCGTTATTTTCTACATTATTTACAGCTTCAACTTATGTAATACCAATGGGCGAATGAAGGAATTATGGGAAATTAGGATAAGGTGGGTAATTTTTGAGCTAGGAGTTTGATAGGTAATCGGCCATGGCCTCAAATAAGGAACCATCTCGATATTTATTTGGAATTAATTGAGGGAAACCATGGAAAACCTCAATCAAGATGGACGGTACAGGAATTACCGTTTCTCGGCGTGAGGTAGTAGGAAAAAATCCCAGCCACGTCTGCCCCCGCCGGGATTCGAACCCGGTACCTCCCGAATGCGAGTCTAATCCTGTCACCACTACTCTACCCAGCACGCTCGGTTCAATATTAGTGACCCGCCTGTAAATGTATTGAAAATAAATTTGTAGTTGTATAAATAATACGTATTCTAATCATGTTTTTCGATAATACATATTTGCACGTTTAGAAGGTACCTATCTAATAATAGTACACAGACTATTGCCTAATACTAGTTATTATTTTTTTTTCAAAGACGAAAAACCACAAATAACTTACATATGCATGTGGTTTCAACATACCTACTTATTTTTTGTGTTATGTGTATAATTTGAATTTTAAATACACGTAGAATAGGAATGAAATGTGTACAAATATAGATTTCTTTTCACATCTCCATGCCCACGAATAAATGATAAAGTTTAAGCACCATTAATAATCTAGAGATGCCAAAGTTTTTTTACGTAGTTATAATTTTCATACTTTATAAATTACAGTCAAAACCGTTTACGACGACATCGTTTAGAACAACATACCGGTTATTTAGCACATATATAGTTTAATACCTGGATTAACACATATAGGATACTTTTTATCCCGGAAAATGTTAGAGTCCTGCGAGATTATCAAAAAACGAACTACAGGACGTATCCACTTGAAATTTGTTGCGTTTTTTTGTTGTTTCCACTTTAATCAAATATATACACAGTCAAAACCGTTTACGACAACATCGTTTAGAACAACATACCGGTTATATTGATCAAAATCATAGGTCCGGGCTGAATGCTATATGACCGCCTTATAAAAAACACTGCATTTTTTCGACATTGCTTATTACAACAAATCGCATTAAGGCTGTCGGAACGCTCCGAATTTTGTTTATATTGAGACCTAGCGGTAAGGGGCGAGGTAGGCAAAAGATATATTGTGGGTGTTGCCTTCTTTAGCTCTGTCTCGCTCAAATCATCCGCACGTTTCAATTTTTGGCTGGTGCCAACTACGAGGCTAAAAAATGTTATTGCAAGGGTGCCGCTGTCAACTGATTACTCTAATTTTTGGAAATATTTTGATGGTTTAAAAAACTTTTCTGAAAAAGGAAGAGTCACTTTAGGTTTGTAATGGAACAGTTTTGTGAAATAAGTACGAATAAGGTCATAGTGTGACATTGAAAACGTGTGTTTTTTTAGCACAATTAATGCCAATTTTTTTCTAGTAAATCGTACATAAATTACAAAAGTAGTCCATTAGAGACCTAGATTTGTCCTTTATCTTTCTTATAGAGAAATAATTTTTGCAGAATGTTGACGAATAAGTCTACAATCAGTTGACAGCCGAAGCTCTATTTTTGGCTTAAATTCAAAGCGTTCCGACAGCCTTAAGCGACTAAATTTAATGTAATATCTTCATATTTTCGGAGAATTATATCTGTTAGAACGACCAGCTGTATTGTAAACAAAATTCGTACGCACAGAAATGTTCCAAACAGACTAAAATTACAGATATTTTTATGAATCAAGAAAAATGATAATGATAATGTGAATATTATTCCTATTAATATCTATGGATATTACACGTTCAATAATACTACATACTTAACAAAAAAAATTACTGTGTACCTCGAAAACATCACCGGTTTTTACGACCAAATATGAGTAGACCCTTCGAAGTCGTAATAACAGATTTCGCCCAATTTTTGTAAATTACCCATTAAAGATAGACTTATAGGTACTATACTGCAGCAGGCCTGCCAGATTGGGCGTTTTATCGCGAATTGGGCGATTTTCTCTATACGTACGCTCCTTAATTTAAATTTGGACGACGAATCTCAAATTACGCTCTTTTTATTTGTTAACACTGGAAACGATTTAAAACTGCTATGCATAAATATAGAAATCGATGTGTGACTCCAAAACGGCTGGACCGATTTTGATGACATTTTCAGGCAATCTTTAGATTAGCCCAGCGGGTGATCCTGTGAAGTTTGGTAGCGATCAGATCAACAGAGTTATCTTAATATTATTTTTTTTTTGGCAACTTAGATTTTTCTTCGATTTTTGAACATTCACAATTAAAAGCGATTGAATTCACGCAAATTCAACACACGTTGAGAATTTTATGATAATGATTTTCATCTTTTATATCATATCATTTACATTTAAACCTCGGGTGAAGCCGGACTGGGCCACTAGTTAATTATAAAATTTATACTTCATATGAAATTTATCATTGCATTTTGTATTAAGTAAAACGAAAATATACGTCAATTTGAACACGACAATCTGAAAAACATTGTACGCCTCGTTGAAATGTAAACTTTTGCTAAAATAATGTGGTCACAAACATATTTTACAGCAGCTAATTTCATAAATATTTCGCTACTAATTCAATGTTAAACCTGTTTGAGACAAAAACAACTTGGATATCTATTTTGAAAAAATAAAAGTAAATGTTTCCTACCTTAAAACTCGCCAACAGCTCGATCGAACATCTCGGCATCAGGATTTGGTTCATTTCGTCAACAGTACGATCGAACACCTCGGCGTCAGAATTTCTCTCAATTTCACTTCCATCTGAAATAAAAAAAAATTGGTGTTAAAAAATACGTTCTTAAATACTAGAGTGATGTAGCCTAGATATCTAAAAAAGCGCTAATGCACTAAACTGCTATTGAAAATAAACATGGCTTAATTTATGGCTAAAAACAATATTAAATAAATTAAAATCTAATAAAAATCTAAAAAAAAAATATTAAACAATTAAATACTTATCGTATTAAATAGATAATGTATTAAAAATATAAGTAAAATATATATAATTATTATATTTATCCACAGAACGGCTATCAATGGTAGAGCGATGCACCTATACTATGCATCAGTGGTAGCTATACTACTTAATCATCGAATCAAACATAACCTTTATATTTATATGAACTTTGTCAAAAAGAATTCCTTCAAACCGGGCAAACTACATATCATTTTAAAGAGAAAATTTCCCTCATTACAATGACATATAATTTAAATGTCCACTGAAAAAAATTAAAGCCAAAAACTTGAAATGAATCTTACCAAACGTCAAACACATCGCAATATGCATTATTTGCAAACAACACATTTACGATAAATTTTGCAACATAACGATTGATATTATTAAAAAAAACAATTAAGAACACTTAAATAAACTAATTCTTACAACAGTTAACACTGATTCGAAAATTCTCCCGGTTAATTATGTGTTTTAACTTTTAACAACGCGTTCTATTATAGGACACTATTATAGCCCACTATCCACGCATGAAAATCATACTGCTTAATCATCGAATTAAACATAACCTTAATATTTATGTGAACTTTTTCGAAAAAAAATTCCTGCAAACCGGGCAAACTACATATCATTTTAAAGAGAAAATTTTCCTCATTACAGTGATATATAATTTAAACGTCCACTGAAAAAAATTATAGCCAAAAACTTGAAATAAATCTTACCAAATGTCAAACATTGCGTACTACCCCAAGATGCAGTTTTTGCAAACAACACATTTACGGTAAATTATACAATATAACGATTGATATTTATATACAAGCACTTATGAACACTTAAATAAACAAATTATTACAATAGTTAACACTTGCTCGAATTTTTAACCGGGTAATTTTGTGATTTAACCACGCGAACACCCGAATGGACTCACCCACTAATATACGTCTGATGACCGTAGCCGGTGTCCTGGTCTGACTTATTAGCTAACAGGCTTCGACTATGCTGTGACAATAATTATGATATTATGAAAAATTCAAGTTTCTATAAATTGCAAAACTATTTTACGCAAAGGAAAATATATTTTTTGTGAATATTTTATTAATTATTGACGCAATCGCATTTTGAAACTACGTTATCTAGAAATGTGAATTACTTTGGTAGATATGTAATCTTCACGGTTACAACTAACGACAAATCAGTTTCAACAAAACCAGTTCAGTAGTTTCTGAATTAAGCATATCAAAAGAACTCATGAAATTAAGGTAATGGATCCCTCAGATTGTAAAATAGCTCTCGGAAAATTTCGAAAATGCATTTTAATACTGTTTTTATTAGCTGTGATTAAGCACTAAGCTTCAGAAAATGTGGGAGCTGCTTAAAAATGTACAAACACGTATTTTTGCCCTTAAAAATGAATCGAAAAACATTATATTCGTCAATATTTCTTTACGTGCTGTAAAGAAATATTGACGAATATAATGTTTTTCGATTCATTTAGAACTACGGGAAGCCAAATTAACATTTTGATTCAAGTTGATTTAGTTTTTAATTTAATATGAATGTCTAGGTGTATCGGCAAGGTTGAAATTGTCGATAAAGTTGACTCTTCGATGCAGTATAGCTTTACTTTGTATTCATAAATTACACATCTCATTTATTTGTTACATTATGCTGATGGAGTTGTCTACCTATTATCCAAAGTAAATAAATACTACTCGAACTTTTAACTATATTTATCATCTCCCTAGACATCCTATTTTATTTAATCAATGTACATCTTAAACGAAAATGTGAATATCAATTATCGCGATCACGCCAAAGAAATATAACTTCTGCCGCGCGTACATAAATAAACGCACCATTTTTTAGGGTTCCATACCGCAAAAGGAAAAACGAGAACCCTTATAGTCCGGCCATCTGTTACAGTCGATTTGCTATGAAAGTACTGGACCGATTGAGCTGAAGTTTGGTACACATTTGTAAGTTGGTGACCCAAAGACGGACGTGTAACGTAAATAAATGAATTTTGTACATGGGGGACATTTTTGGGGGGCAAATTAGGAAATTAAAAAAAAGTATTGTAAAATATACTGTGTGACATATCAAAAGAAAGGGCTTGTAGTAAGGATCTCAAATATGTTTTTATATAATTTTAAAATAAATAGTTTTAAGGTTATTTTAGAAAATAGATGAAACTACTAAGCCTAAAATTAAAAAAAAAAATGGAGAATGTCGGGTCTCGCCCTTAGTTTACGAAAATCGTAAGTCTAAAAGCACTCACGAAAAACGGAATAGTACTGAACCCTCTTCTCGCGAGATCGACTCGCAATTGACCGGGTTTTTTATATGGAAAAGAATGATTTTTGTGGTAATAATACAAATTTTACATGTATTGTTACGCAACAAATAGAAATAAAGTAACAAACCAAGATTAAAAAATGTTCAACAGCTCTACAAGTTCAAGAGTAGTTGGATACAAAAAAAAAATAATTGACATCTCTATTATCGAGTTTAATTACACATAAATTGATTCCTGAGTGGACCGCACTTTTCTTTCCAATCGCTCAATGAATAACAGTCGACAATCGACATGGCCGACTGGAGAACACTCAAAACGTTAAATTATTTGTAAGGAATACGTCGTATTGTTGCAATGTTTATATCATAGAAAAGTATTTTCCCGCGCAGAAACACAATATTTTGTAAACATCAATGAGTCAAACTAGAGTTAGCTTAATTCTTTTAAATAGTTATAAAAATTCATTATTTAAATTTATAATAATATACCACATTTATGAATTGATACTTATTTTATAAAAATACAGTAAGACCTAGCTTGACGCGGGAGATACGTTCCAATAAGTTCTTGCGTTACTCGAAACAGCGCTAAACGAGGGCATCTTTATACGTAAATAATAAGCATAAGTGAAACAGAACCGAGAATAAGAAAATTTGTTAGTTTTTTTTTTAACGAAATAATATTACTTGTAATACTGTTCAATATTTTTATTTATATAAAAGACGTTTCAGCCAACAGTTTTGGTCCTTTTCAATTTTCAAATATAAAATTAAATTACAATTGTTTAAATAAAATTAAAACAAAATATTAAAAACGGTTACTAAATTTTTATAAAAATTATATAATCTATGGAAAGGGACCAAAACTGTTGGTTGAAACGCCTTTTATATAAATAAAAATATTGAACAGTATTGCAAGTAATTTTATTTTGTTAATATATCTATTACTGTTGGTAGAGTCAATATTATTAATTATTAGTTTTTTTTTTGTTTAACATTAACATTGTTACACATTAATTATAGATTTATTTATTGCTAATATCAATTTTTGTTCATAAAGCATTTATGAAAATCAAACAAAAGTTCCAGTAAGAAGTTATATATTTGTGATGAACCAGGTTCCTCATTTGACATATTTTGTTTTTTGTGGAGAAGTCATCTAATGTCGTTTGTCTTTTTCAGTTTCGTTCAGCAAGTTGTCGATAGCAAGATATTGCATCAATGACACTTCGTCTTGCCTTTGAACTTCTATCAACATTTGAAACATTTTGTATAAACTGATCCATAATTTCCGTTATAGTAGCTAAACTAAGTATTGAGGTTATTTAACTGCCAAAAGTTGTTAACACACTATAGCTTTTAAGAAGTACCATCCGATGTCGCTAGTATAACCTAATTTGTTGTTATATGAAATAACTATTTTGACGTTATCAGAAACAACTTCCGCAACGTATTCGTTGCATGCTACGTACGCAACTTCCGCGCTTAAAGAAGTATAACTTCAAAAAAATAATTGCGAATTTAGATTTCGGTAATGCCGACGATGAACGAAATATTTCTCTATGTCATGTCGGTCTAGTAGGTTGTCGGTCGTGTAGTTGTGCATGCAGTCCGGTGCTCGCTGCCGGTATTGTAGTGCACTGTTACGTCATATGAACACACTTGTCGATAATACAGAGAACAATTGTTGTGAAGAGTGCAACAATGCACTTACATACACACATCATACATACAATCGTCATGTACTTCCCCTTCTGCCATACGCGCTGAAAATGTTCTCTCGGGAAATTTCGAATTGTGGTCGCAAAATTTATTTTATTACTGTTTTTATTAGCTGTGATTAAGCATTAAGCTTCACTAAATATGGCTTGCTGCTTAAAAATTTCGAAAAACACATATTTTTACTCTAGAAATAGAATAAAAAAAATGTGATATTCGTCAATATTTCTTTACAGCACGTCACGGGATTTGGAATTACGGGAAGACAAATTAACATTTTAAAGTTTTTTCTTTGTAAACTTATGTTAATAATATTGACAAATTAGGCTTGTTTAATTTTTTTTTCAAGTTTAATTTTTTCTGTACAAAAATTTGTGTGAGAATTATGCTAATTTTCTTGTTTTTATATGATTTTAAGTCATTTATTTAAATCAAATAAATTGCAAAAACTTGGCTAGAAGTTATATGGGCAGAATGGTACATTTTTCTAGTTTATTTTGCAGGTGTTCGGAGCACTGAGTTGAGTAGTGGGGCACTAGGCCTATTGTGACGTGTTTTGGTGCCTGAGACCCTTCAATACAAATGATATGATATGATATTTACCTATATTTAATCAGTTGAGACATTACATCTATTTGACACGTGCATTCATACATGTATAGGAGATTTCGATGATGAGTTGTTATTTCAAACCAGGCATCGCAAATTGATGGTAAGTAAAGATTTCCATAGTTTAAACCGTACTTGAAACTTGAAATGCGTTTTTCTCCAAACTGTGTTTTTCAAGCTTGTTTCCAAGATATCTTCAAGAACGGTCTGACTGATTCACTTGAATTTTATAGGGTAGACTCAGCACATACCGTGTGAACTAGAATCATTAATAAATTTCAAGTATTTCTATTTTTTTCGTAACAAGATAATGAAAAAAAAATCAAAAAAATTGAAACTTTTTTTTAAAAATTTGTCAAAACATTAATTTTCAAAATTTTCAAATGATTCTACTTCATGCGGTGCGCATAGGCTTACAAATTAAAATGCCGTTGGTCTTTTTAATTTCAGATCACCCAATCAGCCGAAATCATGGAGACCATGAGCGCACTTTTTTTCGAGGCGGGTTTCTTCAGACTGGTACAACTCACGATCCAGAGAAGGTTTTTAGCTGAAAATTTAGATGTGTACTCTCGAAGCTCTAGTAAACAAATAGTAAAAAATTCAAAGTTCTATCTTTTTATTTGTCGTGAAAAAAAGTCCTAAAAATGCCTTAAAAATCGGCCGTCACACGGGGTGACCCCATTAAGCTGAAACCTGTCAAGGACCGAGGACAATACAATAATTTAGTCCCATTATCCTGACCACAACCTTCAGGATAAAAAAAAACCCGGGTCGCAGTGCCAAAACCCTGCCGACAATATAGTGTATTTGCTTGTATAGGGCCGTGTGGTTTTATACTTTTATTATGTGAAATTAAGTTTGTTTTTGGGCAAAATAAAAAATTTAACCCCTTAATACACCCCTTAAAATAACATTTTTTTCTTAATTGTAATATTATTATCAATCTAACGTCTACACCGAATTGAATACACCCTTCAATAAATAAGTCACTATCTGCAAACTAGTGTTTTCATAAAATTTGTAAATCCGGTCCTGTTGGGCCGATTTTATTAAAATTTTAGGGACACTTTTTAATTATTACCAGAGGGTTAAATTTCAATTTTGAAACGATTCGGAGAATTTTTTCGGTATTTTGGGGCCCAAAAACATTTTTCAACCCCTAAAAACTACCCTTAAAATGGCCCGATTGGGCCCATTTTAAATAGGGTTCGTGCGGTGGTAGATTCCAACATGCGGCCCAAATTTAGTTAAAATCAATTAACTCTTTCGAAAGTTATTGCCCGCACACATATATATATATATATATATATATATATATAAATATATATATATATATATATATATATATATATAAATATATATATATATAAATATATATATATATATATAAATATATATATATATATACATATATATATAAACATTTTTAAAAATGGTGCCAAAGTGTTTAGGAGGTTATGAAACGTCGAGAAATTTTGGTCCGACCCCTAGGTCCCGCCATCCGACCGACGCCAATAGTGTATGTTGCCATATGGCAAATACACTAATAAAATCTTTGAAAGTATAATAATAATAATAATGCGTTTGACGTCCGTTTCTCGACTTTATGAAGAAATTAGGATAAGGTAAGTAATTTTTGAACTAGGTATAAGTATGATAGGTAATCGGCCATGGCCTCAAATAAGGAACCATCTCGATATTTATCTGGAATTAATTGAGGGAAACCATGGAAAACCTCAATCAAGATGGCCGGTACAGGAATTACCGTTTCTCGGCAAGAGGCAGTAGGAAAAAGTCCCAGCCACATCTGCCCCCGCCGGGATTCGAACCCGGTACCTCCCGAATGCGAGTCTAGTGCTGTCACCACTACTCTACCCAGCTCAGTAAAATCTTTGAATGTGAAATTCACTCACTTTGACAATTTTCTCAGTCACTCAGGTTTGACTGTATTTTGCATGTGGGACGTAAAAATAGTATGTAGGACAATTACAGAACTTTGTGTTTAATCAATTTGTGTGTAAAACGACATTTTTTATTTTCTATTCCTGCGAGCGATAAAAATCATTCATTTTTTGCTAGGAATAATTACCGCAGTAGGTAGTATAAGGTAGCCTTCAAAACTATATAATTAAATTTCTGAGAATTTAAAATGTAATATCTTCACGATATATTTTTACTATTATTATTATATTTCTGTTCACTCAGTCATGCAACGTGACAAAAACAAATGTACGTATTTACTGCAGAGGCTGAATTTTTTTTTTCTTTAAGTTTTTAAACTTGTTTTTACACTTATACAAGGTGTGTCTCTCACTTTGCTTTTATTTATTACTAACGGTTTTCCCACGACTTCGTCTGCATGGTATAGTAGATATATTGTACCCGGTTAAATTATTTTAGATAAAACCCACCCCTACCCCGTTCGAGTAGTGTGTTCAAAAGACCGTCGAACATGCATTTTAGAGATGGGAAAAACGGGTCTTTTTAGTGATCTGCATCTTTGCATCTGGATCCCGTATGTGAGCCGTCTCACTGAACCGGTTCAAAAAGAGCCGAGTTCTAAATATGTTACTGCAGTCTGCCACTGAGTTACCTAGTTCAGTCAATCATATCGCGACCTGTATAGAATCAAGAATGCATAGCCAAACATGTGATGCATGAGTCATTTGAGCTGACAGATGCCTCAAAGCAAGAACTGATACGTAAGTGTAAAATGTGCTTCTGTGTGGTAAGTGTTTCACTGAGTTATGCGGATCCGTTGATCCGTCGGCTCAAAAAAAAGTGAGTCGACTCTCACGGATCTTCTGTCGGAGTCGGCTCTTTGAACCGGTTCAGATCTGAGTTACCCGACTCTAGCGTATCCTTTATGAAGGTTTCCAGCACCCTGTTCACTTCCATAAGAGTTATTTTTGGGATAAAAAGTAGCCTAGATCACTCCTGGCATAATCCTTTACCTGCCTGTGAAGTGCCATCACAATCGGTTCAGCCGTTTCAAAGATTAGCCCGGACAGACAGAACAAATTACACCTGAAAATTGAAAATTATTTTATATGTATTCGTTTTCTAAAATAAAATTTACTCCCTATAACACCAGTAGTGAAAGGCCCGTCAAAATCGTTTCAGCCGTTTCGGAGACAAACCATTTCAAAGATTAGCCCGGACAGATAGAACAAACTGACTGAAAACTGAAAGTTCGCTTCGGGAATCTTTAAAACTGTACAATTGCAGACTACGTTACGATTTTATTTCTTTGTATATTAAGGCTGTCGGAACGCTCAGAATTTTGTTTGTGCTGAGACCCAGCGGCAAGGGGCGAGGTAGGCAAAAGACATATTGTGAGTGTGGCTTTCTTTAGCTCTATCTCGCTCAAATCATCCGCACGTTTCAATTTTTGGCTGGTGCCAACTACGAGGCTAAAAAAATTTATTGCAAGGGTGCCGCTGTCAACTGATTACTCTAATTTTTGGAAATATTTTGAAGATTTAAAAAACTTTTCCGAAAAAGGAAGAGTCACTTTAGGTTTGTGATGGAACAGTTTTGTGAAATAAGAACGAATAAGGTCATAGTGTGACATTGAAAACGTGTGTTTTTTTAGCACAATTAATGCCAAATTTTTTCTAGTAAATCGTACATAAATTACAAAAGTAGTCCATTAGAGACCTAGATTTGTCCTTTATCTTCCTTATAGAGAAAGAATTTTTGCAAAATGTTGACGAATAAGTCTACAATCAGTTGACAGCCGAAGCTCTATTTTTGGCTTAAATTCAAAGCGTTCCGACAGCCTTCTGTAAAATTCATTAAAAAAGCAACTCTCGCAGTGTGTGGATTTTGTAATCCATTGGCTATATATACAAACACATCAACCAATATTTCTGTAAAGAGTGCTCTATTGTGCAAAGTTTGAAATTGTCGATTTTATTTATATTTAACTAGAATCTAGATAAAATTGTATATTAATCTGAACGCATATTTGCTGAATACACGAAGCTATTAGAATACTAAGTTAACAGGCAACTTAGAAGTTAAATATGCTTGTGGACTTTGATTTGGCTGAAATAAGATTTTATAACTTTTTTTCTTTTTGTCCTTGGTAATTAATGTAAAAATGATTTGTCGGGAAAAAGGACGTGCGTTAGTAAACATTTATTTGTTATTTATAGCGACGTTTCGTCCCCTTCTTGGGATTTTTTCAAGCTTTATTAACTGTAATTAAATTATTACCTATATCTGAAATGCCTATGGGCAACTATATCTGAAATGCCTATCGGCACCTATATCTGAAATGCCTATAAATTATTAAAATATTTTAATAATATAATTACAGTTAATAAAGCTTCAAAAAGTCCCAAGAAAGGAACGAAACGTCGCTATAAATAACAAATAAGTGTTTACTAACGCAAGTCCTTTTTCCCGACAAATCATTTTTAAATATTTTATAACGTTCGGAGGAGCTAGAGTTTTTAACAATTATTCAAAATGTATAAATGGATAATTTATTAACTTGAAGTAGTTTTTGACGAAGCCATGAGATGCAGATTTTGTTGAAAATATGCAAGTTTCGATTTGTTTTTTATAATTTATTAAATTTAGTATACTATTATATTTTTCAATGTATGGGTTTCTATGGGTATTTTGGAGAAGTCAGTCACGGTTTTTTCTGTTGTAGGATTGTATAAATAATAAAAATGAATTATTTTTGAACATTCATTTACGTAACATATTTGTGTTGTGTTATATTCATTGCTATTGGGCATGAAAAATACTGAATGTGAAACAAGACTAAAAAAGTTCTCGTAACAAACAACAAACGGTTGTATTTGCAGTGCTGGATTTAGATTTTTTTTAATTTGCTGTAAATTTCGGTACCAATAATGAATTCTGAATGACTTTTTTTTTAAATATAGGTCACCCCTGATCGGGAACTTTGGGAATGTTTTTATCTTGATGGGACACGAAAAACCCCTAAGACATTTTTTGCGTAAATTATGCACCATAACATTTTTATGGGTACTAGGAATGAATAACCAAAAAACGGAATAAAAACATTAACCCCTCGTAAAACATGTATGGTATAGTACGTACCATGGATCTTAAAGGCTTGGAAGTTAGATGCAAATGGAGGCTTGCGCAGTTACAGTCGGTTGAAAAAAACTACAAACTTGCGCTATATTATTATTTTTAATTTTTTAATTTTTCTTTAATATAATGGTCTAATTCCTTGCATAAAGCCATCCAAAAAATTATTTTTCGTGCTTGTCTATGCAAAACTGTATTAGGCATCTTGATCAATTAACAATCAAAGAAACAACTTAACAATAGCGTACTGGACTGTACTTTATAGCAGGAAAGCGACAATTGACAAGACAACCAACGATAACCAATCACCGACAAGCGCACGTTCTGTGCCGGTAACTGGGAGGTGGTGGGAGTCTTCCTTTCGCACAAAACAACCAGGACGGCTCTAAAATATGCATTTGCGACGCTGTTTGTGACGAACTTCAGGACCTTTTAGAACCGTGGCGCGTATTATACATTTACGCCAAAAATCCCTTTGGGAATTTTCATCACTAATCGAGGTAAGTACGCAAAAAAAATTAGTTCAAATCGGGGAGCCCTAGTATTTGATATGTAAAAAATTGTTTGGCAACTAAAGTCACGCGCGCCAAGTTTAAGATCAAATCTGCAGGTATTTAAAATTCTATAGTATCTATACAAAATATTATACCTCTTCACGCCTAAACCGTTAAACAGATTTCATTAAAAATTGGTAATGAGATAGATTGCATCCTGAGGAAGGACATAGTCCAATTAATTATCAATCTATCACAATATCTCCAGAACTATTAGACTTGAATAATTAAATAATCATAATAGCTCTACGTTTACAATTAGCTGGTAAATGAAAAATTGATTACCGATATTTAAGCTCTCCACGCTTTTTACAGTAAACCTAATTTTGTTGTCAAATTATTTTGCATTTTTTAGTTAATAAAAGCGTAAAAATAAAAGAATAGTAACTTCTTACCCCAACAGATTTATTCAGTGGATGTACATTTCGAGAGCTAAGCTCCCATCTTCCCATCTTAGTGTTTTGCTGAAGATGGGGGCTTAGCTCTGGAAATGTACATCCACTGAATAAATCTGTTGTAGTAAGAAGTTACTATTCTTTTATTTTTATTGTTCCAACCACAATGCCCTTAATATTTATATTAATAAAAACGTGTTGTTTTAGTGTTTATGTAATAATTCGCCGAATAAACGCACTTGCCTTTTAGTTGTAAAGAATTGGGAGAATACTTCTTGTTACAGATCTGATCACGTGGAAAGACAAACGTAGCAAAGACATTTGTTTGTCGTAATGTATATAATCATAGCAAGTTGTAATGCATGGTTTGAGGGCCAGACGACGACCGACAAGGTTTTAAATTATATATTATGTAGGGTACACTGGCCAAATGTATACGGAGACAAAAATTATTATTTAGTAAGAAATGTGACCCTCATATAGGATCTATGTATTTGAATCGTTCTTTGTTTAATCTTTCTCTCTCTCTTTTAATTTATATCTGTTTTATGAATTAGTTTTTATAATAACACTTGAATATTCTACAAAAATTTATTATTAAATTATTTCTCGACGATCGTTTCGAACAATAAGTCCATCCTCAAGAATATAAAATCTAATTTAGTATATGTTTTATATTCCCGATGGACTTGTCCGAAACGATCGTCGAGAAATAATTTAATAATAGATTTTTGTAGAATTTTTTTTATTTATCTGTTATTATTAATCATGTTCTACCAAGTTCCGAGTGAAAAATCAATGCAAATTATAGTTTTTATAAGATGGTAGTAAGATGGTGGTACAGTATCTCAGAAACTTTTCTTTGATCTAAAAAACTAAAGTAACGTTAACTAATAACTAAACAATTTTTTAAAAATAGTCTCTTTAACTGTTACAACACAGTTTCAGAGATATTTAATCAATAATAATGAAAAATTTACGGGATTTCAGCAGAGGAAAGGTTATACGATAAACGATCTAGCAACAACGCATATTACTTATCTAACCCGCGAAACAAGTATAAGATATGCATGCGCTGGAAATTTTAAAAAGCATAATTTATGTATGGTACAACTAATTTTATCTATTTAAAAATCACGAACTTTTTTTCTAATAAATCGTCCTTTATAATGTACCTACTTTTTCAGATATTTCAATAATATTTCTGAGTCAATTTTTGTAGATAAATAAATAAGCACATGTCCCGGTAAAGATTAGGCTGCTTATAGTACGATATACCATAGCATAAGTACAACATACACTGTAAAAAATGGGTGTAATATTACATTGAAAGTTAAAGTAAAATTCCCTTAATTTTCTAGGTAATTGTTCATTATTATTTATTTTTACAAGGAGAGCTGTATAAACACTGAGACTTTCGTGAAATTAAACAAATTTGGTGTTTATATTATATGGACCAGCGATTATTCATGTAATCGACCTTCTCAGTTTTTACAGCGTACTCTAAAATATCTCAACGCTCTGAGAGTGTTGTCAGATTTCTCGTTTGGGATTGGCTAAAATTAGTACAGGAACTGCAAAAATTATTGCGCTGTTAATAACGACTCTCAACTACATGTATTGTACACTCCAGCATAAACTTTTTACTACAACTGTCGCGAGGGTACTACCTTAAGAATGTCATCACCTCGTGTGCACAAGCCCACTATGATATGTAGTCATTTCATCACACATAAACAATAATAACTGCATGACTATTTCTAATACGTAATATTAGCCGACATGACGTGTCCATAAGTGCTACCTACTAATTCTCTTAAGACACATAATAATGTTACACATTATATTAATGTTTTCATTATTCTAATGACTTATTTAGCAGCAATTAGTTTTAAGCAATTATTATCAAGGAGCAAAAACCTTTTAATTATTGTATACGTAAATAAATGATACACAAATGATGATGGTAATGATGATTTCAGTCAATTCTACTACAATGATGATGCGAGTCTAGACATTTCACCTAACTGTAGACAACTCAATTTATTATCTAATTGTGGTATACTGACTGGCACAAAACTAACGATGAGTCAAGTCGGTCTTGGTCTTGAGAGTCCGCGAAACCAAAACCAAGATCATACCGGCCAAGACCAGGATCGAATGAACATACCAAGACCATAACAAGACTGTCTCAGTCTTGGTCTTGCTACCCAAAACTGTAGTTGTAACCTTTTACAAGATTTTTTTTAACTTCACATGTTTCTAAGTCAGACAGTTGGGTTAGTGATATGAACCGGTTTTAGAAAAACCTAAAAAACAGGTTTTTGTTTACTAAAACCGATTATTTTTGGACTCACTTGTGTTTCATTATTCGTGTATCCGAACACCAAAGTCCGATCAAGTTTATGCTGTCTTTGATCGGAGAATCATCGTATGTCGCACAATGCAGGAATTTCAACTTTCTGCCCTTGTGACTTATTTATCTTCAGGGACGGATTTAGATTCGATGCCTCCCTAGACCCCGTCCGATATGGCGCTCTTTTTGCTCTATGTGGAAGTGATTTTTGCAATTAAATATCTAATGAAGCCAATTAATCTTTAAATTTCAACTGTCCTAACATTGTTTACTTTTGAAATTTTGTCGTCTCTCAAATTTTGCCGCCTCTAAAATCATGATGCCCTAGGCCCGGGCCTCACGGGCCTAGGCGTAAATCCATCAGCGTTTATCTTAGAAAACTTTGTGTGGTCAACGTCGCAATATTATTTTGCAACATTCAGTATTCAGGTAATGCATTAATGTACATATTATTATAATTAAAATCACACACTACGCTCCATGTACGTAATATCTTCATACATTATGTGTAATGATACATAATAATTAAAACAGCAAATATAATTCTATGCCTTTTCAGGAAATATCCATATTTCCATGTAGGTGTATAAATATGCACTATTGAGCTAAACACACCTTCATTATACATAGACAACTGTTGGATACGTTACACATATATAATTCTGTTTCATAACCATAAATGTACCTTCTTTAATATCCATTCTAATATTAAAAAACTCGGGTCGCAGAACCAAAACCCTGCCGACAATATAGTGTATTTGCTAATGCTGGCAGTCTGGTTTTATTACATGAACTTAAGTTTGTTTTAGGTCAAATTCAAAAATTTAACCCCTTAATACACCCCTTAAATTAACAGTTTGTTTCTTAATTGCAACATTACTATCATCGAACATCTACACCAATTTAAATACACCTTTCAGTAAATAATTCTCTATCTGCAAACTAGTGTTTTCAGAAAATTTGTAAATCCGGTCCTAGCGGGCCGATTTTTTTCAAATTTCGGGAGCATATTTTAATTGCTACTAAAGGAGTTAATTTCAATTTTGAAACGATTCTGAGAATTTTTTCGATATTTTTGGGCCCAAAAACTTTTTTTAACCCTTAAAAACCACCCTTAAAATGATCTGATTGGGCCCATTTTAAATAGGCTTCGTGCGGTGATGGATTCCAACATGCATGCCAAATTTCGTTAAAATGAATTAACTCTTTCGAAAGTTATTGCACTAAAAACTCGGGTCGCAGAGTCAAAACCCTGCCGACAATATAGTAAATTTGCTAATACAGGCAGTGTGGCTTTATTACGTGTACCTATGTTGGTTTTTGGGCAAAATAAAAAATTAACTCCTTAGAGATGAAATTCTTTTAAATACTGTTAAAACGTGGCTACGTGGTTTCTTTAGTGTCCAAAACATTGTTTTAGACACTTATTTCTATGTTAATAAAATATATTTTGGTGCACTCTCAGCTAGACTCACGATCGATCGACGTCGGTTGCGTTCACAAAAAAATAGTTTCGGGTACGGTGTAGAATTTTTCAAAGTTGAAACTCACGATTGTATAATCATGGGTGTAAACGGTTCATACACCCTTTAAGAAAACTCCAAAGTATATACTTTGGAATTTGGACAGACCCCGTAGCAGCACAAATCGAAGCCCAACTAGGGGTTTCGCTCTACTGGCGATCTCATAACTTTTTAACAGTGAAAGCATTATGAACTTGTGAGTCTTGGCAACCAACTTTACATTAAATGTTTTTGGAGGAATTTCATTTCTTTTTGGCAGGCACCCTAGATTATTTTCTTCCAGTATTGTTCATCATCACTGAAGGTTTGTGGACCACTTTTGCACATCCCTCTATACGAAGGGTTGGAGGGGGAAAGTTTACGATTTCATAATTTTTCCGTTGTTTGTATGCAAATTCTAGCCTACATGCAGAAGCGTAGCGTGCCTTGGTGGGGCCCCGTATAAAAATTTGTTTGGGGGCCCTTTTCCCGTTGAAGTAAATGACTTAAACGGGGAAATCCCGCAGCCCGCGATAACCAATGTAGGGTGTTGCCAATTTTTGAACGCACGCTTTACGCGGGAAAAAAGGAAATTGCTTTTTTTTATTTTTGTCATTTCCGAAATAAAAAAAAAATTGGGAAGTTTTTATTAATTTTTGCTTACGCACGTTGGGGGCCCCCGTGGCCCGGGGGCCCCGTATAATTGATACGGCAGATACGGCGGTAGCTACGCCCCTGCCTACATGCCAAATTTCAGCTTTCTAGGACTTCAGGAAGTACTCTAAAGGTTTTGAAGATCATCAGTCAGTGAGTTAGTCACGAAATCGACGTATTTCAGATATCAATAAATCAATAAACCATAAAAGCGAGATAATTGATATTTGGTGTGTTTAATAAGTCTGCTAAGTACATCTTATCCTGAAAATTTCAGTTTTCTAGAATTATCCAGACCGAAGCTATGACGGTTCGTAAAATACGATGAAACGCTTCTAGAAAAGGGAGGTAGTACCCCGCTTCTTTTGGCTCGTCTTAAAGATGGCACAAATCGGAGATCTACTAGGAGCTTGGCTCTACTAGAGATTTCATAACTTTTTAATAGTGAAAGCATTATGGACTTGTGAGTCTTGGCAATCAACTTCACATGAACTGTTTTTGATGGAATTGAATTTCAATGAATGAATAATCAAACCAAGACGATTTGTCGAGAACATTGCAAACCAACCAACCAACTTCAGATGAACTGTTTTTGTTGGGATACATATAACAATCATAGCTTATCAAGCATCTCTAGTAGAGCCAAGCCGCCATCCGAGCTCCGATTTGTAGTCAACATCTTGATCAAAAAGTACAAAATTGTCGTGAAACTATTACGGGACATAGTATTTAAGTCCATAAGGAATAGTTTGTGCGACAGTCAGGAAACGGTCAAGCTATACTTTTTGACCAAAATGTAGAGTACAAATCGGAGCTCCGATAGCGGCTTGGTTCTACTAGAGATCTCATAACTTTTTAACAGTGAAAGCATTATGAACTTGTGAGTCTTGGCAACCAACTTCACATGAAATATTTTTGATGGGATTGAATTTGTCTTTATTTCAATGAATGAATAATCAAACCAAGACGGTTTGTCGAGAACATTGCAACCCAACAATGTAACCAAACTCACTATGTAGCTGATATTATATAATTAAACAGTAGTTCGCTCAGCAGGGTTGCTGATCTAAACGCAGTCCCCTGTCGAGCCACGACAATACATCAAATTCAACACCTACTGAGCAATACAAGTTACTCTGACTGTGTGGATGCACTGAACGGAATTACCTGTTACCTTCTTGGACACACAGCGACTTATACCTGGTGGTTTGGAAATTGCGTCCTTGAGGTTTCATTCGTCAGTGCTAGTGTTGGTTAAAACAGTTCTTTTTAACACGCATCTATTAACTTTATCTCTATGTTCGTTTGTCTGGAAAAGAATCTTTGAACGCGAAATTCATCCACTTAAAAACGTCAGATTAAACTGAAACTTTGCATACTTACCAAGGATCGATGACAATAAAATAATTTAATAAGTTTGTTCCATTGCCCTGACCAAGATCTTCAGAATAAGAAAAAATAAAATCTTTGAACGTATGTTTGTAAAGGAATCTTTGAACGTGAAATTCACCCACCTCAAAACGTCAGATTAAACTGAAACGTTGTACATTTATCAAGGATCGATGACAATACAATAATTTATTAAGTTTTTCCCATTATCCTAACCAGGACCTTCAAGATAAAAATCTTGACAAATTACAGCAAGCAAGCTAACACGCTGTTGCGTTGCTTACCTCATAGTCAAATGCAATATTGTTTTTTTAGTTTTATAATTAAAATTAGAGTTTGAAAAAACTAATACAACACGCTTTTAAGAACTAGAAAAATACAAAATAATTTGTGCAACAAAATTAGCTTTACTGTAGAAAGCGTGTTGTGCTGTCTACTTAAATTTTTATAATAGCTCTACGTTTACAATTAACTAGTAAATGAAAATTTTATTATCGATATTAAGTACTTCACGCTTTTTGCAGTAAAGCTAATTTTGTTGTCAAACTATTTTGCATTTTTAGTTCATAAAAATGTGTTGTTTTCCTAAACTCGAATTCTAACTATAAGACTAAAAAACGATATTGCATTTGACTATGAGGTAGGCAACTCAACGTACGTCACTGTACAACGTGTTAGCTAGCTTGCTGTAATTTTTCAAGTTTTTTTATTCTGAAGGTCCTGGCCAGGATAATCGGACAAACTTATTAAATTAGTGTAATGTCATCGGTCCTTGATAAGTCTGCAAAGTTTTAGTTTAATCTGACGTTTTGAAGTGTATGCATTTCACCTTCAAAAATTCCGTTACATACATTCAGATTTTTTTTTATCTTGAAGGCCCTGGTCAGGATAATGGGACAAATTTATTAAATTATTTTATTGTCATCGATCCTTGATAAGTGTGCAAAGTTTCAGTTTAATCTGACGTTTTGAAATGGGTGAATTTCACCTTCAAAAATTCCGTTACATACATTCAGATTTTTTTTTATCTTGAAGGCCCTGGTCAGGATAATGGGACAAATTTATTAAATTATTGTATTGTCATCGATCCTTGATAAGTGTGCAAAGTTTCAGTTTAATCTGACGTTTTGAAATGGGTGAATTTCACCTTCAAAAATTCCGTTACAAACAAACATAGAGGTGACGCTTATAAAAGCGTGTTAAAAAAGAATCCTTATAAGATCACTTCGTTGTCCATCTGTCTGTCTGTCTGTCAAGATCCTTTTTCTCAGGAACGCGTAGAGGTAATAATTTTTGTAGAATTTTTCGATAAAGAAGATTATTTTTTAACACCCCGTATATTAATGAAAATACTATGTAGTTAGTCTTATCCATTTTCCATGTTATAAAATGGTGTATCGTTATTAAACTTGGTTGACTTACTGGAATCAGTGTTGCGCTTTTTGTTATAATAACGTTTGTTGTTACATAATAAATATGTGCGTTAGTCTTTTGTTGTCAGCACAATGTATTTATTAATGTTAGTACATTGTATAAAATAATTTATGATGAATAGAATAAGCTACCTGTTGATGTACACTGTATTGTAAACTTGTTTATTGATGAAAGATATTTTCAAATTCATTTCCTTTTCTGTGATTTTTTATATTTTTTATTACAAATTATGATCAGTACAGTGGCACCTCGATATACGAGTGCCCTAACATACGAATTTTTTGAGGTACGAGGTCGTCGAGGAGCATGGGAAAAACGGGTCTTTTTAGTGATCTGCATCTTTGCATCTGGATCCCGTATGTGAGCCGGCTCACTGAACCGGTTCAAAAAGAGCCGAGTTCTGAATATGTTACTGCAGTCTGCCACTGAGCTACCTAGTTCAGTCAATCATATCACGACCTGTATAGAATCAAGAATACATAGCCAAACATGTGATGCATGTGTCATTTGAGCTGACAGATGCATCAAAGCAAGAACTGATACGTAATTGTAAAATGTGCATCTGTGTGTTAAGTGTTTCACTGAGTTATGCGGATCCCTTGATCCGTCGCGTCGGCTCAAAAAAAAGTGAGTCGGCTCTGAGTTACCCAACTCTACACTCAGTTGAACTGACGACCGAGGAGTTGCAAGAGTCGCAGCAGAATACGGAGGTTCTGCAGAAATTGGTTTCGACGAGGGGCCAGACGTGAAGGAGGTTATCTCTACAAGTGAGATGAAGGAGCTCTTGGGAATGTGGGAGAGAGTTTACAGTTCATAGAAAAGAAACACCCCGAAAAAGTTGCAACTGGTTGTGCATCGAAGCTATTTAATGACACCTGCTTAACTAATTTCCGCAACATTCTGAAAGGGAGGAAGAAACAAACCTCCTTGGACAGGTTTTTTTTTTTAAACGGCCTGCAGGCGAAAGTGAGGAAAGAAGTCATAGGCACGGGTTAATTTTAATCACTCGAGCTGAAATTTTCAGAGAATCATTTTTTCAATGTAAAGAACCATTTTAAAGGTTAGCATGGGACAATTTCCAACTTGTCAAAATAAGGGCCAGTCTATTAGACTGGCTCTTATTTGTATAAGGCATTTTTTTTTTCAAATTTTTTGAAATACTACTCCCTAAAAAAGTTCTATATATTGAAAAAATGAGTAGCTTAAAATTTCAGTTCAATTTATACAGTTTAACCCGTATCGAAAACGCAGAGAACTTTGAAAATAAATTACGTATAGAAAGCAAATTCAGAAACTACTTAACTTTGTGCTTAGGGTATAAGAAATTGACTTTTCCTATGGATCTGGACAAATCAATTCTCCTCTTAAACATATTTTAGGACTTCTTTATCCACTGTTGTTGTTTTTGGAACGCACTTAAAAGTGTTCCAAAAATATATGTAAAAACATTTTTTTCAGTGAAGTTTTCGATTTGTCGGAATAATTAAACGGCCATAGTCAGTCGCTATGGTCAGTGTTGCTACTGGAAAAAAATATCGATTTTCGATACTCGGAATTTTATATCGATATATCGAAATATTAAATATCGCCCAAAAATATCGATATAACAAATAAAAAAACCCGGGTCGCAGTGCCTAAACCCTGCCGACAATATAGTGTATTTACTAATATAGGCAGTGTGGCGTTATTATGCGAACTTAAGTTGGTTTTTTGGGCAAAATAAAAAATTTGACTCCTTAATACACCCCTTAAAAGAACGTTTTTTTCTCAGTTGCAATATTATTATCAATCGAACCTCTAAACTAAATTATATACACCTTTCAGCAAATAATTCACTATCTGCATACTAGTGTTTTCATAAAATTTGTAATCCGGTCCTGTCGGGCCGATTTTATTAAAATTTTAGGAGCACTTTTTAATTGCTATTAAAGGGTTAAATTTCAATTTTGAAACGATTCTGAGAATTTTTTAGGTATTTTTGGGCCCAAAAACTTTTTTCAACCCCTAAAAACTACCCTTAAATATAAAATATAAAATAGTCCGATTGGGCCCATTTTAAATAGGCTTCTTGCGGTGATGGATTTCAACACGTGGGCCAAATTTCGTTAAAATCAATTAACTCTTTCGAAAGCTATAGCCCGCACGTCTATATATATATATATATATATATATATATATATATATATATATATATATATATATATATATATATATATATATATAAATATATATATATATATATATATACATATATATATATATATATAATTTTTCCAAAAATGGTGCCAAAGTGTTTAGGAGGCTATGAAACGTCGAGAAATTTTGGTCCGACCCCTAGGTCCCGCCATCCGACCGACGCCAATAGTGTATGTTGCCATATGGCAAATACACTAAAAATATCGATATATCGATATTTTTTCGACGTCCCTAATCTATCTGTACTATAAACATTTCAATATTTTATAACCAGGTTTAACTATATTACTGAAACTTTATGTCATAATATAAAGAAACTAAATTTTATGACTGAGACCATTCTGGTTTTCAATGGCTCATATAACGATACGGAATCCTAAGGGCGCGAGTTTTACTCGAATTTTTCTGTCTTTTTTCTCAAAGTCGGTTAATAACAAATTAATGATTTCCCTTGTGAGTAAGAAAGTAAGTTCTATATTATATTGAATTTACGTGCAATGTGTAAGTATGACACACATTTACATAAATACACTACATAATATGTCTTTTGTTTTCTAAATCGATCCCACGCTGTCCCTTGGTCAGTAAAATGCCATTTCCGCTCGGGTTTACAAGATTTATACTAAGAATTAAATTTATTATGTACCGTTTAATGTGCCTCCATATACACATACGTATACATGTACAGTAAGACCTCGCTTAACGCTGCTCCGCTTAACGCTGTTTCAGTATTACGCGGTTTCTAAAAAAAAGTTTAGGTACTATAACGTAAATTAAAGATCAGTTTATACAAAATGATTCAAATGTTGATAGAAGTTTAAAGGCAAGACGAAGTGTCATTGATGCAATATCTTGCTACAGTCAAAGCTCTCTAAGTGCACAGCTCGGAACCGAGCCCATCCTTTAAGTGCACACTTCCCCTACGATCTTTTTCATCCCCACTCTTCTAACTCCTATAGCTATCTTTATTCAATCAGATGCTATAAACAATATCTCTAAAACTCTATGAATATGATGGAAATGGAAAGTTTGAAAATAGCGCGCTTACGGTCGCACGTGATTGGTCGCAGATTATTCGAAGTGGGGGCTGGGGAACGTGCACTTAGAGGGCGAGTTCGTGTGCAGTAAGAGAGCGTGTGCATTTAGAGAGCGTGCACTTAGAGGGCTTTGACTGTATCGACTACAGCTTGCTGAACGAAACAGAAAAAGGCAAACGAAAGTAAATGACTTCCTCACGAAAAACAAATTATGTTAAATGAGCAACATTTCTCGTCACAAACATAACTTCTTACTCGAACTTTTATTTGATTTTCATCAATGTTTTATAAACAAAAATCGATATTAGCAATTAATAAATCTATAATCAACGTGTTTAACAATAAATATTACAAATTAGGAAAAAAAAACTAACAAATTTTCTTATTCTCGGTTCTGTTTCACTTACACCTATTATCAAGATGACCTCATTTAGCACTGTTTCGTATAGCGCAGGAATTTATTAGAACGTATCTCCTGCGTTAAGCGGGATCTTTATGTACACATGCATATACATACAGAAAACAATGATATTATTACCTAGAGGTTTTCATTTTGAATTTTTTTTCTTTTGAGCACGTTTTTTGAAGATAATCTTATTTAATAATAATATAGCTATCTTCCAACTTCACTGCGGACGATAATATTGACGTAACGCTCATGCGCAGTAGATAAAACGTATTCCAACCGAGACATGGACTGTTGTTGAATCGTCTTTTATGCGTTTCAACCAAATTTTTGGTGACAATTTCGAAATTATCATTTCGGTACATGGTCTAAACATGAACCGAAAATGAAATTGTGAAAACTGACATGCGCAGTAAGGATTTTGTTACATTTGTGTTATGGAGAGTAGGTAGGTCTGAAATTAGGCCACACTACGAAACTAAAAAAAGCCGTTGCAAGAGTGCCGCTGTCAGTTGAACACTCTAAATTTTGGAAATATTTTGAAGATTTAAAAAACTTTTCCGAAAAAAGAAGAGTCACTTTAGGTTTCTGATGGAACAAGTTTGTGAAATAAGTACGAATAAGGTTGTGGTGTGACACTGAAACGTGTTTTTGGCACAATTAATGCCAACTTTTTTCTAGTAAATCGTACATAAATTACAAAAGCAGTCCATTAGAGACCTAGATTTGTTCTTTGTCTTCCTTATAGAGAAAAAAATTTTGCAAAATGTTGACGAATAAGTCTACAATCAGCTATCAGTCGAAGCCCTATTTTTGGCTTAAATTCAGAGCGTTCCGACATCCTTAAGGGATAAACAGACCATACCAATGACGACAAACTAGCGTCTATCACGTTGGAAGAAAGCTATAAGAAAATCATTACTTATTTTCTCGTTAAGGGATAAACAGACCTTAAACTACGACGACAAATTACGAAGCAACAAATACTGAAGACAACAGGTACATAATAATGAATGTTTATTGTTAAATAGTTTTGACAGTAATTTGATTGTAATTATGCAAATGATAATTAATTATTGTTCCACATCCCACAAGTCCAACTACAGGATATTAATTCTTGATAGCGTTCTACCCGCGAATTCGTCCACGTGGTATATATTGTACCCGCAGTTCTTTTATATAAAATCCATTTCCACCCCGTTCGGGTAGTGTGTTCAAAAGACCATTTCGGCAAAACTATGCGAACCGTGGCGCCACATATTGACGGCGTATTCTGATAGACCTGATAAAGAAAACGAATACAATTTTTCGATATATCTCGCTTAGTTTTCGAGATATCGAATTTTGAATGTCTATTTTCCCAATATAGGAAGGCAATATATATGGAATTCGATATATATACACTTAAATTATTGTTTTTTTTTTTAAATTAAATTAACATCAGTGAAAATAGCACGTTTAACTTAATTAGAAGAATTTCATGTTTTCAAAGAACTTTATAAAGAAGAAATTGAAAATGAAACCGATGATAATATTAGTGATGAAGAATTTACCAATTAGTAGTATTAGCTCAAATGTATTTTTATTAAATGTATATCAATTAAAATTATAACGTCAAAAATAGTCAAAAATAAGTAATTTCAGATACAGCCTATCCTTTATGAAGGATTCCATCACCCTGTTCACTCATATAAGGGTTATTTTTGGGATAAAATGTAGCCTAGATCACTCATGGCATAGCCCTTTACCTGTCTGTGAAGTTCCATCACAATCGGTTCAGTCTTTTCAAAGATTAGCCTAGACAGAGAGGGCAAACTAACTGAAAATTCGCTCTAGGAATCTTTCAAATTGTACAAGTACAGACTACGTTACTATGTTATTTATTTGTATTAATTGAACTGACTTCTGTAAAATCCATTAAAAAAGCAACTCTCGCATTATGGAGACTTTGTAATCCATCAATCGTTACTTCTGTAAAGACTGTTGTATTGTACAAAATTTGGAATTGTCGATTTTATTTATATGTATAGATAACATACATCTTTTTGAGTTACTTGAAATATTTGTTCGTCTATTTGAGTTCTACACGCTGTATTAACTTAAAAACCATTCTGTATTGTCAGCAGGGTTGGCACTGCGACCCAAGTTACTGAATGCAAAATATTGTGAACAAAATGAAACCCTATAAACGTTTATTAGTTTATTTTGTGTTTTTGTTACAGTTTGTATAATGAGTTTTGTGAAAGCAATACTGAATGTATATAAATTCAATACTTAATTTGTTAAAAGGTATTTTTTGACAACATACTATTACAGAAAATATACACCTACTTACGATCATTAATATAGATTATAGGTTTTCTTTAATATGCCAAAATTTTTATTATTTGAATGTAACGATTTTAAGTTGATTGTTTTAATAATATAAATTGTTTCGTAAGCATAAATTATTTCGTTATAAAAGTGTTAAACTCCAAGGAATGGTCAAAAATGTATTCCATTGTCTCAAAAAACAATAGTTCAAAAAAAGCAATCCAAACTAAAAAGTAAATTTTTTTTTTGTAAAAAAGCGTGATTGATATCAACTGTTATAAATATTTCATTGGTAGCTATTTGTAAAAGTAGAGTTAGTATAAAAATAGTTATAAGCACCCTACGCTTTTTTACAATAAAGAATGACTTTTTACTTTTTACTCGTAGTTCGGTTTGCTATCAAAACGTGTTTTTTATAGTTTTTTAAACTATTATTTATTTTATAGTCTTATTTTTATCCTGATGCTCGTGGTCAGGATAATGAGACAAACTTATCAAATTGTTCTATTAACATCGGTCTTTGATAAGTATGCAAAGTTTCAGTTTAATCTGACGTTTTGAAGTGGGTGAATTTCACGTTCAAAGATTCCATTACAAACAAAAATAGTCGATTCTCTTTCGAAATTTTACTGTAAACGATTACCAAAAATTTTTTTCTCCCATCGGTCAAGAGAAATTTTTGTCCGACCCCTAGGTTCCGCCATTCGACCGATGCCAATAGTGTATGGCAAATACACCAAGAAGTGTTTTAGGAGTACCTAAATATGTTCTGACAATTGCCGTAATAAAATAGGTGCGGCACACTCAGAAATCTTCCATGCTTGGTTGCGCATGCAATTGTTTTCGACTTTTAACAGGAAGTGGACTCTTTCAAACGTCACAGTGACATTTCGACTCTCGGCTTTAAAGTTGATGGCTTTTTCTGTAACAAACTCGGGCACGGAAATGTATATTTTTTACATCACACATTTTAATTATATATTTTCAAAAATATTTTCAACAGAGCCTAGAAAGCATTATGACATAATTTGCATTGATTTTTCACTCGGCACTTAGTAGAACGAGATTATAGTATTAAGATCTATTTGATCAATTAATATAAAATAATAAATAAATAAAACACAATTAATTTTGATTTAATCAAGACGAAATCTAAATAGGTACGTCTTATCACAACGAAATTGAATATTATATTGTATTTGTTTGTTTCTTAAACGTTGCTAATAGAGACTCAAAACAAAACAATGTTGTGCTCGACAATGCAGAGTATTAAGGTTGTCGGAACGCTCTGAATTCAAGCCACATCTACGAGGCTAACAAATGCTGTTGCAAGGGTGTCGCTGTCAATTGATCAGTCTAAATTTTGGAAATAAATTGAAAATTTAGAAAACTTTTCCCAAAAAGGAAGTCACTTTACGTTTGTGATGGAAGAATTTTGTGAAATAAGTACGAATAAGGTCGTAGTGTGGCATTGAAAACGTGTGTTTTTTAGCACAAATAATGCCAACTTTTTTTCTAGTAAATTGTACATGAATTACAAAAGTAGTCCATTAGAAAACCTAGACTTGTTCTTTAACTTCCTTATAGAGAAAGAATTTTTTCAAAATGTTGACGAATAAGTCTACAATCAGCTGAAGCTCTATTTTTGGCTTAAATTCAGAGCGTTCCGACAGCCTTAATGTTGTTTCAAAAAGACCGAACAATAGTATACAGTCAAAATCTGTTATAACGACATCGAAGGGGCTATTCATATTTGGTCGTAAAAACCGGTAGTCGTAACAACCGGTGATGTTTTCGAGCTACAAAGTACTTATTTATTTAGTATGTAGTATTATTGAATGTGTAGGTACATATAAATCCAGAGATATTAATAGGAATAATATTCACATTATCATTATCATTTTTCTGTAGTCATAAAATCTGTTATTTTAGTCTGTTTGGAACACTTCTGTGCGTACGAATTTTGTTTACAATACAGCTGGTTGTTCTAACAGATATAATTCTCCGAAGATATGACATTAAATGTAGTCGCTTAATGCGATATTTCGTAACAAGCAATGTCGTAAAAAAGTGTTTTTTTATTAGGTGGTCATATAGCATTCAACCGGGACATAGCTATTACTTAGTTTAAGTTTTAAATAATGTAGAAAATAACGGCAAGTGGTAGATGGAAAATAGTAATGGTGCGTTAAGTCGAGAAATGGACGTTAAACGCATTATTATTATTATTATTTTGATTGAGGTATATTATATTAGAGGCAAGCAAGGGGACGCCATAATTAAATTCCGCTCCAACATAAAAGCTGCTTGGGTCCGACCCTGGTCATTAGTGTATTGATGTTTCGTAATTCGGCGATCTAAATCATTTTGTACTTTGGACATGGAAACAGTTTTCACACAAATATATTTTTACGACTTCTCTGATGATAGGTACTGAAACAATAACACGGAGAAAATTACGTTAATGCTACACATATAGTTAAAATTAGGGTTGTCCAATTTCGATTGAATAAAAACAAAATGACTATACTCCTAGTTCTATTAGAATAGAATAGAATATATTGTCAAACGATATATATATATATATATATATATATATATATATATATATATATATATATATATATATATATATATATATATATATATATATATATATATATATATGATACATAGTGCTTGAGGTGTCAACAATTATAATTAGCCATTAAAAAATTTCTGTATGGTATAAAATATCATAATTAATTATCTTATTTAACATATCTAACATAGGTTATCTTTAACAGGGATATTGTCAAATGTTTATGCTCTCAGGGGGTGAAACGTTTTCAAATTGATAAAAAAAGATTCTGTAAAAAGTTGAGCTCTTAATATTAACTATAAGATAGTTCGCTTTCCAACCAAATTATCTTATGAAAATATTATATGGAAAACTCCTTTGTTCTTCCAAATTTTATAACTTGAGGACAAATGAATCAACAATAATGTGACATACATATTTTTGTAGAGAATTTAACGCTCTACAAAAAATGTATCTTATGATTTTTCACTAAATTATCCGAGGTCAAAGTTTAATTTATTCATAATTATCATTATAATCAGGTATTTAATCACAATTTTTTTTTATTTAGTTATTTTATTACACATTATATACTTGCGACGATTATAAAGGTAATTGCGACAGCCATAAGGGTCCCTCTTATCCACTCTAAATATTGGTGAAAACATTTTTGAAATCGGATGAGTAGTTTCGGAAATTACCTTTTACATCCAAACTTAAGAGCTTTATCTCTTTATAATATTACTATAGATTGGTTTCCATGAAAAGCGCTTTTATTTTAACACGATAATATATAGCCAAGTCCATCCTGAAGGTCCATTCTAAATATTGGTAAGAAAAATATTGAAATCGGATGAGCAGTTTCGGAGATTACCTCCTAGTTCCTATATTCAAACTTACAAACTTTACCTCTTTATAATATTAGCATAGATTTGATCACGGCCGTCTTTAACCTATCGGAAGCTCTGGGCACTTTAGGATAATGAGGCCCCTATGACTATTATGGAAGACTATTTTTTCTTAAGAAAAAGATTAATTATACTAAGCAGATCAATAATTAACACATACATTATTAAAAAATATATCGATGTATGATATTAGGCGGCAATATCAGTTATCGAATGCTGATCTGACAAGAACTAGTGGTCACCATCGATTGCGGGGCCCCGGGCACTTGCCCAGAGTGCCCATTGGAAAAGAAGGCCCTGGATATGATTACTAACTTTCGGTATAATTTTTGAGATTGATGGTGTGTATTATTGACAAAATAATATCAATTCGGTATAAGATTCTGGTCATCCCTAGATAAGAATGTCCGGCGCTAAAATACGGGGGCGCTAGTGTCTTAACTGTCAAATCTTCTTTTGTTCGCTCTTTATATTGATGCGTCATTGTTCTTAACGATTCTGTTTTATGTCGGCTCATCCGCTTCTTGTCTGCTTGTCAGTCAGTTGTTTCGTCAGGCGATGTTCATTTCTTCTATTTGCTGCTTGCGATTGTTTTGTCTTTCATGCATTTGTTTCATGTACATATGCACCGCCGCCTTATACAACCTTTAAAACAAAGTATATATTAGGTATTTTTAATAAAACAAAAACGTGTCAAGTCCGAGTCGAACTCGCGAGATGAGGGTTCCGTACTATTCCATTTTCCGTGAAAAGTTCTTATGGAAAACGGAAGATGTACATTGACAAAAAAAAACGGCCAAGTGCGATTCGAACTCGCGAGAAGAAGGTTCCGTACTATTCCGTTTTCCGTGAGAACTTTAAGACTTAGAATTTTCGTTTTGGTTTTCCTGTGAACTATGGGTGACGCCCTATATCTCCTATTTTTCAAAAATTTTAGGATCAGTAGTTTCGAAGATTACGGGGGTAATGCGGTCAATTGTCATCTTTTTTCTTAATTAGCATTAAAACTATTTATAATAAAAATATAAAAAAAATATATTTGAGATCCTTACTACAAGCCAGCTTTCATTTGATATGCTACACGGTACAGTTTGTAAAACTTATTTTTTAATTTGCTAATATGACCCCTGTGTTTAAAATTTATTTATTTACGTTATGCGTCCGTGCTTGGGTCACAGAAATTCATATGTGTACCAAATTTCAACTTAATCGGTCCAGTAGATTCGGAGAAAATTGACTGTGACAGACGGATGAACAGCCAGACACCCAAGTGTTTTTTTTCGGACGTACGGAACCGTAAAACAAGAATTAGTTTTGATTTTATTGAAAAAATAGAGCCTTTTAAATGACCTGAAACCATATTTTTTAAAAATGTTCACATTTAAATAAAGACATAAAATTTTTGATCCATTTTTTGCCACAAACAGCCTTCTTCTTATTTAAGGTGCAAAATTTTGTTGAGTTTTAATGAAAGCTATAAGAAATTTTACACAGTAGAAATGTAAAAGTGAAATAATATTTATAACAAAGTGTCCGTAACTTAAAATCAACTTAACAAAAAATTGAATTATCGATTTCACATACGGAACAGCCATTATAATATTTTTCCTATGTCAACATACCACAATAAGAATGTAGTACTAGCCGCTACCCGCGGTTCCGCATACGTTTGAAATGAAACACGACAACAACAACAGTAGTGAAGCCTTCCGTTCCACTGTATTATTATCTTAACTCGCAGGGCTGCGCTTTATTCGGCAGCAACAACAGATATAGATCCTTCGACTCCACCGTAATATAATCTTGCCTCGCGGTGCTGCGTCTCCCTCAGCAGGACCTAAAAAGCGTAAAAAATATAACAGCTAAATTTCAAGTCCATAGAAACTTTAGTTTAAACATTAGAATGTGTTAATTATTGATAGAATAAATTATAGAAGATGATTTTAGGAAAATCAATTTTTACTGGATGTTAATGTAACATAAGAAACATCTCTACCAAATTTCAGGTCTGTAGAAGTTGTAGTTCAAAAACGGGAATCTTATATCTATAACGCCCCCTCGAGATCTCTACTCAACAAAAAAAAACATGTCTGCCTAAATTTTAGGTCTGTAAGTTTGATAATTCAAAAACGGTAATTTTTTATCTGTAACGCCTCCACAACCTCTTTTTGGAATCGATTTTCGCAAAACCCGTTCTTAGCGGATCTGTACTCAACAAAAGAAAAATGCCTGTCCAATTTCAAGTCTGTATATCTAATAGTTCAGGAGATATTGTGATAGATAAATAATTGAACTTCCACTTCCATCCCCTATTTCACCCTCTTCAGGTTGTCTTTTTTAGTTTTTTTGTTTTATTAGTATCCATTTTATTCCTACGAGTAGCAAACAATCATTACATCAGCTTGATGAAATCAAATTATTGTATTGTCATCGGTGATACTATTGTTTGCAAAGTTTCAAATCGATACGACAATTAGAAATTCATTAAATTTGTTTACATACATACTTAGTTATACGTGAAATTAGTAAAAGTATGTTAAAAATTCTGATAAAACTATTATCAATTTTATGTTCAAGTTTCTTTACCCTCCCTCCTACAATTTTGTTTTTATTACCTCGTCAGAACTGGTATAATCCTATTTTACGTACAAACTTTTTTGTATGAAAAGCCAGCGCAGAGGTACCAATTTATTTATTATATTTTCCTCTTAAAATAACAATTTCAATACTCTAAATATAATTCGGTCATTACTGTAATTTATAGACTTGAGATGCGACAAGAATATTATTATTTAACTAAATCAAGAACATATTTTATGAACGCCTGAATAAGTGCTAAATAAAAAAACTAAACGTTGCGCAAGTAAGAATTTCATCTTAATGGTTTTGTAATCTGATCTTATAACCTCTAAAATAACAACGCAATTAAATAAGTACTAATGTTTATGAATACACATAAATTTTTACAAACTATAAGTAGTAGCGATTTAATTATTCTTGTAGTTTTTTTTTTCTTTTGGGTTTGGAAAGACCCACAATAATAAACGGCGCGATTTCGAAATCTAAATAAGTCTATAATTTATAGAAACTCGAATGCCGGTCTTCTGTGCAAGGGAGGACACCGTGTGATCCACTGTCGAAGGCCTCTGATTGGTTTAATACAAACAAATTATGCTTAAATGTGGATAAAGAACATATTAATTTTAGTCATCAGAACGACAATAACGTGAAAATAAAATTTCTTGGCATATATCTTGACCCCTGCTTAAAATGGCATACACAGGTGGATCACGTCTGTCATAGACTAAATAGTATTATTTACGCCATGAGAAGGGTCGCAGAAGTTGCATCCACTTCCGCCGTCAGAACTTGTTACTTCGGACTTTTTCATTTTGTTCTTCAATATGGAATTTTAATTTGGGGTAGCTCAACGTGTTTAAACAGAGTATTCAAAATCCAAAAAAGAGCAGTACGTATTTTAGCTCGAGCTGCTCCTCGTGAGCACTGCAAATCTTTTTTCAAAAACTTAAAAATAATGACTCTATCGTCGCTATATCTATTCCATTTATTAATGTTTGCTAAAACAAATATCTCATCCTTTACAAGAAATAATGATAACCATAATTATGATACAAGGTATAAAGAAGCACATCGGCTACCGAACTATAATCTGTCTAGCTCTCAGAACAATTTTTACTACTTATCTCAAAAAATTTACAATAATCTACCCCAATTAATAAAAAATGTATCATTACCTAAGTTTAAAAATAGAATCAAAGTAATCCTGACTAAAGCGTGCCTCTATAATATCGATGATTTTAAATTTTAACATATTTTAATAATGTACCTATTATGTATTTTGTATCTCAACTTGACTAATAAATTTATTTTTATTATTATTATTCATAAAATCACCGTCTTCACAGCATACTCGAAGCGTGTTAGCTAATAGCACAGAGCAGGGCCTATGGACTTCATGCGTGGGTAGTGGGCTAGTCCATTAGGATGTTCAATAATAGATCGCGTGGTTAAAACACAAAATTAACCGGTTAATTCTTTGGAGTCAGTGTTAACTATTGTAATAATTAGTTTATTTAAGTGTTCTTAATTGTTTTTTAATAATATCGATCGTTACATTGCAAAATTTATAGCAAATGTGATGTTTGCAAAAATTGCATATTACGGTAGTCTGCTGTTTGACGTTTGGTAAGATTCATTTCAAGTTTTTGGGTATAATTTTTTTCAGTGGACATTTAAATTATATATCATTGTAATGAGGGAAATTTTCTCTTTAAAATGATATGTAGTTTGCGCGATTTGATGAAATTTTTTTTCGAAAAAGTTTATATGAATATTGAGGTTATGCTTAATGACTTCGACGGTAGATCAGATAGCTTAGCTGTGCCCTGTATAGGTACAATAGCTCTACCATTGATTACCGTGCTTTCTGCGTTCTATGATAAATGTAATAATTATATATATTTTACTTATATTTTTAATACTTTATCAGCTATTTAATACGATAAATATTTAATTGCTTAATATGTTTTTTTAGATTTTTATTTGATTTCAGTTTATTTAATATTGTTTTTTTGATTCATAAGTATATTAAACCACATTTATTTTCAATAGCAGCTTACGTTTTTGGCTGTAGTTAATTTTTCACAGTGATTTTTGACTTTTCACTCATTAGATACCACCATAATTTTGTTTGTCAATTAATTGTTAGTACAGTGATGTAATTTGATTGTATATAAAATGGCTTTTTAAATATTCACAATATATTTGCCACTGTTTTAATAGAGGTTTTGGCGCTTGCAGGGAAGAGAACTTTGTTTTTCAGCTTGTCCCATTGGGAAGTTACTGTAAAGGGTTCGAAAATCAAAATCAAAATAGTGACTCGTTTAGTTTAAAATTTTTTTTTTCCAAAAAAAAAACCTAAATATTCTTTTCAGGTACACATATAATAATTAACCACTTGAGCAACTGTAACAATTATAAACGAATTAATTTCTGTTTTATTTTTTTAGATACTGTAAACTATAGACGCTTGACAACTAAAATCATTGGCGTTTTTTATAAATCAGTGCTACACTACTCGAGTATTGAAGAGTTAAGAACATATTTTTAATACCAATATTTTTAAATTTCAGATGGAAGGGAAATTGAGGCAAATTCTGATGGCGACGTTTTGATCGTGCTGTTGGCGAAATGAACCAAATTCTGATGCCGACGTTTCGATCGTTCTGTTGGCAAAGTGAACCAAATTCTGATGCCGAGGTGTTCGATCGTGCTGTTGCCTATATGAACCAAATTCTGATGCCGACATTTCGATCGTGCTGTTGGTGAGTTTTAAGGTAGGAAACATTGATTTTCATTTTTTCAAAATGTATATCCAAGTTGTTTTTGTCGCAAATGGGTTTAACATCGAATTATAGTCACGAAATATTTGCAAAATTAGGAAATATTTGAAGCTGATGTAAAATACGTTTGTGACCAGATTATTTTATGAAAAGTTTGCGTTTCAACGAATCGTACAATGTTTCTCAGATTTGGGACACCCGTTTATGAGTGAACAAAATTCTACAGTTCGGCCAGCAAATTAACTAAAGCATGCTTCTCAGCATGCTTTGGTTAATTTTTACATGTGTAACCATATTATGTAAGCATGCAAACCAATAACAAATATAATATTTATTACTGGCCATTATCCGTGTCACCGAACGCATTAGCAAATTTTATTTTTTATAATAATACAAATAATAAATTTTATTTCTGTCCGGGACAAAATACATTTTGCATATAGGAAAGTTGTTAAGGTTACAATAAAATTACATTCTACAAAAATCGTTTATCGAATAAGGACATGTATTGTTTAAATAAATTTTTAATTTTTTCTTAAATACTGTATTCGCTGCTATTTCTGTTAATGAATTGGGTAGATGGTTAAAAACTTTAGCGCTACTATAAAACGGGCTTTTCGTGTAGAGCATTAAATTAGGCTTTGGTAGTAAAATGTCATTTTTTTCTTGTTGAATATTGATGTGAGTTGCTATTATATTTATTAAATTTTTCCCGAGCGCTCATTACCGCATGAAATACTTTACTGTTTAGTGGATTTGATTTCGCACATTTTTATAAAATTTCGTAATTGTTTTGTTTATAAATAACAAAATGTCAATATGGTGATAGGTATATTAATAATTTAAAGTTTGTAAATTTTGGTTCACAACAGCGGAACGAATAAAGAACTACTGAATCGATTTAAGTAAAATTTATGTGAGATCAACCTGAAGGTACGCCCTATTAAATACGAAAATATTCATCAAATTCGGTTCACAAAAGCTGGAGATATTATATACCTACATATAAAAAATATGTTTTTTTGAAGTTATTTTAAAACGGATGAATCTATTTTAAGAAAAAATGTATAATACTAATTCGATAACGTTCTGAACAAAACAGCGTCGAAATTTTTTCAATTAGTTCACGACTGGTGGAATTATCGTGAAACATATACAAAAAAAAATAATTAAAAAAAAATAATGGTCGAATGTAACTTACTATCGTTTACATACTGTATAATCTGTTATTAGAATTGAACAAGAAAACATATTTTTCTTTTACCCGGCTTTGATTTTAAGGTAGAAAGCCTAACATTTATGCACTGCTCGAATTAGTTGCCCGCCAACTATAACAGCGGGCTGAAACAGTTATCTCGTGCACACTGATACGAATGGACGTACTTTCGATCTAGTATAAAGAAAAATAGTATACGCCACACGACCAGAAAGTTGAAATTCCTGCACTGCGCGACACACGATGTCCGAGACGAATGCCGGCATTTCAACTTTCTGCCCTTGCGATGTAATATACTATTATTCGGAAATCACGAACAGATACTTCACAAAATAAATTTAGGTTTGTGACTCAAGAAAAAAGCAACAACTAAAATATGTAGCATCAACTAACTTGACATTGTGCAAAGTACAATTCACATATTATAAAACTGTTATTTTTTTGTCGCCCTCCGTATTCAGCTGTGTGAAAACAATGGCACATCATGCCAAAGACATTCTCTTGTCTTTGATCTCGGCCGGCTTGATTTAAAACACATATTATGACTTTATACAGAAACGGTGCAGGAAAATTTTATAGTTGCTCTCTACAAAAAAGTTTATATTTAATGACTGTATTCTTTCGATATTTAATATTGACTTGATATCGTTATTAGTTCGAGAGCTGTTAGACATTTTTGGGTAGGTAATTGTGGCACTGTGAAAATGTGTACACAACACAGCGTTGCCAGATATTTTTTTTTGCCAAGTCGGGATTTTGGAACTTTTTGAGTGAAAAAAGCGGGATTCTTTCGTCGGAAGCGGGACATAGTAAAAAAACGTATATAATAAGAAGTTTTTAAATATTTATGTTTTTATTTGAGTTCAAATTACGTTTACGTGACAATAGATAGCAAAAATAGTCATAGAAAATGTATTTTAATAAAAATATGATATTTTAAATCAGATTTACCCTATCGTTAAATAGTTGAGTCTTATTTGTCTTCTGAATAAAAAAAAATAAAAAAAAAACAGAAATCAAAATCAAAAAAGTTTTATTCATTAGAAAAATATGGCGTTTCAAACAATAGTCTGAGGAGTGAGTGTTACAAATTGCAACTTACAATAAAGAGAATAATTATTTACGCACGGTCGAGTTATCCCCGAAAAGCGGGACTGAGCCTGTCCCGCGCGGGACATTTAATTTTGATTTAAAAATCGGGACGTCCCGCCAAAATCGGGACGTCTGGCAACGCTGACACAACACCTCTTTAGTAATATCAGGATACAAAAACACAGACCTGGCTGAAGGGTAGCGGGGCTTAACCGATTTATTAAACATATTGATCGCCTGGCAAGTAAAATGTCTCACCGAAACGACGTGTCTTTTTAAATAGATCTATTTTTAATTACCAATATTATTCTGTTTAAATATGAACGTGCCTCAAATATATTTTTTAAGTCTTAAAAAATATAATTTTGCAAACACCTGACTTAGTTTTAGACCCGATTAAAAATCTGGTGTTTCTATTTTTCAACTCCTTAAATACTAAATTTCAAGATATTAAAATTTCAAAATGCGTCAAGGATTTTTTATTGCGAAAAATTTAAAAATCGGTTAAGTCGGTTAAACCCCGCTACCCTTCAGCCAGGTTTGTGTTTTTGTATTCGGATATTACTAAAGAGTTATTGTACAAATTTTCGCAGTGTCTGAAATACCCAACCAAAAATGTTTAATAGCTCACGACTAATAACTTTATATACAGACTATATAGTAGTGTTTGTGTTAAGAAAGTAATTAATCAAAAAAAGATAATTATAAATCAAAATGGCTACGTATGAAACAAATGTTTTGAGAAAAAATATGGAGCCGATGCATCCATACTAATTTCATTCGTAATTCTGATATACATACTTATAGCACCCGAAACAATAATAATATCAGAGTTGCCAGACGTCCCGATTTTTAAATCAAAATTAAATGTCCCGCGCGGGACAGGCTCAGTCGCTTTTCGGGGATAACTCGACCGTGCGTAAATAATTATTCTCTTATTGTAAGTTGAAATTTGTAACACTCACTCCTCAGACTATTGTTTGAAACGCCATATTTTTCTAATGAATAAAACTTTTTTGATTTTGATTTCTGTTTTTTTTATTTTTTTTATTCAGAAGACGAAGAAGACTCAACTATTTAACGATAGGATAAATCTGATTTAAAATATCTAATTTTTATTAAAATACATTTTCTATGGCTATTTTTGCTATCTATTGTCACGTAAACGTAATTTGACCTCAAATAAAAAGATAAATATTTAAAAACTTCTGATTATACACGTTTTTTTACTATGTCCCGCTTTCGACGAAAGAATCTCGTTTTTTTCACTCAAAAAGTTCCAAAATCCCGACTTGGCAAAAAAAAATCTGGCAACGCTGAATAATATACAATATATACAAAAATATAGAACAACTAAATACAGTAATAGTCCGCTTTGCAAGGGGGATACATTATTATAACATGTTACCCTGATATAAAAGCAATACAAAGTATTACAATTTTCAAAAATAAAGTAAAAAAATTGCTGATAATTGTCCATACGATTGCCGCGTGCAATTCTAGGACAAAACTGTATTTTCAATATTTTTTATGTCTAACGCTATTATACCTCTTGGTTTCTAATAAAGTAATCATTCTTAGAATTGGGTAAGTCAGATCTGAACCGGTTCAAAGAGCCGACTCCGACAGAAGATCCGTGAGAGCCGACTCACATTTTTTTGAGCCGACGGATCAACGGATCCGCATAACTCAGTGAAACACTTAACACACAGAAGCACATTTTACACAATACGTATCAGTTCTTGCTTTGATGCATCTGTCAGCTCAAATGACTCATGCATCACATGTTTGGCTATGCATTCTTGATTCTATACAGGTCGTGATATGATTGACTGAACTAGTTAACTCAGTGGCAGACTGCAGTAACATATTCAGAACTCGGCTCTTTTTGAACCGGTTCAGTGAGCCGGCTCACATACGGGATCCAGATGCAAAGATGCAAATCACTAGAAAGACCTGTTTTTCCCATCTCTAATCATTCTATTCTATTCTATTCTAATAAGTAACATTATATAAGCGGACGTCTGTCAGTCTGTTACCTTTTCACGCCTAAACCGCTGAACAGATTTCGATAAAATTTGGCAAGGAAATGGACTGCAGCCTGAGGAAGGACATAGGCTACATTTAGTCTCAAAAAACAAACCTGAATAGGTCATAAATTCGAAAGTAGCTGTGTTTGTCTGTAACCTTTTCACGCCAAATTTTTTTTTAGAACCGCGTTAAGCGAGGTCTTACTGTATATATCTAATTAGGCTTTTGCTTACTTTTTCTTGTGTGCCGGTCCTGTCGGTTATTCTTGTCTATAAAACATACTTACAATCGTGAGAAGCACATATACATCCATCTTTTTCTAACATACACAATGCATTAATACGCTTTGGCTACTACTATTACGCTGGAAATGGATATAATTAAGAATGGTACAAAGGCTGCGACTCTTAAAAGTACGGTAGCCGAGCGAACGCACAGCACAGAACTGACACATACTTCAACTTTCAAGGCGTACATAACTTCGTGACCAAAAGGCAAATCCAGCTTATGTCGAATTCTATTAAATATAAAATAGCGGTACCCATGCGAATATTCGCACAAAAATTCGTTTCTAATTTCTCACACTCTTTATAACTTTCTTCTTTTTGTTGTATTACCTTACGAAGCTCAGTGACAGTTCAAGAAAATATTTTTCTAAAAATGTCATATAGAGGCGCAAGTATCGAAAACGTTGAGCTGAAGCGCCGTCATACGAAAAGTATTTATACGTGAATTTTGATTAAAAATTAAACAAAAAAAATTTTCCGACCGTCAATCATGTTGACGTTGTTTCAAAGTTAGAACCGTCAGATGGCAGCATTGCTGCATACTGAGTAAATGTATATCTATATATATAATTGTCATAATTAATTATTTTACAAAAACAAAAGCAATAATAGATTTTTTAATTGTTGATGCACATAGAGCAAGTAATTATCTATAAAATGATATAAAATTTTTGTGGAGTAATTGCGAGTTTTTTCCGAAAAAGGGAGGCAAACATCTTAACCTTAGCGTATTAATATATAATATGATAATCATCATAATGCGTTTAACAATGTTGGATCACTTTCACACAGTTTGTGCTGAGACCCAGCGGTAAGAGGCGAGGTAGGCAAAAGACGTATTGTGGGTGTGACCTTCTTTAGCTCGATCTCGCTCAAATCATCCACACTTGTCAATTTTTGGCTGGTGCCAACTATGAGACTCAAAAAATGTTATTGCAAGGGTGCCGCTGTCAGTTGATTACTCTAAGTTTTGGTAAAATTTTGAAGATTTAAAAAACATTTCCGAAAAATAAAGAGTTACTTTAGGCTTGTTATGGAACAATTTTGTGAAATAAGTACGAATAAGGTCGTAGTGTGACATTGAAAACGTGTGTTTTTTAGCACAATTAATGCCAACTTTTTTCTAGTAAATCGTACATAAATTACAAAAGTAGTCCATTAGAGATTTGTCCGTTATCTTCCTTACAGAGAAAGAATTTTTGCAGAATCTGGACGAATAAGTCTACAATCAGCTATCAGCCGAAGCCCTATTTTTAGCTTATAGTCAGAGCGTTCCGACAGCCTTAAATAGGTATAAATATTAAAATAAAGGAAGATATATTATTTTAAGGGATGTATTAAGGGTTTAGATTTCTTATTTTGCCAAAAACAAACTTAAATTTACATAATAAAGTCACTCTGCATGTCTTAGCGAATACAGTAAGACCTCGCTTTACGCGTGAGATACGTTCCGATATGTTCCTGTGCTATACGAAATAACACTAAACGAGGTTATCTTAATACATAGATAATAAGCATAAGTGAAACAGAACCGAGAATAAGAAAATTTGTTCGTTTTTTTTTTGTTTAATTTTGTTAAATACATTAATTATAGATTTATTAATTGCTAATATCGATTTTTGTTCATAAAACATTTACGAAAATCAAATAAAAGTTCGAGTAAGAAGTTATGTTTGTGATAAGGAAGGTTCCTCATTTGACATATTTTGTTTCTTTGTGAAGCAGTCATCTAATGTCGTTTGCCTTTTTCTGTTTCGTTCAGCAAGCTGTTGTCGATAGCAAGATAATTGCATCAATGACACTTCGTCTTGCCTTTGAACTTCTATCAGCATTTGAATTATTTTGTGTAAACTGATCCATAATTTACGTTTTGGTGGTTAAACTTTTTTTTAGAAACCGCGTAATACTGAAACAGCGTTAAGCGGAGCAGCGTTATGCGAGGTCTTACTGTACACTATATTGTCGACTGGATTTTGGCACTGCGATCCGGGTTTATTATTTTTGTGGAATTTTTTTTCACTAAGTTTATTTTAGGAACGAAGTGTACGTGATCACTAGAATTGTATTTTTGTGTCATTTTAATATAATAAATGTGATGTAACCGCGCGTACTCAAGGTTAATTAAAGTTAGGAGGATATGGAATAACCTTGAGACAAGAAAAAAATCACAATGTCGAATATAATAAAATAACACACGTATAACATCCATACTTTATACATTGTATTTTGGTTTGTTTTATTTTGCTTTCTGTTTATTTTAATGACATACGTACATCTGAGCCCAAGGCCCTTAACATTTAGTTTCTAGTAATGTAGCATTTAAATAACCTTGTCGATTCCTTGGAAAAAGAAAAATTGTAGATTATAAACGCTCAACAGCTGCAGTCATCAGCGTCTATCGATTCCTTGGATTCTCATAGGGATGTCGAAAAAATATCGATATTTTTGGGCAATATTTAATATTTCGATATATCGATATAAAATTCCGAGTATCGAAAACCGATATTTTTTTCCAGTAGCAACACTTAGTGCGTTCCAACAGTGAATAAAGCACATATCAAACACGTTTCTTTTTCACCGGAATTTTCGATATTTTCGGAATAATAAACAGTCATGCAATATTTCATTTCATTTCTACAACATCTAGAATATTTTTAATTATTTCGATTTACACCTCAATTCATGCTGTACCAACAATTTTCAGTCGAATATCACCTCTGGCACGCATGCCATAGGTTAGCCATCCCTGGCTTTATTAATTGTTCGATTAATCTCTAAAATTATTTGCTCCTAAATGTGTTAGACGTTTGATTAATAAACAAAAAAAAATCTTATTGTTGTTTTTGATTTCAGATAATTATTTATTATTTGATTTTATACAAATAATACCCGTTAATTGCTATTTGAGATTATATTAAGCTAGCCAATATGTACACTGAAATTCTCTTTAAAATTGTACCGATATATCGATATTTTAAAAAAAATATATCGGTACCGATATCGATACTTGAAAAAAATATCGATACGATATATTATATGGATACTTTTTGGCACTTCTGACATCCCTAGATTCTCATATCAAGCGGAGGAAAAATAAGCTAGTCTTAGGGCCACAATCTGCAGGGCTCTCAAAAAAAAACTCCAGAAATCTTAGAGGTTTTTAAGGTTTTTTCAAAAATATTTGCAAAAATGACAAGCATAGAAAATAATAAAACTCGGGTTGCAGTACCAAAATCCTTCCGACAGAATAGTGTATTTGCTAATTAACAAGTATTGTGGCTTTATTACGTGAACTTTAGTTTGTTTTAGAACAAAATAAAAAAAAAAGTTATAATGAGCCTCACCGTCATAAGCTCACATAAGAAGTTTAACTTCTTTAGTTTTTAATATTATTCCCAAGTTTAATTTTTTGTCATGTCAA